>CM064908.1:57222674-58422674 GCA_032727855.1 Quercus ilex subsp. ballota | reverse complement strand
TTGATTGATATACATGTCATATTCATTGATTCTTGTTGCTTTGTGATTCACTGCTTATTGACTTATATTTATGAGTTGTTCATTCATATATGTCTTTATTTTGTGTTGTGTGAATCTTACAAGAATGTTATACCTGTTGTTTTACTCTTTTCTGTCACACATGCATTTATGTGTTTGTTGAGTATTTCAGGATTATACAGGTTGATTCAACTAAGCTGCTGTCTACACTTGCAATTATGGATAGTAGTTAGGCTGAATTGAATTTTATGAGCATTATTTTTGTAAAGGGCTTTTCATTTGTAAAACTTTGAGCTGTTAGTTAAGGTTTTGTCACGGATTGCCAAAGGGGGAGTTTGTTAGGTTCCAAGGTCTTAGGATTTTATGTATTTAGAACTCTAATTTGTAATGTTGGCAAACCATGATCAAAACATTGTATTTAGTCTTATTTAGACTTGCTCAAAGTTGGTTTATTCTTGTAAAGTTGGAATCGAGTGGCTGCAGAAGTACTTGGGACTTTCGGCTTGGCTCGATCGATTGAAGAATAGACTCGATTGATCGAAAATCGCACAGGTTGATTTTTCTGCAGAATTTCCAACTCAGCCCTACTTCATTAAACGTTTAGGGTTTTATGTTTTTACCCTAGGTATATAAACGAAACCCTAGCCACGTTTTTGAAGGTTGTCCATATTGTATTGTTGCTCATACATTGCTGTTTTGTGTGAATCTCTTGTGAGATCTTTAAGGAGCTTTCCTTTACACAAAACTTAGGGTTTTCATGGTAGAGATAATTTCAACATCTTGAAGATCATTACTGTTGCAACCATTGGAACTTAAAAGAAAAGCAAGCGGGGAGCTTGTAGCTGATTGAAGAATTCAAGAAAGAAGTAGTCCGTGGATTCGGAGCCTGCGCGTGGTCGTGTCAGGAAGTTTTACTGGTGGGTAGCATTAGGAAGTCGAGCGGGGAGCTTGTAGTCCTTTTGTAAGAACTTTAATTCTTTCATAGTGAATTCTGTTATGCCTTGAGGATAGGTGGGTCAAATCCTCCCCAGGTTTTTACCGTGTGGTTTCCTGGGTGATCATATCTTGTGTTCATTTATTTTCCGCTGCTTTATATCTTGATATGATTATTTGATTGCTTTAACCTAGAATTGCATAATTTGACTAAGTAACAACTTGGCTAATTAATCTAGGCTACGCAATCTGGTTGTTTAAGGGGTCTAAATTTCCATCAAAAATGTATGATGCCAAAAAAAAAAAAAAAAAAAAAAAAAAAAAAGCCAAAGGCTAACTCATAAATTGAAATATCAAAAATTTCAGGCATCTTTCTCTAAATGAGATTCTCTTTGCTCAAAAGTCGCAAATGATATGTTAAATATGGAGCCAAATGAAAAGCTTCAATGAATTGTTATCAAGTACGTGTGGGAGGTCATATATGCATGTTTCTATAATTGAGATAGGTCACATAATCTAGTGCTAGTTGTGTATGCTTTGATTGAATTGATCATTGAAGCTTCACATTGGACTAAGGACTATCTCATTTTTGATATCCACACACAACACACAAGTCTATGTTCAATGAATGCCTTATTCATTTGTGTGATTGTACTTGTTTAAATGTGTTTTCACATGCTCAATCTTTGTTGATCAAATCCAAAAAGATTTTTGAGTGTTTTATTTGCTTTTGAAAGTGTTTTTATACTTTCTTGTCTTTTGTTTTTGATTAAAATGCATGTTTTTGTGTCTTTTCAAAAACAGGTTCTGGGGAAATTTCACGAGAAGCTCGAGACTTAGAGCTTCCCGCGAAAAGGAGTTGAGGGAAATTTTTTTTTATCATGTCACACAGAAACTTTCGCGACTGTCTCGCGACTGTTTGGCTAAAAATTGGATTTTTCCAATTTCAGACAGAAGCTACCGCGACTGTCTCGCGACTGTTTCACGACCTAATGCTTCTCGCGAAAATTTTGTGCTTCAGTGGCACTTCTCGCGACTGTCTCGCGAGTGTCTCGCCCCTCTCTAACCCGCGAAAAACGCGTGTTTTCAGTTTTTATATAGCTGATGTGACAGTTTTTCAAAACTACCAAACTTCCCTCGCTCAACCTCTCTCAAACTTTCCCAACCCAAAATCACTATTCCATTCATTTCCCTTCAATCCAAGCATTTTTTCTGCATTTTCTTCTTCAAGGTATGTTTGTTAACCATTTCTTTTTAAGTTTTTGCTTAGATTATGCAGAATTTTTGTTAGGGCTTTCAAAATTGGGGATTTTCGAAACTTTGGGTTGATTTTCAAAATTGGGTGAATTTTTGTCAAATCTTTTGCTTGGGCTGTGTCCCATTGGTTGTTTCTGCTTCTGTGTTGGCCCCTTGTGGCATTTTATCTTGTATTGAGGGTAGATTTTCCCATGTTCATGCATTGCTCATGTCTTATTTGATGTTGTGCACGCTAAGTGTTTGTCAAAATGTCCAAGTGACATTTTTGTGACAAAATGGAATCAAGTGTTTTCAATCCATAGTTTTTCACTTGTTTGACCTTATTTTACTTAGGTTTGGTCATTGATTATGTGTTTCACTCACTTTGTTCATGTTGCACACTCTTGGCACACAACTAGGCACACTTAGGCACCCTCATGCATCTCATGCCGCACACACTCATTAGCACATGCACACAGACACCCTCTATTGCATTTTTTTTCTTAATTTGGTGCAATGTAGTTATGCTTTATAAGTTGGAGTCTTTTAGCATGATGTTTAGTGTCTACCATGCTCTGTTTTTTAGTTAGTTTAAGTCTGATTTGGAACTAACTTGAATCTAATGAAGTTTGTCTTCTGGTTTGTGCTTGTGCATCTTCTTTTATTTGCTTTGTAAAATTGTGCAGATGTCTCCCACCAAGCATGCTACTAAGAAGAAATCGTCTTCAAAGCGAGCCCGAACTGATTCTGATCATTTCAGGTCTATAGAAGCTGATATGAAGTACAATGACTGCTACAAGGACAAGACAATCATCATGGAACGGGTAGTCCAGTTAGAGACTCTTGAGGGCACTTTCATCCCTGAAGTGTTCAAAGATAGAACTTGGACCAAGTTGCTGAACCCAACTGGAGTGGTCTATTCAGAGATTATCAAAGAGTTCTTCTCCAATGCCACTGTCAACGGAGAATGTATTGAGTGCTGGGTAAGACACAAGGAGTTTGTGATTACAAGAGAGAGCATTCAAGATTTTCTGGAAACTCGTCCACCATCTCAGCCAATCACTGTTGCGTATGAGGACAGAATAGGTTCTACTGATGAGATGATTACACTCCTTGGTGGTGAACCAAAGAAATCATCCATGAACACCATCAAGTTCTCTCCAGAAATGAGGACCCTAAGCTATGTGATGATTCACAATCTTTATCCGGTCACCAATCTCACCACTCTCTCTGCTCCAAGAACAAGATTCCTGTATGATCTCTTCACACATAAGGAGATTGACATTTGTGGCCATATCATGCATGTCCTGAAGAAGAGCATCACAAAGCAGAATTCACGGACTGTGATGCCGTTCCCCTCTTTGATCATGGGATTGATTGCCAAGGCAAAGCTCAAGCTACCTAGTGGCCTCACGGTTGTTCAGAGAGACTATCCCATTGGTGGTCATACACTGACTAGGAGCACTGCAAACATCAAGGGATCGAAGACCGGTGTGCATACCATACCACCACCACGACGGGTTCAGCAGGATGAAGGCGAAGATACAGAGGAAGAGATTGACAGGTTCACCTCGGCTCCTGAGCCCTCTACACAGCCATCATCTTCGGATCCTCCACAAGGCTTAAGCAAACTGGATCAGTTGCTTGCTAAGATGGATAAGATGTCTACAGTGCTTGACTCCCATGTGCAGTACACCGCGGACCAGTTTGCATACCTTCAAGGACAGATCACCGCGCTTTCTTCTCAAGTACAAGACTTATCTATGGAGCACGGCTCGGATTCAGAGTCAAATCAGTTCTGACCCTTTGGCCATTCCGGTCAAAAAGGAGGAGAAAATTCTGAGGGGGAGCTAGAGAAGAGCTTGCATAGTGTTAGGGGGAGCATAGTCTAGCAACTTAGTAACATTGGTTATTGGTTTTTCAGACGGTTTTTATTCAGTACTTTTTAGTTTTTATAAATGTTTTACGGCTTTTGGTTTAAAGCTTTGATACTATGCTTTATTTAAGTATTTATTTTCAGATGTTTCTTTTGTGATATTCTCTATGCTTTGTAGCACTCTTTGCATGTACCCATGTTGCTTTTGTAAGCTTTAAGGGTTGTTTTGTTTCATTGCACTATTTGTAGGCTTTTATGGTTTGTGCCATGTATTTGCAATACTTTGCCTATACAGCCTTTATGCGTGTGCTATTGAAGTTTAATGTCATACATTTACTTCACTACAACACTCTTGTGCCCGTGTAGGATTGTTCCTAGATGCATATACGTTCTATGCATTGGTTGAGTGATGAACACTCTTGTGCCCTAGTAGGATTGTTCCTAGATGCAAATTCTTCAAGTATTTTGATTGGTTGAGTGTTGGATGTGCAAATGGTACTCTTCATATGAGCTTATCATCTTGCATATCCGGATGTTCATTCCTTGTGTGAATGAGCATAGTAATTGCTTGTGTATAGTGATTACTCGTTTGATCTTGCCATGATTTAGTGTTTCTATTTCATTCTGCTTGATCATGTGCTTATTGCTCCATATGCTTTTCAAGTTTTCTGCATACAATGATAATATTTTGTTGTTGTGTTTCAGGAGTTACTTGTTCATATGTTTCAAGAGCTTATCAGAATCTAGAATTAGGTGTGAGTGAGTTTTGCCTGTGTTCCCAAACTCACGTTTAAGTCTAGAGTCTGTTTTAGGGTTTTGTCACGGAATAGCCAAAGGGGGAGATTGTAAAGTTGTGATTTACAACTATGTGTTTTGTTGGCTTTTATTCCGTGCCAAATTTGATTGTAATTACTATCAATTGTTTATACCCTGTATTTGTTGTGGGAATTGTTGTAAGGGGTGTGTGATAGAGAGTGTGTGAAGACTCAAGCAATTTGGAAGCTGATGGAATCTCGCGGGTATCTCGCGACTAAGCTTCCCGCGAAGTGAAGCATGTGCCCTGCACATGCTGGAATGCGAAGAGTCATGATAGATGGAGACAGCTGTCTCTCGCGAGTATCTCACGGGTAAGGCCTTCCCGCGAGACATGTTGTTCTGCCAGCCTGTACTGATTGACTCACACATTTTGCACCTATCCTATATAAACCCCCATTACCCACAAATGTTGAGGAATGCTTCAGAGAGAAAACCCTAGCCAAACACATTTGTAATTAGAGATTGTCATCCCCACCTTTCTTTATACACTTGCTTGTGGTATCTCCTCAACCCTTCCCTCTCCATTTCTACACCATTGAGAGGTTGATAGCCCAAACACTTACCACACCTTTTGAGAGTGTTGTGTGATGTTTCGGTGCTGCTGGGAAGCATTGGAAGAAGCCTGGAATGGCAGATGCAACATGGAGCTTGTTGCGGGATCCGGAGAACTAAGACAAGACACGGTTCCGAGAAGCCTTGTTGGAGTAGGAGCTTGGAGGGCTTAGGTACATCAGGTAGATTAGGCTTGGAGGGTCTCTTGCTTACTCATGTATCCCAACTGATTGTCTAATGGATCGATTTCCGCTTGGAGGGCGGCGGAGAGGTTTTTCGCCGAGTTCTTCGGTTTCCTCTTCGAAAACACGTCTTGGTGTTTTCTGTGTTTGCATCTCTCTTCCCTACTCTTTTATATTCCATTACACTGCTGTGTTGTTTAGTTTATGGATTAGAGTAGCTATATTGTTCATCCGCTCGCTTTTACACTATTCCGCACTTTATATTAAAGTTGTGTAAAATCTATCGAGCCGTAATTTTAATCGGGGGTCTAAACAGCTCTTGTGTTTTTCAACACGTTTTCGAGCTTTCATTTACTTATACTATTTTTGGGCTGTTATTGTTGTCTAGTTTCTACAGTTCTTAGCAGTTACTTCTTGAAAAGTTTCTGCTCAGCTTGCCAATGAGTATCCGATTTGCTGCATTAACACATACATGCACTAAATAGTAAATGCGCTTTCTAAATGACCAAATAAATCACCAAAAAAAAAAAAAAAAAAAAAACTGTTTCTAGTCATAGAAATAGTGGGTTGGTAGACTGTTTCTGGTTCCTCTTTTGATTGCCATGTACTTGCATTTATCATATCCTTAGAGCTTAAGATCATCAATTTGGTCTTTTTGCACTATGCTTTTTGGAGTTCATCATTGTGCAGTCTCATATGTTATGAGTTGCATTTTTTATACGTTATTGCTATAAATGTCAGGAAAGGAAAGAACCCACGTGAAAGTAGTAGATGCTTTTGCCGTTAAAAAGATTAGATTATGGGTATGGCTGGACAGAAAGTAAGTAATTCCAGTGGTGTGGTTTGATTTAAAGCAGTTCTAAATTTTGAAACATATTGGAGAAGAGTTTTTGATTTCTAGAGTAATTGGTAGTAAAAAGGTTGTCACAAATCTTATTGATCCAAATTGCAAATTTGGAAGTACTAATACACACGTGTTTAGGAAGTTTTTTTTGTTTCATTTGAATTTTACAATGATTCATTAAGTGTTGTTTCTTTTACATGTACACAAGCTGTTTGATAAAATTCTTAAGTGATGTTTTGTTGGCCTTTTTTATTCTCTTCCCCAATGATGCTACTAGCCCAAAGCACCGACTCCTTCAAGAAGGTCACTCTTTTCCTCCCTTTCTAACAAAATTGCATCATATAGTTGTGAATCCGTTTAACTTTTATTTAGTTTTACTAATTCTTTTATTTTCAAATTGCTTTTAGTTTAAGTATTGTCGATTTCGAAAGTCAATTTGGATTATAAGACTCTAATCTGCACCTAAGAATCAGTAATATTGTTTATTTGTTTTTTAGATTTCAATTTGCTTCCAACAAGGTTCCATTTCTTTATTTCAACATGTTTTCTTTCCTTTTTTTGTTTCCCTTATTTATTGTTGTGTTTGGCTGCAGGGAAAACCTCAGATATTTTCAGAAGTATAATTTGGGATTTTTTGATTTGTAGGTGGTTGACAACTTTCATTGTGATTTGATGATTGGGTTGTGTACATGAAAGCTTCTTAGAAAGTAACTTGGCTATTGTGGTGGTAGTGTACAGTTAATGAGGAAGGTTGTGACTTGTGAGGTGACTGGACCAGCGGTATTCCATATTACCCTTCTGTCACTCTCAACTTCTCGCTCAAGGTAATAAAATGTTTTCACCTTTTCTTGAGTGTGAAAGGATTGTGGGCTATTTTTTATTTTAGCAATGCTAATGATTTTTTTTTTGGGGGGGGGGGGGGGGGTGGGGAGGGTTTGTGTATAATATGATTGATAAAATTCCTCAATGAAGGAGTAGTACTGGTATACCATATAGATGAAAAAAGATTTGTAGCTATGGTTTCCTTTATTTTAATTTTCTTTTGTTAGCCCACCAAGGAGGTTAAATTTAATCTCAAACTATTAATATTGAACCATACTTTTATATTGTTATTTTGTTGTAAAAGTTTAATTAGTAAAACAAGCTTCTTCTTCTTCTTCTTCTTTTGTGTGTGTGTATGTTATCTCAGTAAGTGAAAAAGATATTACATTACATAGTCTTCTGTTATGTAAGTTACAGAAACTGTGATTGCAGACTACAAGATGAGAAAGCATGGTTTGTTTGGCTGATACTAGAAAATAACGTAGCAAAAGGCCATAATGTTTCTATGATTCAACACAATATGATATTTCGGTTTTGGTCCTTTTTTTTTTTAATTTGTTGTGTCAAGGATATTTAAAAAAGAAATTCGAACCCATTAGATTGAGAAGTCTTTTTTACTCATAAGCCTGACTTTTAGTTACTTCTTAAAGTATTTTTCTGTAATGCTTGGTTTTTATTTATGCAGTAAGTTCTGGATGTTCTAAAAGATGTTTTTAAAATAAAATAGTCTTGAAGATGTTAGCTTTATTTGAAGAGTGAATTGCACTAGAAATAGGATCAACAGAGGTATCCAGTTTGTGCTGAAAATTTAGAACTGGGTATTGTTAAGAGTAATTCATCTAATGAGGAGAAAGAATAATCTATTTAGGTAGTGTTTCTGCTCTAACAAATGCACTTAAGAAATAAGAATCGTGAGAACAAAAAAGAAAACTTGATACATTACAACTACTAAGTTTGGTTTAGGATATCAAATTTTAAGGCCTACTGTTATTGGCATCATAAAGCACGAAACAGCTTACTATGTTCTATTTTCCTTGAATACTTGGTATTATTTAGTTAGGAGAGATGATTGTTAAATAGTATTAATGTTATAGGTTATAGCATCTTATAACATTGATCTTGAATGCCATTTGATATTCTATTATGAATTAAACTATCAAAAAGGGTTAGGATAAGTGTATCAGTCAATAAAAAAAACAACAACAACGAAAACAAAGATATATCATCTATCTTAACATTTATTTAGAGATTGTTTTTGTGTAATGTGTAATGAGCATTGACTTTACTGTGTGTTTGTTGAGTTTATAGCATCTTTACCTGTTTGATAAAATGTGTTTGGAACTGCAATTTATTACTGTAATTTTTTTTCTCCCATATGTAAGGCGAATTGGAGTGCAATTTACTGGGTCTAAATTTGCTGAATTATTTGATTGGCTGCAATTGATGTCATATGAGCTTGCTTTACTATTTTGTAGATAAGCTTATTTTCCTATTTGATTTCAGGAGGAGGTTGTGTTGAAAAGTTGTAATTTTTATATTTAACCATCTCGTGCATCGCACGGGTTAGCGACTAGTTACTTATAAAATATGAGTCTGCAAAAATGATGTCATTTATCCATCTTGTCAACTCTTTGCTGCTATTTTCCTTTTTGCTCTAAACAAGATGTGATATTTGTTTGTTTTGTTTTTGTCTTGTTCAATAGGTAAGCTTCTTGTATATAATAAGAAAATTATGTCTCCTATATAATTATTATTTTTTAGGGTACAAATTTTGTTAGCAAACTATTGCATTGGCTAAATTCTGGGTCATTTAATGACATTCATTGGTTTTTATTTCAAAGTGCTAGTTAAATGGTGGAAATGAATCTGTCAGTAATTTTTATTTGTTTAACGTATTCTCTGCTGTGCTTTATTTTTATATTCTTTATAAGAGGCACATGTCTGGATATTAACTTCAACATCAGGTATTATGATCACAAACTTGGGCATGTTGAAATGCATTGGTTTGTAATATAAATTGTCAAGTAATTCTGAAAACTGTCTGGTTTTCATCCTCCCTGTATGTTCTCTTTTTAAATATAATTTTCACTTATTTAAAAACGTACTTCTAAGTTTTCACAATTACTAAATGATCTGCTAATATTTTGCATGTAGCACTTTTGGGTTGCAATCTCCATGGTCTTCTTTGCGGCTGCTACAGTCTTCACCCTTCTAAAGTTGTGTGGTAATTTCTCTTACTCACCATAATTATCAAAGTTAATTATGATAAAATGCATATATTAAGTAAAGAGTAAAAATTTTATTTGCATAAGCTTTATGTTACGGTCTCATGATCCATTGTATTATTACCGCCTTATCATTTATAAATAGTTTAATGGCATCACAATCTACTTTATATTGCCCTTGCTTGGAATTATGTTTTGGAAGATAAGATCTATTCCTGTTATGAAAATTAATATTGTTAGATTGACAGGACACTAGTAAATTTTGTTTTTTTATATTCTACCTTACCTAGAAAATGTTTTTAGGAAAAATTCAGTACAACTTCTTTAGGAAATGTAAGGCCGATGAATTAAACCCCACCCAATCAAATAAGGCAAAGTATGAAATGTGGCCTTCTCAAAGAGAGAGGCTTGAGTGTTTGGTGTCTTTATAAAATCCATTGTATTGACATGTCCATATTGTATGTGTCCTGCACATGTGTCATAGAGAAGCTGAGAAGTATCTTCTTGGTTGGGACAACTAAGTTTGTAGAGCTTCAAAACATTATTTAAAAAATAATACTTCATTGACTAAACCTTGCTACTCCATTGTTCCTTGGCAATCAATATATGGTAATTTGTCTTTGCATTGTTTGGGATGACCCAGTTGATGCCCAAATCTGTGATTGATCTTTTGGAATGTGCTGGCAAGGGTGTTTTCATCGCCATAGACCCAGGTAATGACTTCTTCAACCTCCAAAAAAAAAAAGCTTAAATGGGCCACACTGAATTTACTGAATCAATATGTAAGCATTGACTGGTGCAAGTGGTGAAGTCAACATTGAGAAGAAAATATTTTATAATTGCGAATTAGAGCCCTATAGTTTAATTGGTTGTGAAACAAAAATGTTACATTTAGCACTCATAGTGATGAGTAATTATTTAGTATTTTGGGAATAATGCTCCCTCCTTTAACAAAATTGTAGGTTATCGTAATTTAACTAATTGAAGGGGGAGCACTTGGTGTATATAATAATTTTCCCAGACTAATGGTGAATAAAAATCTTTTGTTCAACTTTTTGTATTTTACTTTGTTCTCTATTAATTGTGATATGTGATTTCTTTTTATTTTTTTTTTCCATTTTAAACTCTGAACTCTGGTTATTTTACAAAGAAAAAAAAAAGAAAAAAAGAATGCATTGCAATTTGTGATTCGTGGAACATAAAGACGAATATAAAATATTGGGATAGAGCATTTGTATTCACTAATGGTCATCTTGATTATATATTTTAAATTTATCTCTTTCTTTGTTCATAAAAGGTTTATTAACATTTTGCATGATGTTCCTCAAAAAAAAAAAAAAAAAAACATTTTGCATGATATGATGTTGGGCCTGATGCAACTCTTATGCAAGAAGCATTGGGTTTACTATATGCAGTAACAATTATGTAGGCTTAGTTTAGTTGCGCTCTCTTTTCATAGCAAGCTTTAAAACCTAATTGTCTCTTTCAGTTGTCTCATATCCCATGTGTTAGAACATAAAAAGGAAGATAGATATCTTTGGCAATAATTATTGGTGCTACTCGATACATTATTGATATGGTGTAATCTTATATATTTAGTTTGTTGGTTTAATGTGGTATTGTATTTGCTACTGGAAAATATGAATTGTGGTTCATTATAGGTGCTATAAAATATGTATTGTAGGTACATTTCAGGTGCTATAAAATTCTTAAAAAAAAATAAAAATTATTAAGAAAAAGCCCTATTGCAACGCTTTAAAAACCGCTGGAATAGGGTATAGGTGTAGGCAAATTTTTTATGTCCTATACCAGCACTTTTAAGAACCTTGGAATAGGTACTGCCTATGCCAGCGCTTTTGGTATAGGCCAATTTAATTATATTCCTTGAAGACCTATACTAGTGCTTTCGAGAACGCAGGAATAGGTACTGCTTATACCGGCGCTTTTTAAAACGCTGGTATAGGCCTTGAAATTCGCCGGTACATGTCTTCAAAGCTATTGGTAAAGGCTGTCCTGGCACAAATAAAAATGCCAGAACAAGGTTTGAAAAGCGTAGGTCTTGGTGCTTTTGAAAAATGCTGGTACAGGTCCGGCGACCCTATACCGACTGTCACTACCCGGCAGTTTGAAGCGTCAGGAAAAAAAAAACGCCGGGATATGCATTTTGACCCTATTCCGGCGCTTTTTGGGGCTATCCCAGCGGTTTTGCAGATGCTGGGATAGCCCCATTTTTTTGTAGTGTTGATCCGGTATTAATTTCAATAGGGAGGGGAAATGAGTTTCTATCTTTTGGGATTTTTGGATTGACAATATTGTTGTGTGGGTTCTTTGTGATTGTTTTGCCAGAAACAAGGGGTAAAGCTCTTTGTAACACCATGGATGAACAAGAAAGCAAGGATAGTATGATGGTGTGAGCTTATTTTATATAAACATATAATGCATGGCACCTCGGAGTTATATATAGAGCAGCTTATTTGTTTCTTTTCTTCTTCTTTGGTTTGTTTTGTTGTTGTAGTTGTTGTTTCTACCTAGTTTCAGCTGCAAATAAGGAGAGTAAGGGATATTACGATTGATGCATGGCACCAATATATAGAGAGCAACTCATTGCATAAACAAATTAATTTTTTTTGGTTTATATTATTATTTCCTTTTAGTTTCAGTGGCAAAGAAGTGTTGTTCTCCCAGAAAAATGAAATCCCGCGATGGTGGAAATCAAATGTAATAAATCTTATTAGCAAAGATATATATGGAACCCTCAATACCAAGTTGCATTGGTTTTATGAGGAACAACTCTTCACAAAGGTCTCTCTCCATGAAGAGGCACAATGCTCTGTGTAAATAGGGTACAAGGCCCTCACGTCAATTCATTCCAATACCCCCCAAATTTTCCAAATGAACCAATTCATGAAACCATAGCTAGGTACTGCCCTTCACAATTATTTTTATATATATGTTCAATTTTTTCAATAATTTACGGACTCAAATTTTTTTTATTGAACACATTTATCTTAATGTATCCCATAAATAAATAAATAAAAATTCTTATATGTACCATGTAGCATTAAAGCTATAAGATAATCCTAATATTTACAACAAATGTGACAAGTTTTATATGTTGTTGAGAGAGGAAGGAGGTCTCCTCCCGTAAAAGGAATAATGTCAACTATGACACATTATGTAATCCAAAAAAAAAAAAAAAAAAATACTACAAGGTATCATGTATCGTTTTTGTTTTGTTTTTTTTCACAGTAAACCCTGCCAACTAATAATGAAAGGAAAAAGGGTATGTGAGAAGATGCAATTTGAAGAGAATAAAATAGAACACCTACAAGAAATTATTCTCTGCTATGGAAGGAGTCCTCCCTTCTCTCACAAGAAGTGTGGGCCCTTGTATGGGACACATGGTAGGACTCACCACCCCTATCATAGGAGGACTCTTCTTATAGAAGTGAATAATTTCTCAACACCTGAAGTGAGATAGAAAATTTTCTATACCTTTGTTGATGGTCATTTTGGAAGCCAAAAAGAAAGTGGGAGCCCAGCAACACAAACCGAAAAGAAGTTGGCAAATAGATAGAAAAAAAGAACCATTAAGCCCAAGCGGCAGGAATGATGGATCACAGGTCTATAAAATAAATAAATGGATCTTGAGGAAGCAAATGGACTCAAAGGGGGTCGGGAAAGAGAGAAAGAGCAAATAACAAACTCATGGGCAGTGTATGATATAGAAAAGTGAGAATGAGCCACAGTAGGCCCAAAGCAATGCAAACAAAGAGAGTAAGGGGTTGATGGCAGGCCAATGAACCCCAAGGATGAGTATGGGGTAATTGGGTCGGAGAAGCCCAATTAAGTTAGTAAAAGCCTATGGGAATACAGAATTAGGAAAATGGCCGAGAAAGCCCAAGAAAAGCAAATGGGCTGAGAATGCCCAAGAGAAAACAAAAGAGACACGGGAGCCCATAAGTAAGAAAACCCTTAGTCATGCTAAGCCATTAGGGAAAGAATAAATGGCAGGCCTGAAGAGGCCCAGCAGGATCAAGTCATTATAGTAGGAATGACAAAGCAATATGGCAAGACATGATAGCAATCAAGGAATAGGCTGAAAGAAATATAAAGCCTAGTATCAAATAAGGCCCAGCCCTTAAGGGGAGCGAGAAATCGTAGGACAACCCACATAAAAGGCCAAAGAAGGACGATAGACTTTGCAGACAAGCCTCCAGATTGCGGCGAACACATGAGCGGCAGGCAGATTTTGGACATACATGAAAGAGGGGCACGCACAAGGCCCAAGCACCACCAGCCTGTACCCAACCAATATGGGACATGGTGGGGTCATGGGTCAGAGGTAAGAGGGCATGGTTTGGCGGTGAGGAGAGGGGAAAAGACTTATTCTGCGGTTCCTGCCCAAGCTCTTTTGGGAGGTACGTCCTGCTGGGATGACAGATCACCCAAAAGAAGTAAGGTTAAGTGGGAACCGCTAGGTGCATGCCATGAGGGATAGAGAGAGAGAGAGAGCACTCACACCGTGGCAAGAAACGGTGCCACGGCAGAATAATAAATAAAACAACTCTCCTTTGTCTAGAAGTAGGGAGTGGCACACAGACGGACCAGTGATGGTCGGCAAGTACACCCAGACCAGACAAAGGTGGTTAAGGGCTAAAATAGTAAAATCTGGTCACGACAAACATTATATAAGGAGACCCTTGTCGTGCCCAGGAAAAAAAAAAGGGGGAGCGAGATCACTAGAGAGAAATCATAAAAATAAAAAACAAGGGTAAAAGGAAAAGAAAGAAAAAAATAAGAGGAAAAGCTAAAAACAAAAGAAAGGAAAAAGGAAAAAACAAGGAGAGTTAGACCGACAAGCATGCACCAGTAAGTTGATTTTCCCTCTCTTCCTCTCGAAATCCTGCTCTCTGTCCGAAAGTAAAAGGATTCCTTTGGGCACTAACTATTCAGGTCCGTTTCCCTCAAAGCCATTAATCTCCATGGCAGGATTTTCCTTGGGAGATTAACTGTGTTGAGAGGAGGTGTTCTTCCCTTTTTGGTTTTGCTCTTGCGGACCAAACTTGATTTGATTTCTGTCTCTTTTGATTAACCCATATTGCCGCTTGTTCCCTTTACTTTCTTTGTAAAAGTCATTGTTATTACTATGATTATGTCTTGTGAATAGGGATTACTTGGACATTTTTTATTAAATAACCAGAGTACTCGATTTTGTTATTATTATTATATCTATCTGCCATGGCTCATTTGAAACAATTTTGTCTGCCATAAGCATATTCTTGGCAGACAAGACATAGTTTGTGCACAAGTTGGCCCAAATTGAGTTACAGTTAGACCGGTCTCAACTTCCCTTACTCAGAATACTTGGGTCTATTACCGCAGGAGATTGCCTAGCCCAACGTAACAACAAAAAAAGGTCCCTACAACCTTAAATATGGTTTGTTATTGAATGGAAATATTTGTTCTAATTTTCGGGTTCCACTTTATGTGCCACCAACGACAGCATGTTATGACTCTGATTTGTTTCCATTTTAAACTTTGGTTATTTTATAATGGAAGAAAAAATGTGATACGTTGTGATTGGTGGATATAAAATGGAACACTCAAAATGATACAAAGAATTTTATTTAGTTGCCTTGCCATTATTACCTTACAAAATAAAAATCTTTTGTCCCACTTTGTACACTATAATTTATATTCCATCAATTACAACCTTCCACACAATACATTTATATTTCTATTAAATACACAAAATTTAATATGGAAGAAAAAAAAAAAGACACATGAAATACTATGATTGGTAGGGCATAAAAGTGGAACATTTACAGTAGGCCAAATAATTTCTATTCACTATGTTACCTTCATTTTCATAACACTTTCCCTAAAGTGGCATTTGGGTAACTACACAAGTGTAGGGGCTTTTTTTTTTGTTGTGCGTTGGGCTGGGCTGCCTCCTGCAGTATAGTGGGCCCGAATGTTTTTGAGTAAGGGAGTTAACACCGATTCAACTGCAACTCAACTTGGGCCGGTTTGTGCACAAACTATGACTCGTCTGCCAGGAGTGTGCTTATGGCAGGCAGAGCTGTTTCAGATGAGTTACAGCAGACAGATATAATAATAAAAAAACAGAGTATTCTGACTATTTAATATAAAATGACCAAGTAATCCCTATTTATGAGACATAATCACAGTGATAACAATGACTTTTACAAAGAAAGTAAAGGAGTGAATGATAATATGAGTTATTAATTAACGAACATAAAATCAAGTTAAGTTTAGTCCGCAGAAGCAAAACCAAAGAGGGAAGAATGCCTCCTCTCAATGCAAATAATCTCCCAGGAAAGATCCTGCCATGGGGATTAATGGCTTTGAGGGAACTGGACCTGAATGGTTAATGCCCAAAAGAATCATTTTTACTTTTTGGAAGAGAGCAGGATTTTGAAGGGGAGAGAGGAAAATCGGCCTACTGGTGCATGCCCACCTTATTAACTCTCTTTGTTTTCTGTTTTCTCTCTTATCTTTTTCTTTCCTTTGTTTTTACTTTCTTTCTTTTCTTATCCCATGATCTTCCCCTATTTTTCGATCCTCTTTTCTGGGCACGACAAAGGTCTTCTTATAGTGCCTACCGTGACCAGATTTTTACTATTTTGCCCTTTAACCACCTTTGTCTGGTCTGGGTGTACTTGCCGACCATCAAGAGTTCGTTTGTGTGCTACTCCCCCTTACCAGATAAAGGCAAGTTGTTTTATTCATTAGTCTGCCGTGGCGCCCTTTCCTGCCACGGTATAGGTGTTTTCTCTCTCTATCCCTCATGGCATGTACCTAACGGTTTGCCCCTCAACCTTGCTTCTTTTGGGTGGTCTGTCATCCCAGCAGGACGTACCCCCCAAAAGAGCTTGGGCAGTAGTCGCAGAATAGGTCTTTTCTCCTCTCCCCACCACCAAATCATACCCCTTTACCTCTGACCCATAACCCCACCACGCCTCATATTGGCTGGGTACAGGCTGGTGGTGCCTGGGCCTTGCGCGTGCTTCCATTTCATGTATGTCCAAAATCTGCCTGTTGCTCATGCGTTTGCCGCGGTCTGAAGGCTTGCTTGTACAGTTTGCCGCCCTTCTTCGACCTATTATGTGGGCTGTTTTATAATTCTTTGTTCCCCTTTAGGAGTTGGGCTTTATTTAATACTGAGCTTTATATTTCTTTCAGCCAATTTCTTGATTGCCATCATGTACTGCCATACTACTCTGTCATTCCTACTGTAATGACTTGATCCTGCTAGGCCTTTCCAGGCCTGTCGCTCATTCTTTCCCAAGTGGCTTAGCATGGCCATGAGTTTTCTTACTTATAGGCTCCTGTGTCCCTTGTGTTTTCCCTTGGGCATCCTCGGCCCATTTGCTTGTCTTGGGCTTTCTCAGCCATTTTCCTAACTTTGTGTTCCCATGGGCTTTTACTAACTTCATTGGGCGTCCCCAGCCCAATTACTTCATACTCATCCTTAGGGTTTATGGGCTTGCCAACAATCCCCTACTTTATTTGCTTGCATTGCTTTGGGCCTGCCGCGACCCATTCTTACTTTTCTACATCATATGCTGCCCATGAGTTTGCTATCTGCTATTTCTCTCTTTCCGGGCTCTTTTGAGCCCATTTACTTCCTCAAGGCCCATTTATTTATTTTATGGACCTATGATCTATTGTTCATGCTGTTTGGGTTTAATGGTTTTATTTTATGCTTGCCATTTCTATTTGCTGCCTCCATTGCTGGGTTGGGCTTCCTTCCTTCTATTCGGGTTTTACAAAAAATGACCCTCAACATTTAGCCCCTGAACATATGGAGCATTCTTACGGTCCATATGTGAATAAAAGACTTTCTTGTCCTTTCCACTTCTCTTCTTTCTTTTCCTTCACGGACTTTTTTAAACTATGGACCTCTTCTCATATTTATATTTCTTTTCCTGCCGTGAACAGCAGTGATTCTTCGAATTTCCCAAATTGGCAGTTATTTTTAAGACATAACCGCCGCTTCATTAATTTCATTCTCTTCTTGATGGTTGACCAGTCGCCTCTCTTCATGCCGGCATTAATAACCCAGGTATTTAAGAAGAGAGTCCCTTTTTTAATTCAGACACAACCTCCTTCTTTTCCAAAACATTCTATCTGTTTCCCTTCCTCCACCGTTTTGTTATTTTTGAACACCCATACCCATTTTACTCTAATCAAGCCCTCACGTTATGGCACCGGTGAAAACCCAAGGCTCTTCCCGCCGTAAAGGGAAAGAGACCGTTTCTGATCCTCCTACTGGACAAGAGATAGGCGAGGAGGCCGTGTACTCCGAATTGGACCACTCCGATGAGGAAGAGGCGCGGCGTGACCCAGATAGTGAGTGCGGCCCTCTAATCGATCCTTGGTATGATGTCTGTCCTCACTTCCCCAAGATTCCCAATGACTACGTGTCGCCGCCGCCGGGCCATGTGTGGCTCGCTCTTTGCCGGCGAAACCCCAATGTTTCTTGGGCCCCGGTGTCTTCCTCCATCTGATCTAGTCATTTGTCAAGGTGTTGCACTCCCTGTGCCTATCCATTTCAAATTTGGGTCGGGTACTGCCTCGGGTTGGAAGGAGTGGGTCGATAGCGAGTTATTCGATACGGGCTTTATGGGTTTGCTTCAGCGGGCCGGTGTTCTGAAGGCCGTCGTCCTATCCCGAAGTCTATCTAATTTTCGAGACCTCTATAACCTTCACCATTTGGTTCGCCGATGGTGTGCCACCACCCACACATTCTTCTTTTCCTACGGCGAACTCACCGTTACTCTTGAGGATGTGGCTAATCAGTTACTTTTGCCAGTTCTCGGTGATGTTGATCCTGCCACCACAGAACTTTCTCCGGAAGAGGCCATTGAAGTTGAGTTGAAGAAAAGGATGACCGGAAATGCTAAGTTATCGTATTGGGTTAGTTCTTCTTCCAAATTTTCTGTTATTGCCCCCCGTGCAGCTTTCGTTGCCTTTTGGCTTTGCAAGTTTGTCTTTGGGTCCCACCCCCATTATGCCATAAAGCTTTTGTATTTTCGTTTGGCCATTAAAATATCTGACGAGGCGAGTCTGCCGCTGGCCCCTATGTTCTTGGGGCATCTGTATGTTCAACTGGATATCCTACGGAGTGACGAGAGTCAGCCTGGCTCCTGTCACATAGTCATTTCCTTTATTTATAGCACCATCCTGCAGCAGTTGTTATTCGAGCGTTGTGCCCAATACTTGGCGAAGTGTAGGCCCGTTCGCTTTGCTAAAGAGAAGTACCAATCCTGCCCGAAGGTAATTACTGACTTCTGCGGCAGATTTGAGTTCGATTTTCCTCTGGCTTTCCGTTGGTCTGGTTTAAAGCCTATTGATTGTTCTGTCATTAAGTCTTTTGATGAAAGTGTTGATTTCTCCTGGAGAGCTTACAGACATTTGAGTACAGGTTATACATGCGTAGATTCTACAGTGGGTTCGTTTGTTGATACTATTGGAACTACTACTCCTTTAGGCGGTTTTGATGAGACTGGTATCACCTATTTGGCGGCCATTAATACCGGATGGTTGCCCTATTTGGCAGATGAAGGTGTCAGGTTTGTCCATTATCCTGCCAACCAAGTAAAAAGGCAGTTTGGGCTGGATCAGGACATTCCTGATGACCTTTCCTTCCTCACGGAGTCCCCTACTTCGGTTAGACCTTTTCTACGACATACCGCTTTTGATTTTTGGAGACAGCGTTTTAGTGCAGTCACAGTTCCTGACTCGCTTAGGGAGAGCCTTTGCACCCCTGCTATGCATGGATACTGGCAGGCCGTAATGACCTCGTTTGAGCAATAGTTGGCAGGTAGTCACGATTTCTCTCTTATTCCTCCTAAGGGACTTAGTATGGTTGTCTCGCCTAATCCTCGGTTGCTCATTTCTTCCAAGTCCGTGTTGGCATATGCCAGAAAACAGAGCCGGTCCGCCATCTTTGAATGGGATGAGGAGAAGAAGGGATGGTATTGGCACACAGGTGACTATCCTCCAGGTTGGGAAAAGAAGGTTAAAGTGATAAATGTTCCTGCACCAGTTAAAAAAGGTCCTGCCAAACTTAAATCTGCCAGCAAGCCCAAGTCTGCCACTCTTCAGCCATCCATAGGCACTACTCCTACCAGCAGAACACGAGATAGTAAGAGGAAGACAACTCCCCATCCTGCGCTTGCCGCTCAGCGGAGAGTACGTCACTTTTAAATTTTTTTCTTTGTCCTTCAAATACATATACATACTTTTTTTGACTTTTCCCGTGGTTGAATCTGACATGCTTGTTGACTTCTTTCTTTGACTCTGTCTCTTGTCCCCTTTTTCCTTTGCAGTCTAAGCATAAGGAGGATACGTTAGCCACCCGTCCCATTATGCTCGATGAACCTGAATTGGAGGTACATTTCCTCTCTTTTCTTCTCCCTTTTCTTTTTTATTTACATGTGCTCAGTCTGCTACACGCTTTTGGTTACCTCATTCACCCAAAGAGTTACTTTGATCTTCATATCTCCTTCTTTTTGTCTTCTAGGATGAGCTCGAGCCTCTTTCTATATATCGCCCTACTGCCGAGGAGCTTTCTGCCCCTATGGGTACACCCATGGAGAGCTTTTTTGGTGGGGCTGAGTTTGCAACACCTACCCCTTCTGTAGCTACGCATGGAGTTCTTGCTGAGGCTCCTACCTCTCCTACTGGGTTGGTACCCATAGATGAGGGTACTTCTACTGGGAAGGTTAGTGAGGTCACCCCTACTCCTACCGTGACACCCTCTGTTCAAAGGGGAGCCACCCCTCCTGCTGCTACTCAGATCGAGGCTACTCCTGTTATGCCTCTTGTCATTTCCACCGGTGACCCATTCACTACTCTTTCTCAGGCTGTAAAGGACGGTTCCTCTCTGGTAGTTACTCCTTTCTCCATTCCTGTTTCTCCCACCCGTGGGCCTGACGCTGATTTGTCTTCTGAGGAGTCTGAGGACATTCTCGAGGATCCTGACGATGAGCCCATCTTGAGGAAGGGGATTTCTGAATCTGAAGAAGAGTAGAGTGCTCCACCCGAGACTGAATTCATGGGTATGTGCTTTCTTCCCTCCTTTCTTTTTTTGCTAAGTTCACTCTTCCCTTTTCATTGGCATGTTTATTTCTCTGTTTGCAGAGACCTTTGAGGGGCTAGGAATTGCAGCAGATGTAAGGGTGTCTGCAGCAGCTACTCCTACTGCGCCCATTCCTGCCGTATCTTTTGTACCAGTTTCTGCCGTATTTATAGCGTCTGTTTCTGCCATTCCCTCTGTGCTTGTCTCTATCCTTCCTACAGCCCCCATTATCACTGGCCCTGGTGAACTTTCTTTTCCCTTATTTCTTTCTTCACTTCTTCCTCGTGGGTTTGTCTCCTTTTTTTTTTTTTTTTTTTTTTTTTTTTTTTTTTTTTTTTTTTACCCTGGTTTCTCGTTTCATGCCTTGTGCTTTCTTGACAGGTCCACTTCCTACGGTGCCTTCTTAGTTTGAAGTGGGAAGTAGTTTCGCCACCATTCCAAATCCTGTGAGCGAGGCTGCAGCCTATTTTGCACGCTTTGACCAACCTGAAGTCATTGATCTTGGACCTGCGGATTTCTGGGGCTTCGCATCTCCTTATATAGATTTCCATGGCTTCAGAATCCATGAGGACTGTGCTTCTCACTTGGTGATGGTTTATAGCAACCGTGGGGACTTCATGCAGGGATTTCGACTTGACCGCTCCATTAGAGAGCATTTCTTGAGGATGTTGGGGAGTGTGCTGAACGATATTGAGCACAACTTTATTGACACTGTCTCCACCGAGAGGATCCTGCAGTGGAAGGCTATGGTGCAGGAGCTTGTGAGTGTTGGTTTTGCTGTGGAGTTTATCTTGGACCACATTCGAGAGATTGCCCGGGCCATTTTCATGAGGAGAGTCCAGCCTACTGTCGATGCTATTGACTCACACCTCGAGATTCTGAGAAAGGAAATGGCAGACTTGGAGGGCCGTCGCAAGCGCCTTTTTTCTAGCATAGGTGGGTCTAGTCGTTTTGGAGATCAGCCGCTCATTTTTTGACTTCATTGATGATGATGCAGTTTCTTCTTTGTTTTGCTGTTTCCTTCACCTTATTACTCTATTTAGTACACTATATTTCCTATAACACTTATTTGGCTAGTTTGCTACAGTTTGGGTTTGTAACTTATGATGCTACACTTTGCTACTGTTTTTTTTTTTTTTTTTTTTTTTTTTTGCTTTTACTATGACATATGATGATAATACTTCGTGCCTTTCATTGCATCCTCATGAAAGCAAGTTACAAATTTTTTTTGTCTTGTGACATAGTCACTTGAAAGATGAAAAGGTAAAAGGAAACATAAGAGTTTTTTCAACAAAACAAAAGAAAGAGATAATCACATGACTTTTCTCCTTAGGCATAGTAGCGTTTCAACCATTTCTCATTGATGGGATCCATTAAGTCTCTGCCATCCATCTGAGTCAAATGGTAATGCCCACTTGAATGTGCCTCTCTTATCACAAGGGGTCCTTCCCATTTCGGTGCAAACTTCGATGGTCCTGCCAGACTTCTTCTAACATAGTTTACCACTTTTAGGACAAGTTGTCCTTCCACGAACACTCTCTCTTTAGTCATCCTGCCGTAGGCCTCAATCATTCTTTGCCTATATCTGCGGTTGCATTCTTGGGCCTTTTCTCTTCTTTCATCAAGTCCTTCTAGGTCTTCGCATCTTTCTGCCTCAAAGATTTCTTTTTCTTTCTCTTTTTCTTGCATCTGCATGACTTTCAGGGATAGGGTCATTTTCTCTGCTGGGCTCACCACCTCAGTTTCATAAACCAAGGAAAAAGGTGAAAAACCTGTGGCTGACTTAGGTGAACTTCTATAAGCCCAAAGAGCATCTGGCAGGTGCATTGCCTATTCTTCTGTATACTTTTGGCTAATTTTACTGATAATCTTTATGAGAGTCTTGTTTGTTGCCTCTGCTTCCCCATTTCCTTGAGGGTAATAAGGTGATGACCGGTGGTGCTTGACTTGGTAGAACTCTAGCATATTCCTCACATCACTGTTGACAAAAGGTGTGCCATTGTCACTGATGATCCTGTGGGAAACTCCAAACCTTACAGTTATGTTTTCCTTGATAAAGTTTGCCACTGCTCCTCCTGTGGCTTTACGAAGTGGTACTGCCTCTGCCCACTTAGTAAAATATTCTGTAGATCCATATGTATCCACGCGATGGCAGATTCACCGGTCCAACCAAGTCAAGCCCCCAAGTGTGGAAGGGCCATGGTGTGACCATGCTATGCAAATTCTGCGGATGAGTGTGAATCAAATTGGCCTATACTTGGCAACTGTGACACTTTTTCACAAATTCTGCCGTATCCTTTTTCATGGTAGGCCAGTAGTAGCCCATTTGCAGCAGGCATCTGTAAAGCCTTTTCTTTCCCTAGTGCTCCCCACACTCTTCTGAGTGTGCTTTTTTCACTAATTCTCTTGCTTCTTCAGGGCCCAAACATCTTAAGGGGTCCCCATCATACCCTTTTTTGAAAATGACCATATTATGCAAAAAGTAGCGCGTTGCCAATCTCTTAAGCTTATATTTTTCGCTGTGCTTTTGCGGTAGGATGCCTTCTGTCAGGTACTATATGAATGGGCTTCTCCAGTCTTCGCTGATGAAAACAGCGTAACTTTCCTCCCTGTCTACCGCAAGTTGGCAGTTCCTACACTGAGTTTGGACTTGGTCTGCATCTTTACCCATGTTTGGCCAATAAAAGCCCACCCTTTGAAGTTTGCAGTAAAGGCTGACCTCCCCGCAGGATCCGCAAGTCCTGTCATGTACTTCTTTCAACTTTCTCTATGCCTCCTCTTGCCCCACACATCTGGATAAGACCCCACCCGGCATCCTGCGGTATAGCTCTCCCCTTACCAGGGCGTAGTCTTTTAGTATTTTTAGCTCCACGGCGTCTTCTTTCCCCATCAAAGCTTTCCTTATGGGGATCTGCCAATCCCCTTCACAGTGTTCCTCTTGGAACCTTTCTTTCAACATCTCAATTATGGATTCTTCTCTCTTACTGACCTCTACTCTGGTGCTATCCCCTTCGAACATTATTTGCGAGCCTAGTGCAGCTAACGCATCGGCAAACTGATTCTCGTTCCTTGGAGCATGTTCTATTTCAAAAGTTGAAAACTTTTCTTCTATTTTCTGGACCATTGCTCTGTACGGGTTTAGGCTGGGTTCTTTTAGGGAGAAACTCCCTTTGGTCTGGCAGACCACTAAGTTCGAATCACCCAGCACCCTCAAATGCTTGACTCCCATTTCAAGAGCCGTGGCTAGCTCGGTTAGGTAGGCTTCGTATTCTGCCGTGTTGTTTGAACAGGAGAATTCTAGCTTGAATGATAGTGCTATTGCCTTATCTTTTTCATGGTACAAAACTACTCCCACTCCTCTAGATTGGGCGGTAGAAGACACATCAAATTTCATTACCCATTGTTCTCTGACCTCTTCTGCCATGGCTACTTCCCCTGGAACTTCATCGCCTAGCGAGAATTCTTCCTCTCCTGGAAACTGTGCCAATAAGTCTGCTATAGCTTGGCTTTTCACCGCCCTAGGCGCCCCCATTCTCAAGTTGTACTGTGACAATTGTAACAACCACTGGGATATCCTGCCAGAGAGGATTGGTTGTTGTAACAAAACTTTGATGGCATGGGACTTGGTCATCAGCCATACTTCGTAGGCCAAGAAATAATGGCGTAATCTCTGTGAGGCATACACAATAGCTAAACATGCCCTTTCTGCCATTGGGTAACGAGTTTCTGCATCTTTTAAGGCGCGGCTGATGTAGTACACTGGTTGCTTGACGCCGCCTCCATCTTCTTGGGCGATTAATGCACCAATGGCATATGAATTGGTGGCCATGTAAAGTAGCAATGGTTTTTTGTGGATTGGGGCCTGCACTGTGGGGAGGTTCATCATGATCTGCTGCAACCTCTTGAAGGCCGTCTGCTGCGCTTCTCCCCATTCAAAACTTTGCCCTTTCCTAAGCAACTTGGTGAAAGCCGAAGTGATTGATGCCAACCCTGGGATGAATTTTCAGATATACGAGACTTTTCCTAAGAAGCTCTTTAGTTTCCTTACCGTGGCTAGAGGTCTAATAGTTGCAATGGCTGTAACTTTGGCTGGGTCTACATCTATTCCTCTGCGGTGAACCAGGAAACCCAAGAATTTCTCGGAGGATACTCCAAATGCGCATTTGAGAAGGTTCATTCTCAATTTAAAGGCTCTGCATCTTTCGAATACCCTTTTCAACACACAGAAGTGCTCTTCTCTCCTCTTTGACTTAACCACTATGTCGTCCACATAGTCTTCTAACTCCTGATGCATCATATCGTGAAATATGGCCGTCATTGCTCGTTGATAAGTTGCACTTGCATTTTTCAACTCGAAGGGCATCACATTGTAGTAGAAATTTTCCATGGGTGTTCTGAAAGCAGTTTTCTCCGCATCCTTTGGTGTCATTCTTATCTAGTTGTACCCACTAAAACCATCCATGAATGAAAACATGGCACTTCTTGCCACAGAATCTATAAGTAAATCCATATTTGGCAATAGGAACTCGTCCTTTGGACAGGCTTTGTTGAGACTTATGAAGTCTACACAACACTTTATCTGACCGTTCTTCTTCTTTACTGGCATTATGTTGGATAACCAGCGAGGGTGTTGAATAGGCTTGATGAATCCTACAGCTAGCAACTTCTGCACTTCTTTGCCTATTTGCCCTTCTATTTTCGTGTGAAATATCCTGGCAGGCTGGGCCACTGGCCTAGCCTCTGGGTCCACATTTAACGTGTGTGCAACTAGCCCAGGGTCTAACCCTGACATTTCACTGTAGTCTTATGCGAAGACATCTTTAAATTCTTTCAACAGCAGTACTAGTTCTGATCTTTCTTTTCCTGTCAAACTTGCACTAATTGAGATGGGTCTCGGTTCTTGCGAAGCAGATCCCAGGTTAACTTCCTCAATTTCTTCTTCTGCCGTAACTTGTACCTCCTTTTCTGCCACAACTCCTTTGCTTTCCTTGTTGTTATTTTCTTCCTCTGAACTTTCTTGAACCACACAACACGCCAAATTCTTGTGCTGCCATTCCTGGGTGGGACCCGCCTATGTTTCAATCGCGGGCCCCGCGCGCCTTCATAATTTGTATATAATCCTGCTATCAGGGCCTCGAACTCTGACACATTGGGGTGTGTCATCCGATCTTGCGGCGGGCGCTTCTCTCTTTTTGCTCTTTCTTGCCAATAATTCCCTTAGATCAGGCTCTGGGTCATCTTGGACGTCTTCCCACTTAGGCATGAAGGTACCTCGTGGCTTTGATACTAAGACTTCCCCAAATGGAGCCTATTGATCATAGAACATAGTTTCTACTAAATGGGCCTCTGCCTGCTCAAACGGTGAGGGGTTTGCGGCTATGCGTATCATCCTAACATTCATCCTTCCTTTCACGCACTGGTGATAGGTGGATGGGACCAATCGGTGTTTGTGCAACCATGGCCTTCCCAAAAGCACGTGATAGGATACTTTTGTTTTCACCATGTGGAACCAAGCTAAAGAAGCTATGGGGCCTACTTTCAACCACAGCTGAATGTGGCCTGTGGTGTACTTGTCCCTTCCGCCGAACCCTGTCACTTTCATTGGGCACCCATGAATCCTTCTTTCTGAAATTCCTGCCGCTTGTAAAGTGCTCAACGGAATGAGATTCACAGAGGCACCTGTATCTACTAAGGATCTCTTTATGGGGATTTGATTTATGGAAGCCGCTAAGTATAGGGGCCTCTTGTGATCTGAGTGTCCCACCTCCATATCTTCATCACTAAAAGTGATTTCAGTTGACTCTTATAAGAGAGCCCTGTCATCTGGAATTTCTGCTGATAGACATTCTACTCCTGCACCAGAGGCGATGCTCACCAAAGCCTCTATGGCTACCTTTCTCTCCTTCGCTGTGAGTCCCAGTTGGTCGAACAAATTTTTGAACTTGGAGCTCTGTTGTAGAGTGGTAATGGCCGCTGCAGGCAAGGCTATTCTTCATCCTCTCTTAGGTCCGCGCAGATTACCACCGCTGTTACACCCTTCCCTTTGTGATTTAGGAGTGGGTTTCTTTGGACTTCCTGCTGGGACAGTTCTAGAGTCCCTTCTTTGATCCTGTGATGTACTAGTCTGCGGAGCGCCTAACATATGGCAGTAGGATGTTGTGCGTAATTTTGTAAACGACAAAAGCGTGGGTCCCTTCGATCCTCCTCTGTGGGCTCCCTAGCAACCTGATTAGGTTTGAAAACTCCATCTGCTATCCACTTGTCTAGCAGTACATCTAGCTCCTTTGAACTGCATGGTATTGGTGGGGAAGTATCGTACTCTCTCCCATCGGTCTTCCTTCTCCGCTCACCAGTAGACACTGTCATGGCTTACGGAGCACTTCTCTTGTCCGTGCTTAGCTTTATGGACTGGGCAGTTTTTCTTGCCTTTTGCAACAACTGTGCAAACTGGGAGATTTCTAAGTTCTCCAGGACTGCCCTGTACTCCCTAATCATATTCGTCATACACATCTCTACCAATATTCTTTCTTCATAATGGTCATAGCAATCAAGTGCTATGTCCCTGAATCTCTTGATGTACTCCATCAAGTCTTCGCCATTCCTTTGCTTGGTTGCTTGCAAAATCGCGAGTGTTACCGTTTCTTCTCCGTGGAAGTATTTAGTACAAAATACGTCCACCATGTCATCCCATGTTGGGATCGATCCTGGCTTTAAGCCAATGTACCAGGTGTAAACCCGGTCACACAGTGATTTAGAAAATTCTCAAAGACACAAGTCTTCATCTGCGGCGTAAGGGCCAAGCGTATCAATGAACTTGCTCACGTGCTCAACATCACTTCCCGTCCTACCGTCATACTGCGTAAAAGCTCACGGCTCGTACCTCTCGGGGTATGGTTTACTGAGCACCTTTAGTGGGTATGGAGGCCTTCGTGTATAGAATCTCTCCTTGGGTCCTCTGGCTCTTTCTTGCTCTAGGAGAGCCGCTACTTCAGCCATAGTAACAAAACGTTGATCTGCATTTTGTGGGACACCTCTTGCTGGTGTCTCTTCTTTGTCTGCTGCATGTTTTGGGTCATGCTGGCTTCCTTTTTCCTTCGTTCTATCTGTTTTCAGCTGACAGATTTCTTCCATCATTTGCTGTTATGAATACTGCAGAGCTTGCAACACCTCAATGAAGATTCTTGGAGGAGGTTAGGGTCTAGCCCCCATTCTGTTGGCACCCTCCGCCGGGTTAAGCTACTGTTGGTAAGGTGTCGTTGGCCTAGAATCTGCTTGCGAGGGCATGTCACTATAATTTCGTGTTGTCCTGGACTTTGGAGGCATTTGTTTGCAAGAGCTTTTGTCCCTAATCTGTTTCTCAACTCGCCAGTGAAGTCGCCAATTTAATGTAGGGGCATTTTTTTGTGTTGTGCGTTGGGCTGGGTTGCCTCCTGCAGTATAGTGGGCCCGAATGTTTCTGAGTAAGGGAGTTGAGACCGATCCAACTGCAACTCAACTTAGGCTGGTTTGTCCACAAACTATGCCTCGTCTGCCAGGAGTGTGCTTATGGCAGGCAGATATAATAATAACAACAAAACAGAGTACTCTGACTATTTAATCGAAAATGACCAAGTAATTCCTATTTATGAGACATAATCATAGTGATAATAATGACTTTTACAAAGAAAGTAAAGGAGTGAATGATAATATGAGTTAATCATGAATGAACATAAAATCAAGTTAAGTTTGGTCCGTAGAAGCAAAACCAAAGAAGGAAGAACGCCTTCTCTCAATGCAAATAATCTCCCAGGAAAGATCCTGCCGTGAGAATTAATAACTTTGAGGGAACTGGACCTGAATGGTTATTGCCCAAAAGAATCATTTTTACTTTTTGGAAGAGAGTAGGATTTTGAGGGGGAGAGAGGGAAATCGGCCTACTGGTGCATGTCCACCGTATTAACTCTCTTTGTTTTCTGTTTTCTCTCTTATCTTTTTCTTTTCTTTATTTTTACTTTCTTTCTTTTCTTATCTCGTGATCTTCCCCTGTTTTTCGATCCTCTTTTCTGGGCACGGCAAGGGTCTTCTTACAGTGCTTGCCGTGACCAGATTTTTACTATTTTGCCCCTTAACCACCTTTGTCTGGTTTGAGTGTACTTGCCGACCATCAAGGGTTTGTCTGTGTGCCACTCCCCCTTGCCAGACAAAGGCAGGTTGTTTTATTCATTAATCTGCCGTGGCGCCCTTTCCTGCCACAGTATAGGTGTTTTCTCTCTTTATCCCTCATGGCATGCACCTAACGGTTCTCCCCTCAACCTTGCTCCTTTTGGGTGGTCTGTCATCCCAGCAGGACGTATCCCCCAAAAGAGCTTGGGCAGAAGCTGCAGAATAGGTCTTTTCCCCTCTCCCCACCACCAAACCATACCCCTTTACCTCTGACCTATGACCCCACCACGTCCCATATTGGCTGGGTACAGGCTGGTGGGGCCTGGGCCTTGCGCGTGCTTCCCTTTCATGTATGTCCAAAATCTACCTATTGCTCATGCGTTTGCCGTGATTTGAAGGCTTGCTTGCACAGTTTGCCGCCCTTCTTCAACCTTTTATGTGAGCTATTTTATAATTTTCTGTTCCCCTTTAGGAGTTGGGCTTTATTTAGTACTGGGTTTTACATTTCTTTCAGCCTATTTCTTGATTGCCATCATGTCCTGCCATACTACTCTATCATTCTTGCTATAATGACTTGATCCTACCGGGCCTTTCCAGGCCTGCCGCTCATTCTTTCCCAAGTGGCTTAGCATGGCCATGAGTTTTCTTACTTATGGGCTCTTGTGTCCCTTGTGTTTTCCCTTGGTCATCCTCAGCCCATTTGCTTGTCTTGGGCTTTCTCGGCCCTTTTCCTAACTTTGTGTTCCCATGGGCTTTTACTAATTTTATTGGGCTTTCCTGATCCAATTACTTCATACTCATCCTTGGGGTTTGTGAGCTTGCCAACCATCCCCTACTCTCTTTGCTTACATTGCTTTGGGTCTGCCGCGGCCCATTCTTACTTTTTTACATCATATACTACCCATGGGTTTGCTATCTGCTGCTGCTCTCTTTCCGGGCTCTTTTGAGCCAATTTACTTCCTCAAGGCCCATTTATTTATTTTATGGACCTGTGATCTATTGTTCATGCTGCTTGGGTTTAATGGTTTTATTCTATGCTTGTCATTTCTATTTGCTGCCTCCATTGCTGGGTTGGGCTTCCTTCCTTCTATTCGGGTTTTACAAAAAATGACCCTCAACATTTAGCCCCCTGAACATATGGAGCGTTCCTGTGGTCCATATGTGAATAAAAGACCTTCTTGTCCTTTCCACTTCTCTTCTTTCTTTTCCTTCACGGGCTTTTTTAAACTATGGACCTTCTTTCTCTTCTTTCTTTTCCTTAGCTATCCTTAAGGTAAACAAATCCACTAGAAAGAATTGAAGTTTACAAAAGATATAACCTTAAATTTATTGCTACCTCTAGTAGAACTTACTGACACGATCACGTACAAGCTCAAACTCTACGAACTCTTCTCTCTTAGATTTGCAACACACAAGTTCCCACGCTTTTGACTTTGAGATCCTACTTAAAGGTTTCAGATCATTAGTTGTTGATCTTGTAGCAGCAATTAGATTCCACCAGCACTTGATTGTAGATCTTGTTTCGGTAAACACTTATGGAGTTAGAAGGTTATAGAACCGCTCATATCTCACATGAGTAACTCACAAGTCTTCCAAGAGTCTTCAAAATGTAGTTAGAGTTTTCCTTGTATACTTAGGAGTGTTAGACTGAAACCTTAAATGTTTTCGCAGGTTTGGACTTGATTTAAAATTCTGCAGAAACTGATTTACTGCGATTTTCGATCCGTTGGATCTAATTCTCGATTAGTCAAGCTTCACTAAACTTGAACTCTTCTTTCTATAGTTTGAATGTTCTTGAAACTTGATTTGTACCACCTTGAGTTATGTCTAACCTAATCTAGACATATTTTTGTTCTCGGTTTGCCAACATAAAGAAAATAGAAATCTAAACATTTAATCCTAAATATTTAGAACCTAACATAGTAAATACGTTCTAAAAAATGCATTATGAGATATGAATTTTTCCTTTTGTATACCTCTTTTTTTTTTTTTTTTTTTTTTTTTTTTTTTTTTTTTGAGAATCTCTTTTGATATACCTAAATTTACTAAAATATAATTATGTTAAATTTAATTGAGTTTGGTTTTTAAATCTTTCATAAAGAAAATTTTTGCCAATCCAAGAAATATTCTTAGATGGGTATAGTTTTATTTTTGTAATAAATATTTAAATTTACATGCATATATAGTCATAGCTTCCGTGGGGCCCTTCAGTTAAGGTTAAATGGATTAACAGGATCCATAGGCTTGGCCCAAAATCATAACTGAAAGCTGAGCTACTTAACCAACCAAGAAGTGATTATTTTGAGAAATTTACAGCAACTATTGATCCAAAAATTCAAGCTATGGAGTGTTGTCTTGTGAAAAACAATTCTGCTAGAAAACAAAATCCGAACATATACAAGATATGAGAAAGATGCTTATGGTGTTGTCAAGATGCCGGTCATGGTAAAGAATATATGAGGATGAGCAAATAGAGTGGCTTAGAGTGAACCTTGACATTATCCACGACAAGGAATAAAACATGATGAGCCTGTAAAGTGACTAGTCGCAAGAGTAAGAGAATAAAGGGAGTTAATATGGTTCAGCCTTAAAGGTTTACATTCACAATAGAATATTAATAATACTATCAAATTCGATGTATTGCAATAAACTCATGGAAGGATATTTATAAATGGCATAATGGAATTTCAGGTCAAACTCTCAAGAATATCATAATAGATAGGATTATGATTATTTTCCTTCCACTCTAAATAATTCGGCATTCATATCTTTAACTTGATCGAATGGTTATGGTGCCTTTAGAGAAAAAAACTACTTAGAAACAACACTTTTTCTTTATCTTTATAATATTTTTTTTTTCAAAATTCCTTTTTAAAAAAACATATACTTTTAAGGAATAATTTATTTATTTCCTTGTTTGTAAGTTTAATGAAAAAAACATAGTATCCTTTTGCCAAAGAAATTATTCACTCTTACAGGAAGAGTCCTCCTCCCTCTCACAGGCTGGGCCCTATCATAGGTCCCACACTAGCTTCCCCACTCCCTGTGAGAGGATGACTCTTCCCATAAGAATAAATAATTTCTCGATTTGGAGTAAATAGTTTTCCTATTCCATTCCCTTCTAAGCATACTTATTAAAAGTGGGGCAATATTTATTTTTTGAAATATATGTGAAATATCGATTTTGTCTTTATTCTAAAAAAAATAAAAAAGTTGAAGAGTATAATAATAAGCTTATATATTTCTCTCTCTTTATTTGTCTATTTTATAATCTCCCCAACACAACATATAAAATATATTATATTCCTTCTCATTTTCTTTTTGTTGAGAAAATATTTCCTTTACATTTTATTCTATTCTTTTTACAGGTACCCTTTTATTCTATTTGTTTAATGTATCCATTCTAGTATGTTTTTCTCTTTTTTAAGAGCGTTCACATTAGTCCATGTATAATAGAAAAATGTTTAGAATTTATACAGTTTTGCCTAAAATTGATCTATATTAGTCAATGTATAATTGTGTAAATTTACAAGTTTGCTACAGTAATTATGTAAATTTACACTGATACTATTCATTTTGTATTTAATTATTTATTCTTTCTTTATGTATCTTGAGGATGGGGGAAGAGAGTGGATGGAGGTTGTTGTGTGTAAAAAAAGAGAAACAATTAAAAAAATCAAGAAAATTTGATATTTTAATGAAATATAGTATAAAATAGATAATTTGATATAGGGTGTTTTGAAAAGTGAGTATATAAAATAGAAAAAGTAAGTTCTTATTATCGATGCCTCGCGGCTGATCGACCACCCATCGTGGTGACGGCTCGCACACTATACATGTGGAGGAGGGTCATACCTTAGGTGTGTGAAGTCGCCACCAATCATTGGGATTTTTCTTAGTTGTGATTAGTCACCTGACTCTATTTGATTTTATTACCGATCCTAGGTTAAGAAAAATGTCGTTTTTCCTAATCTAATGTGGATGGGCAAAAAATCTTGATTCTTGAGTTCGGAAGTCTGGTTGCGTGTGGGGAAGGTGTTAGGCACTCCACAATGCTTGTTCAAAGATAGTCCTTTGTTTTAGTAAAATCATAATTTTTGGACATTGGCATTTGAAAACAAGCTATTGGCATTAGCTTTCGGGGCTTTAATTGTGTTGGGCTTTGAGGTTTGGTTTCAGAATGGGTGTGGTCCAAATCGATACTTTCCAAGTATGTTTGAAGTCACTACCAAATTTCCACAGCAATTATTTAGCGGCATTTTGCCTTTTTTTCGTGGCGGAAACCGGCAGTGCACGCCAAACGCTATTCTTACCAAGCTTTTGACGTGAGAATGCAGCAATGGAGATGCCCTATTTTCACGTCGAAAATTTGGCAGAGTTTTGCGTTTGGTGTGCTATGGCGCATCGGCAAGGTTTCGTGTCTGTGTATTCGCCTCAGATGCGTCATAGCATGCCAAACGCTATTCTTACCAAGCTTTTGACGTGAGAATACGGCAATGGAGATGCCCCATTTTCACGCCGAAAATCTGGTAGAGTTTTGCGTTTGGTATGCTATGGCACATTGACAAGGTTTCGCGTTTGTGTATATGGTGGGTATCGACATGCTTGCACTGTGATGAGTCGAAGCCCTCTAAAGTGTTAGAACATGTTGATCTGTGTCGCATACACGGGAAAACCAATATCACTTGGTGACATGGATCAAGACAATCACACCGCATTGATTGTGCACACAATATAGTGTGAATATGCACCTACGACAATCGTCTTGAGCACATGCCCATGCTACAAGGTCAAGAGCTCTTATGACTAGAGAGGGTCACTCATATAGCTACGAGAGTCCATCATACAAAGTGCACAATCACCCACACACATGCAGGAATATATATATATATATATATATATAAACATGCATCATGCACAATGCTATCACACAAAGCAGGAAAATAAATTAAACGTTGCCAACGTTCCAAGGGTATGGCCTAGCAAGGTACGGAAAAAGTAAAACAGACATTGCCATACCTAGGGAACGCAGCCCAAGCAAGGAGTAGGAAAATAAAAGGGTACATGGAGGGGAACCCTAATACATGCTCTAGAGAAGAGGCTTAGAGAGAGAGAAAGAGAAGACCACTCTGAAGGGGGCTAAGCCCCCTAATCTACTGATCATTGCCCTTTGTGGGCTCGCATCCTTTTGCTTGCATCTTTGCCCTCTTTGCTCGTGCCTAGGAAGTCGCACCCTTGCTCCAAGTATCCTCGCTCCATGTGTGTACATGCAAAGACAAAAGAAAGAAGCTAGCAGACAAGAAAAGAAACCAACAAAGGAGATTGGGAGAGCATACAAAGAACATACTACCAAAGAAAGCCAAACGGAGGCAAACAAAGCATGCTAAGCATATGAAAGAGGCAAACAAGCATGTTATCAAACAAGAAGGGGTGTCCTAGGAGGACAAATGTAGGTTTAGATCGAGTGTCTGTAGTTCCATTAGATTGGAGTATGGACGACACAAAGACTTATGCATAAAGAAGTAGGCAAGCATGCAACAAGAAAGCATAGAAGCGAGGATAGCCAAACGGGTGGCGCAAAGAAAGCAAGGCAAGCATATCAACATTGCACAGAGCGAAGAAAGCTGTAGAACAAGCACACCGACACCTTGAAGGTGTATCTCACAAATGGTCACATCCAAACAAATCCTAGGACGGACGGATATAACCATACAAGCACAAACCCATGGAGGGCATAAAGCATGGCAAAGCCTAGATCTAGAGAGGTAACATGTAGATAAAGCAAACAAGTAAACATAGACATGCGAAGGAAATAATTCAAACACTTTGATATAGGCCTAGGTGTACGGATGTAAGCCTAGACCAGAGGATCTAGATCTACACCCCACCGGAAGGGACAAAAAGCAAGAAAGAGAGATATCGAGGGACAAAAAGGGCTAAAGAAGCACATGGCATAGCAACCAACATATATCTGGCACACAAACATGGCACGGAGCACATAGACACATAGATCTAAACATAGGGACATAGATCTAAGCACTAACATGTAGATCTAAGCATAAACGTGACAAGGAGCCTAAAAACATATGGGTCTAAGCACAAACATGAAATTTAGATATATCCTAGTCCAAGAAGGCTAGGCCAATAACATCAAAGTGGTAAATCATGACAAAAATAAGTAGACATGCTAGGAAAGCTATAAAACACGCTAGGAAGCTAAAACATGCAAGGAAAAGCAAATAAAGCATTTTATTAAGCAAAAAGAAGCTAGGAAGAGCTATAAAGAGAAAGGGGTGTGGATTGTAGCTAAAAAGCTACATCCACATCCCTAAACCTCAAATTCAAGGTATGGAACCAAGGAGAGGAAGATTAGGTGCAATAACACTACCTTCAAGATTGTAGAGAAAATGTGAGAATCTAAGGTGTTTTAATGTGTTTGGGAGAGAAATTAGAGAGAGAGAGAGAATTTGCTCAAAACACTGCCTAGAATTCTTTTTTTTTTTTTTTTGGGTGCAAAATGAGGGGTTTGGAGGTTTTTATAGCGAAAAAGTGAACCTTTAGTTGCCGGCGCAGCATATAGGGCCGCCGACTAGCTTGCTGACATCAGCAATTTAGGCCTTATCCCAGTTCGACTTTGGATGCATGTTTGAAGGCCTTACTGGACTTGGATTGAGCTGATAATAGTGTCCCTGGAAATCTATGGATTCCTAGTTTTTAGAACACTAAAGAAAATGAAAATCAAATGGTTAGATCAAAAGTTATGGTATTGGGAAACGTGTTGACGTGCTTTTTACGATTTTCTAGATATTTCAAATGTTTTAACTTCGATTTTGACCCATGAATAGTCGTTGGAAATGGAATTTGATAATCTTCGTAATGGCATTGGTCCAACGCATTCTAACGGTTGGATCGAAATTAAGGTTTCTGGTGCCCTCAGTAGTCAACCTTGGGTCAAACTTGGTCAAAGTCGACGAAAATCACCAAGTAGCTTGAGTTTGATGTAGAAATATGAAAAATGTTGTTTTGGGGTGATTTTGACCCAAATTTGACTTTTGGTCAACCCAAGGTCGATCAGGGGCAGTTTGGTCAATTTGATTTGAAATTGCAATTTGAGTGCTCTGATTCTTGAACGGGTTGCGCTACGTCAATTTACATGTTTTTGTGACCCCATGGAGAAAAGATAATATCTTTTGGAATTGTCGGGGTTTAGTATGCAAATTGAGGGTGGACAAAATACGGTGTCTACCCTTACGTTAAAATAGATCGAAATTTTTGCACGAGCTGATGCGAATGTTTTAAACTTCTAATCATTACTTAAAACATTGTGGCTTAAAGTTAAGACGGAGGATAGATGAGGAGAGTAGAAGAGAGGGGTGGCCACATATATCCCATTGAAATTAATTTAACAAATTGTTGAACTAAAGCAGTGCAAAATAAATATACATTTGAGATAAGGAATTTATGATCACTGCATCATTTTTTGGGCGAGGTGACACCTCTCGAAAGTACTAAAATGTTTGGGGGAGCAGGGAGATTGCGTAAGCATATTTAGTATCTCTAATGGTTTGGCTAGCACATCTCAATCAGATCAAAGAGAGGATATAGACTATTAAACTTCCATCTATATTATTATTGTTATTATATATGTTCACATCCCAGAATTCTTAGTACTAAACATCTCCTATACACGTAAGGAGAAGGAAGGAGTGCCAAGGTGTTAGTAGGTAAATTTAGCTCATACATGCATAGTACATGCATAAACACTTTTATAATGCTACTTGCTAGATTATTATTTTAAATAAAAAAAGATAGTAGAGTGTTTCTCCTATCTTCTTCTTCCACCAGAGCCGCTTTCCCTCTGGCAATTGAAATAAACAGCAGCCACTGGCAATCCAAGATTATAAAGTTCAGCAAAGTCCTTGGTATTGAAATTCTGGCGCCACCCTGGTGCATACACTGTTTGCCTACCCAATTGACGGAACAACACAAAAGCAAACCGATGAATCCCCACTGTTGGCCGTGGACTTTCATAGCAGACAACCTCTTGCCCTACAATTACTTCCATGCATTAGATGTTACTCCAAATTTTTTTTTTTGAGTAAACAGTAATATTTATTATAATACACACGAAAATAATTACAATAATAAAAGTCCGATGATTCAAAACTTGTAATGGCGAACAGACCTTATAACTGAACTTCAAAATCAAAGTTGTTTATTACCACTTTTCATGAGATGGCAATATTTGGGTTTTGGATGAGTAGCACATTAGCTCTAACTGAGTCCAATGTACGTAGATATTAGACAGATGCATTAAAGGTTGGTGAGGCTGAAGCTAGATTCAATAATTTGTTCCAACTACTGGCAACAAGGTGGCATGGCATGACAATAAAATCATAAACTGATCTATCTCAATATATGTATCGCATAAATGTTTAATTGATGATGTACTAAAATAATATTTTATTATTATTTAATATTCATATAATAATTTTAACTTTAATAAAATGACAATTCATATCAATGTCATACATAAAATCTAAATTGCTTTATTTTTATGAAGAAAACTCCAGTTCAGTGCATTAGAGATGACATGTCATTTTTGAACACATGTTCAAGTCATATGCAATAATCTAGAGTATTTGATGCCCCACATTACACATTTCATTATAATTTGCATTATTCATGGATATGACTTATTATATCAACTTTTATCAGCGGGTTCTAGTTAGTTTAACTAGTAAAGTTTCTGATAGTTGAATATGAAATTTGGGGCTCAATTCCTATCTACACAAAAAACTTATTGGTGTCTTGATCTAATGATAAAGAGTTATTATCAAGAGTAGACACCATAAATTAAAACTTTCTTAAAAAAAGAAAAGAAAAAGAAAAAATCAACTTTTTATCCTATCAATATTGGGACGATCTGTGAATTAGGGAGGCAACGATAGTGAGAAACGGTGCATTGAAGACAGTTGGATTCGGATTTTATTTTATTTTATTTATTTAAGTAGGATTCATGGAGCTAGTGGTTTCTTGGAACCAACCTTCCGCACAGTCTCCCTTTTGATGTGACATTCGGCAGCCCATATGCCTTAGTATGAACAGGGATTGAGATTAAGTTCGAATCAAGTGCGGTTGTTATTAGGACTAAAATTAGACTTAAAAATTATAATTTTTAATCTCAGTTATTAAGTAAAAAAAATTAAAAAAAGTAAAGAAGTAAAAAAATTTTATAAGAGGAAAGGGAATAATTGCACATAGTTAGTATTGCACCGGATTTTTTTATTTTTTAAGGAAAGTATTTCACTGGATTCTAATTCTTGTAAACAATATAGACTTACTAGTCATAAATAAATAATTTTTATTTAAATGTATTCTTTAAATTTTTTTTTTTGAAAAAAATTTATTTGAAGTAAATCACAAATTATGTGGAAATTAGATTTAAAAAATGACCCCGCAGAAAAATTCTCGTTAGAAGTATTTAGGTTAAGTCATATATATTTCACAAAAAATAAAAAAGGTCAAGTCATATATATGGCTTGTTGGTTTGATGTGGATAAATCCACAACTTTGTAATTAACATTTTATATAGAATTTTACAACAGCAATAATAATAACAATAATATATTATTATTATTATTATTATTATTATTATTATGATTTTTTGAACCACAGAAACGTTTGTATTAAGTAAAAATTAGTCATCATAAATTGTAGAAAACTTTAGTCAATTCAATAACCTACATATAGCTAGTGACCATTTCTATAGTATTGGAGACTTCATGCTAATATGCTAGTTAAAAAGAAAGTTTATTTACCAGAAAAGAAAAAAGAAAAAAACTTTATTTTTTGTGTCAACAAAGCCTTCCGATGACACAGGCCTCTTTCACCTCCCTTATGTTTGCCTGAGAGAGCAAAACATTGTTCACGAAAAAATAGTTTTCAGACTCGGACCGAATGAACGGTAAAATGTAAAAGTTTAACGTTTTTAAGGTCGGACTGATATTTAACTGAGGTTGAACATTGATAATGTCATTATTGATTTAATAATACTAAAATAAAAATAAAGGTATTAAATTGGTAAACGTGACAAAATTTTACTAAAAATACGTTTTAAAAAATTAAACAGCATTCAATTTAATTTTCACCATTTTTATAAGGTTTATAGAAAAATAATAAAGTATAAAAAAGTGTAAAAAAATTGTGTATAGTAATCTTTCCAAAAAAAAAAAAAAATTGTCTATAACAAAATCATTTTCAACATAAATTAATAAATTGTATATTCACATGTTAAAAGGAATAATTCTTGAACCTCTAATAAAATTATCAAATAATAATAGATTGAGAAGGCGTAATATATTAAATTTAAAAATTACAATCTAAACTTAAAATAAATAAAATATTAAATCCAAGAATGAACTGTATCTCTTATTTGAAAATTATAATCTAAACTTAAAATAAATAAAATATAAAATATTGGATCCCAGGTTCCATCCCTCAGCCCACCATTTATTTGAATATTTATATATTTAAAATAGAATAATATTGAACTATATATCTTAGTTAACGAACCAAATTTCGATCCGGTTCAAGGTTACTCAGATCGGACCGACTGGTCCAGTCCGGGTCTGACAACCTTCCGAAAGAGATGATGTTGAAAGTGAGACAAGAAAAAGAAAATTAAGAGTAGGATTGAGTTCATTCATTGCAAATTACCTTTGTCCATGTTGAAAAACAAGCGTTTGTTGAAATTGACTATGCTTAATTTATAGCTCTTAAATTATCAAAAAAAAGAAAAAAGAAAAAAGAAAAAAAAGAGGTGTCTTAATTGTAGAATCAATAATAACTAACTACCTATAATTTGTTGTGTAAACGTTGTAAAAATATTGTGGACGTAACACCTCTCTTAATAATAAATAACGTGTGTGTGTGTGTGTCTAGGAAATAATAGTAGCAGTAATACTCACCAAAGCTTGCCCCTGTAGTCGCTGGAATATCAGTCACCAACCTAACAAAGTTCATGTAGAGAGAAATCTGGTTAACTAGCATAGGTGAATACTACAAGATAAGCCATCAATTAGGCTGGCTTATTATATTTAAAAGAGTAGCAGATCCTGAAATGTAGATAATTGATTCGAATATTCCCTTTTGTTTCTTTCTAAAACTAAACTCTCTCATCCCAAAAAATAATTGCCCATTGCAAATAATTGCATGGGCGTTTTAAGCTTGTGCCACATGAAAATGAAAATTTAACCTAATTATTGAGTCTTAATATATTAATTAACGCCTTTCTTTGAAAGATTTATTCAAATGTTTATATATATATATATATGTTCTTGGCTGAATAAATGTGTTCCTATATAGAACTAGGAATTGGTGAAACACAGGACTTGAAATTTGGAGTTGAGAGAAGATGGACAGTGAATATACACAAATCATCTTGTGAGAATATTCTTGGCTTTCCACCAGTCTACAGTACTAAAATAATAAACGTTGATTGCTATGTATATATCCTATGGAGTAACTTATAGATCCGAAAAATAGAAAGAATGGAAAGGAAAAACCAAAAAAGAAAAAACCTTTCCCAAAAAAAATAAAATAGAGAGAGAGAGAGAGAGAGTGGGGAAAGAAGATAGGGTAAACTGTAAAGCATGATGGTCATTGTAGGCCTTTTCCTAGTACATGTAGGGTCCCATTGTGAATCCCTGGCAGGAACTTTGTAAATTCAAGGTAACTTTAGTAGTGGTCCTCCGTTATACCATGCGACATACATGCCATCAATCAATCATGCAAACAGAAAACAAAATTAAAAGAAAGAGAGATTTGTCAATTTCATGAACAAACGGTACAACAGCTTTAGGCCTTACAGGTACTATATGAGGGTGGTAGAAGATCATCAATTTCCAAGAGATTTGTCAATTTCCTTATCCTCACCGGACACAACCTCATCTCAATTTCCAAGAGATAAGCTTTTCAGTTATGAAATAACTGTTCATGACTTCCATAATTTTCACCAACCCAATTACCTCTAAAGCAACCTCCAGTAAGATTGACACGACTACTCTAGAACACGTGTCTTGCCTGTATGTCATCGGTGTATAGGAGCATCGGAGATAAGTCACACCAATTGGCCTTATAATCCAAGCTCCAACCATCCCAACTAATCATGCATTTTGTAAAGTCCTAGTTGTATGAAACATGTGTTATGAAAAACATTCTTTGCATATGCAAGATGTATAAGACACATTCTCCTAAGTGTTTGAGAGAGAGAATCAACTTGGCAAGTATCAACTTCTAGAATAAACATACGCCAATTTCCCTATCACGAGCATTCATAGTGCTAATTACCTTTGCAAATGGCGTGCTCAGAGAGAGAGAGAGAGAGAGAGAGAAGTTACTCACCAATGCAAGTATTCCCTTAGGTTGGGATCACTTGGACTTGGTGCATCAGGATCTACCATTACCTGCTTTGTGAAAGTGATCATAACTCAAACCTTAGTGATTGAGATCTAAAAAAATGTGGAAACAACTTGAAACTTAAAAAGAAAAAGAGGAAGAATCCAAAAGAGAGAGAGAGTGAAAAAAAAATAAAGGGTTTGTATTTACCAGAGTGTAGAAAGTCCTGAGATCATCACCACCAATATCAACCCTTGGTTGGTTGACAACATGAGAAGGTTTGAGCTCACAACCATTATTGACCTCCCTGTTGTTATAAGTGACCCTTAGAGAAATGGACCTTGTGAAGGGGTCCAAAACATCACCTATAACGCGCCCAACAACTAGAGGATCCCTATCCCTGGGCATGATATGAAAAATTATCAAACCCCTATACACAATTACAACTTGGAACTTGGAATGTATTCACTAGTAAATATTTTGATAGCTCTGTTTGCCAAAATTCTGGATGCCCATTTATATATTGTTCGGAGGTATCTACCTTTAACTGTTGTACACCAATAGATTCGACTTTTATTTTGCTTTTATTACTATTCCTTTATTATTGGTCAAATTATATTCCTACTATTCCAATATCAGATGCTACCCAATAAAAATAAAAAACACAGATATCAGTTCCACTTTCAAAAGTGGACCTAAGTTTTATATTCTCGTCATTGATCAAGTTTATCCATGAGCCTTTTCGGTCCCCAGCATCCTATATCATCGTACAACAATTCTAGACCTTCTCTTATTATTGAATTTTTAAAATAAAAAAGCCTCTTTAAAAATCAAAGAATCACGAATGAAAAAAAAAAGACCAAACTAGCACCATGCTTTCTAACTTTTGGGGTAGCTAGAACAATATATGATATGACACCGCTTTCTCTCAGGTGCTTAGAGCAACTGCATCAGCATGTCTAAAAGATTCTGTCTATTTTATATAAAAAAAACCTACTTTTTCTATTTTACATTATCACTTTTACAAAACATCTACATTAATTTATCTATTTTACAAGACTTTTCAATAAAATATTCATTCTTCATCAACTTTTATTGTTTTCCCTAACAGTCATACTTTTTTAATTTAAACTTATATTTTACGTAAACTACCAACATTGATGGCTCAGCCAATGGAGCCACTTGTGGTGGAGGTCCGATGGCCGAACTGCCGAAATAGTGGCTCCAACGAACGCCGTTGGATTGGTCTTGCCACCCACTGTACTGCTGAATAGTGACCCACCAGTGGGTGGATTGTTAAAATAGTAGCTTCGACGAACACTGCCGGTGCCCAAACTACCAAAATGGTGGCTTTGGTGACTGCCGACAGATTAGTGTCTCTGACCATCGTATTGCCATCACCGGTGGGCCGACTGTTGTAATAGTAGCTTTGATGACCGTCGTCGAATTGATGTCTCCGACCACCGTACTGCTACAATTAGTGACCGAACCACCGGAATAGTGGCTCCGACGGTAAATTCAAACCTAACTGTCATTTTTTCTTTTCCTTTTTTTTAAAAAAAATTTTGACCTAACGATTATAATTTTGAAATTTATATCCACAGGTCATAATTGAGAAATTCAAACCTAAAGGTCATATTTTTTAACTCTAAATCCAATGGTAAATTCAAGCCTAATGGTCAAATTTTTGAAATTTAAACCCAACGGTAAATTCAAACCTAAATGTCATATTTTTTTAACTTTAAACCCAATGGTAAATTCAAACCTAATGGTCAAATTTTTTAAATTTAAACTCAATGGTAAATTTAAACCTAAAGGTAATTTTTTTTTTTTAACTTTAAATCCAATGGTAAATTCAAACCTAAAAGTCAAAATTTTGAAATTCAAACTCAAGTCACATTCTTGCTCTATAAATATGACCATTTTCTCTCTAATTTTCATCCACTTCTACAAAATTATCTCTTCCATTCAGTTTTTGTTCTCTCTTAATGGATTTCCATTATGACATTGATTTTATTTTTCCAAATGATGAGCCTCCATTTGACTCATCTTCTGATGATGATGAGTTGGAACTTACTCTATCTATTGCCATAGAAGAATTAAACAATGAAGGAGCATCAACATCAAGTCATTGTTTTGTTCAACCTCATAGGTTTATCTGGCGTAATCCTTTGCAAGGTCATGATAGGCTTTTCCATGATTATTTTGCTGAAACACTAGTGTATCCTCCTAATGTATTTCGAATGAGTCATTCTCTTTTTCTACATATCCATTCAAGAGTTGAAGCTACTGAACCATACTTTGTTCAAAAAAAAAAAAAAAAAAAAATATGGCTACCACACTCGGGTTGTCTTCCCTTCAAAAGATGACTGTTGCAATCAAAATGCTTACTTATGGAGTGTCAGCTGATTTCATGGATGAATACTTGAGGATTGGAGAAAGCACTACAATAAAAAGCTTAAAATTTTTTGTTAAAGCGGTAGTTTCAATCTATTCTGAAGAGTACTTGAGGTCACCAAACGACAATGACATTGCAAGGTTATTAGCGGTTGGCCAACACCGTGGATTTCTAGGAATGCTGGGGAGCATCAACTGCATGCATTGGAAATGAAAGAATTGTCCAAGTAAGTGGAAATGTTAATATATTGGTCATACTCGTGATCCAATGATAATTTTGGAAATTGTGGCGTCATATGACCTTTGGATATGACATGCATTTTTTGGATTACTGGGGTCGTATGACCTTTGAAACGCTTAAGGACATTATGATGGCATGTATAATATTGCATAATATGATCGTTGAAGATGAGTGACATACTTACCTTGGAGCAAATGACTTTGATTATGATTAAATCAATGATAGTGGACCCGAACCGGTGTCACATAATTCCACTTGTAACCTTATGCAGTTCATTAAACGTCATAATTCCATTAGATATAGAGGAATTCATTCTCAACTTCCAGCGAATCTCATCATCTATGGCAACTACAAGGTTAGTCGTAGGAATTTGGAATTCTAAATTTCTAAGTATTACTACTTTTATTTAATGTGAACCTCATTGGAATTTGAAATTTACTAAGTTTAATATTAGAATAAAATTTTCAAATTACATTCCTTTGATGTTCTATGAGATTATTTATCTGAATTAGCGAAATGAAGGAATGCTTCATAGCTTCAAAAGGCCTGTGATGTGTGTATTTGCTTTCCTGTAATGCCAAGAAAGATTGGAAGTTCGTGAATTATAAATAAGATTTTAATGATTTTCAAAGACATGAAAATGTATGGGCACCTAAACATGGACACGTCAGAAGCTTTATTACAAAATATCATCAATTTTGAAGGAAAAAAAAAAGAAAAAAAAAGGGAAGTGTGTGGAATAATTTGAAACTATTAGCACTTAGCAGTAAACTCAGTTTTCAGGAAAACCATTAGTAATCTGATAGCATCATAAGAATGACTTGCACATGACCACGAAAGTATTAATTTTGTTCCTATTAACGGTAGTGACTCATGCTGAATGATGTGAATACTTGAATAATTAAATTCAAAAAAGAAAAATTAAAGTATTATCACTTCATAGAGTTATGTGAATTTCCAAATTAAAACCTGAAGTCATTAAGTCATTCAGTGACAGTTGTTTTACTATTTTTTTCTAGCAAGCCAAGTTTGTAATCATGCCACAGAATTTTGCTCTTCAAAGTATGACTAAAGGTAACAGGTTCAAGGTAATGCACACAAGTGAGCATGTTCACTTGAAACAAGCTTGCAACTTAAGGTGTATACTGGTGGAGTGTGCACATTTTCTAGTTATATGCACAACACTATGTGAAAAAATAACTAAAGCTTATATAACTCTGACTCTTCATCCTTGTCTATAGATTTTCCTTTTCCCTTTAATGACACTAGTTTGTATATTTGAGATGACAACCTGGAAAGGGGCTTTTCAGACAACTCTTTGCTTACACTCCCAAAACAAAGACATTGCTTCACTCAAAACAGAATGACAAGAACAGAATCACAAATTAAATTGAATAATCAAGTGCTATTGACATCCGTGCACAATAAAAAATTTACAACATTACTATTTTCCTTGCACAAGTGAAGACTACAAAAATATATCTAACATAATTAGAGATTGAATAATCATGTTCCTTGCACAAGTAAATACTACAAAAAGATGTCTAACATCAAATCATCTATGTCAACCATGTGCTAGGATCTTTGCACAATACAAAAAATTACTTGATTAGATATTGTCAGTAATAATATTCAAATTATGATGGAAATTTAGACCTTAACCTCTTTAAGATTTCCAAACGACATAGACGAATATATTCTTTTTGCTCAAGATCCATGGTTCTTGTATCTTTCATCATAATTTCATCTTCCACTTTCATCTTTTCTACTTCATTCTTCTCTTCCTTGAAACAAATCAACTCTCTTTGTTCTTCGGATGCAATGTGCATTAACTCTTTTCGTTCTTCCAATGCAATGTGCATACTTTCTTTTTTCTCCTCACGCATTCTCCTCTTTTCTTCCTTGATTTCATCCAATTGGGAGGAAAGTATTGGGACCACGTCATCACAATTCTTTCTTTTCTTTAATTTCTCTTTTTCGGCCTTCTTGCCTATGGGTCTCTCCAAGGTTTTGCCGGAGTTCATCTCATCATTATCTTCATCTAGATTTATTGGGCTTGCAAAACTATGGAAAGATTGTGTGGTTGGCTGTCTTGTGTGGACCTTCACATTATTTCTTAGATTCAACCACTTAGCTTCATACCTCAAAATTCTCCAACAATGTTCCAATTGAAATGCATTTTTGCTATTACTTTTATACATAGTATTTGCATCATTAATCTACAAAAGTAAAAAAATTGAAAATAATGAGAATCATAAAACTAAAAGTGCATTGATGTAAAATATATATTAGATGTTGAGTCGAAATACCTTGTCATACTCAGTTTTACCACTTTCATTCCGGTTCTCAATTTGGGCCAAGTATCCACAAAACTTGTTGGTCTCCCTTTGAATTGTTGACCACTGACTATTTAAAAAATCCTTAGAGCGGTTAAATTTCTTGTTATTGTGGAAGGTGGACCAAATTCTATTCCAAAATGTTGTGAATTTTTGGTCCGTCGATGTCACGGCATCTAAGTTAACATTAAGCCACGCTGACACTGGCTTAATGTCTTCATCTACGGTGAAATTGTTTCCCCATTGACCTCTCTTAGTAGTTGATTTTTTTATTTTTATTTTTTTTATTTTTTATTTTTTATTTTTTTTGCAATGGGGGGTGTAGATTGTCACATTTCAACTTGGGGTGGAGATTGATGGACATTCACGTTTGAATGCAGAGTGGATATCAAAATACTACTGTCAAAAGACTCAAAACCTTGTTCCTTGTCTTGTAAAATGTAAAGAAAGAAGGGATTTTGTGAATCCATCACCTAACAAACACTAAAGTAATTTAGAAGCAACACTAATAAACAATAAAATTGAAGTTGAAATTTATCTACTAGATAATGTAGGGGAAAATAATTGACAGAGGTAGGTAAGCTAGGCATGCTAGAAAAGCTTAAATTGAAGCCCATAAGCATTCAATTGTATAATCTCAAAAGGAACTATAGTGCTTTAATATTTGACTCCTTTTTGACTAGCATATATAAAGTGATGGAGACAAGGGGTTTAAAGGCCAAATCCCACGATTGGTGATTGATTCCAGGAATAATCACTCTAATTTCAAGGCCATCATCTTGTTAGCTATACTGCTTGCAACCTATAAGATTAGTCCTAGAATAAAAAAAAAAAAAATTAAAGATAAGTAACTTTTTTTTTTAACCTTTTGCATCCAATGCCTATCCTTTGGTATATATTCATGTTATAAAATTTATAATGGTCAAACAGTATAAGATTTATGGACATCATAATTACCCTAGACGACATGGTTAACGCCATAACAAGTGAATTAAAATTGCTCAACAGGCAGAGACATAGTAGGCAGTTGTTTCATGGCCAACAAACAGTATATGTTTCTCAAGTATATCCCAAAGAAACATCCAAAATCAATGTAAAACCTTTAACATCAGGTTGAAGTAGTTTATAACTAAGTAATAAGAGACTCCACCAAATCAGCAAATAATCTTTTAATGCACTAATGTGCCTAAGATCCAGTATCATAGAATTGGAGGAATATATATAAAAATGGAAAATTTATCTCAGAAACAAGTATTTGCAAAAAGGTAATGAGAACAAGGAAAAGCTATAGGATTACAAGCAATTTGCATCTACCTAGTAGACATGAATTCAGAAATGGAAGAATCTCTTCCATACAAATACTGGGCGGTCATATTAAATATAAGGATTGTGATCATTTGTGAACCATGTATATGATTTATTTGGCTTGAAACCAATCCCTATCTTTTTTGAGGTAAAAGATAGAAGTGTTATTGATAAGTCCAAAACATATACAACGTATATACCCTGTTCAAGCAGTCCGAAAACAGGGGAGAAATAGAAATTTAATACAAGTTAAAAAAACTTCAAATTCTTCAAAGACTCCCTATACAAGGGGAAACTAATCCCTATCTAAAAGACATGAAATTTAATCCTTACCTGAACTCTAAAATAATCAAATATAAATACACACAAAATTTGAAATACTAATAAATTCCAAAAATAACTTCGGGTGTGTTTTGAAGAATCCCTTAAAAAAAAAAAAAAACCTCAAACCAAAAAAAATTTGAAACAAGAAACTCCCAAGAAACCCTAAAAAAAATTAGTTTAGAGAAACTCCCAAGAATCTTGCTTGAAACCAAAAAACAAAAAAAAACCCTAAAATCTCAATGTTAGAGAAATTTGCCCCAAAGTCGGTTAGTAGAGATACCTCCAAGTTGATCCACCCTCCTTATGGAGCTGCAAAACCCCTAAACTGATCACATTGTTTCCCGTGGTGATGAGAATGAGCAAGAGCTGTCGAGAAGTAGACGAAGAGAGAAGATGAGAGGAAGAGCTGAGGAATGAAACAGGGGGAGACTATTGAGAGGCGTTGGTGTTGCTCAGGTGAGAGGAGAGAGAAAAAAGAGTGAAAAAGATTTTTTTTGTTGTATATGAAGATAATATTAAAATAATAGATGGACGAGTTACAGTAATCATGCATATATGCACGGTTATTGTAGCAATTATGCATAAATGCAGAATTTTACACCCACTGATATGGGTGTTTTTTTACGTCAAAATGTGTAAAATGGGTACCTTTTTCTGTGGGGCCAGCAAGTCTTACGGTCCAACCCACTTCGTTCCTGGACCGAAGACCCGAGCTGAGGAGGCACCCAAAGTCCGAGGAGGAAAACAAGAAGCCCAGGAGCCCAACTTGCCACGCCGAGGATGACCCTGTCCTCGGGCGTCCGATACCTTCAGACAGCCAGCAGCACACTTCAGGGAACCTTCCTGACCACTCAAAGAACAGAGAGGCAGCACCACGCGCCAGCAATGGAAGCCTGGAAGAGGAACAAGCTCATGACAGACTGTCACCTCCGCATTTAATGCACCTGACTACCGCCCTGGCCGCATTAATGAGGAAAGGACTCCGCACCAGTGCCACCTTGGTTGCCGCGACTCCCAAAGAGAATGGGAAGGCGGCTGATGGGACAAGCACCTGAGTAATGTCCTGATCGCTCAACAAGTGTAGGGCTAGGATTGGTTGGGTGAAGGGTATATAATGTAAGGGATCCCTCCTGGAAGGGGAGGAGGGAGGCCTAGGCTCCTCGGACAAATGCCGAGGAGTATTTTTAACAAAGAGCTAAGGCATTTAGCCTTCAATAGCAATGGATCCAGGAGGAAGCTCCGTTTGCCTGTAAGGGCCAATTTCTTCAACCCACTCTCTACAAATTCATTGTTTGGGGCCTACAGGAAGATATCCCTTCTAAGTTCAGAGGGTCCTTCCAAAAATCGAGTCCCTACAATTGGCGCCGTCAGTGGGAAGGAATTTGCGCACTAACAGGCGCAACGGACAATCGCCCCCAGAAAGTCAGTTGACGGAAAGCTCACAAGAATGCGTTTATAAAAAGAAAAGAAGTAAAAAAAAAAAAACGCCATTGCAGAAAAGTAAAAGATTCAAAGAAAAGAAGACAAATATCGTTATTTTATTAGATAAAGGAGAGTTACATTGTACAAACAAAGGCTCAGACAGGCTTGTTTTAAAGCCAACTCTACAAACAAAGGCCCAGACGGGCCTGTTTTAAAGCTAACTAAAGGGAAGGGGGCTGAGGCCGGCTTGCTTCAAGGCCACCAACAACGCCCAAGCCGGTGCGGTGGCGTTGGAGCAAAGAGAGGAGTAGATGCAAAGGTGCTGGACGACCCTTCCTCATGTTGTTCCCTTGATTCTCTTCCAGCCCCACGGTGGTTGGCCGTTGGAGACGGCAACACTCGGGCAACAGATATGACGTATCCTTGCACGCTTCCACCGGCGTGGCAGCGCCCCAGGGAAGAGCGTTATGTGCAACGGAGAGCTCCCTCTTGGCCGCTGTGCGAGGCACCATCAGGATGACGCACGGACTCGGCCACACCGGAGAACTGACGCAGGCCATTACTACGGCGGCACTCCGTCGAGGGAGGAGGATCTTGGGCCTATGCACCCTCGCTCCCATCCGATGCTGTCCCATTTCTCCAAACTCTTATCAAAACTTATGGTTGGGTCATTAAAGGGGCTCTGAGAGTTAGGAGGACATGTTCCCTGAAGTATTGGAGGTTTCACGGAGAGTAGAAGGTCATTTCTCCTACATAGCCTTAAATAGGCGGTGAAGATTGATAGGAACGGAGTTAAGCGAAATTTGAAAGGTGGATTATCGGTGACATTAATCCTCACCGAATTCCAAAACGCCTATCAGCCGTTAGATCCTCATCAGTCCAAAAGAATATTAATGAGAGCGCGCCTCGTGTCTCGAAACGTCAAGCGCGGAACGCGAACCGTCAGGGGGCGCCTCGTAACTGATGAATGCAGAAACTTGAACGGAGGGTAGGGCCACTACCACGTATAAGGCTAAGAATCACAAACCAGCCTGGCCCGGGGCATGGCGGGGTCAATAGTCCGGTGCGCACGATGCCCCACTTCCGACGAGGCCAGACCGAGGCCATCATCACGCCAAGAATGGTATGGCTAACGCTGAGGACAACCTCCTACTTCACAAGACCAAGTGTTAGACAGAACCAAGGCACTGCATGGTCCTCGGACTCAGGCCTATGGGGAAACTAACTACTCCAAAGACTAAGTGTTAGACAGAACCAAGGGACTGCATGGTCCTCGAACTTAGGCCTATGGGGAAACTAACTACTTCACAAGACCAAGTGTTAGACAGAACCAAGGCACTGCATGGTCCTCGGACTCAGGCCTATGGGAAAACTAACTACTTCAAAGACCAAGTGTTAGACAGAACAAAGGCACCGCATGGTCCTCGGACTCAGGCCTATGGGGAAACTAACTACTTCAAAGACCAAGTGTTAGACAGAACCAAGGCACGGCATGGTCCTCGGACTCAGGCCTATGGGGAAACTAACTACTTCACAAGACTAAGTGTTAGACAGAACCAAGGCACTGCATGGTCCTCGGACTCAGGCCTATGGGGAAACTAACTACTTCACAAGACTAAGTGTTAGACAGAACCAAGGCACTGCATGGTCCTCGGACTCAGGCCTATGGGAAAACTAACTACTTCACAAGACCAAGTGTTAGACAGAACCAAGGCACTACATGGTCCTCAGACTCAGGCCTATGGGGAAACTAACTACTTCACAAGACCAAGTGTTAGACAGAATCAGGGCACTGCATGGTCCTCGAACTCAGGCCTATGGGGAAACTAACTACTTCAAAGTCTAAGTGTTAGACAGAACCAGGGCACTGCATGGTCCTCGGACTCAGGCCTATGGGGAAACTAACTACTTCAAAGACTAAGTGTTAGACAGAACCAAGGCACTGCATGGTCCTCGGACTCAGGCCTATGGGGAAACTAACTACTTCACAAGACTAAGTGTTAGACAGAACCAAGGCACTGCATGGTCCTCGGACTCAGGCCTATGGGGAAACTAACAACTTCACAAGACTAAGTGTCAGACAGAACCAAGGCACTGCATGGTCCTCGGACTCAGGCCTATGGGGAAACTAACTACTTCAAAGACTAAGTGTTAGACAGAACCAAGGCACTGCATCGTCCTCGGACTCAGGCCTATGGGGAAACTAACTACTTCAAAGACTAAGTGTTAGACAGAACCAAGGCACTGCATGGTCCTCGGACTCAGGCCTATGTGGAAACTAACTACTTCAAAGACTAAGTGTTAGACAGAACCAAGGCACTGCATGGACCTCGAACTCAGGCCTCTGGGGAAACTAACTACTTCACAAGACTAAGTGTTAGACAGAACCAAGGCACTGCATGGTCTTCGGACTCAGGCCTATGGGGAAACTAACTACTTCAAAGACTAAGTGTTAGACAGAACCAAGGCACTGCATGGTCCTCGGACTCAGGCCAATGGGGAAACTAACTACTTCACAAGACTGAGTGTTAGACAGAACCAAGGCACTGCATGGTCCTCGGACTCAGGCCTATGGGGAAACTAACTACTTCACAAGACCAAGTGTTAGACAGAACCAAAGCACTGCATGGTCCTCGGATTTTGGCATGTGGGGAAACTAACTACTTCACAAGACGAAGTGTTAGACAGAACCAAGGTACTGCATGGTCCTCGGACTCAGGCCCATGGGGAAACTAACTACTTCACAAGACCAAGTGTTAGACAGAACCAGGGCACTGCATGGTCCTCAGACTCAGGCCTTTGGGGAAACTAACTACTTCAAAGACCAAGTGTTAGACAGAACCAAGGCATTGCATGGTCCTCGGACTCAGGCCTATGGGAAACTAACTACTTCAAAGACTAAGTGTTAGACAGAACCAAGGCACTGCATGGTCCTCGGACACAGGCCTATGGGGAAACTAACTACTTCAAAGACTAAGCGTTAGACAGAACCAAGACACTGCATGGTCCTCAGACTCAGGCCTGTGGAGAAACTAACTACTTCAGAGACTAAGTGTTAGACAGAACCAAGGCACTGCATGGTCCTCAAACTCAGGCCTATGGGGAAACTAACTACTTCACAAGACTAAGTGTCAGACAGAACCAAGGCACTGCATGGTCCTCAGACTCAGGCCTATGGGGAAATAAACTACATCAAAGACTAAGTGTTAGAAAGAACCAAGGCACTGCATGGTCCTCGGACTCAGGCCTATGGGGAAACTAATTACTTCAAAGACTTAGTGTTAGACAGAACCAAGGCACTGCATGGTCCTCGGACTCAGGCCTATGTGGAAACTAACTACTTCAAAGACTAAGTGTTAGACAGAACCAAGGCACTGCATGGTCCTCAAACTCAGGCCTATGGGGAAACTAACTACTTCACAAGACTAAGTGTCAGACAGAACCAAGGCACTGCATGGTCCTCGGACTCAGGCCTATGGGGAAACTAACTACTTCAAAGACTAAGTGTTAGACAGAACCAAGGCACTGCATGGTCCTCGGACTCAGGCCAATGGGGAAACTAACTACTTCACAAGACTAAGTGTTAGACAGAACCAAGGCACTGCATTGTCCTCGGACTCAGGCCTATGGGGAAACTAACTACTTCACAAGACCAAGTGTTAGACAGAACCAAGGCACTGCATGGTCCTCGGATTTTGGCCTATGGGGAAACTAACTACTTCACAAGACCAAGTGTTAGACAGAACCAAGGCACTGCATGGTCCGCGGACTCAGGCCTATGGGGAAACTAACTACTTCACAAGACCAAGTGTTAGACAGAACTAGGGCACTGCATGGTCCTCGGACTCAGGCCTTTGGGGAAACTAACTACTTCAAAGACCAAGTGTTAGACAGAACCAAGGCATTGCATGGTCCTCGGACTCAGGCCTATGGGAAACTAACTACTTCAAAGACTAAGTGTTAGACAGAACCAAGGCACTGCATGGTCCTTGGACACAGGCCTATGGGGAAACTAACTACTTCAAAGACTAAGCGTTAGACAGAACCAAGGCACTGCGTGGTCCTCAGACTCAGGCCTATGGAGAAACTAACTACTTCAGAGACTAAGTGTTAGACAGAACCAAGGCACTGCATGGTCCTCAAACTCAGGCCTGTGGGGAAACTAACTACTTCACAAGACTAAGTGTCAAACAGAACCAAGGCACTGCATGGTCCTCGGACTCAGGCCTCTGCGGAAACTAACTACTTCAAAGACTAAGTGTTAGACAGAACCAAGGCACTGCATGGTCCTCGGACTCAGGCCTATGGGGAAACTAACTACTTCAAAGACTAAGTGTTAGACAGAACCAAGGCACTGCATGGTCCTCGGACACAGGCCTATGGGGAAACTAACTACTTCAAAGACTAAGTGTTAGACAGAACCAAGGCACTGCATGGTCCTCGGACTCAGGCCTATGGGGAAACTAACTACTTCACAAGACTAAGTGTTAGACAGAACCAAGGCACTGCATGGTCCTCGGACTCAGGCCTATGGGGAAACTAACTACTTCAAAGACTAAGTGTTAGACAGAACCAAGGCACTGCATGGTCCTCGGACTCAGGCCTATGGGGAAACTAACTACTTCAAAGACCAAGTGTTAGACAGAACCAAGGCACTGCATGGTCCTCGGACTCAGGCCTATGGGGAAACTAACTACTTCACAAGACCAAGTGTTAGACAGAACCAAGGCACTGCATGGTCCTCAGATTTTGGCCTATGGGGAAACTAACTACTTCACAAGACCAAGTGTTAGACAGAACCAAGGCACTGCATGGTCCTCGGACTCAGGCCTATGGGGAAACTAACTACTTCACAAGACCAAGTGTTAGACAGAACCAAGGCACTGCATGGTCCTCGGACTCAGGCCTATGGGGAAACTAACTACTTCAAAGACCAAGTGTTAGACAGAACCAAGGCACTGCATGGTCCTCGGACTCAGGCCTATGGGGAAACTAACTACTTCAAAGACTAAGTGTTAGACAGAACCAAGGCACTGCATGGTCCTCGGACATAGGCCTATGGGGAAACTAACTACTTCAAAGACTAAGCGTTAGACAGAACCAAGGCACTGCATGGTCCTCGGACTCAGGCCTATGGAGAAACTAACTACTTCAGAGACTAAGTGTTAGACAGAACCAAGGCACTGCATGGTCCTCGGACTCAGGCCTATGGGGAAACTAACTACTTCACAGGACTAGGTGTTAGACAGAACCAAGGTACTGCATGGTCCTCGGACTCAGGCCTATGGGGAAACTAACTACTTCTCAAGACTAAGTGTTAGACAGAACCAAGGCACTGCATGGTCCTCGGACTCAGGCCTATGGGGAAACTAACTACTTCAAAGACTAAGTGTTAGACAGAACCAAGGCACTGCATGGTCCTCGGACTCAGGCCTATGGGGAAACTAACTACTTCAAAGACTAAGTGTTAGACAGAACCAAGGCACTGCATCGTCCTTGGACTCAGGCCTATGGGGAAACTAACTACTTCACAAGACTAAGTGTTAGACAGAACCAAGGCACTGCATGATCATCGGACTCTGGCCTATGGGGAAACTAACTACTTCACAAGACGAAGTGTTAGACAGAACCAAGGCACTGCATGGTCCTCGGACTCAGGCCTATGGGGAAACTAACTACTTCACAAGACCAAGTGTTAGACAGAACCAAGGCACTGCATGGTCCTCGGACTCAAGCCTATGGGGAAACTAACTACTTCACAAGACCAAGTGTTAGACAGAACCAAGGCACTGCATGGTCCTCGGATTCAGACCTATGGGGAAACTAACCACTTCAGATGATCCTAAGGGTTAGACGGAACCAAGGCACTGCATGGTCCTCGGACTCAGGCTCATGGGGAAACTAACCACCTCAGATGATCCTAAGTGTTAGACAGAATCGAGGCACTGCATGGTCCCAGGACTTAGGCCTATGGGGAAACTAACTGCTTCAGAGGATTCTAAGTGTTATACAGAACCAAAAGCACTGCATGGTCCTAGGACTCAGGCCTATGGGGAAACTAACTGCTTCAGAGGATTCTAAGTGTTAGACAGAACCAAAAGCGCTGCATGGTCCTCGGACTCACGCCTACGGGGAAACTAACTACTTCAGAAGATTCTAAGTGTTAGAATGTTGGGAAAGCAAGAGTCCCACCTGGGCTTGGAGACATAAAAGGCCTGCCTATGCGTACGTACCTTCACGTTGTTACAATCGCTGCCATGACTGGCCGAAGTATAATCGGTGATAAAATCATGCAAGTAAAAAGAAAATACAACAAAGGAAAGAGGAAACGAATAACACGCTGATGTACAAACAGCCGGAACGACTGGAAAGAGAAATAGAAATCACATTGCATTAAATCCATAAGGGTTACATGTTGAACGTCACATTACAATTCAAAAAAAAAAAAAAAAGAAAAAAAAAAAGAAAGGAAAAGATAAATATGCAAAAGACATGAAAGGCAACAGCGTCGAGGGGCCTGCCCTGCCCACTTATTTTCCTCCCTCAGCAGATGGCTGGTCCATGGCAGCTTCAAGGCCTTCTGAGCTTTGGCTAGAAGAGACAGTCTGCGAAGGCGCGGCAGGAACGGCTGCCTCCTCAGCAGTAGGAACCTCAGCTTCAGAGGTGGACTTCGCAACCTCCTGGTGCGCCTCCTCAATGGGGCCCTCACCTGATTCAGCTACCTCGGGAGGGTCACTTCCTTGGACGAGCTCACCCGTGGGTTTAGCGATTGAGGTGTCCTCACCCGTAGCAGCACCGGCTTCCTCTGCAGCCTCTCCGGCCTCAGCGCCACCTGGAGTTGCCTCGCGGATGGCAGGAGGGTAGTACACACTCTCCTCCTTCCACAAGTCGGACGAGGTCTCGACCCCAGCCTGTCTAAGAGCCTCCCTCCAAACCTCAGCAGAGTAGCGCCTGCACAGCCCAGGGACTTGAGCCCTAAAGGCTGCTTCTGTCTCGGCCATCCCCGCAGTATAGGCCTCCTCCTCGGCTTCCTGCTTAGTGGCCAGGGCGTCCTCCCGGCCATGGTCAGCCTCAAACTTGGCCCTCACGGCCTCGTCCCTGGCCCACTCAGCCACCCTTTTGTCCTCCTCGGCGGCAGCCACCTTCTTTGGCAGATCAGCAAGTAGCTCCTTTGCAATCTTCAGCTGCTCCTCTACCTCACCCAGGCGCTTCGACTGATCTTCGGCCTGCTTCTGGAAGCCGGCGAGGCCTGATAGGGCATTGTCCCGAGCACTGGTCATCGCCCTCAGCTTCTCCCGGGCCTTGGCAAGATCAGCCTCGGAGTTTTTAAGGGTTTGAGTGGCATCCAAGCGTTTCTCACACTCCACGTCCATGGCCTTCCCTTGGTCACGGGCTGCGTCCTCCAACCTATAAGTGGCCTGAATGGCCTGCCAAACAAAACGAGAACACAGTCAGCCGAGCTGAGAAAAGGGGAAGAAAAAGCTGAAACTAGAAAGAATCATAAGTGTTGAGAGACTTACCATTCCCAAATACCGCTTGAGGTAGAGGAAGACCTCTCTACTCCTCATAGTTCCCAGCTCCGCCATGTCAGCTGGTAGTAGCAGGCACCTCTCGAGCGCGTCGGCCACGTACGCGCCTTCGCCCTCTTTGAAATCCCTGAGGGAGGAGTCTTCCCTCAGAGGCCCCCCATGGAACATCAGGGCAGGAAGCCAGGCCTGAGCCTCGGGCTGGGCGTCAACCTGTTTATCCTGGCCTCGGGAGCCTATCTTCAGCTGTTTGGACGGCCGCCGAGTATCGCCCTCCTCACGGGGAGACCCGGACTTTTCCTCAACTGGCCTTTTGCCCTTGTCCTTTCTCTGCTTATATCAGAGGGCTCGTGCCTAGAAGGCAGACTCGTCTGAGGCGGAGAAGGAGGAGGCCTTGACTGTGTGGGAGCCGACCTACCCTGGGCAGAGTGAGCCTTGGGAGGAGGGGGAGGAAGCTTTGGCTCAGACTTCCCTGGTTGGCCTTCAATCAGATCCAACAGGCTGGACTGGGGCCTCTTCTTGTAACCCATTTCGTGCCAGGGAGGGGACTTGGACGCTGGGAAGTCTGCTTCTGTCAGACGAGGGTCACCCAAGTCTCCTAGAGGGTCCTCGGACTGGTGACCTTGTTCAAAAATGTCAAACTCGTCCTCGGCAGGGCCAAAATCAGCAACTTCCACTTCCCTCTCTAGGCCTTCTTCGGCGGGCTCCGAGAGTCTAAGGGAGGAGGAGGGACCCGCAGGTGTTCCGCCTTCTGGTATGGAGGGTTCTTCGGGGAACTGGAACCCGTCCTCGGTCACGGTTATTTTCCGAAGCTGAGGATCCTTTGCTCTGATCACGTACTTCGGCGCCGCAAATGATTTCTGAGCCGGGTCGTACCCCAAGATCTGATGAGCGGCCCTAACTTGATTATCGGCTTCGTTCACGAAAACCTCCGCCCTCAGCGCCTTCTGCAAGTCTTCCCGGTTGATCAGACTGAAATGGCGCGTGAAGGCGTGCGGATCTGCAAAAGAAGACACGTTCATATTAATAACCAAACGGTGCAAGAGAAACGGACGAAGTAAAGAATGGAACTGATTAGGGTCCTAGAACCCTCCCCCAATTTTCCCACTGCCCCACCTGGGGTCCCCTCTGTCGTTGGGCAGTGAAGGCCATCGTGCCACTCTCCAGACACGATGAGGAAGTCCTTGTTCAGCCCTTTGCTGGACTCAGGGAGGCACTGGATAAGCCGAACCCTGTCATCCCTGGTCTTCAGGTAGTACGACTTGCCCTTCAGGCACTGGAGGTTATAGCACCAGTTTACGTCATGGTGGGTCAACCTCAACCCCATCTTCTCGTTCAGGGCGTCCACACAACCCAGAATTCTGAAGACGTTGATGGCACACTGGGTGGGGGCTAGCCGGAAGTACGTCAGGTAGCCCCTCATCACCGACCCCATGGGTATTCTCATGCCACCTTCAACGAAGGCAATGATGGGAATCACCACCTCACTCTCCTGCCTCCGAAGGTGCCACTCGCCCTCCTCACAATACCTCAAGCTCACGTTGCTTGGTATATTAAAATCGGCGATGAATTTCTCCATCGCCTCTTCGGTATAAACATATTTCTTAAATCTACCCATCCCAAACGATGCCTAAGTGAGCTAAGAGAGAGCAAATGAAAGAGAAGAAGAAATGGAGAAGAAGAAAGTTCGAAGAGAGATAGAGTGACTTACAGAAATGAGTAGAAGCTCCTCGGACAGGCTTTTTATGTTGGAGATGTAGACTCTTGGATGCGAGTAAACAGAGGAACCGGCCTTTCAAGTGGGTATTTATACCCCAAATCAAGGAGCCGCGCGGGTTTTCCCGCCCATAAGTGTTAGGCGAATCCCCACCGTTGGATTATCATCCTCCCGTTGAACGTGGGGAACACGGAGCCGTCTTGATTTAATGAAGGGCGCATTGCGTGCTTCGAGGCGCCATTAACACGTCTAGAGCAGTTGAAAAGACTCCAGTACTAACAGAGGGCCAAATTCTATGGGACGCGTCGTAGGCCCGAGGACATTAAAATCCTCCTCTCCGCCCGAGGATGCGGGTAGCAAGATTTTGAGGGGCTATTGTGGGGCCAGCAAGTCTTACGGCCCAGCCCACTTCGTTCCTGGGCCGAAGACCCGAGCCGAGGAGGCACCCAAAGTCCGAGGAGGAAAACAAGAAGCCTAGGAGCCCAACTTGCCACGCCGAGGATGACCCTGTCCTCGGGCGTCCGATACCTCCAGACAGCCAGCAGCATACTTTAGGGAACCTTCCTGACCACTCCAAGAACAGAGAGGTAGCACCACGCGCCAGCAATGGAAGCCTGGAAGAGGAACAAGCTCATGACAGACTGTCACCTCCGCATTTAATACACCTGACTACCGCCCTGGCCGCATTAATGAGGAAAGGACTCCGCACCAGTGCCACCTTGGCTGCCGCGACTCCCAAAGAGAATGGGAAGGCGGCTGATGGGACAAGCACCTGAGTAATGTCCTGATCGCTCAACAAGTGTAGGGCTAGGATTGGTTGGGTGAAGGGTATATAATGTAAGGGATCCCTCCTAGAAGGGGAGGAGGGAGGCCTAGGCTCCTCGGACAAATGCCGAGGAGTATTTTTAACAAAGAGCTAAGGCATTTAGCCTTCAATAGCAATGGATCCAGAAGGAAGCTCCGTTTGCCTGTAAGGGCCAATTTCTTCAACCCACTCTCTACAAATTCATTGTTTGGGGCCTACAGGAAGATATCCCTTCTAAGTTCAGAGGGTCCTTCCAAAAATCGAGTCCCTACATTTTCTATTTTAGAAGATTTTACACGTGCTGATATGGTTTCTCTTATGTGATGTCAACTACGTGTAGTTAGGATTATATAAATTATATGTTTTCTAATAAAAATTAAATTAAGCATGTAATGTCATGGGCTGAAAACAGTGGGGAAATATATGGGTTCAAAATTAACAATAGGTGTCAATCCATCTCACATCTTATGTTTGCTGATGAACTTCTCATTTTTTCCTAGTGGCTGTTCTAAGAATTTTTTAATAAAAAGAAAACTAGAATACATTGACATTACCAAAAAATACACGCAAATACATGAAATTTTATAATTTTCTTTTTTGATTTTTAATATTTTGAAATCATTGTATTATTTGGCATATTCAACTTAGGCATTCAATTGTTACATTAATCATATTCAATGAAGTATTAAGACATCATTTCCGTGCATATGCTTATGTGCAAAATGCATCACATAAATTTAACAAATTTAGCTAAAGCACTCATTGCCACATAGATCCACACCCGTTGCCTCTTCCTCTTTTCAAAATATACCCCAAAGCACCCCAAAGCAGTAACGAACCAATAGTAAAAATATACCAAATAATGTTTCCAAACCATTAATAGTTAAAATAGTCTAATAGTCTTGATATTTTGTTAAAATAGTCTTGATATTTCATTTGTTTTAAATCTGAATTTGGACTATGAACTATCATTTTAAAGTGTATTTCATGATATTTAAGATAGATAAAAATTTATCTCACTAGACGGTTGGATAAAAAAATCAACGTTTTGACTAATTCTAGTTAGGGTTAAGTGTTGTCAAACTTTGCCTAAAAATAGTAAGTTTGAGATTTTGAACTCTTTAATCATTAGAAAGATTAATCCAATGCCAGATTGGAATAAAAAAACTTTTTCCACGTAATTCCTCATTTTCTTACATTTTAGAGCACAACTTTCACTTTTCAGGACTTAACTGACATTTTGACAGGTTAACCGGGGTCGAACAAAATACATTATCAACACTAAATCCCCAAATTCTATGGTATCTTCACTTTTAATTCGGCCTCTCTTAGCTAAGTCATACAAGCACCAAGACTCAGGCCCTCTTTTTAAACATGAATAGAGACATTTATGGAATTTGAAGATCCCTGAGATTAAAACTACTGCTCTGAAAAATTTCTTAGGATATTCTTCCAACCAAAGACACCCTTAATAGATGATGGCCCTGAGTTGACTTGTCTTGTCTTTTGTGCAATCAAGCATTGGAATCTCTGTAACACATCCTAGACTTATGCCCCTACACCTCTATTATATGGTCAATTTCACCTTGGCCAATTATCACTACTCATTTCGGGTTAATGACACCATGTGACGTAGTAAAATATGTCATCTATAGCCAACACTACTTGAAGGTTTTCGCTAATGGAGGTTTAGAAACCAGGTTATCATTGGAAGGCACATTCAATACCCAAGAAAAGACGCTTGAACAATTAATATGGTATATCTGGATCATATCTCAACCTAGTCCTTACAACTCCCAATAATCTATCTTGGATTCCTTCTGAGACTGGATGGGTGAAGATCAATTTTGATATTGCCATAATGACTCGTGCCTTCTTCACTTCTGTAGTGTGCCAAAATGAATTGGATGTAGTAGTGTTTGCTCACTGTAATAACTTCCCTCCATTTGCCCCTGCTCATGGTGAAGCTCAAGCCGCATTCCAAGCAATTAAGCTTGTTGTTTTCCTCAAGTTTCACTATGTTATTTTTGAAGGAGACTCAAAAAACAGTAATTTAAGTTCTATTGCATCTAGACTAATTCCTCTCCCTTGTTTCTAGCTCCTCTCTTTTCAGAATTTAAAAAGGCATCACATTCGTTCTCTTGTTAGGACTTCATTTTTGTTTCTAGAACTAGGTAAATCTTTTGCCTTATAGTGTAGCTTGTTGGACAGTCTTTTATGATTGAAATAGCCCCATTTCTATCTTCTCTCTTTCTTCTTGGGTTCTTTCTCCTAAAGTTGGAGATAAGTTGGACCCTTCTCCTATTTCTTCTTAATATATCATTATTTTTCTAAAAAGAAAAAGAAAAAGAGAAAAAAGAAAAGAAAAGTGCTAGCCCATGTTGTTTGGTTACATTTATCAGCCTATCCGAATAGGCCAGCATCCTATCTTATCGTACAATGTTTCTAGATTTTCTAATATTAATTTTTTTTAATAAAAAAGTTATTGAAAAATCATTGTCACAATAAAGGTGGGAGGAAAAAATAAAAAGACAACATTTTAACCTTTGGGGTAGCTAAAAAAAAAGACAACATTTTAACCTTTGGGGTAGCTAGAACAAAATGATATCGCATGCTTGTTTTAGTGTAAATATCTATTGAAGAATCTATATATATATATATATTGTGCGGGTTAAAAATAATAAACAACCCTATTAAGGACATAACTAATTTGTATTATGGGGCTGATAATAATCCACAGTCACAGATTTGAATAAGAACAAGTTTACATGTAAAACTACCTAAAAAGATGGTGTTATTCAGGCACAAGAAAAGATAATACTTCACACTCTCAAGAACAAGCTCTTGAAGATGTTCTAAGGTTTTGTCTATCTATCTATAATTCTCTCTCTAAGTTTTTGTCTAATTTTCTGTGTGCCTCCCTTTTCCCTTATCTTTTTTTATATTTGCCCTACTTTCTTCTTAGGGATGTGTTGTTCCTGCACGGTTGGAGAGCTCCTTGACCTATTAGGCTCTTGCTTCCCTACTTTCATGATGAATGGAGACTTTTAGGGCTCTTTGTATTGTTTAGGCCAGTCATTCATTAATAAATTTAATTGTGCCAAACAGGTGACACTCATTAATGCGTAGGTGACTGTTGCTTTATCCAGAAGCTTTGCAGGCTTTCTCGGACATTTCTGCATTTTCTAGAACCCATCCTCGGTAGTTCGGAGAGTGAATCATCCTCGATATCTCGGTAAGTGTCTCCTCCTCGGATTCTGATCCGTGATATTCCTAATGAGAAGAGTATCCTGGCTTGGTCTGTGTTCTGAGTCTTTCAAAGAGGTCTGTCATCAAAACGAGCCGGTCAGTTTGGGTCTATTTTCATTCGAAGCCCAATGTTACTTGGGCTCAGAAATTAGTTCCCTACACACACACTCACACACACACATATATATTGGTTATTTACTGGTATTTGAGATGGTTGAAAAATTATATGTTGTGCGGTTTCTTTTACATTTTTATTATAATTTAATTACAAAGGATTATACTTGAAATTTGAACTGAAAATGATTTACTAAATTATATTCATTGGAATAAAAATTGGGTTTACATGATATGTAAGAGTGCAAGTCTATGCGTACACTGATATCCAGTTCGTCCACAGAATCCTCTATCATCGTACAATGTCTCTAGACGTTCTCATATTTTTATCTAAAAAAAATCTTGAAAAATCGTAGTCACAATAAGGTAGGTAAAAGAAAGAGACAAACCAGGAACCATGCTTTATAACTTTTGGAATAGCTACTGCAAAATGATATAAATTAAGTAGACATTAATTACACGTCATTCGACGTGTTTTTATTATCCGGTTATTTAGGAGTACATTAAAATTATTATTATTTAAATTACTCTAATTGCAACTTTAACATTTCAGTTCCAGAATATGTAAAATTGTATTTTATTACTAAAAGTTTTGAATGTTCAAATAGCGTTGAAAACACTATGAACGTTTATACTCTCCAATTACAAATTACCAATCCAAGCTTATTATCAAACAATAAATGTGTGAAATATGAACATAAGCTAATAATAGAATTGATAAACAATCTAAACCAATTAAAATCACATCCACAGCAGAAATTGAATGGCAAAGATTAAGGGAATAGAGATGCAAACACAAGGACAACACACCGATGTGTTATTGAAGAGGAAACTAAAGTTTTCAGCGTAAAACTTCTCCGCCGCCCTCCAAGCGGTCAATAATCCACTAGAAAATGAAGTTGGGATACATGAACAATAATAGACCTTCCAAGCCTAATCTACCTAATGTACCTAAGCCCTCCAATCTTCTTGCTCCAACGAGGTTATGCCAAACCTTTATCTTTTCTAGCTTCCTGGATTCTGCTATAGCCCATAGCATCAACTAATAGTAATTGGTTCCTTCCTAACTGCTTCCCAAAGCACCAAATAGTCTTCTCACAAATATGGGTATGGTGAGAAAATGATTTGGGTAAAAACCTCTCAAGGATGTAACAATGGAGAGGGTGAGGGTAGAGGAATTTGAAGAGTCTCTATGTGAAGATTGTGGATGAACTAATCTTGTTTTTCTCTAGGGTTTCTGTCTCAAAATTCTCTCTGCAAGTTCTGTACATTTCGTGGGTATAAGGGGTATTTATACTAAGGTGAGAGTGGAATGGGAAGAGTCAGGTTTTTCGAAACATGGCTGGTTGGCGGCTTGGCCTCGCAACTTGACTGAGTCGCTAGTTCAAGCCGCGAGATAATAGAACGGCCAGGCTGGACTTTTTGTCTTGTAGTGCTCCAGCTGGCGTGACTGCTCATCTTTTCGCACGCTTCACTTGTGTGCTACAATTGGCGGCTTGCCAGTTGCGAGTCACCTGCAAGTCCCAACCGCGAGTCTTCGCATCCTTGCACAATCTTGAGCATTTCTTCACACTCTTTCACTCACTACCCTTACATGATTCCCACCTAAATACAGGGTTACTAATTGCTAAATTATAAGTAAATTTGGCACGGAATAAAGCCAACAAGATGGTTGATTAAATTAAACCTTATAAGTTTTAAAAAGATTTATTTATTTTTTTAAAAGAGAGTTTCAACCTATGACGTCCGCTCATATTGATAACTCTTTATCATTAAACCAAAACACCAATCGATTTTTGGTGTAGATGGGGATTAAATCTCAGATTTCTTATTCAATTATTAACGATTTTACCAGTTGAGCTAACTGGAATCCACTTAAAAAAAATATAAATGAATTTTTGTTCTTTACTTTAATAACCTATTATATGATAAAGATTTGGTCTTTCAGTTGGTATGCTTCTACTAGCAATTTTCATACCAATTTTTAATTAATCTATATATCTATATGCGAGCGAAAATCATTTTTAATTCAAGTTAGATGGATGGTTAATATATGACGGTCCAATACAATTAATTTGTAGAGAAATGGGTTTCTAGGGTCAACCTTAGTATGCCTATATGGTTTAGCTTTTAAGGGAGAGGTAGATTTTGATATTAACTCTTCCTTGGGTTAGTCCGAGGAGTGTTAGTTCATATAATGTTCAAATCTTGGTTACAAGGTAGTGTTACACAAAGGATGTTCCTTTGTCCATTTTTATTTTTTTTTTATTTTTTATTTTTGTTGTTGTCCCCATCATCTAGAGGTGTTCCCTTTCTTTATATAGCTATCTGAATTGCATCACAGCTCTCTACTCATACAACCACTGATCTTCCTTTGGATGTTTATCCCATCAGGGTTTTGTTGGAGATGGTAGAATGTGCTGCAAGCTGTGAGGGTACTGTTCAGGGGCCATTCTACCATTAATGCGGCCAGTTAAGTTGGTGCAGTACATTGAATGCAGAGGTGATATGTAGTTTTCTTGGATATTTCCCTTCTTCTTTGCTTGCATGTTTCTACCGCCTTCCTCGGTATTTTGTCTTTTGGTCTAATCGGCCTGCTCAATTCCTCCTAAGGAATGCTCACTCTTCTGACTCCTTAGGCAGTTGCCCTTTATTCTTAAGCTCTCACCTGTGTATTGGATTAAAAGTCAAAACTAATGAGGGAATGGGCCATTCCACCTCCTCAGGCTAGGTCCACAGAGACATATTATGTACTTGGATCTCACCTCTCCCATAATAGCCCCTCAAAACTTCACTCCTTCTACTACTCGGAAGAAAGGAGTTTTGACAAAGGGTAGGAGGGTTGGCACGTTCTAGATGCGTTCCCACATAACAGTGTCTTTTCACCTGTCCCATACACACTCTTGACGCTTAGGCATCCGTAATGCTACAGTTAATGCAGCAGGTGGCTATATGTCCCCCACGTTCTACGACGCGATGAATCAAAGTTTTTACGAGTTATTTGGCGGGAAAATTACTGCTTCTTTTTCACCCCTATATAAAGGGGGAAGGTAATCACTTTTCCCCATTTCAATAGTCTTTACCTTACCATCAGAGAAGCTATCCGAAGAGCCCCACTTCCCAGATTTGTAATTGTCTAGAGCCCTTACTTAGCCTAGATTTCTTCTTTTGTTTAGTCGTTGGGATGTGTAGATTTGCTAGTCTAGTAAACACACCTGAGACGAGAGAGGCCTTTGAAGCTAAGTATAACATTCCTACTGGGGTAGAGATAGAGCACTGCCATTTAGGGGAATGGGATAGCAAGAGACCCACCAGTGCCGTGGTCATTTCCATGATTGCTTTTATAGAAGGTGGAATGCAAATTCCCATGGGTAGGGTAACAAAAGACTTCCTGATTTCTATAGGCTTAGCCCTACCTAATGCTCTCCAAATCTCTTTAGGATATTAGGCAGTGTAGATATGCTAAACCGTAAGATGGGTTTCAACTTGACCCATCATGATGTCAAATGGGTTTACAATTGTCAAAAGAGCAAGGACACGAGCATAATGGATGCAGATTATTTGATCATTTCAAGTGATTGGCACAATGGGTTGCACTATCCTACATAGGATGGGGAGCCAAGTGTGGTGATCATAGGCCCAAAAAAGCCATTTACCCTTAATATATAGAAAATTCCTTCCCCCTACTTCAAACCTTCTTTGCGTTTATTTGTTTTTTATTATCTTTCTTGTACCAATACTTTTTTTTTGAAAATACCTAACCTCTAACTTTTTCTTCTTAAACATCCTATAGATAAAGATTTCACTGCTGCAAATCTTAATTTGGTAAACTGCGAGGATCTTAACAAGATTCTGAAGTCCGAGATCTTCCTTCACAAAGACGGTCAGCTCTGCGTTGCCCATGTCATTCTTGGGTACACTCTTATCACGACACGCTTTCAATCCCTTAAGCACGTGATCAAGGCCGAAGACCTACGGATAGTAAGGATTGACGTGGCCATCCCTGGGTTTCTTAACGGTCCTCCACCCAAAAAGACTCTCGAGGTTAAATTAATTTCTAAGCAAGTCGCCGAAATTATTCAAGCCGAGGAGGAAGTTATACCTTTTGACGAAGAACCAAAGAAGCCAATTTAAGAGCCTGCCTTCATTGGCCTTGAGGAGGACTTTGAAGTTTTCAACTGACTTGACCTAGCCGAGCCCTCTGAAGCCAGCTCCAGACCTTAAGCTACAGCTCAATTTAGAATTAACCAAGAGGTTATGGACATACCCGAAGGAATGGTGATCCAAATGAGAACCCTTTAGGTTGCCGCAGATCTGAGGCCTCCTACCCCCTTCCCAACTCAGACCCTCCTTCTGAGATCGGAGAGAAGAAAGGGAAAAAGGACAATCGGCCTAGCAAGGAAACTTTCGAGGAGGGTGAGATCCAGCCCCCAGTAGAGCAAGAGCCCCAAAAGGAGTCCAAGGTTACTAGGGTCCAGCAAATGAAAGGTTCCATTGAGGGCACTGGTTCCAAGGTTGTAGCTGACCGATGCTTTAGGGTTTTTGCTTGGAGTCCCTCATTAGTGCTTGATGAAGCACCTCTCCTTTCTGACTCTTCTGTTAGAGATTTTCAATAAGGGAGAGTTGGTTACATGGCCGATTCCTTTGAGCAAACCTTGCTCCTTCCCCGAGATATGGCAGACCTCAAGAGCCTAAAGAAGCATGAAGTGTTCCTAACTTTAAAGAGGGACTTCTATTCCTTTTTATCTATACAGGCAGTTCAAGCGTCTTATGTTGCTGAAGAGTGGGTGGATCATGCCCTATCCATATCCAAAGAAGAGGAGTCACGCCAAATCGCCGCCATCAAGGCCCAGGCTACAGTCGAGAAGAAGTTGAAGGATTCCTTCTTTAGACTAGCTGAAGCCAAGAGGGGAAGGAAAAGTACTGAAGCTGCCTTGGCGGGCATTATGAAATAGGTCGAGGATTAGCGTGGTCAACTTTGGAAAGCTGAGGAACAATTGGTTCTTTCTTGGTAGAAGATCAAGACCCAATAGAAAGAGTTGGAGGGGAAAAGGGTTAGAGATTTCCAAGGCAGAATAGGCCACCTATGACCTGGGCCAGAAAGAGACAGAGGAGATCCTTAAATCCTAGATAAAAAAGTTTTGCCGCAAGTATTGCCTTCAAGTTTGGGTGGAGGCTTTGAATGCTGTTGGGGTAGACTTTGCCTCAAATCTGAGGAATCCAGACAAGGTCATCTTCCCCCCAACTCTTAGAGAAGTGGCCAAACCTCCTACTCAAGGGACGAGCTCTATTGCCTCGACCTCTCAACCTACAAATAAGGGTGAGAAGGGGAGCGATGCTACCAAACAAGAACTAACTAAGTAGAATGGACCTTTTTTTATTTTATTTTTTATTTTTTTATATGAATACTTAGTTTTAGACTTTACTTTGGCTGTTTTCCTTCATAATCCTTTACTTGTAATCCTTTTGTCAATCAATATCAAAGAAAGTTTTCTTTTAGTAAATTTGTGCTTATGACTTTGTTCTACTTTTCATAGATGCTATTTCTATCCAATGTATGGGTTTACTTTCCCTGCTTAACTCTTAGCCATTTTTTATAAGAGTTAATTTACCCAAGGCATGTGATCTGAGGAGTCAAACATGGCTGAGGTTCTGTTTAACACTTAGTCATCATTTTTTTATAAGAGTCAATTTACCCAAGGCATGTGACTCGAGAAGTCAAACATAGCAGATGTTCTTTTTAACACTTAGATGCCATTTTTTTTATAAGAGTTAATTTACTCAAGGCATGTGACCAGAGGAGTCGAACATGGATGAGGTTCTGTTTAACACTTAGTCATCATTTTTTTTTTTTTTTTTTTATAAGAGCTAATTTACCCATGACATGTGACCCGAGGAGTCGAACATGGCTGAGGTCCTCTACCATTATAACTCTTGGTAGGCCTTCTTCTAATGAGGTGGCTAAGGTCACTAATGAGTCAGCGTGGGAATTTCTACTCCTGAGATCTTGCTTTGTAGAAAATACCTCAAAGTTAGACTGTTGTTGTTTCACTTGGCTTAGATACCACTGTATCCTTTGATCCTTGGCCCCAAATCTTCCTCTCACTTGCCTCGTGATGAGCCTTGAATCATAAAATACCTCCACGGCCTTGCCTCCATGTTTCTTCACAGTATTCAAGCCTGCCCGAAGAGCTTCATATTTTGCCTCATTATTAATGGCTGGAAAGCTTAACCTTAAGGATTTCTCCATGGTTATGCATTCAGGAGAAACTAGAACAATTCTGATCCTTAAACCTTTACAGTTAGTGGCTCCATCCATGTATAATTCCCAAAGTTACGGACGGGATGTTGAAATAAACAAAATCTGTTTGTCGGGCATATCTTCCTCCATGATGCCATCCTTTTCCAGCCCTTCAGTAAACTCAGCTACCTGGTCGACCAAAACTTGCCCCTTCACAACTATACGGGGTAAGTACCTAATGTTAAATGCTCCTAACATGGTCCTCCACTTTGCTAGCCTTCCCGTATAATTTGACTTCCGGAGCAATGCTTGTAAAGGAAGTTGGATAAGGATGATGACCATATGTGATTGAAAATAGTGGGGAAGCTTCTTTGTGGCATGTATGATGGCCAAGATGGCTTTCTTTAAGGGCAGGTATCTGGTAGCTACCTCCTGTAGGGATTTATCACGTAAGAGACAGGTTTCTGTATCCCTACTTCCGTTCGAACCAGAACTAAGCCCACTGCATAGGCTGTGATCGCTATATAGGCGTACAAGGCTTCCTCCCTCTCAGGTCTGGATAGAATTGGTGGTTGGGCCAAGTACTTCTTCAACTTCTCGAAGGCCTTGTCACACTCCTCAGACTAGGCAAAATCTTTCCTCCTATGAAGCAGCTGAAAAAAATGGTCTATAACGGTCAGCCGATTGAGAGATGAAATTATTTAAAGTCGCTATCATTCTGGTCAAACACCGTACCTCCTTTGGATTTCTAGGTGGGTGTAGATCATGGTTGGTTCTGATTTGATCAAGGTTAACTTCAATTCTTCAATAAGTGATCATGTACCCCAAGAATTTCCTTGATCCTACACCGAAGGAGCATTTAGAAGCTTTAGGCGCCACCTATGTTTCCTGAGGATTGAAAAGACTTCATCTAAATCTCTCAAATGCTCGACACCTATTTTCTCTTCATCACCATGTCATCTATATAAGCCTTCACATTCTTGCCGAGTTGAGCGTCAAACATCCTTGTCACCATTCTTTGATAGGTGGAGCCAGCATTATTCAGGCCAAAGGGCATCACTCGATAATGGTAGTTCCCAGTAGGGATCTGGAATGCTGTCTCTTCTAGATTTGGCAACACTAGTGGAATTTGATGGTAGCCTTGGAAGGCATCTATAAAACTCATCCAAGGGTAGCCGAACGTTGCATCGACAAGTTGATCAATTCTGGGAACCAGGAAAGGGTCTTTGGGGCAAGCCTTATTCAAATTGGTGAAATCAACACAAACCTTTCATTTCCCTAACTTCTTCTTAACCACTATAGTGCAGGCCAACCATTTGGGATAAAAAACTTCTTTGATTGCCCTAGCCTGTTTGAGCTTATTAACCTTCTCTTTTACTACTTCAGCATGCCCATTAGAAGATTGCCGAGGTTGCTGCCTCCTCGGCATTATGGCTGGGTTAACATTAAGATGGTGGCATATGAACTCCGGATCTATCCTCGGGGCCTCGAATATGCTCCAAGAAAAAATGTCTAAGTTATTCTTCAGGAAGACCAACAACTCTTCCTTTTTGGCCAGAGGTAATTGTGTTTCGACTTGAAAAATCTATCCTCTTTCAAACTTAATTTTTTCTAATTCTTCACACTATGCACTAATCTTTGCCGTTCTTTCAGAATCTTTTGGTATTCCAACTGTTGATTGCTATGAAACATGGCTTGAATCAGGGAGACTCACTTACAATGATTGGTGCTTGACAGCAACAACCATACACTACCTAGCCATGGTTTGACATCCTACTAGCTCCCTCATGCACCCCTCGATTGGGTACTTCGCTTTCATATGCAAAGTGGAAGAGACTGCCCCTATAGCATAAAGCCAAGACCTTGCCAAAATTACGGTGTAGGGGGAATAAGCATCAACCACAATGAAATCTACTTTGACTATTTCGCTGCCTGTCTACACCGGCAATTTAATCATTCCTTTGGGGATCATAGCTCTCCCATCAAATTCCACTTAGGGAGAGTCATACTTGCTAAAGTCCTTAGGTTTTAACCCTAACCATTTGTACAAGTCCGGGTACATAATTTCAGCCCCACTTCCATAGTCTACCATTACCCTTTTCATGTCAAACCCTCCAATTAGGAGGGTAACCATAAAAGCATCATGATAGGGCTGGAAGGTCCCAATCTTATCAACATCCAAGAAGCCAATGATTGGCTCTTGTTCTCTCTTAATCCTCTTGGACCCTTTGTCCTCTTCTTCCAACTCAAGCTATGATGAAGTGGCCATTACCCTAGACGAGGGACTAGCTTCCCTATCTAGCGTAGCAAAAATAATGTTGATGGTTCCCAATGGTGGGCATGGTGCCACCTCCCTTTGGTAACCTTGTCCTGTTTGGCCCCCTTGGCCAAAAGGTTGGTGTAAGAAGTTTTTTCAGCTTCCCTGCTTTGACTAGTTGTTCTAAGAAGTCACACAAGGTCTTGCATTCCCCAGCCGTATGGCCCTGGTCCTGATGATATTAGTTAAACAGACTCTTATTTCGTTTGGTGGGGTCCCCTCCCATCTTATTAGGCAACTTGAAGTAGGGCTCATTTTTTATCTAGCACCCGATATATGGGTTCCTTGAATACCAAGTTAACCACTGGGTGTTGCTCAAGGGAGACTGATTGAAAAAGTCTCTCCTTGGTCAATTAGGGCCAAATCTATTAGACTAAGGATCCCTCTTGTCGACGCTCGGGCCGCGAATGGCTGGAAAAAACTGCCGTCGGGCCTTTGTTTGACCACCTGCTGTGGCGACGCTCCCGCGCACGTAGGGCCCATTAGAGGCCCTTCTCGATAATGGTGTGGTTCGTGCGGTGCTTCGGGTGCTCTCTCTCTCGATGGAGGAAGGTATTTGTCTACCTTTGGATGTGTGGCAGGAAACTTGGCCAAAGTTTAGGTGATCACCAAAGGTAAGTGAAGTCACCACTAATCATTGGGTTTTTCTAAGGTGTGATTGGTCACTTGTTTCTAGTTGATTTTATTACCAATCCTAGGCTAAGAAAAAAGGCATTTTTCCTAATCTAATGTGGATGGCAAAAAATCTTGATTCTTAAGTCTGGAAGTTTGGTTACGTGTAGGGAAGGTGTTAGGCACCCCATAACGCCTGTCCAAGAATAGTCGTTTGTTTTGATAAAACCTTAATTTTCAGAGATTGGCAGTAAAAAATATGATTTTGGCATTGGCTTTTGGGGCTTTAAGGTTTGGCTTTTGAATGGGTGTGGTCTCAATCTATGCTTTCCTAAGGCATTCAAACAAAGTACCATATTTTCACAGTAAAAATCCAGCGACATGTCACCTTACTTTCGCGGCAGAATTTAGGCATCTCTTTGCCTTAGGTGACATGGACTGTAACAATCACACCGGAAGGGGCGAGTAGGTATATATATACATCATAAACAATGCAAGCACACAGAGTAGGAAAGTAAATGACTACTTGCCTAGAGAATGGACCAAAATATAGGTGTAGGAAAGTAAATAGGGGTCTCCATACTCTAGAGATGAAGAAGAATGGTATATGGCATGATATACATAATACAACCCATCTAAGAGAGAAAGGAGGGAGGAAGGAAGGGGGTTTAAAAGAGTACATAACCAAATGGGAGAGGCTAGACCCCTAAATCTATTGAACATAGCCACCTATATCCACTTGCTCGCATCCTCACTTTTTTTGCTTGTGCTTGGGAGATCGTGCCCTAGCTCCTTGTGTCCTCGGTCCATATGTGTACATGCAAAGGCAAAGACGAGAAACTAGCAAACAAGCAATGGAAGGAAAAGATACAAAGAGCATATGAAAAAGGCATAAAGCAGATAAACATGATAGACATGGCAAGCAAAGGAACAAGAAAGCAAGCAAACAAGCGAGAAGGCAAACAAGTAAGAAAGCAAACAAAATGTGGTGTCTGCGAGGGAGAAATGTAGGTTTGGATCGAATGTCCATAACTTCAATGTGTTGAAGCATGGACAACACACTATAAAGTAAGACTCATGCATGGACATGTGAGCAAGCATTTAAAGATGCATAGAAAGCCAACGAGTGACACAAACAAGCATGGTAAGCATAGCATCATGCGGAGTGGAAAAGGGAAGGGTACACACGGAGCAACCTGGCATTCAGAGGTGCCTCCCAAATGGTTAGATTCGAACAAGGCCTCATGAGCGTTGAATGTAACCACATAAGGTCAAGCCCGCGGAGGGCGCTAAACATGGGAAAGCCTAAAACTAGATAGGAACTAGAGGCTAACACAAGCATAAAGCATGGAAGCAAGCAAGCATAGACATGCAAATAGGGTGATCCAAACTTTTTGATGTGGATCTTAGTATATGGACGATGACAAAGACCATAGAGTCTAGATTGGGTCCTAACCATTAGGCCAAAACACAAGAAATGCAATCAAATGAACAAAAGGGCTACAATAGCACATTACATGACAAACAAGGTCTAGGCCTAAGCACATAAACATGGCGTGAAGCATGCAAGCACACGGATGATGGCATAAAGCATGTAGAGAACATCGATCTAAGCATGTAAACACACCGATCTACACATATAAGCATAGAAATATGCATGTAGGCATGTGAATGTACATCTAAGCATGTGGATGTAAGCATAAAAGCATGGAAGGACACAAATTCAAGCATACAAACACGTGAAGGCATAGACATAGGTATAGGAGCATAGAACATGCATAAAAACATGTAGATCTAAGCAAGGCATAGCCGGAGACGTAATATCAAGCATGTGAGCATGTAGACCCAAACATTAACACATGGGAACTAAAAGATCTAAGCATCTAAAGCATGGCATAAAGCATAAAACATGTAGAAGAGGCAACTAACACATGAACAAACATGAAAGAAAGCATTTGGAAACAAGCCAAGAACATGCTAGAAGCAAGGTAAAGCAAGAAACATGTAGATAAAGCAATAAATCATGTTATTAAAGTAAGAGAAAGCAAGATAAATGATAGAGAAAGATTTAGAGATCTAGGGGTGTGGATAGTAGCTAAAAACCTGCATCGACACCCCTAAACCCAAATCCAAGATGTAGATCCAAGGAGAAGAAGATTGGGCATAAGAACAATACCTTGTATTTTTTGTGAAGAAGAAAGAACCAGGAGGCTTGAATGTGTGTGTGTGTGTGTGTTTTTTTTTTTTTTTTTTTTTTTTTTTTTTTTTTTTGTGTTTTTATGTGTAAAAATGTGTTTGGGTGAGAGGAAAAATGTGTAGAACCTCCAAGCAGAGAGCAAAACCCAAAAAAGTCCTTTTTTCGGTCTGGAGGTGCCTAGGGCCTTCTATAGCCCCGGTACACTTTACGAGGTGGTGGCCATTCAAATGGTCTCAGATTGGGTTGATCTTGACACCCTTGGAAAGATCTTGACTTCCTGTTTCTAAAAAGGTATGGAACTTGAAAATCCAACAGTCGGATCAAAAGTTATGGCCCCCGGAAGTTAGTGGTGCATCTATTAGTGCGTTAGCCCGATTTTTATGACATCTCGGCCGTTCTAACTCCGATTTTGGCCCATGAATAGTCGTTGGACTGAAAATTTGATAATCCTTACAATGACATTAGCTTCAATCCATTTTGACAGTTGGATCAAAATTAGAGTTTTTGGGGCCCATTGAGAGTCAACTCCGAGTCAAACTTGGTCAAACGTGCTAAATCTCTCCGGAAAGCTTAGGTTTGATGTAAAACAATGAAAGGTGTTGTTTTGAGGGGATTTTGACTTTGTTTGACTTTCGGTCAACCAAGGGTTGACCAAGGGTAGTTTGGTTATTTTAGCTGAAAAAGGCGTTTTGGGTGCTCCGGTGTCCAATTGGGTTGCTTCACGTCCTTCTAGATGTGCTCGCGGCCCCTTGGAGAGAAAATAATATTTTTGGATTTTTGGGGTTTGACACGCAAATGGAGGCGGACAAAATACGATATCAACAACTGCCCCTTTTTTATTTGAAATCTCGAGTGCAATGAGAGGTGTCAGATAAAGAATGTGATTTCGAATTTTATCGCCCCCAAATTGCGTGTGGAGACTACTCACGGATCGAGACCGAATTTTACCTGACTTGACCGATCTACTGCAGCTGCTTCTGAAATATTTTTTGGACCTGTCTCTGAGCTCTAGGAGAGGAAAATGACCATTTTTTGTCTTTCTTTTTTGGATGTTTGACCGGGTCACTCCTTAATTTGACTTTTCACTTCTAAAAAATTCTCTAGTATGACTACAAACTTAGCGAGTTTGGCTTTTTAGTGTCAGTTTGCTGCTGCCGCATTTTCTACACTTGAGGTCAGTGCCTATTTTTCCTCTTCTTTTCCTTTCTTTTTTTTTTTTTTTTTTCTTTTTTTTTTTTTTTTTTTTTTTGTAAAATGTTAGTAGCAATACCACTAGGGATGCATGCTAGTGCTTATTTTATTTTTGGAATTTTCATAAGCATATATTTTTCGCCATGATTTATGGCATGCTATCTTAAGAAAATGCATATATTTTTTGCTTTTTGTCTGTGTTATATGGGTGTGCAAATATGTAGGAATTTAAATGCTAAAAATAAAATGCGATGGTGAGGTGTACGGCATAACCACTAATTAACCTCATAATAGGATGTGAGCATACGACACGACCGCTAGTTAACCCACTATAGATCAGGAACTCAAAACTTTTTAGTGACTTGATAACTATGTGATAACGAGGCATACGACATGGCCAGTAGTAAACCTCAATATGGGAGATAAGCATATGACACGGCCGCTAGTTAACCCATTGTAGGATGTGAGCAAACAGCACGGCCGCTAGTTAACCTACTATAGATCAGGAACTTGAAGACAACGAGGCATACTACACGGCCGCTAGTTAACCTTAACATGGGATGTGAGCATACGACTCGGCTGCTAGTTAACCCATTGTAGGATGTGAGCAAACGGCACGGCCGCTAGTGACTTGATAGCTGTGTGATGGTTAGGCGTACGACACGGTCGCTAGTTAACCTCAAGATAGGATGTGAGCATACAACACGACCACTAGTTAACCCACTGCAGATTAGGAACTCAAAAACTTTTAGGCACATGATAACTGTGGTGGCAAGGCATATGACATGGCCGCTAGTTAACCTTAAGATAGGATGTGAGCATACAACACGATCGCTAGTTAACCCACTGCAGATCAAGAAGTTGAAAACTTTTCAGTGACTTGATAACATGATGGCGAGGCATATGGTATGGCCACTAGTTAACCTCAAGATAGGATGTGAGCATACGGCACGACCGCTAGTTAACCCACTGTAGATTTGGGACTTGAAAATTATTTAGTGAGTTAATAACTGTGTGATGGTGAGGGGCATGGCACGACTGCTAGTTAACCTTAAGATAAGATGTGACCACAAGGCACAGCCGTTGGTTAACCCACTGTAGATCAGGAACTTGAAAACTTTTTAGTGACTTGATAACTATGATGGCGAGGTATACGACACGACCGCTAGTTAATCTTAAGACAGGATATGAGAATACGGCTTTGCCACTAGTTAACCCACTGTGGATTAGGAAATTGAAAACTTTTTAATGACTTGATAACTGTGATAGCGAGGCATATAGCACGGCCGCTAGTTAACCTCAAGATAGGAAGCAAGCATACGACTTAGCCGTTAGTTAACCCACTGTAAGATGTGAGCATACGGCATGGCTACTTGTTAACCCACTATAGATCAGGAACTTGAAAACTTTTTAGTGACTTTATAACCGTGATGGTGAGGCATATGACACGGCCGCTAGTTAACCACAAGATAGGATGCGAGCATATGGCATGGTTGCTAGATAGCCCACTGTAGATCAAGAACTTGAAAACTTTTTAGTGACTTGATAGCTGTGATGGCGAGGCATATGGCATGGCTGCTAGTTAACCTCAAAATAGGAAGTGAGCATACAACGTGGTCGCTTGTTAACCAACTGTAGGTTGTGAGCATACAGCACGGTCGCTAGTTAACCTGCTTTAGGATGTGAGCGTACAACACAATTGCTAGTTAACCCACTCTAGAGACGTAGGGCACGGTTGCTAGATAGCCTCCAAATAAGATGCGAGCATACAACATGACCGCTAGTCAACCCGCTATGCAGACGTATGACACAGCTGCTAGATAGCCTCTAAATAAAATACGAGCATACGACACAACGTCTAGTTAACCAGTTATAGGATGTGAGCATACAGAGTAGCCGCTAGTTAACCCATTGTAGATTCGGAATTGGAAAACTATTAAGTGACTTGATAATTATGTGATGGCGAGGTGCACAGCACGACTGCTAGTTAACCTCAAGACAGGATGTGTCTATACGGCACGACGACTAGTTAACTCATTGTAAATCAAGAACTTGAAAACTTTTTAGTGACATGATCACTGTGATGGCGAGGCGTACAGCATAGCCGCTAGTTAACCTCAAGACAGGATGTGAGCATACGGCATGACGGCTAGTGAACCCACCGTAGATCAGGAACTTGAAAAAATTTTAGTGACTTGATAACTGTGATGGCGAGGCATACGGCACGGCCGCTAGTTATCCTCAAGATAGGATGTGAGCATACGACACGGCCGCTAGTTTACCCACTATAGATCAGGAACTTGAAAACTCTTCAGTGACTTGATAATTGTGTGATAGCGAGGCGTACGGCACGACTGCTAGTTAACCTTTGGACAAGATGCGAGCATACCTCATGGCTGCTAGTTAACACTTTGTAGGATGTCAGCATATGGCATGGCCACTACTTAAGCCACTGTAGATTAAGAACTTCAAGACATTTTAGTGACTTGATAGCCGTGTGATGGTGAGGTGTACGACACGATCGCTAGTTAACCGCAAGATGGGATGTGTGCATATTGCACGACCGCAAGTTAACCCATTGCAGATTAGGAACTCGGAAACTCTTAAGAACATGATAACTGTGGTGGCGAGGCATACAGAATGGCCACTAGTTAACTTCAAGATTGGATGTGAGAATATGGCATGACTGCTAGTTAACCTACAGTAGATTAGGAACTTGAAAACTCTTTAGTGACTTGATAAATGTGTGATGGCGAGGCGTCCAACACGACTGCTAGTTTACCTCAAGACAGGATATAAGCATATGGCACAACCGCTAGTTAACCCACTGCAGATCAGGAACTTGAAAACTTTTTAGTGACTTGATAACTGTGATGGTGAGGTGTACGGCAGGACCGCTAGTTAGCCTTAAGACATGATGTGAGTATACGGCACGACCACTAATTAACCCACTGTAGATCAGGAACTTGAAAACTTTTTATTGACTTGATAACTGTGATGGCGAGGCATACGGCAAGGATGCTAGTTAACCTTAAGATAGGATGCGAGCATACGACACGTCCGCTAGTTAACCCACTGTAGATTGAGAACTTGAAAACGTTTTAGTGACTTAATAATTATGATGGCGAGGTGAAAGGCATGGCCACTAGTTAACCTTATGATAGAATGCGAGCATACAACACGACCATTAGTTAACCCACTGTAGGATGTGAGCATATGGCACGACCGCTAGTTATCCTTGAGACAGGATGTGAGCATACGGCATGGCCATAAGTTAACCCACTGTAGATCAGGAACTTGAAAATTTTTTAATGACTTGGTAACTATGATGGCGAGGCGTACGACACTGCCCCTAGTTAACCTCAAGATAGGATGCAAGAGTACGACATGACCGTTAGTTAACTCACTGTAGGATGTGAGCATATGGCATGGCTGCTAGTTAACCCACCATGGATTCTCGTAGGAGTTTTCTTTCTTCTAAGACATATGCTTGACATGAATCTGTAAAACATGTTTAGGAAACAGTGTTAGTTCATCTGTATTGCCATTTGTTTCATGGGCTTACCACTTGCATTTGAATTTCTGGTTGTTTTGTGGATTATGCCTCGGAGGGCAAGTTCCAAAGGAGAACAGGGGAAGGCCCTCGTTTATGCTATGTCCTATGGGGTCTCTTCTTTTAATGACAAGACTATTTTTGCTGGTGAGCAGGCGGCTCGAGTTTTGCAGATCTATTTTGACTGCAGGAGTGATGTCATCAGGCCTATCGGCGAGATCCCTATGGAGACCCAATCCAGGAGATGGCATTCAGCCTAGACAGTTAGCGCTTCCTCCGAGTCTCGCACTATTTCCAGTGGGCTTCCTCATGGCGCGTACCGGCTACAGGGAGAGAGACCTCTGGAGGATAAATGCTAGCTGAGGATCTCCTTTTTGATATAGAGGCTGATTTGTCTGGGAAGGAGGAGATCGATCCAGATCCAGGTGCCCGAAGGCATTGTTTGAGGTCAAGATTCTCGCCATGTCAGGCCAGGGCCGATGCTTACACTGGAGTAGTGGATGACAGTATCAAGGACACTTACCTTCAGCAGAGGCTAAAGGGGCATCCTTTCACTTAGGCGCAGAAGGGAGGTATGCTATCTTCAGTTTTTGTCATCTAGATTCCTATTGAATGCATGTACTAACGGGAAGCTTCTGATTTTGAATAAAAAGGGCCCGACAAGATCCATGGTCGGGGTTTTTGGTCCACCTTTCTTTGGTTGCTGTCTGATCCTGGTACCCACCAGCGCTATGTGGATTTCCTGAGAGAGCAAGGATTTGAGGCCTGCTATGTATGTATATTATACATCACCTCTTGATAGGCCTGGACATGTGTGTATTATATTGCCCCATAGTGGGCCTTGATGTATGATATTATCTCTTTGCTTTATGATGTATGTATCAAACAATGCCTCTTGATAGGACTTACATGTATGATTCCAAAAACTACCTTTGAGAGGGCTATTGATATATGTGAAATACAATGCCTTTGATTAGGACTTACATGGATAGTTCATGGAAATCGCCTTTGAGAGGGTTGCTGATGTATATGAAAGACAATACCTCTGGTTAGGACTTATATGTATAACTCTAGATAAATCGCCTTTGAGAGGGTTGTAGAAATTTGTGAGAAGCAATGCCTTTTGGTAGGGCTTACATGCCTAGGAAATCACCTTTGAGAGGGCTAATGATGTGTGTGAGAAGCAATGCCTCTGGGTAGGACTTACATGCATAACTCTAGAAAATTGCCTTTGAGAGGGCTACTGTATCACCATAGAAAAATCGCCTTTGAGAGGGTTGCTGACGTGTGTGAAAAACAATGCCTCTGGGTAGGACTTACATGCATAACTCTAGAAAATTTCCTTTGAAAGGTCTACAACAAGAAATAATGCCTCTAGGTAGGGCTTACATGTATGATTTTGGAAATCGCCTTTGAGAGGGCTGCTAATGTGTGCAAGAAACAATGCCTCTAGGTAGGACTCATATGTACAATTCTGGATGTCACCTTTAAAAGGGCTGCTAATGTGTGTAAGAAAAAATGCCTCTAGGTAGAACTTATATGTACAATTCTGGATGTCACCTTTAAAAGGGCTGCTAATGTATGTTTGCACTATTGCATTTTCATCATAGATGGTGGTTTTGAACTAGCTTGTGTCACACTCATTTGTATTGCATCGCAGTTTCACGGTTTTATTAGTGGATTATGACAATGATCATCCTGCTGAGGGGAGAGAGAATGGAGAGACCATGTGAAATAAATTGCCACAGTTTAGGGTTTTATGCAAATCTTGACATGAGGGAAACATCCTCAACAGGATGGACCTATTCTTGTCTATTGGACAAGGTGGAAGGAACCACGCAAAATAAACTACCACAGTTTAGGATTTTGCGGGGTTCCAAGCCTACAAACCAGTTGAAAATGGCCTTGACTTCATAGACCATACCAAATATTGGTAATGAATGTGGACATTCTAAACGAAATCTTCATAGACACGTCATGAGGCGGTATGTACTGATCACTTCTATTATTGCCCGGGAAGGCTAATAATTCAAACACTGGCTTCTAGTGGCAACATCATAAGAAACGACTCCCTTGTCCTCCAAATAAGCTAAAAAAGCTATCGGATGGTTGAGAATGGGTTCTAGTGTCCTTCTGTTGTGCTTTGATTATCTGGGCTGAACCGACCCTTGAACTAGGTGAACCGGGCTTAGAAAAATGAGGTTCAAGATCTCTGGAAGTGCTGAACGAGATGCACAAAGATAAACTACACCAGTGTAGGATTTGTACAGTCTCGGTTGCATGAGAGAGAGTTTCTGACAATATGATTCACTGCTGGGCTGACTGCGCACTACGGCAGGTGCTAAAACAGAGGAATCTTTGCTCCAAGGTAGTAAAAAACATCCCAAATAGGGTGCAGTAGTCAGAATACAGTTGGGTTTGTGGTTAGGAGGTTGAAAAACCCTGGCACGTGTCCCGAGGGTTGGCGGCCCTACAAGGTGCACCACCTCGGTTTTCTTGCATAAAAGGCTGGGTTCAAGCCAACCCCATCTCATTCTGGTCTGCAATTTTCTGGGGTGTTATTCTACCATTTTCTTCACCCAAAACGTGTAGAAAACACTATTTTCCATCATTTTTTTGTGTAGATTCTCAGGGCTCCTCGTAAGTTAGGGCAAACTTTCCTCTGTGATCAAGCATGGCCTAGTTGCGCTTCTTCAAGACTCAATTGCCTTCTTCGAAGACCCTAGGTCTAACTTTCTTGTTGAATGCTCGCTTGACACGGCATTGGTACAACTGTCCATGGCTGTACACCACAAGATATTACTCATGAGATGACTAGTACACAGGTGCCTCATTGTAGTGGGAGAATTGTTCGGCCTCTTATAAGATTTAAGGGTTTTGGAGAAACTTATGAAGCTATCTCAGAAGAGGCTAAATCGGATCCCTACACTTATGAAGAGGCAAAGAATGATAGAGATGCACATCATTGGGTCAAAGCTATGAAATCTGAATTAGATTCTACGTATTCCAATCAAGTTTGGGATCTTGTGAAGGCGCCTAATGGCATTAAACCTGTTGATTGCAAATGGGTTTACAAGAGGAAGAGAGGGATAGATGGAAAGGTTGAAACCTTTAAAGCAAGGCTAGTGGCAAAAGGGTATACATAAAAAGAAGGCATTGATTATAAAGAAACCTTTTCACTGGTAGCAATGCTTAAATCTATCAGAATTCTCTTATCCATCGCTGCTCATTATGATTATGATATTTGGCAAATGGATGTCAAGACTGCTTTTCTAAATGGCAATCTTGAAGAAGATATCTATATGATGCAACCGGAAGGTTTCATAGCGAAGAACCAAGAGCATATGGTATGCAAGTTGAAAAGGTCCATTTATGGACTTAAACAAGCATCTAAGTCATGGAACATTCGATTTGATCAAGCAATCAAGTAATTTGGTTTTGAACAAAATCTTGATGAACCATGTGTGTACAAAAGACATTGAGATAAAGTAGTAATGTTCCTAGTGCTTTATGTTGATGATATTCTACTCATTGGAAATGATGTAGAAGTAATGTCATCAGTAAAAGTTTGGTTGTCAAGCCAATTTGATATGAAGGACTTGGGTGAGGCTAACTTTACTCTAGGGATTAAGCTTTGGCGAGATTGCAAGAATAAGATGTTAGACTTGTCACAAGCTGGATATATAGATAATGTCCAAGAAGGGATTACTTCCTTTCAGACATGGAGTTCCTCTGTATGATGACCAAAGGCGTAGGACTCAAGAGGAAGAAAATACGATGAGACAAGTTCCTTATGCTTTTGCAGTAGGAAGTCTCATGTATGCCATGCTTTGTACTAGACCAGATATCTATTATTCAGTTGGCATGGTCAGCCGATATCAATCAAATCCAGGACCAAAACATTGGCAAGGTGTAAAGCATATTCTCAAGTATCTACGGAGAACGAGAGATTATATGCTTGTTTATCGGTGTGAGGATTTGATTCCCATTGGCTATATAGATTCAGACATTCAATTGGATCTAGATTTTAGAAAATCCACTTTAGGATGTGTTTTCACCTTAGGAGGTGGAACCATAAGTTAGAGGAGTATTAAGTAATCTTGTATTGTGGACTCCACCATGGAAGCTGAGTATGTTGCTGCTTGTGAAGCAGCAAAGGAAGTTGTATGGCTTAAGAAATTCCTTTCTGATCTTGATTTTGTAAGAATGGAGCAAGTTCCCATTACATTGTTTTGCGACAATAGTGGAGTGGTTGCACAATCTAATGATCCAAGGAATCATAAGAAAGGAAAGCACATTGAGAGAAAAGAACACATCATTTGAGACATTGTTGCTCGTGGAGATGTAGTAGTTGCAAAGATTGAAAGTGCAAATAATCTAGCAGATCCCTTTACCAAAGTCTTGCCTCAAAGGACTTTTGAGTCACATTTGGAAGGAATGGGAGTTAGATTAGTGCACAATAGTCTTTAGGGCAAGTGGGAGATTGTTAGGATTAGTACCCTTAAATCCTATTGTATGATGCTATGTATGACTTAATATATGGCTTAATGTTGTGATTAATAAATTTATTTTATTATTATCTGAAATAATGATAACATGAATATTCGGACATTATCATATAGTCCATGAGATGCATAGTATGTGATTTATGTGATTTAGTCACAGAAGATATAAGTCACAAGTTTCTTGTAAACTCAGAATTTTAGTTCGTAGTTGGTGATGAAATTGGGCATTTCATTTGTGAAGACTATAACACATCAAATAAGATGATTTGTCTTGATCATAGAAGTGAAGACTTCTAGTTGATGTGTTGATATGTTTTAAGAGTTAAGACATATTGAACTGGATTGCTGTGAGATTTATTATTCTCCTAATGACTGTCAAATTAATAATAAATCTCACAACTTCTATTTACATGAACTCTTAATCCTGAGAGAATAATGGACCTGATCATGAAGTGAAGGTTGCTTTGATATATCAAGAGTGAGATCTAAAGTAGCAGTTAAAACCTCAGTCTGTTGGGCAACTGCATTTAGTGTTGATGGAACATATATTCTCAAGATGAAATTCATAGTCTCTTAACGAAGATATAAAATATTTCCTTGAGATAAGTTTAGTGGGTTAAGTTATTCAGAGAGTTAGGCCTAACCACTTTAGTAAAGAATTACAAAAGTATATATTTATGAAATTGGATTTCATAAATATATGATGAATAACTTAAAAAGGATTAAATCAGGTACTCAAGGATTAAGATGTAGTAATTTACAAAGTGGTAGTCTTCATTCATGACTTTGTATTACTACGAATATTTTATGAAGAAGTTGCATGTAGAATAAAGTCTTGGGATATAATTTATTAATAAGGCCTAGAGTGCAATTATATTTATATAGTGGTATTAAATATAATTAATGGTAACTTTGGACTTGTCAAGAGTTGACGGAAAAGTCCAAGGTTCATCGGAGCTAGAGTCTTATTTGTTCCCTTTTGGTCCCACTCCAAGCCACATACTAAAGCCCAATTGGAAAGGCCCAAAAGGCTAGCCCAATTAGATAATCAGTTATAAGGAGAGAAACATATAGAATTACGTAAAAAAAAAAAAAAAGTGAAATGGTATGTATGTGAGTGTCAGACACTTTTTCATTCTCTCTTAAACATACACATATAACTGATTGAGAGACCACACTTCTTGGGCATCAAGTGGAATTGGAGTTAAGATTAAAAGTGTTCTCAAGTGCTTCTAATCTTTGGTTTTGAATTTTACTGCATCAAGGTACACTCTATTATTCTTATATTCTGAAACTTACATAGCACATGTTATCAATTGTGAATGAAGTAGATCCGTTAATTTTCCACTGCGTACATGCATATTTCCATCACCTAGTATGTGACTAACACACCAACTTGAGGAAGATGTTGGCTACAAAGTTCTTCAATTCATCCAACAATGAAGATCAGGAAGCTTCTTGGTTACAAAACTCTTGGCGCAAAGACGCAGTAGCTTCTACAAAGAATAAGATGAACTAGGGCAAGAATGTCTTCGGTCACAATATGCATGTAACAACAATTGCATCAATCTTTGCATCACTTTTCATCACTTGTGACGGCCCTTAAAATAATCCTTATATATGTCTAGGATTGTGAGAAAAGAAACCCTACACAAATACTCAAGGATATGCATGAAATCAGATCTGGAAATTCTAATTTCGTAATTCTCTACAGATTCAGCTTTTGTCAAGCTTCTATCTAGGTTCAACATTAAACCTCCATAGAAAAGATTCAATCGAGACATCTGTCAAGCTTTTATAAACTGCATTTCTTCACTTGTTTCTTGGTCAGACTTGTACGGCTTCAATACTAAACTTGAGCACTTGTTTCTTGAAGTACTAAACCCATCCTAGATCTGCCCGATTGCAAGTAAAGTGCATTTTGTTAAAGGATTAGCCAATTTACATCACATATGTTTCTAACAATTCTCACATATGTCCTAACAATCTCCCCCTTTGGCAATTTGTGACAAAACCACAACAAACAAATGAATCATGAAAGAAGTCTTAAATCACTAAACTCATAACCACTTGTGGGAATACCAAAAAAAAAAAAAAAAAAAAACTCTAACCCTAACATAAACTCTTGAAAAGCTTTGCAAGAAGAGAGTTCATGGCATGATAGATTTTCACAACCTGTCCTTCTGAAACACTTTAAACAAATCTCATCAAGGCGTCTTAGTGTGAAACAAAAATAAAGATTGCATACATAAAGAAACATGTGTATAAAGTGAGAAAAGAAACAACACATGGAGAGATAGGTGAAGAATAACATACATCATCATATATATAACAAAAGATAAATACAATGCATGTCAATAAATGGTCACAAGACCAATATACATAAGGCAAAAGTAAAAGAAAGAAAATACATGTGAACCTTACTACATCCCTCAAAATATATAGACACTCCCTTAACAAAAAATATCCTATGCTAACTCTCCTTCTAAGTACAAGACTACTCTTATCCCAAAACTACTCTCCTTTTTTGTCATGAATGACAAAGGGTAAGTCACTGAGAGGTCGACATCTCATCATCACTGGAAGAGCTAGCATCGTCCTTATCAGCACCATCATCAGCATCCTCATCCTCAGAAACCTCTGGAGAAGCGGCAAAACCACCAAGGCGAGCCTGTCGTCGTGCTATATGTCCGACACGGGTGTTCACTTGACAAAACTCATCAGAGAGAGTGTCAAGGCGAGCATCCATGCGCTGAAGCTATGCCATGATAGCCTCGAGGGTCACACCACCAGTCGAGGAAGAAGGAGCAGAGGTGGAAGGAACAGCTGAAGCTGTGGGACCAGTAGACTCTATACGTGGCCACTTCGTTCGAAGCTGGGCTTCACTTTGCCGAACAGAACCGACATCTATGGTGGTGTAGTAAGAAGAGTCAGGAATGGGGATGGAAAAATGACGAAGGATCCACGTGATAGCTGAAGGAAAGATAAGCTTATCATTGGTCACCGTATCCTGATAGACATCAAGGATAGAAGTGATGAAGTGAGAAGGGAAGTCTATAGAAAGATCTTTTAAGAGGGACAAGAGAAAATGAGCACAAGGCTCTGTGATAGAGTTATAGTGAGACAATAGAGTAAAAGTGAATGTACCTTTTGCAAAGCTCGAGCATGGGGTATTTTGCTTCCCACCCTATGAGGAAGGCGTCTCACAGAAGTGAGACAGAACCTCGTCTTTGGACACAGTTCGAAGATGCTCACAACCAGGGTAATCAGGATGTGATATCCTTGGGTGTAGTACCTTAGATATAAGATCTAGGGTAACTACAATATGTGTACCTCGAAATGTCGCGGCAAACCAAGGTACAGAGGTATTGATACCATGTATATTGGAGTAAAACTCCTGTATAAACATGATGGGACACCTTAAGGGTTCCTCCATAAGAGAATCCCAGCCTCAAGTCCGAATGATATCGGGTAGAGGAGTGTCGAAAAAGTCCAACAGAACAACATGACACTCCGGATGAATGCCACATTTCTAAAAGTTCTCAAGGAAGTCCTGTTGTGCCTTCCCATCAGAGAACGAAATGTGAAGACGGGAGATAGGATCAAAAGAGGAAAAACAACCGAAACCTTGAAGAGGATTCCGGCTGGAGTAGATTTGCGCTTAGGTGCCTAGTGTAGTCTTTTCAAGAGAGAGAGAAAGAGAAAACACAATCATAACCAAATATAGGAATGAAACGATACGTATGCATGAAATAAGCATGAACATGTGATGTGCAAAATTAAAATTGCAACATGGGTAAAAACCCAATCCAAACCTATCAGCACACATTTCACAATAATCAATCACACATCTAAATGCATGAAATATTGTTAAAATGCAAGGAATATGCAATTCATGAGCATATAGAATCAAATCAACACAACCCAACCCAAAAATTTCACAAAAATCTCAAAAATCCTAAAATTTTTCAAAAACCCCAAAACCTAGGTCTAAGATGCATGAATACATGAAAATGAAGGGATTTAGAATACATACCAAGTAATCTGAGCTTGATATAGGTCAAAAATGAAGTGGGTAGAGAGATTTAAGTGAGGGAGAAGTGTTTGGGGCAAGAGAGGAGAAAATTTGTCGAGAGAGAGATGTGAAAAATGAATCTAATTTCATGCTTAACATATAAATAGAAATTGCAGCTCGATGGATCAAGGAGCTATGGAGATCTGTTGAGCACTAAATCTTAACAGAAGTGAATTTGTCGAGGTGCTGTCGAGGATCTGTCGACGGCAAAGAATACCTCGATGGATCGAGAAGCTGTCGAGAATCTATCAGCCAGAAAGAAAGTATCTTAATGGATTGAGAAGTTGTCGAGAAGCTATCGAGACGAAATCCAGAAATCTTGATGGATCGAGATTGTGATAAGATCTATCGAGAAAAGAAGAAAAAGGGACTTGATAGAAGAGAATCTGTCGAGGATCTGTCGAGCTTGAAGAAAAGGTGTTTTCAAATAAGGGAAAAACACATAGGGATGAATGCAACAAGCAAGCTACTCAAACATAGATTCAATCAACATATTAAGCTCTCAAAAACATCTCTTAACAAAAAGACAAAGCATTCATAGATTTAAAACACACACACACACACACACACACACACACTAAACAAGTCTAACCAATTTTATACTTCAAAAACAAGTTATGACAGTTTAGTGAGCATATATTAACACATGTATTCCTTGTGATGGCCAGATCATATTGTACCTGCACATGTATCAAAAGCAGCAAAGAATTTGTGTGTTATGTGTGAAAATATAGCAAGAGTGCATAAGTGTCTCATATTATGAAGTTTTGAGATATGAGAAAATGGAATTTCACTCACACACAATCATAACTGCTTGATGGGGACTATCACCTTTGAGGTACATCCTATAACTCCCACATCTCCTAGAAACACGCTTGCAATCATATTTAAAAACATTTTGATTCTTTTTGCTTTTGTTTTTCTTTGCATATTTTTCCTTTTGAGCATAGCATGCATGAGCATATAAGAGAGAGAAAAGAAATACCTATTTATGTAAGCTTAAACATCACAATTTTGCTATGTCAAAGCACACAGATGTTATACATGATTTGGCGGGCTTTAGTAGTGAGATGGTTATTTATGCCATTCTCTTAGGATTTTCTAGTCCTTCTTGTCAAAAAGAGTGATATGAGTGTTAAGTATAGGAGATTACTTAATCGTACTCATCACAAACACGAGCCACAAAGCTCACTTGCTAAATTGTGCATTGAGATGCTCATCTAAGCTACAAGAGATACAAAGTTTAGAAAACTTTTTTTTAATGGCCATCCAAGGTACACAAATACCAATATACACAAACAAACACTGTTTTTGTATTTTTATGATTTTGCAACTTTTTTTTTTTAATGAAAAGAAAAATAGACAAAAACTGAAAAACAACCAAACAAAAACATAAAGAAACACTCAAAGCGTAAAACTAGACTGACTCAAAATAGGAAAGCAAAAACAAACAAGTAATGCATAAACATAAGGAGAGAGCGAGAGAGAGAGAGTGACTAAATCACTTTGAGCCTTTTTCCTTCCACATCTTGGAAGAACCTTTCCTTTGCGTGAACCTTTGATCCGGAGGTGAGGGGGAAGAATTGAAATTGTTCAAGTTCGAAAGGAACATGAAGGCCTTGAAAAGATCTCCAAGAGGAGCAAAAGAGGATAGAAGCTAATTCTGGTTTCCAGACGAGAGCATACTATTGCTTTGTTGAGTGGCTAACCACTTGTAGCAATTTGGACAAGTATGCCTTGAACCTTCACAATGATGACATAAATGCGGCTTCTTTTGTTGAGACTTTTTGTTGTTTTCCCTTTTAGTCCTAGGGTTTCTAGCCTCTTTCTTTTCAACCTTAGGGGATGCTCCTAAAATAGATTTGCCTGCTTTGATATTGCTTGATAGGCCAAAAATGTATTGACCCCTTTTGGCAAATTTATTAATTAATTACCCAAGTGAATTAATTAAGTCAATTTAACATGCAATAGCGTGGTAGCATAAACAAATCACTAACTAAGTTAAATGTAGTGGAAAATAAATTTGACAAAGGTGATTTGTTTACAAATGGGGAAGACCACCGAGGCAAAACCCACCTGGTGAATTTAAGGTCACCACTCCCGAGAATCCACTATTATCAAAACAAGCGGTTACAAGTAAAAAAAATCCCAATACCTAATACCAACCTACAATTGAGCCCTTACCCCAATACCCAATTGGACTTGTATTGTAGCGGCAATCTCTCTTTTCAATGCATGGCTCCCAGTATATGACTAACCAATGATGCATGGATCCAGTATGTGACTAACACATCAACTTGTGGAAGCTGTTGGTTGCAAAGTTCTTCAATTTATCCAGCAATGAAGATTAGGAAGCTCCTTGGTTACAAAACCCTTGGCACAAAGACGTAGTAGCTTTTACAAAGAATATGATGAACTAGGGCAAGAATGTCTTCAGTCACAATATGCATGTAATAACAATTGCAACAACCTTTGCATCACTTTTCGTCACTTGTGACGGCCCTTAAAATAATCCTTATATATGTCTAGGGTTGTGAGAAAAGAAACTCTATACAAATACTCAAGGATATGTGTGAAATTAAATCTGGAAATTCTAATTTCGTAATTCTTGACAGATTCTGCTTCTGTCGAGCTTCTGTTAAGCTTCAACATTAAACCTCAATAGAAAGGATTCTGTTGGGACATTTGTCAAGCTTTAATAAACAACACTTCTTCACTTGTTTCTTGGTCAGACTTGCATGGCTTCAATACTAAACTTGAACATTTGTTTCTTGAAGTACTAAACCCATCCTAGATCTACCAAATTATAAGTAAAGTGCGTTTTATCAAAGGATTAGCCAATTTACATCACATATGTTTCTAACAATTCCCACATATGTCCTAATAATCTCCCCCTTTGGCAATCCGTGACAATTCCACAACAAACAAATGAATCATGAGAGATGTCTTAAATCACTAAACTCATAACCACTTAAACCGCATCATACGCATCATTTTTGCCATTTGCTCCTTCAGAAGAGCAATTTCCTGAGCATTTTCCTTATGAGGAGAAGTACCACTAGTAGACATCTCTCTTGCACGAGACCTAGTGATGATGGGATCATGATGTGGTGGTAGCTTGGATTGTTTTCTTTTAGCAATTTTTAGCAACCTTTTGATCCTGAGAATGAGTGGGACGTGATAGAAACGGAGTGCATTTGACAATGTGGAAACACAACACCAAAATCGAGTTAGTTTACATCCTTGTTATTTAACATTCACCTACCATTTTTAAAAAAATTTGGCTTTGTACCCTTGATCGAGTATTTATCATGGTGAGTTTCTGCTATGGTGCAAGATTAATGCACAAGACTGGCTAGTAATCGAAGCTTTTATGACATGCTGGACAATTTGGGACGGGCCCTGCTTTTGATTACATAGAAATAGAATTCTTGTACAAGGTTTGCTTTTACAATGCTGAGTTCAATGGCTCCAACAATGGGCCTTTTACAATACAAGGAAATGCAATTACAAGGAAAAGCTCGGCTTCTGACAGTGTGGACTTCTTGGGGAAGCTCTTGGACACTTGGTTCTCTTGGTAACTTGGACAGCATGGATCTCTTAGACCTTTGGATCTCTTGGGGGAGCCCTTGGATTCTTGACATCTTGGCAATTTGGATCTCTTGGTAATTTGGATCTTGGACCCTCTTGGCCGTTTTGACATCTTGTGATCTCTTTGATGATTTAAGCTTCTGGGCAATCTTTTTGGATCTCTTCTAGGAAAGCTCTTGAACTCTTGATGCTTTGGTATTCTTGGGAGCTTTTTGGCAGCATTTCCTCCTAAGAATTTGATAATCTTTGCAATGACATTGGTTTCAACCCGTTCTGACGGCCGAATTAAAATTAAGGTTTCTAGGGCCTGTCGGCAGTCAACTCCATGTCAAATTTGGTTAAAGTTGCCAAATCTCTCCGAAAAGCTCGGGTTTGATGTAAAACTATGAAAGGTGCTTTTTTTAGGGGATTTTGACTTTGTTTGACTTTCGGTCAACCCAGGGTTGACCAGGGGCATTTTGGTCATTTTAGCTGAAAAAGGCATTTTGGGTGCTTCGGTGTTCGAACGGGTTGCACCACGTCATTCTGGATGTTCTCGTGGCCCCTTGGAGAGAAAATAATATTTTTGGATTGTCAGGGTCTGGCATGCAATTCGAGGGAAAAAAAATAGGTATCACTAGCTCCACTCGAGCGTGAAAACCTTTGCTTTCCCTTTACCCTGCACTAGATCATCTTCAACCTTTTTATGTTTGTATTTGTGATCCATTAGCTGATGCATGTTCTGAACAGGCTTCATGGTGAGGGATTTCCTTAGGTCCGAATTCATGGAAAGCCCTACTTTGAAGACTCTAAGAGCCACATCTTCAAAATCCCCATTAATCTCGTTGAAAAGCTCCCAGTACCTATTGGAATAGGTTTTTAAGGTTTCTCCTTCCCTCATGGCCATAGAGAGCAGAGAATCTAGAGGTCTAGGGATCTTGTCGTAGGTCACGAATCTGGCACCAAACGCCCTAGTGAGCTCCTCATAGGACCCTATTGAGCCCTCCTCCAATTTTTTGAACCACCTCATGGTGATGGGCTCGAGGCTAGAAGGGAACACCTTACACATGGCTCATATGCTCCACCGAATGAGTCCTTTCATTGTATATTGTAAAAGCTGGTTGGGAAAAGTGATGAAAGAGTTTAGCCCTCTCAATACAGCTCAAGAAAGGTGACTAAGAAATTTGGCATAGGACCCTGCTCATAGCGTCATTTCCCATATTCTCTAGGGGTGAATTTTTTACCCTTCTTCGTCGATGCCTCTCTCCACTAATCAAATAAGAGGATGTTGTAAAAGATTCACTTGAGGGGGTTCTGGATCTTCACCGATAACTTTGCTCTTCTTCCAAACTTGAGCTTTGGCTTGATGAAGGGCTTCTATCCTCCTTGACATGCACTCTACGTCGAAGCCATCTACGTAAATGATCAATCTCCAACCTAAAGTTGCACATCTCTTTGTTCATGTGATACATAACTTCCTGGTCTTGAATGGCTTCGACTGGTATGATTTGAATGAACAAACTAGACCCTGATGCTGGGAGACCAAGCCATCTCTTGGTCCCTTCTTCTCTCTAAGTTCACAAACTAATCCACACGTTGGGAACCCACAGATTCTTCTTTGTCTCCCTTTCTATCACCATGAACACCAATCCCATCTCTCCTGGAATTTGTCATTTTTACCACCATGTAGGAAACCACAAGCAAAGATTCGAGGTGACCTTTTCCACAAACGGCACCAATTGTATGCGAGCGAAAATCAGTTTTAACTCAAGTTAGGTGGATGGTTTGTCATGACCCAAATCCATGGAACATGAATTTAGATGCATGACTAATTTGCTGATCTTACATAACTCAATAAACATAATTAATTTAAAATTTAAATAAAACTCCAAATAAACAATGCTATTAATAAACCTCTTACAATATCTAAAATCCACAATTTAGAAATAATCTCCAAATACTGTAAAATCTAAAGAGGAATAAAAATAACTAAAAATCCTTTAAGGCTTCAAGCATTATTGACATCGCCTAAAAACTCCCATGCTCTATCTTGCACCTTAGGAAGTAATCCAAAGGTTTTGTTTTCCAATTAAACTTTAACCTGAAAATTGAAATTGATGGGGTTAGCCACACATCTAGTAAGCAATTATACACAATACACAATAGATAGAGTCAAGCAAAGTACGAGTATTTCGATTTCACAAATTCACTCAATGGTATCAAATATAGTTTTCCAAAGCATATAATGAGTCATTTAATACATATGTAATCAAATCTTAAAATCATTCAAAAACACATACAAATAACTGATTAGAGCACAATGTCACATATACACATATCACATATTCTCACATACAATCCTATGAGTAGAAACCAACATTTAACCCTTGCTGGTGAGGGATCAACACTTATTCTCACATACAACCTTGTGATCGAGCTTACACATATATCTAATCAATTCTTAAAAAAAACACTTATTTTGAGTCACATATCACAAAAGCAAAGTTTATTCAAAATAGAGTAGTTTTCTTAATATTAACAATTATTCCAAATATAGAGGCATATCGAATATCACAATATCGAATTGAAACATAAATCAAAGGATGCTTGACTCTCTTAGGGGACAAATAGGAACTAAGGAGTTTATACAAGTATTTTACAATTCTTGACTAAATCTGGAAATTCAATTTGCTACAAGAAACGTTTTAAATACCATTTGGAAAAGTAGGAATATGAATTTGAAATCACTTGGTTTAAACAAATTTAATGATCAAGAACATTTTTAGAAAACTTATCTTGAAACTCAATTCTTTTACTGAAGTTAGTATAGTTTAGAACTCATCTTTTAAATGAGATTTGGACTTTCAAAATATTATTTAAAATTTGAAGTTTCTCTTTAAAACATCATTTGAAAGTCAAAGTTTCTCTTTCAATGGTGTAAAAATTCTTTTGATAAACTTTAGAAAACGCATGCTTAAAACATAACATTTGAATACCTTTGACATCTAGGAACCTATTGAAAAAAACTCTTGCATATTATGCATAATTACTTACAGCACTTGAATCACTCTGAAAGTCCAGCCAAAACACCCTCCAAATAGTCTCAAAACTCTCTTAAATAGGACCTATAATCAGCCATGAAAATTATTTAATATCCTCTGTAAAATATAAAACTCATCGAATTATACAAACTAACTCACTAGGATTATACTTTGCTGAACTAATAGTACTTTTAACATTGAAATAAAGTTTCTCTAACCAATGATATTCTAACCAATAATGTTTCCTTGCATTGGGTCAATTCTCATATTACCATTAGAGAGGCAGTAGTCGATATATTCTAGACCTTAGATTTAATATTCCCATTGAAAGCGTAAGGATATAGGGCCACCTTTAAAATTAAAAGTTATAATAATGAAATCTGTAGGCCACTTAATGAAATCATGTACTGACTATTAGAGATTTAATCATATACATACCATCCTTTGTTAGACCCAAGGTCCTCAATATCAACGGGTAACCAATATTAAATACAAAACTACCATAAGCTTAGGAGCATTACAATAGGATCTTTACATGAATAACGCTTATATATATAACCTTTGTTCTAGAATACACGGTGTGGCAAGCTTTGGATTTAATATATCTATCCCAATGAAAACGTAAAGCCATCTACATGAATTGAGATTTAAAACCACGGCTTTTGTTCTTGAATACAAACCGTAGGCAACTAACTTAATAGTGTAAATCGTATTCTTGGAAAATACCCCTTTTAACAATCTACACACCACTAACATTTCCATGATAAAATTCTAACCCTTTAATTCATTGTTTGTAACAGTGAGAAAATCATACCAGGAACAATTGGTTGCCTCTTCAATTGTATTTCTTTTAAACTCCAAGGAAAAATACACCTCCTAACCTCCTTAGTGATAAAACATTTCCTATGAAAACCCTAATTTATCTCTTTCTCTACCCTATATTTAATGCATCAAAAGTACTAAGGGCCCATCAATTATATATATATATATGAAAAATATATAATAGCCTCAAATAAAGATATGCAGGGTATTACACTCATACCTAACAACTCAAGGAAAAGCGCTAGTCACATCTGCACTATATTTCAAAAGGACTAGTCACAATTAACGCTCCTTGTAGTTGTTAATAAAGCCCAATTCAACTCGGTATATGCCTGATGTGGGACTCATCACACACCCACACACATCACACAATCAATCAAATTGGGGCATCACAATCTCCCCCACTTAAATCCCTAACATCCTCATTAGGACCCAATTTGTGGGGTAGTGTCTCTGCGCCCACACGAGGTTACCGGACCGGCTCTGATACCATATGTAACAACTTAAGGAAAAGCGCTAGTCATATCTGCGTTATTCTTCAAAAGGCACTACAACAAAATGTCTATTAAGCGATGAAATTTAGGTAGGAAATTTTTTTTCGTCACAAAAAGGTAACCTATAGTGACAAAATTTATATTTCATCGCTAATTATAAAAAATTGATAACTTTTAGTGACGAAAACTAGATTTCGTCGCTGTATGGTGTGTTGAATTGAGGGCGCGAAACAAAATTATGGGTGTGAAAATTATTTAATCTACAGCAATGAAATAATTCGTCGCTAAATGTGTAAGTTTTCAGCGACAAAAAATTGTTGTCACTATAGGTGATGCCACTTATTTTTCACTTCCCCCCTTTGGTTTCATAACTTCCCCCTTTTATTTTCATCAGCTCCCAAAAATCTCTCCCTTTAACCTGATTCTCCTCCCTCCCACCATCGACACCACAGCCTAGACCCGCCGCCGTCCTCCTAAACTTCACCGTCGACCCTCCCATTTCCCCACCTCTCCGTATCACCCACTCCCTCTCTCCTTCACCGTCAACCCATCTCTCACCCTTCCTTCATCTTGCCGCCGACCCTTTGCCTCCCTTTCCCTCATAAATCCATCCCATCTCTTCGCCTCCCTTCCCCTCACAGACCCATCACAAACACAGCCTGATCTACCTTCAATCCTTTCTCTCCCTCGCTCACCGCCACTAACTCCGGCCATCCTTTACCTCGCCACCACCAAGTCTGATCATCCCTTAGTTCCTACCACCGCCGAACGAGTCGCCGCCTCTATTTCGCTCTTCCACCTCCGTTTAAAGGCTTCAAGGAGGTACGGTGACTACTTCTCTCTCACTTTTTCTGGGTTTTTTTTTTAAATTTTTATTCCTCACTAAAAAAAATAAATAATAATGTTCCTTTGAGATTTGCAAAAATCATTAAGAACTATCAAATTAATTATAACATCTTTTTTCATATATAGTTCTCAACAACAAGTCCACTACCACATATATATATATATATATATAATTTAAGATTAATGCACCGTTAAATAGAAAAAGAGGAAAAAAGAGAATGAAAGTGAAGGGTGTAAAGTAAACCTGGACGTGCTTGGCACAGACATAAGGGGTGTTTCTTTGTGTTCTCCATGAAAATCGATACAAAATTCTGTTTTTTTTTTATTTATTAGTCTGAGTATTATTGGTTTTCTAAAGTCGATCTAGGTATATGACTCGATCTGCACCTATGAATTTCTATAATTGATTGCTTTTTTTTTTTTGGATAAAACAAAAAGGCTGAAGCTTTATGATATATTTAATAATTCTAGCATCATAACCAAGTCCTAGTTAAGCCATAATTGGACAATATTTCTTTTATTTAGGTACTATAGAAGAAATTTAATGGTTTTGGGTTAAATGTGATGACAAGGTTAGTGATTGTTTGGGTTGTTGTGGGGGGATAGAAAGAGGCTTAGATCTGTGAAAGTCAAAGACCAAAGCTTAGCCAACAAATCAGATTGTTTGGGGAAAAAGAAAATTACTTCTCACGTTGATCGTCGGGTGGTTAGTGCGGCCGAGAAAGAATCAGTTTCTCCACAGCCCCATCGAATCAATAAGTAAGATAAACAAAAACCCATATGAAATTTGAAAGGGAAATTCTTAATTTCTCTAAGGAAATGTGAGAACTTGAATGCAAAGTTCATATCTTTTACTATGATTATTGGAAACTAAATGGGTGATAGAGAAAATTTCAAGCTTTAGGAGGCTTAGAGAAAAGGAAAAAGATGACTGGCTATGCTATTAGTTTAGATCCATGATTTATTCCATTTCTTACATTGGTTATTATCATCACTATTATGTTTGATTGTGTTAGAAATTTAGACCCCTTAAACCAACCAGATTAACCTAGTTAATTAGCCAAGTGATTAACTTAGTCAAATTATGCAATTCTAGGTTATCACAAACATATAATCATATCAAAAATATAAAGCAGCGGAATAATAAATAACACAAGATATGATCACCCAGGAAACCACACGGTAAAATCTGGGGAGGATTTGACCTAGCTATTCTCAAGGTAAACTTGAATCCACTATGCGAAAGAATCGAAGTTCATACAAAAGGACTTACAAGCTCCTCGCTTGACTTCCTAATGCTACCCACCAGTAGAACTTACTGACACGACCACGTGCAAGCTCCGAATCTACGGACTCCTTCTTTCTTGAATTCTCCAATCAGCTACAAGCACCCACGCTTATTATCCTTTAAGCTCCAAAGGTAGCAACCGAGTTGATCATCAAGATGTTGATATAATCTCTACCTTGAAAACTCTAAGTTTATGTGAAGGAAAGCTCCTCAAGGATCTCACAAGAGATTCACACAAACAGCAAAATATAAGCAACAAGAGCATCCAAAGCTACTCTAAAAATGTGGCTAAGGTTTCCTTTATATAGTGGGAGAAGTAGATCTGAAACCCTAATCCTTAATGGGCTTGGGCTGAGTTGAAAATTTTGCAGAAAAACGTTCTGCCCGAGATTCGATTGATCGAGTCAGGCCGAAAGTCACTAATACTTCTGCAGCCACTCGGTTCCAACTTTACATAAAACGCCCACACTTTAAGCAAGTTAAAACAAGACTAACAACCTGTTTTGATCATGGTTTGCCAACAATACACATTAGAGTTCTAAATACATAAAATCCTAAGTCTTTAGAACCTAACAAATTGATTTCATTATGTTAGCAAAAATGATTGCTTAAGAAAGTAAATGAAAAAAAAAAGGAATTTTAATTTGATTTATACTCTGATTGATTTCTTAGAAAAGGTAAGGAAAGAAACATACAACAGTAGGAATAATACTACAGTTGTTGTTGGAGTGCTTGTTATTATACTGTCATATGAAAGTACTTTTTACTATAATGGTATACTTGCTTTTCTACTTGAGCATGGGCAATGTTTGGTTTCATAATTTTTTTTGTGATACTGTTTACCATTCAGTTGCAGAATCCAATTCATCATATTGTCAAATTAATGGTTGGGCCTTATATATATATTAATTAGGTATAAATTTGCCAGTGTTGGATCTTGTATTTTCAAGTTCTTTTTTCACTTGCAGTGAAGCATATTCATATTTTGATTTCTAAACTCTTGAGGGAAAGTTGCCTAATTTCTATAAATTTAACTTTTCTTTCACAGGCTAAATACATATTAGTTGTGATAATTTTGGATTTTTTTTTTTTAAGTTGTACGCTTAGCTTGATCATAATAAGTAAAATCTATTTAAATGCCTATAAAACTCTATACTTGTGATGTTTGTAATTGGTTTTGTGGTGGGTTGTTGTGTTGGAGCAAACGGCTGGCTTGCATGGTGTTATAAGGTGGTTCAAATTCATATTGGGAGTGTTTTTAATTTCTTGTAAATGTGAATGGACCTTGTTGATTAGATGTGATGAATAGTACTTTAATTGATTTCAATACTTGTAAACACTTTATACTTGTGATGTTTGTGATTGATTTTGTGGTGGATTGTTGTGTTGGAGCAAGCAGGTGGCTTGCATGGTATTATAAGGTGGTTTAAACTCATATTGGGAGTGTTTTTAGTTTCTGACAAATGTGAATGGACCTTGGTGATTAGATGTGATGAATAGTACTTTATATTAGGTTCAATACTTGTAAGCATTGTACTTGTGATGTTTGTGATTAGTTTTATGGTGGGTTGTTATGTTGGAGCAAGTGGGTGGCTTTTCATAGTGTTATAAGGTGGTTTAAATTCATATTGGGAATGTTTTTAGTTTCTTGTAAATGTGAATGAAACTTGTTAATTAGATGTGATGAATATTACTTTATTCAATTTCAATACTTGTAGGCATTGTACTTGTGTTGTTCGTGATTGGTTTTATGGTATTTTGTTGTGTTGGAGCATGCGGGTGGCTTGCATGGTGTTATAAGGTGGTTTAAACTAATATTGGGAGTGTTTTTCATTCTTTTGAATTGTGATTGGGTATTGTTGATTTACATGTGATGAAAATATTTTAAGTGTTTTCAATACTTGTAAGTATTATTTATTTTATGTTGGTGATTGGTTTTGTGGTGGGTTGTTGTGTTAGAGCAAGCGGGTGGATTGCATGGAGTTATAAGGTGTTTTAAATTCATATTGGAAGTGTTTCTAATTTCTTACAAATGTAAATGGACCTTGTTGAAAAGATGTGATGAATAGTACTTTAAGTGTTTTCAATACTTGTAGGCATCGTATATTGTGTGTTTGTGATTGGTTTTGTGGTGGGTTGTTGTGTTGGAGCAAGCGGATGGTCATTTGTTGTGTTGAGTTAGTAGCAATTGTGTTCAAATTTTGCACTTGTGAATTGTTTGGTATGGATAATGGTGTGGACTATGATATGTAAAGTTAGTAGTAATTTCTTAAAGTTTTGTACTTATCGTGAATTTGATATGGATATTGATGTGGTCATTTGTAAAGTTAGTAGCAATTGTACTTATCTTTCATGTCAATATATAGTTTCAAAAAATGCCCAAAAAGGTCAAATGCACTCATAATATACAGAAGTATGAGATGACATGATTGGATAGAATTAGGCAAAACCAAGAGAGAATTGATGCTTTGGGATTGAAGCACATCTCAACTTCTCTAAAGGATTCTATTCAGTCCAATTGTGCAAAAGGAAAAAGAAATAGAGCTAGTGTGTGTGGTAGATGATGATTATGTACCACCTATTGGTGACGATGACAATGATGATGGGTCATCTAATTCTTTAATCCATAGGGTACTATAAATATGTTGTATTGTTTTCTATAATAGATGTTATTGTTATTAGAATTATTACATTAGATAATAACTTTATTGTTCCATTATTTGTAATGACTTTGTTATTCCATTATATGTATGTTTGTTAGTTACAGATGGCACCAGGACGACTTACACGCTTGCGACGTGAGGCATCTATCTCGGTGATCCAATCTATAGTCCAATATACTGGAACATGTCCTATAGCAAATCCTTCTACCCAAAGTTCTTCTAGTGCGTAGGCGTAGGCTACTGGCACATTAGCTAGCACAACTAGTAATTATATAGAACATACTTAATTATAACTGCACCTTGTCTTTACTATTGAGATTATATTTCACTTAATTTAGTTATAATGTACATGGAATGTATAATTTTTTAACATTGATAATGTCTAAATAGGATCTACTAACAAAAATACTCGTGGAACAACATGTGGTATAGCAGTACAAGAACTTGTTGAAAAAAGTGGCAAGCTGCCAGTACGTATAGCTACAGAGTATGCTGCTACTGTTGGGAAGAATGCATGCAAACTTGTCAATCAAATTGGCGTACAAGTGTGTAGTAATTTGTCCAGTTACAATATGAAAAATTGGAAAAGTGTTGATGCTGCTAGTAGAGATGTGGTGCTTCAAAATATCGCGGTAAATTTACATTGATAAAGTCTAACTCATCTTTGTTGTCACTAAGCATATTAAATTCATATAATAATATTTTTATAATATATATACACTTCATTTTACAGGATCAGTTTGAGTTACGAGGAGATTCTATGGTAACGAAAACATTAAATACAAATGTGGAAGATTATTGAGTTGCAAATCCAACAAATTGTATCGGGCTTATAAAAAGCTCGTACAATCTCATGGTGCTGACTATGCAAGAAGCCACCCGCAAAAGAATTCCACACTTGAGCAGTGAATTGGACTCATTGATGGGAAATGGACCAACGAGGAATGGCTGGTAAATTATTTATGCGTATATTATTATTATCCAATGTTTACTATATTATGTTGTCAAATGATTAGATTAATACTTAGATGAAGTAAATGTATACTATTTTATTCATGATCTAATAAATATCTTGAATGTTCTTTATTAGGGAAAAAAAAAAAAAAAAACTTTGAAAATAGGAAAAAAAACTTCAGGCAAACATAGGTGCGGGACAAAGGCACTTGCTGTTACGGTTGACGAGGAGGTGCATGTTTTTTCACTTTCTTAAACCTTAGTATGTTAAATGTTGTGATTAATTAACTATGTAAGGTTGAATTTTATTAACCATCTTGTTGGCTTTATTCCGTGTCAATTTGCTTGTAATTTAGCACTTATTAACCCTGTATTTAGGTGGGATTCATGTAAGGGTAGTGTGTGAGAGAGTGTGAAGAAATTCTCAAGATTGTGCAAAGAAGCAAGGACTCGCAGCTAGGACTCGTGGCTGACTCCCAACTAGCAAGCTGCCAACTGCAGTATACGTGAGAAGCATGCAGGGAGGTGAAGGGTCATGCCAGCTGTCGCACTACAGGACAAAAGTCCCAGGCTGGCCAGGCCGTTATCTCGTGGCTTAAACTCGCGACTCAGGCCAGTCGCGAGGTCAAGCCGCTAACTTACCCTGTTTGGGAAAAACTGTCTCTTCGTATTCCAAACACACACCACTATATATAGACCCTTATACCCACAAAATTTAGAGAGCTTCCAGAGAGAATTTTGAGAGAGAAATCCTAGAGAAAAAAAGGATTGCCTCATCCCCAATCTTCACTAAGAGACTTTTCAAATTCCTCTACTCTCTTCCTCTCCATTGATACATCCTTGAGAGGTTCTTGACCAAACCTTTTTCTCACCACACCCACGTCTATGAGGAGGTCTTTTGGTGCTAAGGGAAGCAGTTTGGAAGGGACCAATGTTTATTGGTTGATGCTATGGGCTATTGCGGAATCCGGTAAGCTAGAGAAGAAAAATGTTCGGCACAACCTCGTTGGAGTAAGAAACTTGGAGTGCTTAGGTACCTGAGTAAATTAGGCTTGGAGGGTTTATTGCTGTTCATATATCTCAACTACATTTTCTAGTGGATTATTGACCGCTTGGAGGGCGGCGGAGAGGTTTTACGCCGAGGGCTTCAATTTCCTCTTCGATAACACATCGCGTGTTGTCCTTGTGTTTGCATCTCTCTTCCCTTTATCTTTGCCTTTTATTTTCTGTTGTGAATGTGATTATAATTGGCTAAGATTGTTTATCAATTCTGTGTTTGGCTTATGTTCATGTTCCGCACATTAATTGTTTGATAATAAGCTTGAATTGATAATTTGTAATTGGGGCTCTAAACATTCATAGTGTTTTCAACGCTATTCAAACTTTCAATTGGTATCAGAGCAGGTGCACTTGCTGTGGTTTAAACACCTTAGTACGATCCCTGACCTCGTATTGAGATGGATAGGTCTCAATCTCTAACTGTGCCACCATTTTTTGATGGTAATAATTATGCATTTTGGAAAGTCCGAATGAGAGCATTTTTGTGTTTTATTGATGATGTTGTGTGGGATGTAGTTGAAGTTGGTTGGACTAGGCCGGAGGTTGCCAAATACACTTGGGATATGGCAGCTCTAGCGACGGCTAATGCTAACAGTAAAGCATTGAATGCTATTTTTTGTGGTGTCTCTCTAGAAGAATTTCACAGGATTTCACATATTACTATTGCTAAGGAAGCATGAGAGATTTTGGAGACTACTTATGAAGGAACAAAGAAAGTGAAAGACACCAAGCTACAGATGTTGACCACTCACTTCAAGGAGCTCAGGATGAGTGAGGATGAGTCTTTTGACTCTTTTTATAGTAAGCTGAATGAGGTGGTTGTCGAAAAATTCAATTTGGGAGAAAAGATGGAGGATTCTAAACAGGGATGGCAATAAAAGTCCGACCCGCGGATACCCAGTCCGGCCCGACCCTAATGGGTCGGATTTTACCTGACCCGATATGTAATAGGGTCGGGTATGGGTCTTTTAAAAAAAACCCGAAGCGGGTCCGGGTCGGGTTCGGGTTTTTGTCATACCCAACCCGGACCCGACCCGTTTAGATAGAAAATTTCTAAAAACCCCATTTATATATATATAAACTAAAAAACCCTACTTCCTCACATATTCCACGCTCAGCCTCCATCCATTTCCCTCACAGAGTCACAGCCTCACTCTCTTTTCTCTCTCTTGCTAATGGACTCACCCTCTTCTCCCTCTCTCACTCACTCTCACTCACGGACTTAACCTCAAGCTCTAACCTCTTTCACTCACCGTTGCCATCACACGATCTCACCGCCGGCCTCAGGCTCTGTCACCGTCAATCTCAAGCTCTGTCATCGCCGGTCTCAAGATCGTCACAGGTTTGTTTGTTTCTTTCTTTGTCTTCTCTGAGCTCCGATCTATGTTCTCCAAGCGTAGCTCAACCAAGATCTGCCACCTCCGCCAAGATCTACCACCGCCAAGATCTCTTTTTTTTTTTTTTTTTTTTTTTAGGTTCGTTACTTGGTACTTGAAATTGGTATTATTATGTATATTCATTTGTGGGATTTATTTTGTAGAATTTTGAAATTGATGTAATGGTCCTAGATTTGGATATGGGGGATTTATTTTGTATATATTTGAACTTGTGGCAAATCTTGTTGTAAGGAAGAATTTTTTTTATGTATTTGGGTTATGTATATAGGATTTATGTATGGGTTTGTGATTTTTATGTATTTTTTCTTGTGAGTTCTGTATTTGAGTTTGTGATTTCTGTATTTGGGTGTGTTTTGAAAGGGAAAATGAGAAATCTAAAAGTAAATTATTGTAGATTTATGTGAAATTTGAAATCTAAAATTATTGTAGAAATCTAAAATAATTATTGTAAATTAAATTAGTGTAGAAATCTGAGATTTATTAAATTAATTATGGAATTTGTTTTTTTTTTTTAAATTGGGCCACGATTTAGCCATTAGGACTTAGGATTGGGCCCTAAAGTGGGCGGGGCCTGCGGGGCCCATGGAGCCCGACGGGCCGGGTTTAGAGTCTGAAAAAAATTCGTTTATTAACTGGGTCGGGTTTGGGTAACGGATATAGACCCGTGGGTCGGGTTTGGGTATAAAGAAACCCAGCCCAAACCTGACCCGTTGCCATTCCTAATTCTAAAATTGTAAGGAAAATCCTTCGGTCACTGCTAGAAAGTTTTCGTGCCAAAGTAACGGCCATTGAAGAGAGCAAGGATCTTGACGACATTAAAGTTCAAGAGCTGGTCGGTTCATTGCAGACATATGAATTGTCACTGCCCACACAGAAGAAGAGCAAATCTCTTCCTCTTAAAAAAAATTGATGAGAGAGTGGTATCTCATGACTCTTCGGAAGAGGATGCAGTAGATAAAGATGTGGCGTACTTTGTAAAGAACTTCCGGAAATTCTTGAAACTCAAGAACGGTGGGAAATTTGGTGACAAAGGAAAATTTCAAAGTTCCGGGAAGGAGAAGAAAGAATTCCGAAGGAAAGATGGTAGAGATTCTCAATCTTCTCAAAGAATCACATGTTTCGAGTGTAATGGACATGGACACTTCAAAAAGGAATGTCCCAACTATTTGAAGTCGAAAGGAAAGGTCTATGCTACTACTTTAAGTGACTCGGATTCATCAAACTCTAACTCTAAAGAGAGCTGTGATGAAGAAGGAAATTACTCTGCATTCATGACCATTGCACATGTGGAATCCTCAAATGATTTAGGTACACTTGTGAAGGAGCTTGGAGAGCATTCTGATTTGGAGTCTATTGGGATTGTTGAAGAATCGGAGGCTGAAGAGGATGAAGATACATTTGGTCTTCAAGAGAATTACGCCTTACTCCTTGAGAAATCAGGTGAACAAGGGTGGCAAAGGCGACTGTGAAGAAGATGAAGAAAGCTGAGGAAGATTACAAAAGTCTTTTGGTACGATACAAGGAGGCGAAGTGTGAGATTGAAACACTAAATGGTGAGCTATCAGAAGCTTACACAAAAGTGAGATTTCTTGAGCAAGAGGTAGTGCAAGCTCATGCCAAGATAGAGAGGGTCTCATCCAAGAAGTTAGAAGGTGTTATTTAACTCAAAAACCTTCCTCAGACAAGTCCGGGTTGGGATATACTGGAGTAAGTAGCTCATCAGCCAATGTCACCAAAGAAGTGAAGTTTGTGAAGGCCAAAGAGACGGTTGTAGAAGAGCCTATTCTTGAGAAAGTTAAGGTTGAGAAGAAGAAGAAGGTGGTTGATCAATGGGTGTTTAATAAGTCTCGTAATCAACCAGAAGTCAGATTTGGAGCTAGAGGAAGATCACTTCCAAGATCACAACAGGGTCTTAGAACGAATCATTTTTGTCACTTTTGTGGATTGCAAGGACATACTAGACTCAACTGTCATAAGCTGAGAGAGTTAAACAATACAAGTGCTCCTCGATCACGAGGAAGAAGAAATGACAAAAGGTCTTGGGGTGGTGAGCAACCTAGAAGTCAAAACCGTGATCCCGGAATGATGGACGTTATGAAGATGATCGGTGCCTTCACCGATTGCTTGGAAAGCTTCACAAGAAGGTTTGAAAGTCCTAACTCTCATACCCAATCCGTCAAGGATATCACCCCAAACGAACGTAATGTGTGGGTGACGAAGGGTACTTATGCATAAGCATTACAACATGTCCATGCATTAATACTTCCCATGTTTGTGAATATGCTTGGTTGTGTGCTTCTTGTAAGTTTTTGAGTTGATATATTGTTTGTGTGTTTTTTTTTTTTGGTTCAAATGTTTTTATATTGTTATTTATGTTGATTTTTATCAATCTTTTACTACTTTTGTGTCAAAAATCCAAAAAACACATAAAAAGTAGAAAATCCTAAAAAGTTTGATAGGCTTTGTTGAGTTTTGTCTCAAAGCATGTTTTGCCTTGTACCTTTGTACTAATGGTCTTGTGCATCTATGAGCTTAGCTTGTTTCTTATGCACTCATATCATTGTGGAAGAAATTCTGAAATCTATGTGACTGTTGTAAATAGATTTTCAACCTTGTCATGAATGATTAGTGAATGGTTTTATTGATCTTGAGACATGCATAGACTTGTGCCTATATATCTTCCCACTTTTTATTTTATTGCTTTACTCAAAGAGCTCACCAAATGTAAATCTCCAAATGAGAAGAGATATTGAGTTGCAAAAGCCTATCGCACATACTAGTATTTGACTAAGAAAAAGGGAAAGCGACCTAAATAAATTGTATGATGCCCAAAAAGCCAAAGGCTAAATCATCAAAGTGAAATATAAAAAATTTCAGACATCGATCTTACAATGAGACGTATTGATTCAAAATGATCAAACGATATGATGTATATGGAGCCAAATGAAAAGTTTCAAAGAAATGTACTCAAGTTTATGTGGGAGGTCATATATGCATACTTCTATAATTGAGATAGATCACATTATCTAGTGCTAGTTGTGTATGCCTTGATTGAATTGATCATTGAAGCTTCACATTAGACTAAGGACTATTTCATTTTTGATACCCACACACATCACACAAGTCTACGTTCAATGAATGCCATATTCATTTGTGTGATTGTACTTGATTAAATGTGTTTTCACATGCTCAATCTTTGTTGATCAAACACAAAAAAAATTTTGAGAATTTTTAGTTGTTTTTGGAAAGTATTTTGTTTTTACAAAAAATATTAAAAATTTCAAAAACAGTATTGCCCTGCTTTAATTTGTTACTATGTTACTCCTTTTGCAACTAATTTGTTACTAATCTGTGTGTATTTCCACAAATTGTGTTCTGTTCTTGTTGTGGCCTCTTCTGCTTGTTTACAGATGACTCCCACACCTACAAAGAAGAAGACTCCTGCTAAGAAGGCTGACAAAAGGCTAAAAATAGACTACAACCTATTTAGGATAGTGCAGCACTTTGAGAGATACAGAGATTCTTTCATAAAGGGAATAATTATCCAGGAGAGGTTTGTGGATCGAAATGACTTGAAAGATACCTTCATTCCAAAATGCTTTGAAGGCAGAGGATGGGAGAAGTTACTGGGTGACCTACCTCTTGTGTGTGAACCTTTAATAAGGGAATTTTATGCAAATGCGAGCATAAGGGAGGATGAGCTGAACTGCTGGATTAGAGGACATGAGTTCACCATAGATGCTCATGATATTGATGAGGTTCTGGGGCTTGAGGGACTAGAGGATCATGAGTTCACCAACTACAAAGACAGGATGCTATCTTTAGACATTGTCCAGGCTCGGATTGGTAGTGTTAAAGAAAAGAGATGTCTCAACACTACTGACTTTCCTGCTGACTTAAGGTGTCTGATCACCATCATGATGTTTAACTTGTATCCAATAAGGAAGCTGACTACACTGACTAATGCCAAAGCTATCTTCCTCATGGAGCTCAAGCAGAAAACTTTCATTGATATCAACTCCCACATATTTGACACAATTGTGGAAGAGACAAGAACCACCTCCCTGCCTAAGCTGATCTTTCCTAGTCTTCTTATGAGAATTTTCAGAGCAAAAGGGGTTGCAATTCCTCAAGATATCAGTCCTATGACTCCTCTATCAGCCATAAACAAATTAACTCTCACAAGGATACAAGTTCGTCTTCCTAGTGATGAAGAGGAGGGTGACCAAGGAGAAGGTGATCCTATGGAAACTGAAGCAGAGGCTACAGGATAGACATCCACACCCAGAAGCAGAGGCAGGAGGAGCAGAGTTTCAACTTCATCAGCTGCACCTCCCCCAGATGCATTTTAGATAATCCTAGAAAGGATTGATGGACTTAGAGAAGTTCAAAATAAGCATACTGACAAGATGGCAGCAATTCAGGATCAGCTTAACGTACTTTCAGCAAAGTTTAATAGCTACAACACCCAACAGTGACCCTTTGGCCATTCTGGTCAAAAAAGGGGAGAATTTTTTAGGAGCATCTCTTGAGGGGGAGTGCTATTTTTTAGGGGGAGCAGTTTATAAATAGCTTGTTTATTTTTCAGCTTTATTTTATGTTTTGCTTTGATTATGAGTTTGATAAACTATGGTGTGTTGGTTCTAGTATATAAAATGATGTTATTCAGTATGTTTCTTTTTCTTCATTTTTGTTTGTACCTGTTACCTTTGTAGGTTTTTAAGGTTCTTAGTTTTTGTTTGTACCTGTTGCTTTTGTAAGTTTTTAAGGTTTTTAGTACTTGCTGTCAAATGTCATGCATTTTCTTTTAAGTACTTCACTCTTATGCCCTTGTAGGATCTTATTCCTAGATGCATATATGTTTTATGCATTGGTTGAGTGTTGGACATGCAAATGATACTCTGCAATTGAGTTTATTTGCTTGCGTGTCCGGATGTTCATTCCTTGTGAGAATGAACATTGTGATCACTATTGTATAGTGATTGGATGTTTGGTCAAGCCATGGTCTATTGCTTTATTCCATTTTGCTTGATCGCACTATACTTGCTCCATATGCATTACAAGTTTTCTGCATACAATGATCAGATTGTGTTGTTGTGTTTCAGGAGATACTTGTTCTTATGGTTCAAGACCTACACAGATTCGAGAGTTAGGTGTGAATGAGTTTTCCAACTATTCCCAACTCACGCATTAAGTCTAGAGTTTGTTATAGGGTTTTGTCACGGAATAGCCAAAGGGGGAGATTGTAAGGTTGAATTTTATCAACCATCTTGTTGGCTTTAATCCGTGCCAATTTACTTGTAATTTAGCACTTAGTAACCCTATATTTAGGTGGGATTCAGGTAAGGGTAGTGTGTAAGAGAGTGTGAAGAAATGCTCAAGATTGCGTAAAGAATTAGGGACTCGCGGCTAGGACTCGCGACTGGCAAGCCGCCAACTGCAGCACACGTGAGAAGCATGCGGGGAGGTGAAGGGTCATACCAGTTGTCGCACTATAGGAGAAAAGTCTCAGGCTGGCTAGACCGTTATCTCACGACTTGAACTCGCGACTCAGACCAGTCGCGAGGCCAAGTCGCCAACTTACCCTGTTTGGGAAAAACTGTCTCTTCATATTCCAAACACACACCACTATATATAGACCCTTATACCCACGAAATGTAAAGAGCTCTCAGAGAGAATTTTGAAAGAGAAACCCTAGAGAAAAACAAGATTGCCTCATCCCCAATCTTCACTAAAAGACTCTTCAAATTCCTCTACTCTCTTCCTTTCCATTGATACATCCTTGAGAAGTTCTTGACCAAATCCTTTTCTCACCACACCCACGTCTGTGAGAAGGTCTTTTGGTGCTAAGAGAAGCACTTTGGAAGGGACCAATGGTTATTGGTTGATGCTATGGGTTATAGCGGAATTCGGTAAGCTAGAGAAGAAAAAGGTTCGGCGCAACCTCGTTGGAGCAAGAAGTTTGGAGGGCTTAGGTACCTGAGTAGATTAGGCTTGGAGGGTCTATTGCTGTTCATGTATCCCAACTACATTTTCTAGTAGATTATTGACCACTTGGAGGGTGGCGGAGAGGTTTTACGCCGAGGGCTTCGGTTTCTTCTTCGATAACACATCGCGGGTTGTCCTTGTGTTTGCATTTCTCTTCCCTTTATCTTTGCCTTTTATTTTCTGTTGTAGATGTGATTATAATTGGCTAAGATTGTTTATCAATTCTGTGTTTGGCTTATGTTCATGTTCCGCACATTAATTGTTTGATAATAGGCTTGAATTGATAATTTGTAATTGGGGGTCTAAACGTTCATAGTGTTTTCAACGCTATTCGAACTTTCAAACTATATCTATCTAACACTTGAATGTTAATTAATCAAACAAATAATAATGGTGGTCAAGTTCCTAAATTGGCAAAAATCTTCAAAGATGTTTATTTCAATCCAAAGACAAATATGTGGATACACCATGAGGATGGAGCGACATATGTATGTATATCATTTCATCCCTATCATGTTTGTAAACCTATAACATATGTAGTATTAAGGTTGTGATTGTTTGTTTCTTTCTCTCTTTCAAATAATAGGAAACTATTATCAAAGTGCAAGATGATCATTGTCAAGATCCTAATGCAACTCCCCTTACACAAGAGGAGATCTCAAACTTGGTTTTTGAAAGCTCGAAAATGTTTGAAAACACAAGAGCTGTTTAAACCCCCAAATTAAAGTTACGGCTCGATATATTTTACACTAACTTAAAAACTAAGTGCGGAATAGTGTAAATGCGAGCGGATAAACAAACAAGCTACTCTAATCCATAAAATTAACAACATAACAGTAAAATGGAATGTAAAAGAGTAGGGAAGAAAGATGCAAACACAAGATAACACGTCGATGTGTTATTGAAGAGGAAACCGAAGAACTCGGCGAAAAACCTCTCCACCGCCCTCCAAGCGGTAATCGATCCACTAGACAATCAGTTAGGATATATGGGTTAGCAAGAGACCCTCCAAGCCTAATCTACCCGATGTACCTAAGCCCTCCAAGCTCCTACTCCAACAAGGCTTCTTGGAATCGTGTCTTGTTTAGCTTTCCGGATCTTGCAATACGCCCGATTGCATCCACCAAGCCTCACCGGCTTCTTTTGGAAAATCTCTAAAGCTTTCCAAGCTCCAAAACACTCTCTACACTCTAAATAAGTGTGGGTTGTGTTTGGGTACAAATCTCCTCTCAAGGTATGACAATGGGAGAGGGAAGGAGAAGAGGCTACAATGATTTTTCACTAAGGATGAGTAGCTCTCTCTCTCTAAAAGATGGGTGTGTGTGTTGTAGAAAACTTATCTAGGGTTTTTCTTTCTAAATGACCTCTTTTACATTTATGGGTAATGAGGGTATATATAGTATGGATGAAGGGCAAGAAAGTCACTCTTAAAAATCCTCCAAACAGAATGTTTCGCGACTACCTCGTGGAAAGGTCTTACCCGTGAGACACTTGCGAAAACGATAGCCTGGCACTACTCTTTAGTTTCTAGTCTTGTGCTCTTCACATGCCCTTTTCACCGGAACTCTTCTCGCGAGCTAGTCACAAAATGCACTGATCTTTAGTTAAGCTTGAGTCTTCACCAACTTAATACTAAACTCAATACAATAAAATCCCACAAAATACATGGAAATAAATTAAAGCAAATACAACACTTTTTGTCATGGAATAAAGCCAACATAAAAACATGGTTGTAACTCACAACTTTATAATCTCCCCCTTTGGCTGTTTCGTGACAAAACATCCTATAACAGACTCTAGACTTAAACGTGAGTTTGGGAATAGTGGTAAAACTCACTCACACCTAAATCTAGAAGCTGTGAAGCACTTGGAACATATATACTTGTAACCTGAAACAGTTGCACAAAACACATTAGACCCTCAAGGTAAATCAAGTAATAAAAGGACAAGTATAATGTAACAAGTAAAATGCGATCAAGTAAACATGTTGTGAAACATATGAGCAACTTGATCAAACACAAAACTGTCATAAGGAAATGACTACAATGATCATATAGCAAAGTAAATGATCATCCGAACATGCAACCAATAAAGCACAATAGCGTAAGGATAAAAGTATGTCCAACACATAAACACGATGCGATAAAAAGCACCTTAAAACAATGAGAAAACAAGCATAAAGTAAATCAATGTTACAAGCATAAAGTAAATCAATGTTTTCTATAAAAGAAAATGTCTTCTCCCCCTTAGTATATGCATCTCCCCTATGGCTTTCTCCCCCAACGAATGTGCACGAGGTAGAATTTTTCTGCCTTTTTGTCATGAATAGACAAATCAAACAAGAGGAAGGAGGGATAGAAAAGAAGATATGAACAAGGGTAAAAGATGATGCATGAGGGGTGCAAGATGAATGAGAAAATAAAGCTCAAACGAAAGACAAAAACATCTTAAAAAAAATGTTACAAAGCATAAAGTAAACATGACATGCTAAGGATGATGGAATATGATATAAACCTAGGCATGACAAAGACACAAGAACATGTTATGTGTGCTAAAAGGTCTAAAAAGACTTAACTAGCATGAGTGAATGCAAAAACATGTCAAGTGTTAAAGTGTGTGCAGCAAAAGTGCATCTAGTGTGCATTTACTGTGCATGTGAGATGCATGACCAATGCATGAATAAGCACTCACGAGGCAAAATGTATAAAACACACCACCAATGATCAAAACATGATAAACATGAATAATTATGGTGATCCCCAAAATTTTGTACTCAACGGAGTTCAAAACAATGCGAAAGTACCATTTGGGCATTTTATCAAACACTTAGAGTGCACACACTACACATGTATGATAAACAATGCAAGAACATATGAAAATCTTTCCTAAAAACATGTTATTTTTGTCACAAGGGGCCAACATCCAAAGAAAATCATCATTTAAAACAAAGCCCATTCAAAAAGATTGACAAAAATTGAGTTTTCTAACTCCCATTTGAGAAAATCCCAACTATGAACATAAAATCCCCAAAACATAATCTAAGGATCAAAATCAATGAAAATAGTTAAAGATTACCTTAGAGATGTTAATGGAATGAAAAACAATTGATTTTAGTTGGGTTTTGATGTTGAAGCATTAAAATAGGGGTTCGGGAGAGGATGGGAGATGTTTAAAACAAAAGACCCACGAAATGCCCTTTAAAAAGTTGATCTAAAAATTTTCGCGGGAAGCTTACTTGCGAAATTTTTCATGGGCAAGTCTTACTCACGAAACAGTCAAGAAAGTCTCTGTCGAAGGTTGAAAAAACTTAAGAAATGGACTATTTAACTCCCAGTTGAGCTTACACATGAAATGGGTCACGAAAATACCCAAAAAACATGTTTTTCACACAAAAACAACTTGAAAAACTTTGAAAAATATGGGTGATATAAATCACTTCCAAAAGCAAAAAAAAAAAAAAAAAAAGGAACAAAAATCTTTTTTGTTTGATCCATATTTGGTTGAGCACACACACATCACATTTGAACATGTACAATCACACAAATGAAATAGACATTCATTGAACAAAAGTCTTGTATGTTGTGTGTGAGTATCAAATATGGAATAGTCTTTAGATCAGAGTGAAGTTTCAATGATCAATTCAATCAAGTCATACACAATTGGTACACAGTCCAGTAGACTATCTCAATTATAGAAATGAGCATATATGACCTCCCATAAGAGAATGATTACTAAGTAAAGAAGCTTTTCATTTGGCTTCTGCATAAATCATAACATTTGATCATTTTTGGATAATACATCTCTTTTTGAGATTGGTGCTTGAAATTTTTGGTATTTCAACATTGAGAGTTAGCCTTTGGCTTTTTGAGCACCATACATTTTAATACAAAAGTCGCTTTCCCTTTTTCCTAGTTAAATACTAGTATATGCGACAGACTTTTGTAGCTCAATATCTCTTTTCATTTGGAGATTTACATTTGGTGAGCTCTATTTCAAAAACATAAAAGTAAAGGTGAGAAGATATATAGGCATAAGTCTATGCAAGTATTAAGACCATTAAGACTATTGACCAATCATTCATGACAAGCTTGAAGAACTATTTACAACAATCACACAAAGTTTTCAAGATTTCTTCCACACAGATACATGTGCATACATAACAAGCTAAGCTCGTAAATGCACTACGCTATTAGTGTGAAGGTACTAGGCCAAACTTACATGTGAAATGTGCTCAAACATATATGATCAAACTTTTTGAATTTTTCACTTTTTATGTGGTTTTGGATTTTTACTCACACAAAACAAAAACAATAAAGTAAGATCAAAAACAAAAACACAAACAATGCATATGAAGAGATGCATAATGCACAAATGCATGACAACGAAGCATCTAATGCATGAAAGGTCCTACAAAAATCGAAAGAATTAGATCAAGGACCGAAAGAGCAAAAGCTTAACCATAGGAACCCTTCCTCATCTAAACAAAATGATTGTTTGAAATGAGTGTCTCATGAGAAGTGAGACGAGGGTTGGAAGAATGAGAACCGGAGATGCACATAGACAAAAAGTTAAGAGCATTAAACACTTTCTTTAACAACATGTTATTTTCACTCAAATCCGGTTTACCCTTTTTAACACAACTTCCAAGAAGCCCAAGTTTCTCTTTTCTTTTGATTCTTTTAAGAGCTTGAAACTTAGAGCAATGAGGTTTAAGATGACCAAGGGCACCATAATGGTGACAAACAATGTGTTTATGTCCACTAGACCTTTTAGAAAGGGATCTAGCAACATGAGTTTGTTCTCTCTTTAACTTGGGGCATTGAGGTCTTATGTGACCGATCACACCATAATGATGGCAATTAGGAACAAACTTAGATCCACTCAATTCCTTAGGATAGGACCTAAACAGAGGCTTTGACTTAACAGCCTTTCTCTCCACTTTTTGATTTCTTTTATGTGGAGGAATGTACACCGATTTGGCCTTTAAGGTAAAACACACAATAGGCATAAAATTAGGTACCACAACATGATTGCAACAAATATTTTCATCATTTTTAACAATAGGTTCAGCAATCAAACACTTGGCATGCATCTTAAGAGATTCATTTTCACATTTTAGCTCATCAACAAGTTTGTTAGACAAAACAAGTTTAGCATTCAAGTTCATATTCAAACATTCAAACTCTTTCAGCTTTTCAAGAGAATTTTCAGCAAGTTTCTTATATTTCTCAACCAATTTGTTGGATTCATTGAGCTTAGCAATCAACTCATTCTTTTCACAAAATAACTTGCTTAAATTCTTTTGAAACTTCTTAGCATTTTTCTTCAAGAGTTTGTCATTTGGATTATCAACAACAGCAAATGATTCAAGTAACATGTCATCACAATCATGTGGATTAACACTCATAGAGGCATTTTCACAAACACAAGGCATGTTACACTCACAAACATCCATAGAAGCATACAAAACACTATCCATGGCAAAACACACAAGGGGTCAAGGATCACACTTAGATAATGAAACCAAATCAAGTGTACCCACTCTGATACCAATTGAAAGCTCAAAAATGTGTTGAAAACATAAAAGCTGTTTAGACCCCCAAATTAAAGTTATGGCTTGATAAATTTTACACTAACTTAAAACTAAGTGCGGAATAGTGTAAATGCGAGCGGATAAACAAACAAGCTACTCTAATCCATAAACTTAATAACACAGCAGTAAAATGGAATGTAAAAAAGTAGGGAAGAAAGATGAAAACACAAGATAACACGCCGATGTGTTATCGAAGAGGAAATCGAAGAACTCGACGAAAAATCTCTCTGCTGCCCTCCAAGCGTTAATCGATCCACTAGACAATCAGTTGGGATACATAGGTTAGCAAGAGACCCTCCAAGCTTAATCTATCTGATGTACCTAAGCCATCCAAGCTCCTACTCGAACAAGACTTCTCGGAACTGTGTCTTGGATAGCTTTCCGGATCTCGCAATAGGCCCAATTGCATGCACCAAGCCTTACCGGCTTCTTTTGGCAAATCTCCAAAGATAAGCTCCAAAACACTCTCTATACTCTGGATAAGTGTGGGTTGTGTTTGGGTCAAATCTCCTCTCAATGTATGACAATGGGAGAGGGAAGGAGAAGAGGCTACAATGATTTCTCACTAAAGATGAGTAGCTCTCTCTCTAAAAGATAGGTGTGTGTGTGTTGTAGAAAACCTATCTAGAGTTTTTCTTTCTGAATGACCTCCTTTACATTTGTGGGTAATGAGGGTATATATAGTATGGGTGAAGGGCAAGAAAATCACTCTTAAAAATCCTCCAAGCAGAATGTTTCGTGACTACCTCACAGGAAGGTTTTACCCGCGAGACACTCGCGAAAATGACAGCTTGGCACGACTCTTCAGCTTCTAGTCATGTACTCCTCACATGCCTTTTTTGCAGAAACTCTTCTCGCGAACTTCTAGCTAGTTAGTCGCGAAATGCACTTATTTTCAATTAAGCTTGAGTCTTCACCAACTTAATACTAAACCCAATAGAATAAAATCCCGCAAAATACAAGGAAATAAATTAAAGAAAATACAACACTTTTTGTCATGGAATAAAGCCAACATAAAAACATAGTTGTAAATCACAACTTTACAGTTTTTAAGAAGTTTGATATTGTAAAAGGACTTGGCATGAGACCTTCTTCTTCTCTAGTAACCACCGTCTCATCTAGTTCCTCAGTGGAATATAACCATATCTAGAAAGTGAGATAATTGAGCTCGAAGAGGCAAGAGCTAGGGACCAAGAGGCGCAAGCTAAGCAAGAAGAGGTCAAAAAGAATATTCTAAACTTTTTGAGGAGCAAGGGTTATGATGATGCTCTTACTTATGGGGGTGGTTCATCTTCAAGTTAAAACACTTATTAGTTAGTACTTTAGTTTAGCAATTGACCCGCACTACATGGTGTGACTACTTTTTTTAATGCATTATTTGAAACTAATTGTATTATATTACACTTGAAAATCTATATTTGCTTTCTACAACTTATACATTAGGAGTTGTGATTTTAATTCATAGGTGTGGCTACTCTTAATGTATTGTTAGAAATGTTTCTTATAAAATAGTTAATATTTTTACTTTATGATTTTAATGTAGTATTATTTTTATATTTGTGTAGATTTCTTATTGGTGGCTTTTAGGGCATTTACTTTTGGCATTACTTGAAGACATTTGAGGACATCTTCTGTTGGTTCTAATTATATTATGCTACACTTTTTGTATTGTTATAAAACATCTCGTGTTATTGTATGTGTTGCAAACAATTATTGTATGGAAGGAGTTTGAATTAGATACTTGTTTTATTTTTTACTTGTGGAATGTACGGATCATTTTTTTATAAATGTGTTGTTGAAATAAATGTGTTATTCAAATGTGAAGTTTTAATAATATAATGACAGGTTACAGGTTAATATCAAAGTCATGAAAAAAATAAAAACAGAAAATAAGTTTTAGTGACGAATTCTTCCGTCACCAAATATAGCAAAAAAAATTGTTTTAGTGACAAAATATTTTGCCGCTAAATGTAGCAGAATTTTGTAAGTAATAGTTTTAGTGACGAAAATTTTCGTCGCTATATGTGCCTGAATTTTCTTAAAAATAGTTTTAGTGACAAACTTTTTCGTCACTGTATGTACCCGAAAATAGTTCTAGTGACGAAATTGTTCTTTACTAAATATGATTTAATAAGCTAAAGTGTTTTTTGCGACGAAATATTTTCATCGCTGAATAGTGTTTTTAGCGAGGAAAACACTTAGGGAGAAAACATTTTCGTCGCTAAAAGTATTTTTTAAACAAATTGGACTTTTAGTGAAGAAATTTTTCGTCGCCAGGACTTTTAGTGATGAGGTTTTAACGACGAAACTCGTTTCGTCGCTAATTAGTAGATTTTGTCGCTAAAGGTCCTTGGTGACGAAAAACTGGACATTTAGTGACGAATATTTTCGTCACTGAAAATACATTTTGTTGTAGTGAGGACTAATAGCAATTGAAGCTTCTTGTAGTTGTTAATAAAGCCCAGTTCAACCTAGTATATATTCGATATGGGACTCATCACACAACCACACACATCTCATAATCAATCAAATTGGGGCATCACATGGTTAATATATGATGGTCAATACAATTAATTTGTAAAGAATGGGTTTTCGAGGTTAACCTTAGTATGCCTATATGATTTAGCTTTTAAGTTAATGGAAATATATCAAATAACTCATAAAGGAGATGTAGATTTTGATATTAACTCTTCCTTGGGTTAGTCCAAGGAGTGCTAGTTTATATAATGTTCAAATCTCAGTTATAGGGTAGTGTTACATAGAGGATGTTCCTTTGTCCAGTTTTTATTTTGGTTGTCCCCATCACCTGGAGGTGTTCCCTTTCTTTATATAATTATCTGAATTGCATCCTAGCTTCCTCTTGTACAGCCACTGATCTTCTTTTGGATGCTTGTCCCATCAGGATTTTGCTGGAGGTGGTAGAATGTGTTATGAGCTGTGAGGGTACTATTTAGGGGTAATTCTACCATTAATGCGGCTAGCAGAGTTGGTGCAGTGCATTGAATGCAGAGGTGATTGGTACTTTTCCTGATATTTCCCTTCTTCTTTGCTTGCATGTCTCTACTGCCTTCCTTGGTATTTTGTCTTTTGGTCCAAGTGGCCTACTCAATTCCCCTCGAGGAACGCTCGCTCTTCGAACTTCTCGAGCAATTGGCCTCTATTCTCAGGCTCTCATCTGTGTATTTGGTTGGAATTAATGAGGGAATGGGCCTTTCCACCTCATTAGGCTGGGCCCATGGAGCTCTATTTTGTACTCGAATCTCACCCTTCCCACAATATCATAGGAGCATATTGGTAGCAATGATTGAAGTTGATAGGCCACAAACTAAATGACCCATTGTGATTAAACCAATTAATTAATTAGCCAACTTATTAATTAATCAATTTAACATGCAAATACGTGGAAGCACAAACAAATCACCAATAAACTAATTAAGCAGCGGAAATTAAATAACACGGTGATTTGTTTACGAATTGGGAAAACCCTTACGGCAAAAACCCTACCGGGTGATTTTCAGGTCACCACTCCCGAAACTCCACTATTATCAAATCAAGCGGTTATAAGTAAAGGAATCTCAAGTACCTTACCAACCTACAGTTGAACCCTTACCCCAATACCTAATTGGACTTGATTTGTAGTGACAGTTCCCCCTTTTGATGCACGGCTCCCAAGTACGTGACTAACCAATGCGCGGATCCCAGTACGCGACTTCAACACCAACTTAGAAGGAGAGGTTGGCTGCAAAGTTCTTCAGTTCATCTTACACGATGAAGATCAGGAAGATGCTTGGTCACAAAACCCTTTGGTGCAAATACACAGCAACTTCTTCAGAAGAGATGAACTAGGTCAAGAACTTCATCTTTGATCACAAATTGCTTGAACAGAGTTTGCTCAATGCTTTTGCAACTTGTGTACAATTTGATGGCTCTTAAAATAATCTTTTTATATGTCTAGGGTTAGGAGAAAAGAAGGCCCAAAGACACATTCATGGATCCCAAGAAATCAGATCAGAAAATCAGATTTTATAAATCTCGACAGATAGCAAGGTGTCGAGGAGTTATCGAGTAGGTGTCGAGTTTTAATGAATTTGCACTTCAGTTTGTTTTTCTTGGACAGACTTGATGGCTTCAGCACTTGATCTTGAAACTTTGTTTCTTGAAGTATTAAAAACACCTAGAACTACCTAATTACATGTAGAGTGCGTTTTGTCAAAGGATTAGCCAATTTACATAAACAAATGACATATGTTCTTAACAAGTGAAACACGTGTGTCCTAACAGAAGTCAGATATTTGTTTTGTATTAGGGCATGATTTACTTCAAATAGATTTGATTGAATTTCCTCCTATCCTTTATCAATCAAACTCATAAAATCATTAATGTGTATTAATTAAATTACATGATTCATTAAATTATTAAAAACAAGTCGTATAACTAATTAAATAGGTAATGTGATAAAATACATGTGAATAGATTTATGAATTATCATGTAGTGGGTCAGAATAATTTTCCTCCAAACCAATTTGGAGGAATGCTTTGTCCTTTGAATTACATAGATTACAATATTAGACGTTGGATTGACTTACAAAGATGGTTCCATGAACTATTTCAACCAAAAAAAAATAAAAGAAGAACCGTCTTACCTGAAAACGTTTAGGTATATATTGATCTTCAATAAGAAAAAGTATCAAACTTTTTATCACATATGAGGTAACTTTTAATTCTAGGGGGAAAATCTTACTTAAACAAGTTTAAGTATATATTGACCCTCAATGAGAAAAAAAGTATCAAAATTTTATCATGATAGAATATGAGAAAACTTTCTTAGCTTGGCAAATATAGATATATACTATTTTTTAGGTTGAATCCCAATCATGCATGTAGGAGAGCATGGATATACCAGAAGAAGGGCCTATCATTATTTTCATCGGGCAGTCAAGCAATTGCTTTGCAGATTTCATGTACTCTATTGCAACTTTACATTTCAAGAAAACCTAGTACAACACTGTAATTATTATTATTATTATAAAAAGTGCAACACTGTAACTGATTTGTGTACTACTTTCCTAGTATGAATTCCTATGTTCTAGTCTCTACTTTGAGTTGTGCCATCTAGCTACAGCACCTGAATGCTGGTACCGCTTAAGACACGTCTTACGGACACACAACCAATATTAGCGTGATTGCCCTCTGGATTTTCTTTTTCACTGATCCAACTCCATCTAGACTTGTTTCATCTGGACTCAGAAACGTAGCCCTTCTGAAGTCACTCACATATATTTGAACATGCTAGAACAAGATTTCAAGTTCTTATCCCTTTAGAAGTTAAGCCATATATCTTAACATCTAGGATAACAATCTCAAGTCCCAAGTAGCTTCTCTACTTTATTGTTTTACTTTGCACGATTCAATACATTTTGAGGCTTAAGATTCTTTTTTAGTGGATTTTTTAAAAAATATTTAAATATCAATTAAATATTATTTATTTAATTTTAATATTACATTGTACTTGCAAGCTAGATTTAAGCTTATTTATGTGAGTAAAATAAGTTATCTAATAGTACATTTATATGAGAAAGCTTGAAAAGATGCAAGTTTTGACATGACACTCAAATAAGAAATAAAGAAAGTAATGGCAAGACATGGAAAACCCTAAAGAAGGGATAAAAAACCACGATTTGAGCAAGAACACAACATTCTTGCTCGACTCAGCTTGTATTACATATGGGAAAGAGATCAGCTCACAATGAAGTTGCCTTTCTTTCCTACCAACTCTCTACTTTCATCTCAAAATATCTAGTTGGGTTCTTGCCCTAATAGCACAGCTACATGTTCTTTTTATATTCTAAGGAACATGGCTAAATACAAGGACAGGTGTTAAGTAATCATATTCTCTCTTTTGGATCTTTTCATAGTTGTGGTATTATATGCTAACTAAGGGATAATAACTGCGCCAACGTGACATTGGGACCCATAGGTAGGTAGTTTTGCCACTATCTGGAAGACAAGTCTTGAACATTGAAAGGGACATCAGGAGTACTATGATTGGTACATGTGTTCCTAAGGTGACTCATTGTGCATTCAACCAATAAAGGGTGTCATCATAGTTTCTGATTTTAGAAAGTCACTATCTCTCTTTTTGTGAGTGCTTGAGTACCATGTCAGGTGTAAATCTTACTTCCTTCTCAAGGCAGTTACGCCTTTAGCTCGGGCCAAGACAAGATCCCTTAGCTAACGCTTCCTCTCCTTTTGCTCACAGCCACTCTACGTGTAGAGTCCAGATTTAACCACTTACACATTCTCCCATGTCTTACCAGTGTTATGTACATATATATATATATATATATATAGAGAGAGAGAGAGAGAGAGAGAGAGAGAGAGAGAGAGAGAGAGAGAGAGAGGGAGGTTTAAAAACCATTATTGTTTTTGATAAAATAAAATTTTTGTATTTAGGTTTTATTAAAATATCATTTATAAGTAAGGAAAATTGATTGGCAATGATTATTCAATACACTCATAAAAAATTGTTTTAGTAAAACAGTCTAGTAAAGAATTCTTTTGGCTCACTATTTTTGGGAATTCTTTGAGGCGAAAAAAAATAAGGAAAACCTAACTATAATTTTTTCTCAATTGTTTTTTTTTAATTGATAGGAAATTATTGCTTTTAAATCTTTGATGTACAATGTTTCATATAATGTGCATACTTTCATATTAGGTGTCCATATTTTATAAATGATGTTAAAGAGCATAGAAAGTACTGGATAGAAAACAACAAGAAAGTTATATATTTATTTTATTTAAAGTTTAAACATGAACTCTAGTAGTAGTGAGGAGAAGATGCAAGGAAGGAAGCACGCAAGCATGGAGAGGATGAGGGGGACCAGTGAAGAGAAGGGCAGGTAAGTTAAACCAAAGACAAGGACAACCGACCTCTTTGTCTTTGGTACCTAGTGAAAGAAAAACGTGGAAAGCTCATAATCGTGGGACCCCAAAAGTTAGTAGGGGAATTATTGAATATTGGCTTTGGTTGGAGATATTTGTTACCGCAAGATAGGGACTAGGCAGTGGAGAGAATCTGATTAGATGTGTAGTTCTTGTCTTCTTTTCTTTTACACTTTCTCAAAAATTATTAAAAAATAAATAAATAAGAAAGTATGGTGACAGAAGAACCTTCCTAAAATGGAAAGAACTAGCTTGGTGGGCAAGCCAGAAGGCCTAGGACTCACCATCCATCTCACAAAAGTAGTACTACCCCTATCTGCTTATCTTCTATACCCTACACATTAATCTTTTTTATTTTATTTTTATTTTATCTTTCTTTTCTTTTCCCCACACATTAATAATCTCTTTTTGTCATCTTACTTTTTGGATCCGGATCTATTCAACTATGAAAAAAAAAATTTATTAAGGTCAAGAAGTTAAAATGATAATTTTTTTTTTTTTAATTTTTAAAATTTTGATCTTAGAATTGAGACCAAAATGAAATTTTTTTAATTTTCAATATATGAGATCTCAATCCTTACTTTTCTGTGCTTTTTGAAAAGTCAATTGCTTGCTGTCAAAAATCATGACGAGCACTTTGAACAGGTTAAGGCTCAAGATGCTTTTCTGAGCTAAAGTAATCCTTTATGTATGCACACACCTATGTGATTGATATGGCTCTCAATATAGTACGCACTAGTCATGACTGCGTATAAGGAAGAAAATTCATGTGAAGATGTCATGGCTCATACAATTAACATTTGTAAAATCTAAATGTGTCTACAAAAGGAAATATAATCTTTAAATTCTATGATTCAAAAGAAACAATTAGGTTTTTGATGCCAAAGGGATTAGATGTAATGCATCAGCATGACCATTTATAAGAATAAAGTTATGCATTTATTTTTTTAGAAAATATATATAATTTTTTCAAACAAAATTACTATTACTATGGATTTTTTCCTTTTAACAAAATCTCGATGTATATCTATATCATTCATGGTTTGACTGATTGGCTTTTGTTTCTTCTTCTTTTTGGTGACCGACCTTCTCTGTCTCTTACTCTCATTTTCTAGGTAGTTGAGATAACGATAATGAATATCATGATATAAATATACATCAATCTTGTATCAAGCTTTACTAGTTAAAGATATCACACTGCAAATATATGGACAAAATTGGCCAATGCCCTTTTCGCCCAAAATCGAGTTAGGCCCTATAGTAACGTTTTTAAGGAGTCTATAGTGACGTTTTAAGGACTTATAGTGGCGTTTTGTACCTGGACTTTCATAAACTTGAGTTATAGGTAGAAAAAAGGTAAAAAAAAAAGTAAAAAAAAATTACCTATAACTCAATTTCTTGGAAGTCGAGTTCAAAAACGCCACTATAGGTTCTTAAAACATTACTACAGGCTTCTTAAAATGCCACTATAGGGCTCTAGAATTTTTTTTTTTTTTAAACTCAATTTTGAGCAAATCGAGTTACAAAAAATGGACATTTTCCTAATTAGTTTGGGAAGAGAGACAGAAGGCTATATAATTTAGGCGAAAAGGGCATAGGCCAATTTTTTACACGAATATACAGTTGATGTTTGTGTTATGATTCAATCTTATTTTATTTTACTCTACTTTTCTAACAACTTTTGTTCCACTGGTTAAAGATATCGTTCGACGTAGCTAATAGATTGCTGTTCGAATCTACAATTGCCATCAGCTGTTCCAAGCTTCACTGTATCCTTAGTTTTTTTGGATGGTGACTTGAATACTGATTTTCACTTTATATTTTCGACATGATGTTCGGTCGGTGAAAGTGACTTAAAATTATAAATAAATTCTTGAAGATAAATTCGGCGAAAGGTATATACATGATTGAATCTTTTGATACAATGAATCAGAATGCAAAAGTATATCATCGCTGTAACCCGAAAGAATATGTAGTTCAACATAAAGTAGCCCATCGATGCAAAGAGAAAAGAGATATCCAAAAAAGCGATATTTTGGATACATATATAGATGTAATGTTTGACCATATAATTATAAAATTTACACAAATTTACTAGTTTTAGAATCAAATAATATATTATATATTTATCTTGTTATCATATATTTTGAAAGCTCAAATTAGTGTGAAACACTAGAGCTTGTTTAGACCCTAAAATAAAAATTACGGCTAGATTGCTTTTACCCTCACTTATCAAAGTGCGGAATAAGAATAAATAAGCGCAATATGTCGATACACTACTCTAAGTCATATCCAACCACAATGAACAATAAAATGAAAGCTTAAAGAGTAGGAAAGAGAGGTACAAATACAAGATAACACCAACATGTGTTATCAAATAGGAAATTGAAGAACTCGGCGAAAAACCTCTCCGTGACCCTTCAAGTCGAAATTATTCCACTAGAGAATGTAGTTGGAGTACACGAATAACAGAAGACCATACAAGCCTAGTTTACTCCATGTACTTGAGCCCTCCAAGCTCTTGCTACCAACGGACTTCTTGGAGTCTTGTCTTCTCTAACTTTCCGGATCCTGCAATTTAGCCTGATTGCATCCACCACTAAATGGCTCCTTCCAATACTTCCCAATAGTACCAAAACTTCACTTAACACTCAGATTAGGTGTGGTAAGTGTTTGGGCTAAGAACCTCTCAAGAATATAGAGATGGAGAGGTAGGAGTATATGAAAACTAAGAGGAAATGTGTAGGGAATTGTGGGTATAACAATCTCTAACTCTCAAGTGTATTTTCTAGGGTTTTCTCTCTGAAAAGAACTTTCTACAATTCGTGGGTAATGAGGATATATATAGTACAGTTAAAGAATTTGGTAAAGTAACTTAACTTTTTGTCAAACAGAATGTTTCATGGGTACATCGTGAGATGGCCTTTCTCGCGAAGTACTCGTGAAATGACAGGCTAGCATGACTCTTCAGTTTCTAGTCATGTGCTTCACACGTAGCCTTTTCGCTAGTTGCTTTCTCGTGAGTTAGTCACGAATTGCGCTGATTCTTCTTTGACGCTTGATTCTTCATCAATCTCTCACACTCATCTTTATTAATAAACCCACATTAATACAGGGAAATGATTGAAGAAATTACAATCAAATTTGTCACGGAATTAAAGCTAACAAAGGCTAGTTGGAAATCACAACTTTACAATCTCCCCCTTTGGCTATTCCATGACAAAACCCCTAAACGAACTCTAGACTTAAATGTGAGTTTGGGAATAGAGGCAAAACTCACTCACACCTAATTCTAAAAGCTGTGAAGCACTTGAACCATATACACTTGTATCCTGAAACACTTGCACATAACAAATAAACTTCATTAAGCACGAGACAAGTAAAATACAAGGCATGTATAAAGAACAAGTAAAATGCGATCAAGATACCAATTGAAATGTGAACATTAAGCATAACTTGATCATATATAAACAGTCATTAAGGAATGACCACAATAAACATTTAACGAGTAAATGATCATCCGGACATGCAATGCAATTAAGAGCAATGCAAAAATCAATTGCATGTCCAACAAACCACATGATGCATTAAAGAAACTAAAGCATAAGTAATAGATAACTAAAAGCATCAAGAGACGGCTATAAAAATCAAGGTACATAAAGTACTAAAGAAAAACTACCTTTTTAAACTAAAGTACTTGAAAGTTTTAAATAAAGCACTGTAAATAAACATAAACTAGAAACAAAATAAGCCACCAAAATAAACCAATGAACCAATTTTTTTATTACTCTCCCTTAGGTTGTACTCCTCCTCAAGCTAATCTACTCCCCCTTTTTGACCGGAATGGCCAAAGGTCCTAAAAGGCATTTGACTCTAAGTCTGATCATTCTAAGTCCTAGATTTGAGAAGAGAGGGCAGTGATTTGGCCTTGAAGGTATGTGAACTGCCTCGTGGAGTAGTTGATGTGTGAAGTCAGCATGGCGTGCATTTCTTTTACCCTTCCAAGTAAAAAATCAAGGTGGTCGGGTGCTCTAGCCTGTGCTTGAGAAGAAGGCTGTGGAGTATCCTCCGATACGGTAATGAATCGATCAATCTCCTCTTTGGTGTTGCCACCTTCTTCTACATCATCTCTTGGAATTTGAGATGCACCAGTTTCTAGACCAGGAATGTGAGCTTTACTCCAGATAATGGTGTGCTCATTGATAGGCTCTTTCCTTTGCATGACCGGAAGACCACTTGGAATTTTCACCCTTGCCTTTGATATTAGAGACATGACAAGACTAGGGAATGGTAGAGTGATCCTTGACTTTCTCTTCTTGATGCACTTGACGAAGAAATGGTAGATGTGACCACAAATATCAATCTCTTTTTGAGTGAAGAGATCATGGAGGAAATTGGTCCTTGGACCCGACAATGTTGTCAAATTCTTCACTAGATAAAGGTTGAAGATCATGATATAGGCCAATGCCCTCAACTCTGGAGAGAACTCAATTGTGTGCAAGGCCTTCTTCTTGAGCTGACCTCTATGAACTTGCGCAAAAGGCTCAAGCTTTTCTTTCCTCTCATCAATTTGTAGAGAGGTATCCAGAGTCACCAGACGGATCTCCAATAGCTCTTGGATTGACTCTCTGGAGACTATGAACTCTCTCCCCCTAACCCAGTAGTTGATGTAGTCACCTTCCATAAATGCATTTGCAAAGAACTCCTTGATAATGCACTCATACACATCATTGGTAGGCTTCAGCAATTTGGTCCATGTCATCTCCTTGAACACTTTCGGAATGAATGTTCTCCAATGACTCAATGTCCACATCCCTTTCCATGATGATCGACGCATTCTTGTAATGATCATAGTAGGCCATGTTAGCATCATCGTTTCTAAATGAATCGGGGGAGTGGCGAGGACGCCTTGCGGATTTCTTTGTAGTTGACTTGTGAGGAGACATCTAGAAAATGAACAAACACACAAACCATACACAAACATGGTAGCAAACTTGATTAGATACAAGTTAGTCCATAAACAAGAACAAATTAAAAATAAAAAAAATGTCCTAAGATGGAAATAGACAAGGAAACATAGACACAAGGACATGTTGCAAGTGCTAAAGGTCTAAAAAGACTTAACTATCACGAATCTATGCAAAACATGTCAAGTGTTAGAGTGTGCATCAAGTGTGCTTGTGGTGTGCATGTGAGATGCATGAGCAATGCAAGAACAAACACACAAACAATGATCAAAACATGTTAAACATGCATAATCATGGTAATCCCCCAAAATTGGTACTCAATGGAGTCCAAAACAATGAAAAACTATCATATAGGCATTTTATCAAACACTTAGAGTGCACAAACTACACTAACATATGAAACAATGCATGAACATATGTAAAACTTGCCTAAATACATGTTGAAATGCCATTAGGGGCCAACATAAACACAAACAAACTCAAAGGGACACAACCAGATCAACAAAAATGAAAAGATTTGGCAGAAATTTAAGCTTTCCCAGCCCCTTTCAAAATGACCCCAAACCTAGAAATCTAAGAATTTAAGGCTTAATCTAAGGAATCAAAGTTGAAAGGATGTTAAAACATACCTTAGATAAGTATTAAAGTTGAAATCCTCTGAGTTTTGGTTGAGATTTGAGTGAAAAATGTGTTTTGGGTTGAGAGAGACACGAAGGAGGCAAAAGAAAGTTTTTGAAAAACTGTCACTGTTTGCCCTTTTAAAAACTGAAAATCCGCTCATTTTGTGAGATAGCTTCTCATGAAGTACTCGCGGGATACTCGTGAAATGCCTTGAATGTACAGCGTAAGTTTCGCAGGAAGCTATTTCTCGCGAAGCAGTCGCGAGAGAGTCGTGAAACTCTCTGTGTAAAATTTTGGAAGAAATGAAAATTAGCTTCCTCATTTTTGTGGTTAGGTTGTGAGATAGCTTTTCTCACGACTTACTCGTGAAATGCCTCTGAATGAGTTTTTCAACAAAACAGATTTGGCTTTTTGGAAAAACTTTCAACACAAAAGTGATACAAAAAAAACACTTTCAAAAACAAATAAAATACTCAAAAATCTTTTTGTGTTTGATCATCAAGCAATTGAGTATACACACATCACATTTGAACAAGTACAATCACACAAATGAAATAGGCATTCATTAAATATTAGTCTTGTGTGTTGTGTGTGTGTGAATCAAGTATGAACTAGTCCATAGTCTAGTATGAAGTTTCAATGATCAATTCAATCAAGTCATACACAACTAGCACGAAGTCAAGTGACCTTTCTCACTAGTGGAAATGACCATATATGAACCCCCCACCAAAGTGTTTACATTTGATTGAAAGTTTTTTATTTGACTTCCATTTTTCATACTTTTTGATTACGTATAACTTAATTTTTGAGCAACAATGTCGTGATATTTTATATATATCTTTGAAGAATAAGCCTTTTGCTTTGGCATCATACATTTTGAATACAATTTGGTCCACCTTTTCCTAGTCAAACTAGTTTTCGAAGCAAGACTTTTCCAGCTCTTTCTCTTTTTAGAGATTGACATTTGTAGAGCTTTATACATAAAAAATAAATATGAGGAGATGTATAGGCACAAGTCTAAACATGTATCAAGATCAAACAAGACTATTGATTATTCATTCATGATAGGCTTGAAGACCTATTTACAACAATCAAACATAGATTTCTAAATTTCGTTCACACTTAAAAATATGCATACATAATAAGCTAAGCTCGTAAATGCACTACGCCGTTAGTACAAAGGTACTAGGCCAAACTCAAAAAGTAATATACACAACACAAGCGATCAAACTTTTTAGACTTTATACTTTTTATAGGTTTTTGAATTTTTGACACATTAAAAAACAAAGCACTAAAGTAAGATCAACAAAAAAGAAAAACAAAAACAAAAATAATGCATATAAAGAGATGCATGATGCATAAATGCATAATAATAAAGCATCTAATGTATGAAGAGTCCTACCAAGATCGAAAGAATTAGATAAGGACCAAAAAAGCATAAGCTCAACCATAGGAACCCTTCCTCATCCAAATCGAATGATTATTTGGAATAAGTGTCTCATGAGAAGTGAGACAAGGGTTAGAAGAATGAGAACAGAAATGCATATAGACAAGGAGGTAAGAGAATTAACCATATGCTTCAACAACTTACCACTTTCAATCAAATCCTGTTTAACTTGCGAAGCATAACTTTTAAGAAGCTCAAGTTTCATGTTTCTTTTGATTCTTTTAAGAGCTTGAAACTTAGAGCAATGAGGTCTTAGATGACCAAAGGCACCACAATGGTGACAAACAATGGGTTTAAGTCCACTAGGCTTTTTAAGGAGGGGTCTAGCAACATGGTTTATTCTCTCTTTAACATGGAACATTGAGGTCTTATGTGACCGATCACACCACAATGATGGCAAGTAGGAACAAACTTAGATCCATTCAAATCCCTAGGATGAGACCTAATTGAAGGCTTAGGCTTAAGAGCCTTTCTGTCCACTTTTTGGTTTCTTTTGTGTGGAGGAATTTACACCGATTTGTCTTTAGAGGTAGAACTCACAATAGGCACAAAATCGGAAATCAAACACTTGGGATGCATCTTAAGAGATTCATTTTCACATTTAAGATCACCAACAAGTTTGTTAGACAAAACAAATTTAGTATCCAAGTCCACATTCAAACATTCAAACTCCTTTAGTTTTTCAAGAGAATGTTTAGCATGTTTCTTATACTTTTGAACCAATTTGTTGGATTCATTGAGCTTAGCAATCAAATCATCATTTTCACAAACGCCTGGCATGTTACACTCAACAGCATCCAAAACATCCATAAAAGCATACAAAGCACTACCCATGCCAATAAACACAAAGGGTCAAGGATCACACTTAGGTAATTAAACTAATACAAGTGTATCCGCTCTGATATCAATTGAAAGCTCAAATTAGTGTGAAACATTAGAGCCTGTTTAGACCCCAAAATAAAAATTACGGCTAGATTGCTTTTACCCTAACTTATCAAAGTGCTGAATAAGAGTAAATAAGCGCAATATGCCGGTACACTACTCTAAGCCATATCCAACCACAATGAAAAATAAAATGAAAGCTTAAAGAGTAGGAAAGAGAGATGCAAATACAAGATAGCACCAAGATGTGTTATCAAAGAGGAAACCGAAGAACTCTGCGAAAAACCTCTTCGTGACCCTCCAAATCGAAATCGATCCACTAGAGAATATAGTTGGAGTACACAAATAACAAAAGACCCTCCAAGCCTAGTCTACCCCATGTACTTGAACCCTCCAAGCTCATGCTACCAACAGACTTCTCAGGGTCTTGTCTTCTCTAGCTTTCCGGATCCCACAATTCAGCCCGATTGCATTTACCACTAAATGGCTCCTTCCAATACTTCCCAACAGCACCAAAACTTCACTTAACACTCAGATTGGGTGTGGTAAGTGTTTGGGCTAAGAACCTCTCAAGGATGTAGAGATGGAGAGGTAGGAGTAGAGGAAAACAAAGAAGAAATGTGTAGAGGATTGTGGGTATAACAATCTCTAACTCTCAAGTGTATTTGCTAAAATTTTCTCTCTAAAAAGCACTCTTTACAATTCATAGGTAATGAGGGTATATATAGTGTGAGTAAAGAATTTGGTAAAGCAACTTAATTTTTTTCCAAAGAGAATGTTTCATGTGTACCTCGTGAGATGGTATTTCTCGCAAAGTACTCACGAAATGGCAAGCTGGCATGGCTCTTCAGCTTCTAGTCATGTGCTTCACATGTGGCCTTTTCGTGTGTTGCTTTCTCGTGAGCTAGTCGTGAATTGCACTGATTCTTCTTTGATTCTTGATTCTTCACCAATCTCACACACTCATCCCTTACAAATAAATCCATATAAATATAGGGAAATGATTGAAAAAATTACAATCAAATTTGTCATGGAATTAAAGCTAACAAAGGCTAGTTGGGAATCAAAAATTTACATATTTAGACTTAGTTCTTCTCAAAAAATATATTTATATTGAGTAAAGTTTCTATTTTTACTGTAAGCTAACGAAAGTTGTGGCTCAATGACTATTATTGTTGGAATATTCACTATGAGTAGTGTGGTTGGTTAAGCCGTGAAGTCTAAAATTGGATACTAATGAGAAGAATGAGTAGTTAATATAATATAGTTGAGTTCATACCTATTGAGTTAATGGTGATTCTATATGTTATAATAACTACTCAAGAAATCTTCCGAAAGTGTCTATTTCCCCCAACAAGTGGTATTAGAGCTCAGGTGGTGAGGTACTTAGGGTTCCTTCCTATTGAGGACAGAGTAAGCCATGCACATGAAGTAGTGAGTAGTGTGCTTGGTTAAGTAGTAAAGTTTCACATTGGATACTAACGAGAAGAATGAGTGATTTATATAAGATAGTTGAGCTTATATCCATTGGATTTAAGCATTTTGAGATAAATGGTCTCTATATGTATATTTTAACTACTCAAGGAGTCTCCCCAAGGTCTTTATCTCCGCAATAATTATAAGATAGACAGGTTCAAATCTCCTAACCCACTTATATATTGTAAAATCTAATTTATCAAAAATATAATCTTATATTGTAGCCACATAGCATATACAAGAATAGAGTTTTTCTTAGTTTGTGAAACAATGGGTGTTCCTTATTAACCCATATGTAGCACACCAAACAAGCCTTGAGCTCGTTCATGATGTTCCTTGATGAGATGGAGTCATTCCAACCTGTGGATGCAAACGTCCACGATGAGTTGGTCTCCTCGTGGGAAGTATGCGTTGGCCTAGAGTGGACTAGGCGGAAGGTATAAATGGAGTTGCCACCTAGATTAGGTCTAGGAACCATATGTATAGCATCCTATGTGAATGACTGATCTTTACCAGAGCACTTATTTGGAGTTTAGGTATAGGGATGGGAAGATGTTAGGCACCCAACCCCACCTTTCTTGGAGGTTGGCCTCCACTCATTGTGTTCCAAATCCTAGTCCTATGAAAGGGTTATTTAACAAGCTATTCTAGACTCACACACACATATTAATATGCAACTAAACACACAACATGACATATTTTCCCTAAAACCCTAGCATTCATCAATGGTAGTATTCATTCATATTTATCCAAGGACAACAAGAACATCAAGGTAGGAACATCATGGAATATTAATATTAATCAAACCCAAATACTTAAGTATGGCATCGTGGCATCAATCAAGCATATTCTTCATGTTCATCAAACAACTCATGTTAATCAATCAAATACATGCTCATATTCAAATCCATGATTTACCTCACTGCGTTATAGCACCTATGCATCAATACATGTTCATATTTGATAGGTCACAATCTGAATGACCCCTTGTGATTAACCATAATTAATTAATTTAGCCAAGTAACTAATTAATCAATTAATCATGCAAATGTTCAGCGGAAATTAAATAACACGGTGATTTGTTTACGAATGGGGAAAACCCTAATGGCAAAGACCCCACCGGGTGATTTTCAGGTCACCACTCCCAAAACTCCACTATTATCAAATCAAGCGGTTACAAGTAAAGGAATCCCAAGTACCTTACCAACCTACAGTTGAACCCTTACCCTAATACCCAATTGGACTTGATCTGTAGTGACAGTCTCCACCTTTGATGCACGGCTCCCAAGTACGTGACTAACCAATGCGCGGATCCAAGTACGCAACTTCAGAACACCAACTGAAGAAGAATGGTTGGCTGCAAAGTTCTTCAGTTCATCCACTTGATGAATAGCAGGAAGATGCTTGGTTACAAAACCCTATGGTGCAAATACACAGTAACTTCTTGATGGAAGATGAACTAGGTCAAGAACTTCGTCTGTTGATCACAATTTGCTTCAACAGAGATTGCTCAATGATAATGCAACTTGTGTCACCCAAAACGGCTCTTAAAATAATCCTTCTATATGTTTAGGGTTAGAAGAAAAGAAGGCCCAAAAACATATTCACAGATCCCAAGAAAATCAGATTGGAAATCTGACTTTTTAAATCTCGACAGATAGCAGGTGTCGAGGTAGCTGTCGAGAGGTGTCGAGTTTTAAAAACTTTGCACTTCAGCTTGCTTTCTCTTGGACAGACTTGATGACTTCAACACTTGACCTTGAAACATTGTTTCTTGAAGTATTAAAAACACCTAGAACTACCCAATTACAAGCAGAGTGCGTTTTGTCAAAGGATTAGCCAATTTACATAACTAAGTGACATATGTTCTTAAACAAGTTAAAACATATATGTCCTAATAATATCCCCTTTTGGCAATCCGTGACAAAACCACAACAAACAAATGAGCATATGAAAGAAGTCATAAATCACTCAACTCATATTCACTTGTTGATTACAATAAAATCTATCCTAACACAAACTCTTGAAAAACTTTGCAAGAAGAGAGCTTATGATAAGTAGACTTTGACAACCTATATTTCTGAAACACTTTAAACAAAACTCATCAAGGCATCTTGTGTGAAACAGAAATAAATAGATTGCATACAAGTATAAAGAACATGTGTATAAAGATAGAAAAGAAACAACACATGAGGAGAGAGGTGAAAGAAACATACATCAACATATATAAGAGATAAGATAAGTACAATGTATGTAAAAATGGTCAAAGGACCTTATATACAAGACCAATGTATCTAAGAGATAAGAAAAAAATACATATAGCCTCACTACATCCCTAAAAAAAAATGACAACACTCCCCCTATCAAAAATGTCCTATACTAACTCTCCCCCTAAGATGACTACTCTCATAGCCCAAAACTACTCCCCCTTTTTTGTCACGAGTGACAAAGGGTAGAGTGTCATGTAGACATCTCATCGGCAGAGCTAGCATCCCCATCATCATCATCCTCATCATCCTCAGAATCTGACGCTGCTGGAGTAGATGGTGAAGGAGTAGCCTCTGGAGCAAATCCACCCATGATCGCCTGCTGTCGTGCAATACGACCCACACGAACATTCACCTGATACAACTCAGCAAAGAGTGTATCAAGACGAGTGTCCATGCGCTGCAACTGCGCCATGATATCACCAAGGGATACATCGCTCGAAGAGGAAGAAGGAGCAGATGTAGATGGAGCTGATCTGGATGGCGCTGAATGGGAGGGAGGAGTGGCACCTGGCTGTCTCGACCTGAACTGCACCTCACTACGTTTTACGATAGCAACATCTATGGCAGATATGTGTGTGAAGTGGTCGGACACAGGAAATGGAACGGAAAAATGGCGTAGAATCCGCGTGATAGCAGAAGGAAAGATGAGCTTATCACGAGACGTCGAATCAAGATAAACCTCTATGATAGATCGGATGAAGTGAGAAGGGAAGTCTATGGTAAGATGCTCAAGTAGAGAAAGCAAAAATCGAGCACGAGGCTCTGTGATAGAGTTATAGTGAGAAAGAGGATGGAGAACAAAAGTCATCACCATGTTAATGAATCTAGGACCTTTAGCAAAAGGCCTACATGATGTGAACTGATGCTCACCCCAATCAGCAGGGCGCTCACAAAAAGCAAAAATGAGCTCATCTTTGGACACAGTCCTCAGACGCTCACAAGAGGGGTAATCTGGAAACTCTATCCTAGGTACCCTAAGCACATCCGCAACAAGTTGCGGTGTGACAGGAATGCGCATACCTCGAACGCGAGTGACAAAATGAGGTACTGAAAGATCAATCTCGTGCATGTTGGAGTAGAACTCCTGTATCAGCACGAGAGGGCAAGTGATCGGGATGTCACACAGTAACCCCCATCCCCTACTGTTAATGACAAAAGGAAGGTCAATATCGGCGAAGTCCGCCAGAATAACTTGGCATTCCGAATGAACACCTCGTTTAGAAAAGTTCTCCAAAAATGCCTTATGGGCATCTCCATCACGGAACCGAATATTAAAGGGAGTAGTATCTGAAGAAGTAGAAGCTCCAGAACGCAGAGGGTTCCGAGCAGGAGTGGATTTACGTTTGGGTGCCATAGACACTACTAACGTAAAAGAATGAGAGAAAGAGAGAGAGAGACACTCAGAAAAGTCCCAACACAGTTCAAATATATCAAATATGTTGAACAACAAGTACGTATGCATGGGAATGCATGAGCATGTGACATGCAAAGGAAAAAAACTTCATGGGCTCAGCCCAATCCAGTCCTAGCAGCACACAAACATAAAGCACACATCTAAATGCATGTAAATATCATTATAATGCAAATGAAATGCAATGTATGACATTTTGAAATCATCTAAGTACAAACCCAACCCAAAATTTCAATAAAAACTCAACAATTTTGAAAAACCCCAAATTTTTATGAAAAATCCCAAAAACTAGGTTTTCAAAACATGAAATGCATGAAAAAGGAAGAGACAAGAGATCTCACCAAGTGATTGAAGCAAGGAATGAGCAAGATCCAAGTGGGGTTGAAGATTTGAGTGAGAAAATCAAGTTTGGGAGATGAAAAGCCACGGACAGATCGAGAGAAATCGAGAGAAATGAGTGAAAATCGCGATCTGCCCTTAAATAGGCACCTCAGTAATTCTCGACAGCTGAGGTGTCGAGAGGTATCGAGGAATCTGTCGAGGAAGGTATCAAGGAAAATGCCTTCGACAGATGAAGGTATCGAGAGGTATCGAGATGCAAGGAGAGATTCAGATACGAGAAGCTTGATCGATCGCGAAGGTGTCGAGAAGGTATCGAGGAGACAGAAGAAATCTCGATCGATCCATAAGGTATCGAGACAGGTGTCGAGAAAGAAGACTCAAACAGCATAAGTGAATCTCGATCGATCCAACAGGTGTCGAGAATCTATCGAGAGGACAGAGACTTTCTCGATCGATCCATCAGGTGTCGAGGAGGTGTCGAGATTGCGATAAGAAACAACTTGAGAAGCTCGACAAATGACCAGGTATCGAGGAGGTGTCGACGAAGGTGTCGAGCCAGCAGAAAAAGGCAGTTTTTCGAGAAGGGAAAAACACAGACATGAATGCAATCCAACACACATCTCTACCAAAGATCCACTCAACATTTAAACCTCTCAAAAACATCTCTCAACAAGAAAATAAGCACAAGGATCATGCAAAACACACACACACACTAGACAAGTCTAACCAATTTTATATTTCAAAAACAAGTTATGACAGTTTAGTGAGCATACATTAGCACATGTAAAACCTTTGTGATGGCCAAATCACATTGTACCTGCACATGTATCAAAAGTAGCAAAGAATATTGCGTGTTGTGTGTGAAAAAAATATCGCAAGATTGCATATGTGTATAGATGTTATGACGATCTGAGATATGAGAAAATAACTTTTAACTCACACACAATCATAACTGTTTGATGGGGACTATCACCTTCGAGGTACATCCTATAACTCCCACATCTCCTAGAATACACGCTTGCAACCATATTTAAGCATTTTTAATCTTTTTGCTTTTTATTTTCTTTGCATATTTTCTTTTATTTTAGCATATCATACATGGGTATATAAAAGAGGGAAAAGAAATACCCATGATGTTAAGCATTTGACATCGCACTTTTGCTATGCCGAAGCATACGAATGTCTTTGACACTGCACTTTTGCTATGCCGAAACATACAGGTGTCATATTATGATTGGCGGGCAACAGTGGTGAGATGGTTATTTATGCCTTTCTCTTAGGATTTTCTAGTCCTACCCGTCAAAAAGAGTGATATGAGTGTTAAGTTTTAAGAGATAACCTAATCTTACTCATCACAAACAAAAGCCACAAAGCTCACTTACTTAGTTGTGCATAGAGATGCTCATCTAAGCTACAAGAGATACAAAGTTTAGAAAACTTTGTTTCATTGGCCATCCAAGGTACACAAGTACCAAAGTACACACAACACACACTGTTTTTGTATTTTTCTGATTTTTCAATTTTTTTTTTAAATCAAAAACAAAATAAACAGAACTGAAAGTAAACACACAAAACATGTAAAACAAAAATAATGCAAAAACTAGACTGACTCAGCAGAAAAACAGAACACACAAGTAATGCAAAACACAGAAACACAAAAAGGAAAAAGAAAGTGATGAAATCACTTAAAGTCCTTTTTCTTCCACACCTTGGAAGAGCCTTTCCTTTGATTGAATCCTTGAACCGGCGGTGAGGGGGAAGAATTTAACCCGTTCAAGTTCGAAAGGAACGTGAGGGCTTTCAGAAGATCTCTAAGAGGAGCAAGAGAGGATTGAAGCTGATTATGGTTTCCAGATGCTATCACGCCATTGCTCTGTTGAGTGGCTAACCACTTATAGCAATTTGGTCTAGTATGACCGGTAGCTCCACAATGATGACAGAGATGCTGCTTCTTTTGTTTAGGCTTTTGGGAGTTAGCCTTCTTAGCCCTAGGGTTTTTATCATCTTTCTTATCTTGCTTAGGGGGTGCTCCTAAGATAGATTTACCCTTGTCTAAGTTCTCACTAGCTAATTCAGTTTTGATATCAGTATTCTCAATTTCAGTATTATTAGCAGGAGGAACAAAAACAGTATTGCTAGTAGAAGCAGTATTTGAGAAAGAAATACCATACCCCAAACCAGTTCGATCCGAAGCAGATTTCTGATTGCTAAGCATCTCATCAAGCTTTGCACTTGAAGTCCTCTCTAGTTGAGCTCTGACTTGAAATAGCTCTGCTTCAAGCTTCTTGGTCTTCTCAGCCAAAAAGGTGTTTTCAAATCTCAGTGCTCCAATAGTTTGATTCGCCTCATCAAACTTTGTGGACAACTCTTCACGATCAAGTTCCACATCACTGAGCTTCTTGGTGGCCAGCCTGTATAATTTCTCATACTTTTCAGAGAGCTTATAAAGCTTCTCATAGGCTGAATGGATATCATCTTGATCATCCATTTTCTCAAATTTTGATTCCACCAGTTCTTCTTCTTCATCCACTTCTTCAACAATCCCTTCAGTAGGATTGACTGTGGCGGTGAAGGCATTTAAGATTCCGTCATCCTCATTGTCAGAATCATCTTCAGGCTCAGTGTCACTTAGAGTTGCAGCAAGTGCCTTGCTTTTCCCAATGCTCTTGAGATATGTAGGATACTCATGTTTCATATGTCTGAACCCATGACATCCAAAGCACTTTGGTCCTGCAGTGTACTGACTTCCATCCTTAGCATCCTTCTTCCCTTTGTCTTGGCTTTTAGACTGTGAAGAACTGAACTGCCTTCGGTCCTTGTCGAAGCTCCTTCCATTTGCATTCTTCATAAACTTCTTGAACTGCCGAGTGATGTAGGACTTCATCTTAGAATCTTCATCATCTGAAGACTCATCTGTATCACTGTTCTTTGCCTTCAAGGCCATGCTTTTACCTTTACTTGACTTGCCAATCCTAGATAATCCTATCTCATAGGTTTGCAAGTTTCCTACCAGCTCAGTCAAAGGAATCTTGTCAATGTCCTTTGATTCTTCTATCGTCGTAATCTTGGCATGGAATCTCTCAGGTAGAGATCTGAGCACTTTCCTTACAATCTTGGGTTCAGGGATGGTTTCCCCAAGATTGAAGGCTGAGTTCACTATGTCCTTGAGCTTGGCATAGAACTCATCAAATGACTCATCATCCTCCATCTTAATTTCTTCAAAGCTTGTAGTGAGCCTCTGAAACTTTGAGTCTTTGACAGCCTTTGTGCCTTCATAGGTAGTCTAGAGGATGGTCCAAGCCTCCTTAGCAGTTTCAGTTGAGGATATCTTTTTGAACTCCTCATTTGTGACTGCGCTAAATAGGGCATTTAACGCTCTGCTGTTGAAGTTAGCCGCCTTGATCTTAGCATCATCCCAATCGGCCGGATCTTCTGTTGGCTTAGTCCAGCCAATCTCTACAGCTTGCCACACTTTTTCATCTAAAGACTGCAAGAAAGCTCTCATGCGTACTTTCCAGTATGCATAGTTAGTGCCATCAAATAAAGGAGGTATAATTAAAGATTGTCCTCTATCCATGACAAACAGGGGTCAATGGATCAACACAGCAAAGATTAAATCCTAATCAGAGTGTGCCTGCTCTGATACCACTTGATAGGTCACAATCTGAATGACCCCTTGTGATTAACCTTAATTAATTAATTTAGCCAAGTAATTAATTAATCAATTAATCATGCAATTTTATGGAAGCACAAACAAATCACCAATCAACTAAATATGCAGCGGAAACTAAATAACACGGTGATTTGTTTACGAATGGGGAAAACCCTAATGGCAAAAACCCCACCGGGTGATTTTCAGGTCACCACTCTCGAAACTCCACTATTATCAAATCAAGCGGTTACAAGTAAAGGAATCCCAAGTACCTTACCAACCTACAGTTGAACCCTTACCCCAATACCCAATTGGACTTGATCTGTAGTGACAGTCTCCACCTTTGATGCACGGCTCCCAAGTACGTGACTAACCAATGCGCGGATCCAAGTACGCGACTTCAGAACACCAACTGAGGAAGAATGGTTGGCTGCAAAGTTCTTCAGTTCATCCACTTGATGAATAGCAGGAAGATGCTTGGTTACAAAACCCTATGGTGCAAATACACAACAACTTCTTGATGGAAGATGAACTAGGTCAAGAACTTCGTCTGTTGATCACAATTTGCTTCAACAGAGATTGCTCAATGATAATGCAACTTGTGTCACCCAAAACGGCTCTTAAAATAATCCTTCTATATGTTTAGGGTTAGAAGAAAAGAAGGCCCAAAAACATATTCACGGATCCCAAGAAAATCAGATTGGAAATCTGACTTTTTAAATCTCGACAGATAGCAGGTGTCGAGGTAGCTGTCGAGAGGTGTCGAGTTTTAAAAACTTTGCACTTCAGCTTGCTTTCTCTTGGACAGACTTGATGACTTCAACACTTGACCTTGAAACATTGTTTCTTGAAGTATTAAAAACACCTAGAACTACCCAATTACAAGCAGAGTGCGTTTTGTCAAAGGATTAGCCAATTTACATAACTAAGTGACATATGTTCTTAAACAAGTTAAAACATATATGTCCTAACAATATTCATATGTATGTTCATGGTGTTCATTCAATCATAAACCTTAATCACACGATCTAAAAAAAAGAGGATTTAAAACATGTTATACTACTGACCTAGGACTTAAACATATATAAAAAGGATTAGAAAAAGCTAAACATGAATATAAATAAGATAAGAAAAAAAATAAGTAAACTCGGGTTTCTAGGTTGAACCTGAGTACGCAAGGACACAAAGCTGCATACGCATTAATGAGCCTTCGTATGCAACCCTACCTACATAGAAAGCATACACGAATCAAAACCTTATCTAAACAACCTAGTATTCTTTCTAAATGATCGAACAACAAACCTAAACTACACAGAGAGTGAACAAAGCAGAAAGTAGGAATAAAAATAAATAAATAAAGAGATTGAAGCAAGAACAAGTACCTCAAACAAGAAGCTTTTTAGAGCTTGATTTTGACCGTTCCTCTTGATCAATTTTTTTTTGGGATAAATTCTGTATGTCATTGGAAAAAGAGCCGTAGGGACCTTTTATAGTGTTCAAAGAGAAGGGATAGAGGGGATTCCAAGTGATGTGGGATTGCCTCTGTTGAGATTTTGTAAAGCTTGCCTTATAGGGGTTTCTAGAACCCTAGCTGCATACATAGGCTTGTGGTCGTGAACGTAGGAGTTAAGAATATGTATAGAGGCTCAAGGCCATGTATGCACCCTTACGGTTACTGTAAGTGTTTCCATAGCTAAGCCCTAGATCAGCCTTAGACCTCCTAATGCTATCATTATTAGGGAATGGGGGCTTAAGTCGTAAGGGGTACAAAATGAGGTGTCTACAATTGCTCATCTTTTGATTTGTGAGCTTTGCTAATTGAATCAAAGAAAAAAGAGGAAAAAAAATATGTTTCAACATACGGCTTGGGCCCAACCCACACACATAGCAAACAACATGCATATATGGGGTGGGATGCATCTCTGGAGAGCTGGGTAGGATTCGTATGTTCGAAGTCTCACGGGTGTTACATAGGAAATAAGCAATGACGGGTTCACTATCCAAGAACCTGGTTTGCCAATTGTTAAGCAAAAGTCAAGTGACTCACTATCCTAGAGTTTCTAAAAAGAAAACAAACTTGGCAAATGGCCTCAACCATCAACCAAACAAAAAAGTTGCTCTTATGAGCTAAAAGGATACATATCTATGGTGTCCATCTGTGGCTCTTGCCTCAAACTTCTCTGGGTAGCTTTCACCTCTAGTGGCTCTCGCCTCTATCTCAAACTCTTCGGTTCTAGGTGGCTTGTACATCTATCTCAATCTCTTCTATTTTGGGTGGCTTGCGCCTCTGTCTCAATATTTTCTGTATTCTAGGTGTATTTGTTCAATTCCAGGAAGGAAATGTGTAAGGTTTAATTTTATCAACCATCTTGTTGGCTTTATTCCATGCCAATTTGCTTGTAATTTAGCACTTAGTAACCTTGAATTTAGGTGGGATTCATGTAAGGGTAGTGTGTGAGAGAGTGTGAAGAATCGCTTAACAATATGCAAAGAAGCAGGGACTCGTGGCTAGGACTCGTGGCTGACTCGCGACTTGCAAGCCGCCAACTGCAGCACACGTGAGAAGCATGCGGGGAGATGAAGGGTCACGCCAGCTGTCGCACTACAGGATTGTAAGGTTGAAATTTATCAACCATCTTGTTGGCTTTATTCCATGCTAATTCGCTTGTAATTTAGCACTTAGTAACCCTGTATTTAGGTGGGATTCATGTAAGGGTAATGTGAGAAGAGAGTGTGAAGAAAAGCTCAAGTTTGTACAAAGAAACAGTGCTTCGCGTCTAGGACTCGCGGCTGACTCGCGACTAGCAAGTCGCCAAATACAAGCACATGAGAAGCACACAGGGGAGCTGAAGGGTTGCGCCAGAGGTCGCACTACAGGACAAAAGTCCTAGGCTGGCCAAGCCGTTACTTCGCGACTTGAACTCGCGACTTGGACAAGCAGCGAGGTCAAGCCGCCAACCAGCCATGTTTGGCAAAAAACTGTGTCTTCGTATTCCAAACACACACCACTATATATAGACCCTTATACCCACTAAATTTAGAGAGCTTCCAGAGAGAATTTTTTGAGAAAAACCCTAAAGCAAAACAAGACTGCTTCATCCCTAATCTTCATCTAAGAGACGTCTACAAATTCCTCTACTCTCTTCCTCTTCATTGATACATCCTTAAGAGGACATTGACCAAATCCTTTTTCTCACCACACCCACGTCTGTGAGAAGGTTCATTTGGTGCTAAAGGAAGCAGTTTGGAAGGAACCAATAAACATTAGTTGATGCTATGGTCTAGTAGCGGAATCCGGGAAGCTAAAGAAGAAATAGGTTTGGCGTAACCTCGTTGGAGTAAGAAGCTTGGATGGCTTAGGTACTTAGGTAGATTAGGATTGGAGGGTCTTCTGCTGTTCATGTATCTCAACTACATTCTTTAGTGGATTATTTGATTGCTTGGAGGGCGGCGGAGAGGTTTTACGCCGAGGACTTCGGTTTCCTCTTCGATAACACATCGTGTGTTGTCCGTGTGTTTGTATCTTCCTTCCCTTTATCTTTGCCTTACATTTACTGCTGTGGATGTGCTTATTTGGCTTAGATTAGTTATCAATTCTATGATTGGCTTATGTTCATGTTCCGCACATTAATTATTTGATTATAAGCTTGAATTGATAATTTATAAATTGGGGTCTAAACGTTCAGGGGTGTTTTATACATATATTGAACTTTCAATTGGTATCAGAGCGGGAACACTTGTTGTGGTTTTAATACCTGAGTGTGATCCTTGACCCCTTGTTGAGATGGATAGGTCTCAATCTCTCAATGTTCCACCATTTTTTTATGGTAATAATTATGCCTTCTGGAAAGTTAGAATGAGGGAATTTCTATGCTCTATTGATGACACCATTTGGGATGCGGTTGAAGTCGGTTGGACCAGGCCGGAGGCTGCAAAATCCACCTGGGATAAGGCAGCTCTTGCGGCGGCTAATGTTAATAGTAAAGCCTTAAATGCTATTTTCTGTGGTGTGTTTCCAGATGAATTCCACAGGATATCTCACATGACAGTTGCCAAGGAAGCTTAGGAGATTTTGGAGACTACATATGAAGATACAAAGAAGGTTAAGTACACAAAGCTCCAGATGCTTACCACCAAATTTGAAGAGCTCAAGATGGGTGAAGATGAATCGTTTGATTCATTCTATGGGAAGCTCAACGAAATTTTCATTGCTAAGCTCAATCTTGGTGAGAAGATTGAAGACACTAAGGTGGTGAGAAAAATCTTGAGGTCCTTGCCTGAAAGCTTTAGAGCAAAAGTCACAGCCATAAAAGAGAGTAAAGACCTAGATGAAATCAAAATTCAGGAGCTGATTGGGTCTCTCCAAACATATGAACTGGGACTACCTTCCCATAAGACAAGTAAATCGCTCGCTCTTAAAACTATCACCGAAAGAATGGATGATCCTTCCGAAGAAGATGGAGTGGAGAAGGAAGTAGCATATCTTGCGAAAAACTTCCGAAAATTTCTGAAGATGAAGAACAGTGGGAAACCATTCAACAGAGGAAAATATTCATCTTCAAGAGGTGATAGGAAAGAGTTTACGAGGAAAGAAGGGAAGGATGTTCAATCTCCTTCAGACATTGTGTGTTTTGAATGCAATGGTCATGGACATCTCAAGAAAGAGTGTCCTAATTTCTTGAGAGGGAAAGGCAAGGCGTGTGCCACAACGCTAAGTGATACAGACTCTTCAAATTCTAATTCTGAAGAGAGTTGTGACGGAGAAGGAAACTACTCCGCATTCATGACCATTGCACATGTGGAGTCCTCGGATGATTTGGGTTCACTTGTGAAGGAGCTTGGGGAACATTTTGATTTGGAGTCTATTGGGATTGTTGAAGAATCAGAGGCTGAAGAAGAAGAAGATACATCTAGTCTTCAAAAGAATTACGCCTTACTTCTTGAGAAGACTGGTGAATATACAAAGGTAGCAAAGGCGACTGTGAAGAAGATGAAGAGAGCTGAGGAAGATTACAAAAGTCTTCTGGCACGATAAAAGGAGGCAAAGTGTGAGATTGAAGCACTTAATGGTGAGCTATCAGAAGCTTACACAAAAGTGAGATTTCTTAATTAAGAGGTAGTGCAAGCTCATGCCAAGATAGATAGGGTCTCCTCCAAGAAGTTAGAAGATGTTATTTCATCTCAAAAACATGCCTCAGACAAGTCTGGGTTGGGATACACCGGAGGAAGTAGCTCATCAGCCAAGGTCACCAAAGAAGTAAAGTTTGTAAAGGCCAAAGAGACGGCTGTGGATAAGCCCATTCCTGAGAAAGTTAAGGCTGAGAGGAAGAAGAATGTGGCCTGATCAACGGGTGTTAAATAAGTCCCGTAATCAATCAGAATCTAGATATGGAGCTAGAGGGAGATCAGTTCCAAGATCACAACAGGGTCCTAGAACGGAGTATGTTTGTCACTATTGCGAATTGTAAGGACATACCAGACCCAACTGTCAAAAGCTGAGAGCAGACAATAATGCAAGTGCACCTCGGTCACGAGGAAGAAGAAATGACATGAGGTCTTGGGGTGGTGAGCAACCAAGAAGTCAAAACCGTGATCTAGGAATGATGGACATGATGAAGATGATCGGTGCCTTCACCAATTTCCTGGAAAGCTTCACACGAAGGTTTGACAGTCCCAACTCTCGTACCCGATCCGTCAAGGATATCACCCCAAACGCACGTGATGTGTGGGTGACAAAGGGTACTCATGCATAAGCATTACAACATGTCCATGCATTAATACTTCCCATGTTTGTAAATATGCTTGGTTGTGTGCTTCTTGCTAGTATTTAGGTTGATATTTTGTGAGTGTGTGTTTGTCTTTGGTTCAAATGTTTTTACATTTTTTTTGTTATGTTTTTTATCAATCTTTTACTGCTTTTGTGTCAAAAATCCAAAAACACATAAAAAGTAGAAAATCCAAAAAGTTTGATCGGCTTTGTTGAGTTTTGTCTCAAAGCATGTTTTGCCTTGTACCTTTGTACTAATGGCTTTGTGCATTTAACGAGCTTAGCTTGTCTCTCATGCACTCATATCATTGTGGAAGAAATTCTGAAATCTATGTGATTGTTGTAAATAGATCTTCAACCTTGTCATGAATAATTAGTGAATGGTTTTGTTGATCTTGAGACATGCATAGACTCATGCCTATATATCTTCCCACTTTTTATTTTTATGCTTAAAAGAGCTCTCTAAATGTAAATCTCCAAATGAAAAGAGATATAGAGCTGCAAAAGCCTGTCGCACATACTAGTATTCGACTAGGAAAAAGGGAAAGCGACCAAAAATAAAATGTATGATGCCCAAAAAGCCAAAGGCTAACTCATCAATTGAAATATCAAAAATTTCAGGCATCTATTTCACAATGAGATTTTCTTTGCTCAAAAAGTGCAAATGATATGTTAAATATGGAGCCAAATGAAAAGCTTCAAAGAATTGTTATCAAGTGCATGTGGGAGGTCATATATGCATGTTTCTATAATTGAGATAGGTCATATTATCTAGTGCTAGTTGTGTATGCCTTGATTGAATTGATCATTGAAGCTTCACATTGGACTAAGGACTATCTCATTTTTGATATCCACACACAACACACAAGTCTATGTTCAATGAATGCCATATTCATTTGTGTGATTGTACTTGATTAAATGTGTTTTCACATACTCAATCTTTGTTGATCAAACACATAAAGATTTTTGAGTGTTTTAGTTTGTTTTTGGAAAGTGTTCTGTTTTTACAAAATAGTCAAAAATTTCAAAAACAGTGTTGCCCTGTTTTGGTGACTAAGTCGCGGGTTGGTCCAGTCGCATGCTTCAGTCGCGAAGCTCTCTCCGAGATTTTCATGGGTCACTGGCGGGTCAGCATCCTAGTCGTGAAAAAGACTTAGAAGATTTTTCAAAATTTGTGTTTTTGCATATTTCGCAGCTCAGTGTGGCGACTTGTTCACGGGTGGAAGGTCCAGTCGCGAGGGGTACACAGAGATTTTCGCGGCTCAGCTCGCGACTCCCTCGTGGGTAGATCTTCCAGTCACGAAAAACACTTAGAAGATTTTTAAAGAATCTTGCTTCACAGTGTTTCGCGGCTTACCCTGGCGACTTACTGGCGACTTATCTCAGTCGCGAAAAACGCGTGTTTTGTGTTTTAAAGACAGTTTTTTAAATGGTTTTTCAATTTTTCCCTCGAATATTAGTGTTTGTTCATCTTCTTCCCAAAATCTCTCTCTCAACACTCCGTGTCTTTTTGCAAAAGCTTTCAAATTCTGCATCATGTCTTCATCAAACACCAAGAAAAAGGTATGGGTTTTCTTGTCTTCACTTCATTCATCATGATTTCATTGTTGTTCTCTTGAATCTGGGTGTTGTGTTGTTGGTTTGTGTTTTTGAGGGGCTCGAACATGGGTTTGCCTATATTGTTCAGAATGAGTGTGTGATGTTATTTGCTCTTGTTGCAATGGTGTGTTTAGGGTTATTAGTTTACATCAGGTTGCTTATCTTTAGTCTGAGCATTGATATTTGACAGTTTGTTTTTGGGCATATGGATGTGGGGTTTTCTGCAATTTTTATTGTGGTTCTAAGTTTGTCTGTTTGGTTGTGCTTTTGGTGTTTATGGTTAGCATTATTTTGATTTTTAAATCACCATATCTTGTAGGTGTTGCTGCATGTGTTTTTCTTTCTGCACTGTTCATACCCAATGGGTCATGACTCATTGTCATTTGCTCAAATCTATCTGATTTTGTCTGCATACATACAGTTTAAACTTGGTTAACTTGTTCTATCCAATGTTTGGTTATCAATTGTGCTTATTCTGTGTTTTGTCTGGTCACTCTGTTTCTCACTGTGTAACTAACTTGTTACTAATGTGTGTGCATTTCCCCATTCTGTGCTATGTCTTGTTGTGGCCTTTTCTGCTTGTTTACAGATGGTTGCATCTCCTACAAAGAAGAAGACAACTGCTAAGAAATCTGACAAAAGAATGAAAATGGACCCTAACCTGTTTAGGTCTATTCAACACTTTGAGAGATATAGGGATTCTTTTTCAAAAGGAACCATCATTCAGGAAAGATTTGTTGATTTCAGGGAGTTGAAGGACACCTTCATTCCAGAGTGTTTTGAGGGTAGAGGTTGGGAAAAACTGCTGAGTGACTTTCCACTTATGTGTGATCCTCTAATCAGAGAATTCTATGCAAATGCTGTGATAAGGGAGGAGGAGTTGAGTTGTTGGGTGAGAAGAAAGGAATTTACCTTAGATGCTCATGACATTGATAAGGTTCTAGGGCTTGAGAGTTTGGAGGATTATGAATTCACTAACTACAAGGACAGAATGCTCTCTCTGGACACTGTCCAGAAGAGAATTGGTGGGGTTAAAGAAAACAAATGTCTCAACACTTCTGATTTTCCTAAAGATATGAGGTGTCTGACCACCATAATGATGTACAATCTGTACCCTATAAGAAAGATGACTACATTGACAAATGCCAGAGCCATCTTTCTCATGGAACTTAAGGAGAAAACCTTCATTGACATCAGTTCTCACATCTTTGACACTATAGTGGATGAGACTAGATCCACCTCAAGACCCAAGCTGATATTTCCTAGTCTTCTCATGAGGATTTTCAGAGAAAAGGGTGTTGCAATCCCTCAGGATATCAGTCCTTTGCCTCCTCTATCAGCCATAAACAAATTTACTCTCACAAGGATACAAAGTCGTCTTCCAGGTGAAGAAGTGGAGGATGTTCAAGAAGAAGGGGATCCAATGGAGACTGAAGCAGAAGCTGCAGAACAATCAGTCACACCCAGGAGCAGAAGAAAGAGGAGTAGAGCCTCAACTTCATCAGCTGTACCTCCGGATGCATTTCAGATCATCCTGGAGAGGCTTGACACACTCAGAAAGGTTTAAAATTAGCATACTGAAAGGATGACAGCAATGCAGGATCAGCTAGATGTACTTTCAGCTAAATTTGACAGCATCCACACCAACTAAAAGCAGTGACCCTTTGGCCATTCCGGTCAAAAAGGGGGAGAATTTTTAGGGCAACTTTTGGGGGGGGAGCCTTTGGTTGAGGGGGGGCTTTAAATTTTCTAGTGTTGTTATGTTTATAGCTTTGATACTATGTTTTGGTTAAATGCTAGTTTTATTGGTTTGTTACACTGTGGTTTCAGTTTTTGTTTGGCTTAAACTCTTAACTTTTGGTTAGTGGATCTTTAGTGGTAATTATTCAGTTTATATAATATGATGTTTTTCAGCATATGTACTGTTATGCATTTGGTTTGTACCTGGTACCTTTGTAGGTTGTTAAGGTTTCTGTTTGTGCCCATGTTGCTTTTGTAAGCTTTAAGGGTTTGTTTCTATGCACTTGTAGGCCTTTGTGGTTTGTACCATGCTTTATGCAGCCTTTGTGCTTTGTTAAATCGGTACTTTTAACTAAATGTCATGCATTTTCTTCTGAGTACTGTCACTCTTGTGCCCTTGTAGGATTTTTCCTAGATGCACATTCTTCATGTACTGTGCATTGGTTGAGTGTTGGTCATTCAAGTGATTTGCCTTGTGTTTGTCAACTTGAATGTCCGGATGTTCATTCCAAGTGTGAATAAGCATTGTGATCACTTGGTTATAGTGATTTCATGTTTTGGTCTTGCCATGGTTTATTGCTTTACTCCATTGTGCTTGATCGCATTGTGCTTGTTCCATATGCTTTACAAGTTTTTTGCATACAATGAACTTATAGTGTTGTTGTGTTTCAGGAGTTCATGTTCTTATGGTTCTAAAGCTTCACAGATTCTAGAGTTAGGTGTGAGTGAGTTTTCCAACTGTTCCCAACTCACGCGTTAAGTCTAGAGTTTGTTTTAGGGTTTTGTCACGGAATAGCCAAAGAGGCAGATTGTAAGGTTGAAATTTATCAACCATCTTGTTGGCTTTATTCCGTGCCAATTTGCTTGTAATTTAGCACTTAGTAACCCTGTATTTAGGTGGGATTCATGTAAGGGTAGTGTGTGAAGAGAGTGTGAAGAAAAGCTCAAGTTTGTGCAAAGAAACAATGCTTCGCGGTTAGGACTCACGGCTGACTCGCGACTGGCAAGCCGCCAAATGCAGGCATGTGAGAAGCACACAGGGGAGCTGAAGGGTCGCGTCAGCTGTCGGACTACAGGACAAAAGTCCCAGGCTGGCCAGGCCGTTACTTCGCTACTTGAACTCGCGACTTGGACAAGCCGCGAGGTTAAGCCGCCAACTAGCCCTATTTGGCAAAAAACTGTCTCTTCGTATTCCAAACACACACCACTATATATCGACCCTTATACCCACTAAATTGAGAGAGCTTCCAGAGAGAATTTTTGAGAAAAACCCTAGAGCAAAACAAGATTCCTTCATCCCCAATCTTCATCTAAGAGACATCTATAAATTCCTCTACTCTCTTCCTTTCCATTGATACATCCTTGAGAGGACATTGACCAAATCCTTTTCTCACCACACCCACGTCTGTGAGAAGGTTCATTTGGTGCTAAGGGAAGCAGTTTGGAAGGAACCAATATACATTGGTTGATGCTATGGTCTAGTAGCGGAATTCGAGAAGCTAAAGAAGAAATAGGTTCGGCGTAACCTCGTTGGAGCAAGAAGCTTGGAGGGCTTAGGTACTTGGGTAGATTAGGCTTGGAGGGTCTTCTGCTGTTCATGTATCCCAACTACATTCTTTAGTGGATTATTTGATCGCTTGGAGGGTGGCGGAGAGGTTTTATGCCGAGGACTTCGGTTTCCTCTTCGATAACACATCGTGTGTTATCCATGTGTTTGCATCTTCCTTCCCTTTATCTTTGCCTTATATTTACTGCTGTGGATGTGTTTATATTTAGTTTAGATTAGTTATCAATTCTGTGATTGGCTTATGTTCATGTTCTGCACATTAATTGTTTGATTATAAGCTTGAATTGATAATTTATAAATTGGGGTCTAAACATTCAAGGGTGTTTTATACACATATTGAACTTTCAAGGACAAAAGTTCCAGGCTGGCCAGGCCGTTAGCTCGAGATTTGAACTCGCGAGTTAGACCAGTCGCGAGGCCAAGCCGCCAACTTGTCCTGTTTGGCAAAAACTGTCTCTTCGTATTCGACACACACACCACTATATATAGACCTTTATACCCACGAAATGTAGAGAGCTTCCAGAGAGAATTTTGAGAGAGAAACCCTAGAGAAAAACAAGATTTCCTCATCCCTAATCTTCACTAAGAGACTCTTCAAATTCCTCTACTCTCTTCCTCTCCATTGATACATCCTTGAGAGCTTCTTGACCAAATCCTTTTCTTACCACACCCACGGCTATGAGAAGGTCTTTTGGTGCTAAGGGAAGCAGTTTGGAAGGAACCCATGGTTATTGGTTGATGCTATGGGTTATAGCGGAATCCCGTAAGCTAGAAAAGAAAAAGGTTCGATGCAACCTCGTTGGAGCAGGAAGCTTGGAGGGCTTAGGTACCTGGGTAGATTAGGCTTGGAGGGTCTATTGCTATTCATGTATCCTAACTACATTTTATAGTAGATTATTGACCGCTTGGAGGGCGGTGGAGAGGTTTTACGCCGAGGGCTTCGGTTTTCTCTTCGATAACACATCGCGTGTTGTCCTTGTGTTTGCATCTCTCTTCCCTTATCTTTGCCTTTTATTTTCTGCTGTGGATGTGATTATAATTGGCTTAGATTGTTTATCAATTCTGTGTTTAGCTTATGTTCATGTTCTGCACATTAATTGTTTGATAATAAGCTTGAATTGGTAATTTGTAATTAGGGGTCTAAACGTTCGTAGTGTTTTCAACGCTATTTGAACTTTCAAAATGTACTTAAGTTCTAGTGTCTTCTCTGTTCTAATATATAAAGTCTCTAATGACTTGGGCTTATCTATTCAATTCCCGAAGGATATGTGCACAAAGTTTGATGTCTTCTTATGGTGATGGTAGCCTTCTGTAACTTTGACAGAAAAACTCACTCGAGGGGTTCTCAAAGTGTTCTCTAACTCATTAGGGGATTTCTTTTCTAAATCCTTACTGGGAATTAATCTTTGTCATCTCTAAAACTTTGGGGAATCTTGGTGTGCTTCCAACTTCCTTGAGTCACTTAGGAGATTTTCAGAATTTTATCTATTGGTTGGGAGAAACTTTGGTACTTAGGGACTCTCCAAGCCTCTTTGTATGGCTTTCAATTTCTCTTGTATCACTGAGGGGTATTTCTATAATTTCTAATTTTTGGAAAGGGCAATATTGGAATTTTGGTTCTTTTTAATCCTTTAGGGAGGACTTGGAGTTTCTTTGATCCTTCTTCCTATCTTAGGGTCCGTGGCGATTCTATAGGTTTTTTTTTTTTTTTAGTAATCTACATATAGTTTAGCAATATGTTCTAAAATACATGCAGTTTAGCCATTGGGCTTCTTTCCCGCCTCTTCACTTCCCAATGGTTACCAACCGTTCCTTTCTTTCTTTCTTTTACTGTTCATCTTCTCTTTCATTTCAATTTTCTCCTCAAACTCTTCAACTCCTCTTCTCCCTCTAAAAAACCTACTGCCTCTCAAATCCAAAATTTCTCTCTTCTCTCTCCTTCTCTCTAGAAGAAAAAACCCATGGCATAAAAACCTTCCTACACCCTTTTTGGTGAAAACATCAATCTCACCTGTTGGTGGGTGCCAAACATCTCAAGGAGTCTACTGCATTCCTTCACAGGCCTAGACAACATCTCTCTCTCATTGCACGAGCTAGATCAGTAAGTTTTCTCAACTTTCTTATTTTTTAAGTTTTCCTTCAATCTTGTAAGTTTTGATATGTTTTTATCCTTGAAAATGCTTGAGTTTTGTTGTGGGGAGGGTTAAATGAAAACCCTAGGCTAAAATAGGGAAGGAAGATGCTTAGGAGTAGTTTTAATCCAATGGAGCCAAAAAAAAAAAAAAAAAATGATGAACACCCTTCTGGGTTCAAACCTACGTACACGAGTTCGAAGCTACGTATGCGTGCCCGAGCTTATGTATTCATGTTTGATCTTAAATCCTATGTACACAGAATCCAACATGCGTATGCATGTTGGGACTATAAACACAATTTTAAGCCCATCATGGTGCTTTTCTTTCACTTTTTATTTTTTATTTTTTATTATTCAAATGTGGTTTTTCCTTTTTTTGTTCATGATTCATTTATTCCCTCACTGTTCTTGTCATGTTTTCTCTCTTTCTAACACAAATCTTGTCTTGGAATTGCAGCCTACTCATGTAGAGTGCGAGGAACTAATCCTTTTGGCTAGGACTCCCAAGCTAGAGGTGGCCAACTACTCGTTGAGGATCTATTGCACTGATGGCTATTTCTGAAGGGCCAGTGGTAGTGGCACAAGGGGAGGCCATGATGATGATGGTGGTGAGAACTCTAAGGCCACACCTTTTAGGAGAGACTGAGTACCTGCATAGCAATAACAACAACATTGGGTTGTACTTTTATTTTTTATTTTTCCTTTTCATGCACTTTTCTTTTATTTGAGACATTGGGTTGTACTTAAGAATATCTTCATATTTTAACTTTATTTTGAAACATGTACTTAATTATAACAAAGAAACTAGATTTCTAGACGAAATGTGTGTTGGTGTATGTATAGTTGAATATGCCCTAGTCTTCATTTATCTTTCTTTCACACTTGCATATTGAATGAATGTTCTTAGCATAAGGATTTAAGTTCACAATCATCTCAGAAACTAGGGAAAATTTTCTTATTTTAGTGGATTTCAAGGAAGGAGAAAAATTTAACAATCATAGATGAATGCGACTTTGGTTCCATTATCCTTCCTACTCTCGAGGAGGATCTTTCTGAACTTGCCCATCAAGCCTTAGAAGTCCATCATTCCATGGCCAAAAGTGGTGCAAGTCTAGGAAACTAAATGTTATTATGGTCTTTAAGTATTATACCAAGAAGTTTGTACCCTTAGCCTGAGTGGAACGTTCCCATCATTTGAATTCTTTTTGTCTTTGTATACTTGTGAGCTTTACCTTAGTGCATGAAACTCCTCAAGTGGATCCCGTAATCCTTCACGTGGTCAAGAACTTGGAGAGTGGAAGTCTTGTGCCTATTATCTTGGCTAAGACTCTCAACGGCTTGGATGCAGTTCATAGGGAGGAATCAACTTTCTTTGTGGGTAGTCCTCTCTTTCTTTAAGTATTGATCCCTAATCTTTACTCAAGTTTCCATAAACTAGCAGGATTCCTCTAATTTTTGCATGGATTGCCTTTTGATTTTCAATCCATTGAGGCTCCTTATATTGTCTTTGAATATCTCTCTCTTTTTCCTCATCTTTTTTTTATTAAAAAAAAAAAAAAAAAAAAAAAAAATTCTCTCCTTTTTCCACTCAACACATATGCTCTATTTTTTCCCCCTCTCCCTTAGGCATGGTTGTATGAGAAACTCAAGTTGATCTATCCTCCTCTCATTCCATTCAATCGGTACCAACCAAAGAATTATCGAGATTGCAAGCTCAAAGACAAAGAGATGGAACCCGCTGCACTCACTAAACTCTTGAAGCATCTCACTCCTATGGACATCCAATGCGTGGGTGAATAGTGGCACAACAAGGGCATGACTAGTTATGGTTTTGAGTAAAATTATGTCATCTTAGCTAGGCTTCATCGTTGCTCTTACTATCCCACATGTCGCATTGCAAGGAATTTTGGCAATCATTAAGGTGTACCTTGTGACAATGGCTCATACAATGCATTGGCACTAATTGGAAGACTCTTGAGTAGGCTTACTGAAACTTGGCTCCGGAGGGAAATGAACAAGGATATTTGTTTTCCTCAATTCCTTATTCCAACTTCATGATACAAGAATTGGTTATCCATTGATACAACAATAGTCAGAGTAGATGAAAATGAACACAAGAAGTCCAACAAAAGGAAAAGGACTAAGTGATTACCTTGATATGCTCCAAATTTCACTATTTCACACTTTTATGATTCCATGTCTTTTCTTTTGAATTAATAAAGGATTGGAATGTTCTAAATCCCCAATGAAAACAATTTATCTTCTTTCAATTTGTGCGATGACAAAATTAGTCATTTATTATCTTTGCTTATTGTCTTTACTTTCTTTTCTTTTTTATGTGCCATGTAACTTTTTCCCATGACATCCTTGTGGGTATTTTCGTCATGCCCATGTTCTTTTCCCCAAATTTTTGCCAAGATTGGCCTTTCGGTTTTTCAACCTAGCATGGTTTCATTGCCCTAACTTTTGCCTAGGCTACCCTTTCGGGTTTTCAACATAGCGGGCTTTTTTTCTTTCCTCTTCAAGGGTTATACTTCCGAGTCTATCTATGTTGATCGGTTGGAACATTTATTCTCCATCTAAATCAGTAATTTTCACAGTGCCTCCTAACATGATTGTCCTTATAACAAAGGGTCCGGACCATCTGGGCTTTATCTTGTCCCCAGGGTCATAAATTTCTCTTCTAAGCTTTTTCAGAGCTAGGTCTCCCACCTTTAGATTTCTCGAGTTGACTTTCTTGTTAATTGCTTTAGCAATTCTCTTCTGACAATCTTGCACATGGTAAAAGGCTTGCATCCTCTTTTCATCTATCAAGGCCAATTATTCATATCTTCCCATTATCCAATGCCCTTCTAAGGCTTTGGTCTCCACCAACACTCTCAAATATTGTATCTCCATCTCAATGGGAAGCACTGGCTCACTCCCATATGTTAAAGAGTAGGGGTGGAGTGCCCTAGTTAATGCTTGAATAGAAGTCTTATAGCCCCATAGAGTGAATGGAAGCTTTTCAACCCAATCCTTGTATGTCACCACCATCTTGGCTAGGATATTCTTGACATTCTTGTTGGCTTCCTCTACGACTCCATTAGTATTTGGTTTATATGGTGAAGACTTGTGGTGCACAATCTTGTATAAGTTTATGATCCTTCAGACTTCCTCTTCAAAGTGAGACCCATTGTTGGAGATGATATCTTGTGGTACTCCAAATCGACAAATGATGTTAATCTTTATGAACCTTACCACATGCTTGGATTTCAGAATAGAATAAGAGGCAGCTTCTACCTATTTAGTGAAGTAGTCAATTGCACAAGCACACATAAGCTGAATTTGTTTTGTTTTTAGGTGTTCTTGGAAAATCATGGTGATTCACCATAGTGAAGTAGTTTTGTTTTTAGGTGTTCTTAGAAAACATTTAAGTTTATTTTAATGAAGCCCAATTACAAAACCACTCCCTTTCCTCTCATGGACTTTGCCTCTTGTTTCATTGGGCTTTGGTCCTTTTACAACAAATGCTCTCATCTCACCCTCATGGGCTTTCATTAGAATGTACTTAGAGATTTTCAACCTTTTGTCTTAAACATGGGCTTACAATGTATTCATCACCTTTGGGCTCTTCTCTTTTCGTTTCATTATCATCATTTTTTTTTTTTGAAGTAGCTCATTAACTAGGATATATTGTTGCCTTCCTCTCAAGGCCCATAAAGTTCTCATCATTTTGGGCCTAGGCATGCAAAAAAGAGGTGCAAGATTAGGGGTGTTCATATTGATTTTGAAGGATCTTGGATGCTAAGCCTATATCATACTTGTTACCTTAGGCCCAAAGTCCTCTTTTTCAAAAGGGCTTTTTGATTTGGGCTTATGATAGCAATTAGGCTATGGTATTAAGATATACCCTTTAGATTTAGGGATAAGCCTCTTATATGTGAGAACTTCTTTTCTCTTGTCCCATTTGCCTTAAGGTATGCCATAACTTTAGGGTCATCCTTCCATTTTTACATCTTTTATTTGTCATTTAGAATTAGTTGTTCACAATATATGGTTGTACAAACAAGAGATATATAAAGGGTATCCTCTTTTTGATAGGATCTAGGATCTCTCTAAGTGTAGGTGGCTTCCAAAGGCTAAAGGGATAGATAAGTAGGTCACTCACAACTAGGTGAGCCATGACTCCAACTGAGGGTCTAAGTGGACCTTTGTGGATTGATGGCAAATCGTCAACATACTCAAAGCCTATCATAGGCAATGGCACACATTGTGAGTTGGTGGGATGAACTTTGAAAGACTCGGGGTCGAATGGAGCCTTCCATCTTCCCACTCATCACCAACTGAGGTTAAAGGACAAACGAACCATGTGAAGTGTGTGCAAAAAAATATTGAATGAGCCTTTATTGAGGTTAAGACATAAGACACATAGGAATTAAATTGACAATCCCTAGCGAAGTTGCCACTGTGGACACAATAAAAAATAGAGTCGCCACATAGTTTCTGCAATGGCCTAGGAACCATATATATAGTGTCATTTTGAGGAAGGACCTTTTGATCTTACTACTAGAGATATGGGTTCGGAGTTAAGGTACAGTCTTGGGAAGGTGTTAGGTACCCAAAACCGCCTAACCCTAGGGTTGGCTTCCCAGCATTGTGTCTTATGTCTTAACCCTATTAAAGGCACACTCAATACTTGTATCTAACTCACACACACGTTAACATACATCTAACAATCAGCATGGCATCAAACATCCCTAACCATACACCTATCATGCTTGCAAACAAAGCCTATCATACATCTAATCATGGAATCCTCTATCATTCATCTAGCATACTTCATCATATCACAAGCCCTAATCGTCATACATCTAAACATGCTTTATCACAAATCATATTACATCATACCCTAACATACATCTCATCACATCATCCTAGCATTCATCTGGTCATGGCATAACATATTGTCTCTAACAAGGCAGCATATGTATCATCAAACCAAAGCAAGGATATAGCAAGCATATCATGTTATCATCCAAAGGCAGCAAGATCACAAACATAACCTCAAACCTAAACAAGATCATGTCACAAATGCATGTACATTACAGATGCATGACTTACCTTTACTTACCTTGCAGCAACTCAGCACCTATGGCATTATGCATGAGCTTGTGAATGAATATTCATATCATTGAAACAAGGAAAGCACAAAATAAACCCTAATTCTAACATGTGATAGCAAACAAGCAAACAAACATGTAAAACAAAGACTTTGGAAGCATAAAAGAATGGAAAAGGAAGATAAACAAAACAGGCATGTGAAAGCAGAAGCAAAACAAATGAAACAAAATTAGGGTTTTTGGGTAGTGGCTTGTGCATGCAAGAACAAGCTTGCGTGTGCATAATCGAGCCTACGTGCATAGGCAAGATTATGCATACGCAAGTTCTTGCCTTGGAAGCCCCAAAAACACAACCAAGCCTAAAACACTAAATCTAACACCCTAACATGCATTTTAAACATACAGAAACGTAAACTTAACTAGATAAACATATTAAAGCATGTTATAACAAACAAACAAAGCAAACAAAAGGAATTAAAGGCAGAAAAAAAAAGTTTGAACTAATACCTCAAAGAAAAGCTCTTCAAGCTTGATTTTTTACTATTCCCTTTAGTCAAATCCATTCACAAACCAATAAGAAAGTGACTAGTAATATTAAACTCAAAGATCAAGGCCAGAAAAGGCCCTAATTAAAAGAAAATTAACTTGACCTTTTTGATTCACTATTTTTAGTGTGCACAAGATCAAGCTTATGTACGCATGCAGAAAGCTGCGTGCACATGGCAAGGGTTTCCTTTGGCCTTATTTTTCAAAAATTGATTTATTTGCTCATTAAAAGTTATATTTTTCATTTTAACACTTCTCAAGTCAATTTAACTTTTTATTGGACCCTAAAGAAACCATGGGTCTTAGAATTCAGCATCATTGGGGAACAGGGGCCCGTGTCCTAAATGGTATAAAATGCAGTGTCTATAGTGCAATCGCATCTACCTTCCGTAGGAGACTCAATTTCATCTCCTAAAATCAGTTGATCACTATTATGGCTGAAGAGCCCATGACTATCTTCCAGAAGACATCTATCCCCTACATCAATGCCAACGCTTTTCCAAAAGTGTCTTTCCATAGCTTTGAGCTAGTTTCCATGATTCATGATGCTTCAGAGCCTGAGTCCAGCTGGCCCGCAATAGTTCTAATGGCTGCTAAGGAAATGCTCAAGTTTGGATACCAACTAGGCCAAGGCCCTTAGAGCCATAGGATGTGGGTTCCTTGCTCTCGTTGAACTCTCAGATAACAAAGGAAGATTCAGTTCGAGGCACGAACCCATTCATGAAGAACTCTTTCAAGTGAGGCAAGAAGAGGAAATATGCCACTTTAAGGATGCCTATTCCCCATATCAGAACCACTTTTTCGACTTTAGCCGATGTCATTATGCCAGATCCGTTCAAGGAATTAGAAGATGAGGAGCCTGATCTGGCTTGCATTATTCGGCTCTGTACTAAATATTTCTCTATGAACGCTATCATATCTCCTCTACTATTTGACTAGGGATGCTAGGCGAAATGACAGGCCTTTGGACCATCGAGCCTTGCTTTGTGGTTACACTGGTTGAGTAAGGTGTATTCCATCTGTTAGGATTAGTGCCCTTAAATCTTATTGTATGATGCTATGTATGACATTATGTATAACTTAATGTTGTAATTAATAAAGTCATTTTATTATTATCTAAAATAATGATAATATGAATATTTGGACATTATCATATAGTCCATGAGATACATAGTATGTGATTTATGTGATTTAGTCACAAAATATATAAGTTACAAGTTCTTTGTAAAATCAGAATTTTGGTTCGTACTCAGTGATGAAATTGGGTATTTCATCTGCGAAGACTATAGCATATCAACTAAGATGATTTGTCTTGATCATGGAAGTGGAGACTTCTAGTTGATATGTTGATATGTTTTAAGAGTTAAGAAATATTGAACTGGACCGCTGTGAGATTTATTATTCTCCTAACAACTGTCAAATGAATAATAAATCACACGACCTCTATTTTCATAAACTCTTAATCTTGAGAGAATAATGGACCTAATCATGAGGTGTAGGTTGCTTTGATATATCAGGAGTGAGATCTAAAGTAACGGTCAAAATCTCAGTATATTGGGTAGCCACATTTATTGTTAATGGAACATATATTCTCAAGATGGAATTCATAATCTCCTAACGGAGATATAAAATATTCCCTCGAGATAAGTTTAATGGGTTTGGTTATTCAGAGTGTTAGACCTAACCACTTTAGTAAGGAGTTACTAAAGTATATATTATGAAACTAGATTTCATAAATATATGATGAATAACTTAAAGGATTAAACCGGGCACTCAATGATTAAGATATAGTAATATTCAAAGTAACAGTCTACATTCATGACTTTATATTACTATGAATATTTTATGAAAGGGTTACATGTATAATAAAGTCTTGGGATATAATTTATTAATAAGGCCTATATTGCAATTATATTTATATAGTGGTATTAAATATAATTAATGGTAACTTTGGACTTGTCAAGAGTTGACAGAAAAGCCCAACGCCCATTGGAGCTAGAGTCTTATTTGTCCCCTATTGGTCCCACTCCAAGTCACACACTAAAGCCCAATTGGAAAGGCCCAAAAGGTTAGCCCAATTAGATAATCAGTTAGATAGAAAGGGAGAAACATACAAAATTTTATAAATGATACATCATTATGAAATGGTGTGTGTGTGTGTGAGTAAAAGCCACTCGATTATTCTCCCTTGGAAATTGATTGAGAGACCTCACTTCTTGGGCGTAAAGTGGAATTGGAGCGAAGACTAAAAGTGTTCCTATATACTTCTAATCTTTTTTTTTTTTTTTTTAATTTCACCACACCAATGTATGCTCTCTTGTTCTTAAATTCTAAACTTTACAAAGTACATGTTATCTCTCATGAATGAAGTTGATTTGTGATTGTTGCTTTCGCTATGTGTTTTGTATGAGATGCAAAACCAGTTTTTCCAACGATTGGTATCAAAGCGGTCTTCAATATCATGCTTGTATAACATGTAATTAGGTTTTAGAATTGTAAGGTTGAATTTAATCAACCATTTTCTTGGTTTTATTCCGTGCAATTTGCTAGTAATTTAGCATTTAGAAACCCTGTATTTAGGTGGGAATCATGTAAGAGTAGTGTATGAGAAAGTGTGAAGAAAAGCTCAAGAGTGTGCACTCAACAGGGCCTCGTGAATGGATCTCGCGATTGGCTCGTGGCTGGCAAGTCGCCAAAGAAGGCACACGTGTGAAGCATGCAGAGGAGCTGAAGAGTCATGCCAGTTGGAGTACTACAGGACAAAACTTGCAGTCTGGCCAGGTAGTTAGCTCGTGACTTAGACTCACGACTTAGTCAAGTCGCAAGGCCAAGTTGCCAGACCACTTTGTTTGGGAAAAACGGACATTTTGCATTCCAAACACACACCAGTATAAATACCCCTTATACCCACGTATTGTAGAGATCTTCCAGAGAGAATTTTAAGAGAGAAACCCTAGAGAAGAACAAGATTAACTCATCCACAATCTTCATCCTTTGATTCTCCAAATTCCTCTACTTTCACTCTCTCCATTGTTACATCCTTGAGAGGTATATTAGCCAAATCCTTTTCTCACCATACCCATATCTATGAGAATGTTATTTTGGTGCTTGGGAAGCAATTAGAAAGGGACCAATTGATATTGGTTGATGCTATGGGCTATAGCGGAATCCGATAAGTTAGAGAGGACAAAGGTTTGGCGTAACCTCATTGGAGCAAGAAGCTTGGAGGGCTTAGGTACACTGGGTAGATTAGGCTTGGAGGGTCTTCTGCTGTTCATGTATCCCAACTTCATTCTCTAATGGATTATTGACCGCTTGGAGGGCGGCAAAGAGGTTTTACATCGAGGACTTTGGTTTTCTCTTCGATAACACATTATTGTGTTGTCTTTGTGTTTGCATCTCTCTTCCCTTAATCTTTGCCATTTAATTTTTGCTGTGGTAGTGATTTTATTTGGTTTAGATTGTTTTATCAATTATGTTTTAGCTTATTTTCATATTCCGCATATACATTGTTTGATAATAAGCTTGAATTGGTAATTTGTATTTTGAGGGTCTAAACGTTCAAGGTGTTTTACACACTATTTGAACATTCAAGAATCAAAGAGATATATTGTTTTGTATGGTTCCAATAGGACACGGCTGTAACTTTTGTTTTGTGCCGTATGTTTTTGGTGTTTGTATTCATCAAGGACACCATCTACACATCTTGAGAATGGGTTTATAGAAGTTGTTTATAAACAAGATTGGATAGGAATGATGTACATTGATTCTCATGTAATCATTTAATATTAAAAGCTAGAATATCGGTCAAGCACGGGCATTTCGTTTTGCACTACTTGGATGTAGTTGACAGTTGAATTTTATTTGATAACCGTTGCCGATGCCATTAATGAATATGAGATATACATTGGTGAGGCTAACTTTATTCTAGGGATCAAGATTTGGCGAGATAGATGTTAGGCTTGTCACAAGTTGGATATATAGATAAGGTTCTAGAACGGTTAACATGCAAAACTCCTAGAAAGGATTAATTCCTTTTAGACACGGAGTTCCTCTATCTGAACTAAGACTCTTAAGCAAGAAAATATGATGAGACAAGTTCCTTATGCTTCTGCAATAGGAAGTCTCATGTATGCCATGCTTTGTACTAGACCAGATATCTGCTATTCAGTTGGTATGGTCAGCCGATATCAATCAAATTTAGCACCAAAACATTGTCAAGCTGTAAAGCATATTCTCAAGTATCTATGGAGAACGAGAAATTATATTCTTGTTTACCGGTGTGAGGATTTGATACCTATTGGCTATACAGATTTAGATTTTCAATCAGATCTTGAATTTAGAAAGTCCACTTCAGGTTGTGTTCACCTTTGGAGGTGGAGCCATAAGTTGGAGGAGTGTTAAACAATCTTATATTGCTAACTCCACCATGGAAGTTGAATATGTTGCTACACCATTTTTTTGGGGAGTTCTAGGTGCAGTCAATTTGGATACAATCCCAATTTGATTTAAGTAATCCTTGAAATCCCCAAGAAGGTATTCACCGCCTTAATTAGATCGAATGGCCTTTATGTGTTTACCCAATTAATTCTTAACTTCAGCCCTAAACTCTTTGAATTTTTCAAAGGCTTCAGACTTACGTCTCACTAGTTACACAAAACCATATCTTGAATAATCATCGGTAAAAGTGATGAAGTACTCATAACCTCCTTTTGCTTGGGTTGACATACGACAACATACATTCGTATGAACTAATTCGAGCAACCCTTGGGCTCTTCTACCTTTTGCTTTAAAAGGTCGTTTGGTCATTTTTCCCTCCAAACATGATTCACAAACTGGAAATCCATCAAAGTTCAATGGCTCTAAGAGACCATCTTTGATCAGTCTTTGAATTTTGCTTGAATTAATATGACCAAAATGCAAGTGCCAAAGATATGCATCATTAGTAGAAGGAAACGTTCTCTTTAATGATTTTACATGAGAGTTATTATCTAATTCAGAATTGTATAATTCATGCTTATCAGGAGTTAAAATATAAAGGCCATCAACAATATTGCCAGAATAGATAAACACTTTATCCTTCTTTATTACAACATTGTCTTTCAAGATAACACAATATTCATGTTTACCTAAATAAGTTACAGAAATTAAATTCCTATGAACATTAGGTACATATAGACAGTCTTCCAATATTAAAACCCTAGAATCAAAGCATAAATTAAACACTCCAACAACTACAGCTGGAATTCTACTCCCATTAGCCAAAGTAAGAAACAATTCCCCTTCACTCAATTTTCTGGTCTTCTGGAACCCTTGCAAAGAATTGCATATATGGTTAGTACAACCTGAATCCACACACCAGGAATCTGTGAGATTTTGTACTAAACATATTTCAAGAAGGAATGAACTTTTCATACCCTTATTATCAGCAGCTCTGAATTTTGGACAATTTCTCTTTCAATGACCTTTCTCACCACAATGGAAACACTTTCTTTTGGCGTAGTCCTTCTTCTTTCCCTTGTTGGCAACTCCTAAGGCAATTTGTTTACCATCTTGCTTGGTGAAGTCCTTCTTCTTCTTCCTTTTACCCTTGCCTTTCTACTTAGGTTGAGAAGTAGAAGCTTCAGCCATATTAGCGTCAACACTAGATGTACCAAATATGCCTTTCACTGCTACAAATTCAGACAATGAATAAATCTTTTTGTTCATATTATAATTAAGTCTAAATTCCTTGAATGATTCTGGTAGTGATCGGAGTATCATATCCACTTGGGATTCTCCATCAATATCGGCACTTAAAACTTCCAATGTATTCAGATTAGAGATCATCCCAAGGCAATGCTCCTTCACTGAAGTACTTTCAGCCATTTTGGTATTATAAATTTGCCTCATGGTTTCTTGTCTAGCAAAACGGCCTTGCTCACATCCTGCATTTGATGCTGTAGAACATTTAATATAGATGCTAGGATATAGCACTTGGCAATCTCATTAGATTTCTGCCAACGATCATATCAATGTTTTTCCTTAGAAAGAGCATCTAATGATGGAAAGTTAGGACATGGTTGAGTAAGCACATATCTATGCTCTTCAGCAGTAAGAACAATGTCCAAATTTCTTTTCTAGTCAATATAGTTGGATCTAGTTAGTTTGTTTTGATTAAGAATAGCAACAAGTGGGCTAAATGATGCCATGATTAAATTTGAAAACAATAAAAATGAATATAATAAGTAAGTTGGACACTCCGCCTAACAAAAATGTCCTATGCTAACTCTCCCCCTAACAACAAAACTACTCTCATCATCCAAAACTACTTCCCCTTTTTGTCACGAATGACAAAGGGTAAGCCACTGAGAGGTCGTCATCTTTTCATCACTGGAAGAGGTAGCATCCTTATCCTCATCCTCATCATCATCATCAGCACCATCATTGTCGTCCTCATCTGTTAAAGCCTCGGGAGAAGGAGAGGGAGAAGTGGCGAAATCACCGAGGCGAGCCTGTCGTCGTGCAATACGACTGACATAGGTGTTCACCTAACACAGCTCATCACTGAGAGTGTTAAGGCAAGCATCCATGCACTGAAGCTACGCCATGATGGCCTCGAGAGTCACACCACCACTTGAAGAAGAAGGAGTAGAGGTGGAAGGAATGGTGGAGGCTAGAGGATCAGTCATCTCCATCTGTGGCCACTTCGATCAAAGCTGAGCCTTGCTTCGCCGAACAGAAGCTGCGCTGATGGCACCCATGACAGTAAAGTAGGGAGAAACAGGAATAGGGATGAAAAAATGGCGAAGGATACGCGTGATAGCCGAAGGAAAAAAGAGCTTATCATGGGTCGTCATATCCCTATAGACATCTATGATAGAGATAATGAAATGAGAGGGAAAGTCTATGGAAAGATCCACTAAGAGGGTCAACAAAAATCGAGCACGAGGTTTTGTGATGGAGTTATAGTGAGACAGTGGAGTAAGAATAAATGTCATCACCATATTAAGGAATCTCGGACCTTTTTCAAAGCCCAAGCATGGGGTGTTTTAACGCTTACCCCATATATAGGGTGTCTCACAGAAGTAAGACAAAAGCTCGTCTTTGGACATAGTCCTCAGATGCTGACAGTAGAGGTAGTCAAGATGCGCTACTCACGGGACGTGTAGTATCTCGGATACAAGATCCGGAGTGACTACAATACGTGTACCTCGAAGTACTATAGTAAACTGAGGTACAGAGGTATCGATAATGTGCATATTCGAGTAAAGCTTCTGTATGAACATGATGGGACACCTCAAGGGTATCTCACAAGGTGATTCCCATCCCTGAGTGTGAATGACATCAAGTAGAGGAGTGTCGGCAAAATTCGACAAAATCACATGGCGCTCCGGATGAACGCCACATTAAGAAAAGTTCTTAGAGAAGTCCTGATGGGCCTTCTTATCATGGAATTGAATGTGAAGCGGGGGAATGGGAAGATCAGAGGATGAAGAAGACCCGGAATGAAAAGGGTTCCAAGTCATATTATATTGGCGCTTGGGTGCCATGCGCAGTCTATTCGTGAGTGAGTGAGAGAGAAAGGGAAATAGATGGAACACAGTCACAACATAGTACAAATAAAGAAAATAAAGGGCACGTATGCATGAAATATGCATGAACATGTGAAGTGCTAAGAATAATTGCATCATAGGTTGAAACCTAATCCAAACTACCAGCACACAATTTTCAACAATCAAGCACACGTCTAAGAACTTTCACAAAAACCTCAAAAACCCCAAAATTTTTAAAAAAAATCCCAAAACCTAGGTCTAAAATGCATGAATGCATGAAGAATGAAGGATTTAGGACACTTACCAAGTGATTTGATCTTAATCTAGGCTAAAAAGCACATGGGTAGAGGGATTTGAGTGAGAAGATAGTGTTTGGAGGGAGAGGAAAAGATTTTCTGTCGAGAGAAAAGTGTTAAATGAAATCTAATTTCACGCTAAGCATTTATAAAGAAAACGCATCTCGATGGATTGAGGAGCTATCGAGATCTGTTGAGCACTAAATTCCGATAGATATGAATCTGTCGAGGTGTTGTCGAGAATCTATCGACAGCAAAAGTACCTTAATGGATTGACATTCTATCGAGAATCTATCGGCTAGACAGAAAGTTTCTCGATGGATCGAGAAGCTGTCGAGAAGCTATCAAGACAAATTCCAAAAAGCTCGATGGATCGAGTATGCGCTAACTTCTGTTGAGAAAAGAAGTCCAAGGGGTCAAGAAGCTGTCGAGCTTGAAGAAAATGAGTTTTTCAAAGAGAGGAAAAATACATAGAGATGAATGCAACAAGCAAGCTACTTAAACATAGATCCAATCAACATGTTAAGCTCTCAAAAACATCTCTCAACAAGAAAATGCAAAGCATTCAAAGATCCAAAAACACACACACACACACATACACACAAAACAAGTTTAACTAATTTTATATTTCAAAAACAAGTTAAGATATTTTAGTGAGTATACATTAACACATGTATTCCTTGTAATGGACAAATCACATTGTACCTGCACATGTATCAAAAGTAGCAAAGAATTTGTGTGTTGTGTGTGAAAACATAGCAAGAGTACAAAAGTGTCTCATATTATGACGATTTGAGATAGGAGAAAATCACATACACTCACACACAATCATAATTGCTTGATGGGGACTATCACATTCGAGGTACATCCTATAACTCCCACATCTCCTAGAAACGCGCTTGCAACCATATTTAAAAGCATTTTGATTCTTTTTTCTTTTGATTTTCTTTGTATATTCTTTTTCTTTTTGAGCGTATGATGCATGGGCATATATAAGAGATATTAGAAATACCTAATGATAGGCCAAAAACGTATTGACCCCATGTGATTAATTAATTGATTAATTAGCAAAGTTTATTAATTAATTAAATTAACATGCAAAGCACTTGGTAGCACAACTAAATCACCAATTAAACTAAGTATGCAATGGAAAATAGATTGACACAGTGATTTCGTTTATGAATGGGGAAAACCAATACGGTAAAAACCTCATCGGGTTATTTTAAGGTCACCACTCCCGAGAATCGACTATTATCAAAACAAGCGGTTACAAGTAAAGGAATTCCAGTACCTTATACTAACCTATAGTTGAACCCTTACCCCAATACCCAATTAGACTTGTTCTATAGTGACAACATCTCCTTTTGATGCATGGCTCCTAGTACGTGACTAACCAATTGCGCGGATCCCAGTATGCGACTTCAATCACCAACTAGAGAAGGTTGTTAGCTGCAAAGTTCTTCAGTTCATCTAGACAATGAAGATCAAGAAGATGCTTGGTTACAAAACCCTACGGTGTACAAACACAACAATTTCACATGAACGATGAACTAGGGCAAATTCTGTCTCTAGTCACAATTTGCTTGAACAAACTTTATTCAACACTTGTGCAACTTGTGTACACTTTAACGGCCCTTAAAATAATCCTTTTATATGTCTAGGGTTGTGAGAAAAGAAATCTCAAACATACAATCACGGATTAGAGTCAAAATAGAACTGAAATTCTGTTTTTTATAAACCTCGATAGATAGCCATCTATCGAGAAGCTGTCGAGCAGTTGTTGAGCCACGGGGCTGGAATAGCTCTTCAAGCTTGATAGATGCTAGTTGTCGAGCTTTAATGAACTTGCACTTTTCAGCTTGAATTTTGGACAGAGTTGCATGGCTTAAACACTTCATATTGAAATAAAGTTTCTTGAAATATTAAACACATTCTAGATCTACCCAAATACAAGTAAAGTGCGTTTTGTCAAAGGATTAGCCAATTACATAAAATAGTGACATATGTTCCTAACAAGTGAATCACATATGTCCTAACACCCAATTATGTAAGCTTAAACATAAATTTTTCTATGCCGAAACATACCGATGTTATTCATGATTGGCAGGTTTTAGTGGTGAGATGGTTATTTATGCATTTATCTTAGGATTGTTTAGTCCTTCCCATCAAAAAGAGTGATATGAGTGTTAAGTACAAGAGATTACTTAATCATACTCATCACAAATACGAGCCACAAAACTCACTTGCTTAGTTGTGCATTGAGATGCTCATCTAAGTTACAAAAGATACAAAGTTTAGAAAACTTTGTTTCAATGGCCATCTAAGGTACACATGTACCAAAGTACACAGAACACACTGTTTTTGTTTTTGTTTTTTTTTTTTTTTTTCTAATTTTTCAATTTTTTTTAATAAGAAAACAAAATAAAGCAAAATTGAAAACAAACAAACAAAAATATGTTGAACAAAACAAAGTATAAAACTAGACTGACTCAAAACAAAATAGTAAAACAAACAAGTAATGCATAACCATAAGGAGAGAGAGAGAGAAAAAACAAAATAAGACTAAATCACTTTGAGCCTTTTCCCTTCCACACCTTGGATGAACCTTTCCTTTGAGTGAACCTTTGATTTGGTGGTGAAGGGGAATAATTGGAACCATTCAAGTTTGAAAGGAACATGAGGGGCTTAAGAAGATTTCCGAGAGGAGTAAAAGAGGATGGAAACTAATTCTGGTTTTTGAATGAGGTCATACTATTGCTTTGTTGAGTGGCTAACCACTTGTAGAAATTTGGACGAGTATGCTCTAAAGCTCCATAGTGATGATCGCGACCGTTAGAATCTCAAGATCATTTTTATGATATGCAATGAATAAATTAATGCATGCGATGCAATCATGATTTTTGGGGTATATGGATAGTCATTCCAATCATCTTCCTTGATGAAATCGTGGGTGCAAAATCGAGTGTCTACAGTAAGATTTCATCTTGGAGTCTTCATCATCAGAAGACTCATCAGTCTCATTACTTTTGGCCTTCAGTGCCATGCTCTTGCTTTTGCTTTCTTTCCCGATTTTAGTCAAACCCAATTCATAGGTTTGCAAGTTGCCAACCAACTCCATAAAATGAATAAAGTTAATATCCTTTGATTTTTCAATGGCTGTTATCTTGGCATGAAATCTCTTAGGCAAAGGCCTTAGCACATTTCTTACAACCTTGGGTTTGGGAATGGTTTCCCCAAGATTAAAGGCTGAGTTGACTATGTCCTTTAGCTTGGCATAGAACTCATCAAATGACTCATCCTCCTTCATTTTAATCTCTTAAAAACTTTGAATCTTTGGCAGCCTTAGTCCCTTCATAGGTTGTCTGGAGGATAGTCCATGCTTCCTTAGCAGTTTCAGTAGAGGATATCTTCTTGAACTTCTCATTAGTGACCACACTAAATAAAGCATTCAATGCTTTGCTATCCAATCAGCCGACGCTTCCTTTGGCTTAGTCCAGCCTGTTAGGATTAGTGTCCTAAAGTTCTATTATATGATGCTATGTATGTTATTATGTATGACATTATGTATGACTTAATGTTGTGATTAATAAAGTTGTTTTATTTTTATCTAAAATGATGGTAACATGAATATTTGGACATTATCATATAGTCTATGAGATGCATAGTATATGATTTATGTGAAAAGTCACAAAAGATATAAATCACAAGTTCTTTGTAAATTCAAAATTTTAGTTCGTAGTCGGTGATGAATTTGGACGTTTCATCTACAAAGACTATAACATATCAACTAAGATGATTTGTCTTAATCATGGAAGTGAAGACTTCTAGTTGATGTGTTGGTATGTTTTAAGAGTTAAGACATATTGAACTGGACCGTTGTGAAATTTATTATTCTTTTAATGACTGTCAAATGAATAATAAATCTCATGACTTATATTTGCATGAAATCCTGAGAGAATAATGGACCTGATCATGAGATGTAGGTTGCTTTGATATATTAGGAGTGAGATCTAAAGTCATGGTCAAAACCTCAGTATGTTGGGCAACCACATTTAGTGTTGATGGAACATATATTCTTAAGATGGAATTCGTAGTCTCTTAACGGAGATACAAAATATTCCCTTGAGATAAGTTTAATGGGTTTGTTATTCAGAATGTTAGGCCAAACTACTTTAGTAAATAGTTACTAAAGTATATATTTATGAAATTAGATTTCATAAATATATGATGAATAACTTAAACGATTAAACCGGGTACTCAAGGATTAAGATGTAGTAATTTACAAAGTGGCAGTCCACATTCATGACTTTTTATTATTACGAATATTTTATGAAGGGGTTGCATGTACAATAAAGTTTTGGGATATAATTTATCAATAAGGCCTAGAGTGCAATTATATTTATATAGTGGTATTAAATATAATTAATAGTAACTTTGGACTTGTCAAGAGTTGACAAAAAAGTCCAAGGCCCATTGAAGCTAGTGTCTTATTAGTTCCCTTTTGGTCCCACTTCAAGCCACATACTAAAGCCCAATTGGAAAGGCCTAAAAGGCTAGCCCAATTAGATAATCAGTTATTAGGAGAGAAACATACAGAATTTTGGTAACACGTGATTTGGTATGTATATGAGAGTTTAAATCTCTTTCATTCTCTCTAAAACATACACATATAACTAATTTGAAAGACCACACTTATTGAGCATCAAGTGGAATTGGAGTGAAGATTAAAAGTGTTCCCAACTGCTTTTCATATTTGGTTTTGAATTTCAGCGTTTCAAGGTACACTATCTTGTTCTTATATTCTGAAACTTACATGATACATGTTATCAATTGTGAATGAAGTAGATCCGTTAATTTTCCACTGCGTACACTCATATTTCCATCACAGCCAATCTCCACAACTTGCCACACATTCTCATCTAAAGACTGCAAGAAAGCTCTCATGCGTACTTTCGAGTATGCATAGTTAGTGTCATCAAATAAAGGAGGTATAATTAGAGATCGCCCTCGGGTTAATGGATCACACAGCAAAGATTAACCCTAATCAGAGTGTGCCTGCTCTGATACTACTTGATAGGCTAAGAATGTATTGACTCCTTTGGTAACTTAATCAAATTAATTAGTCAAGTGAAATTAATTAGATTCAATTACATGCAATAAGTGTGGTAGCACAAACAAATCACCAACTAAGTTAAATGCAGCGAAAAATAAATTTGACACAAATGATTTCTTTAAGAATGGAGAAAACCACCGAGGCAAAACCCCACCAGGTGAATTTAAGGTCACCATTCCCGAGAATCCACTATTATCAAAATAAGCGGGTACAAGTAAAAGGAATCCCAATACCTAATACCAACCTACATTTGAACCTTTACCGCAATACCCAATTGGACTTGTGATGTAGCGGCAATCTCTCCTTTTAATGCACAAATCCCAGTACGTGACTAACCAATAATATACGGATCCTAGTATGTGACTAACACACCAACTTGAGGAAGATGTTGGCTGCAAAGTTCTTCAATTCATCAAACAATGAAGATCAGGACGCTCCTTCGTCACAAAACCCTTGGCACAAAAGCACAGTAGCTTCTAGAGAGAATATGATGAATTATGGCAAATTTTGTCTCCGGTGACAATTTGCATGCACAATGACTTTGCATCACCTTGCATCACCTTTGACAACCCTTAAAATAATCCTTATATATGTCTAGGGTCGTGAGAAAAGAAACCCTACACAAATACACGTGGATATGTGTGAAATCAAATTTGAAAATCTAAATTTTGTAATTCTCGATAGATATAGTTTCTGTCGAGTTGCTGTCAAGCATCAGCATTAAACCTCGATAGATATGATTTGTTGAGCTATCTATCGAGCTTTAATGAACAACACTTCTTCATTTTTTTTCTTGGACAAATTTGCATGGCTTCAATACTAAACTTGAACTCTTGTTCCTTGAAGTATTAAACCCACCCTAGATCTATCCAATTACAAGTAAAGTGCGTTTTGTCAAAGGATTAGCCAATTTGCATAACATATGTCTCTAACAAGTTTCACGTACGTCCTAACATAGAAGAGATAGAGGTGATAAATCTAGCTGATGAAGGCAAGACAAAAAAACCTATCAAGACTAGGGTGAACTTTCCTAAAGACATGAAAGATGAGCTCGTAGCTCTACTGAAGGAATTCAAGGAAATATTTTCTTGGTCTTATCAAAATATGCTAGGACTAGATACCAAAATCATTGTACACAAGATTCCAGTTTAATCTGAATGCCTCTAGTGGCCTTTAACCCACTTCACAATTATAACTTTTAATTTTAAAGGTGGCCCTATATCCTTACGCTTTCAATAGGAATGTTAAATTTAAGTTCTAGAATATTTCGGCTACTGTGTCTCTAATGGTAATATGAGAATTGACCCAATGCAAGGAAACATTATTGGTTAGAGAAACTTTATTTTAGTGTTAAAAGTGTTATTAGTTCAGCGAAGTATAATCTTAGTGAGTCATTTTGTATAATTCGATAAGCTTTATATTTTGTAGAGGATATTTAGTAATTTACATGGTTGATTATAGGTTCTATTTAAGAGTATTTTGAGACTATTTGGAGGGTGTTTCAGCTGTACTTTCAGAGAAATTCAAGTACTGTAAGTAATTATGCATAATATGCACAATTTTTTTCATTAGGTTCCTAGAAGTCAAAGGTTTTCAAAAGTTATGTTTTTAAGCATACATTTTCTAAAGTTTATCAAAAGCATTTTTACATCATTGAAAGATAAATTTTGACTTTTAAATAATGTTTTAAAGGGAAATTTCAAATTGTAAATAAAGTTTTGAACGTCAAATCTCATTTAAAAGTTGATTTCTAAACTAAACTATTTTCAGAAAATAATTGAGTTTCAAAGTAAGTTTTCTAAAAAGGTTCTTGTTCGTTAAATTTGTTTTAAATCAAGTGATTTCAAAATCATATTACTATTTTTCCAAATGGAATTTAAAATGTTTCGTTTAGCTAATTGAGCTTTCAGACTTACTCAAGAATTGTAAAATATTTATATAAACTTCTCAGTTCTTATTCATTCCCTATTAGAGTAAAGCATCCTTTGATTTATGTTCAATTTGATATTGTGATCTTCGATATGCCTTTTTATTTGGAATAATTGTTATCATCAAGTAAATTATTCTATTTTGTATAAACTTTTCTTTTGTGATATGTGACTCAAAATAAGTGTTTTCAGAATTGATCAGATTGATCCCTCACCAGCAGGGGTTAGATGTTGGTATCCACTCATAAGATTGTATCTGAAAATATGTGATATGTGTATGTGTGATACTATGCCTTGATCAATTATTTGTATGTGTTTTCGAATGATTTTAAGATTTGAACACTTATGTGTTTAGCAGTTCATTATATGCTTTGGAAAAAACTATATTTGATATTATTGAGTGAGTTTGTGAAATTAAAATACTCGTGCTCTGCTTGACTCTATTTCATTGTGTATTGTGTATAATTGCTTACTAGATGTGTGGTTTACCCTAGCAATTACAATTTTTAGATCATAGTTTAATTGGGAAACAAAAACTTTGGATCTCTTTGATAGGCCAAGAATGTATTGACCCCTTGTGATAAATTAACAAATTGATTTAGCCAAGTTAATTAGTTAATTCAATTTGCATGCATGCAATACGCGTGGCAGCATAAACAAATCACCAAATAACTAAATGTAGTGGAAAATAAATTGATATGGTGATTTGTTTACGAATAGGGAAAACCTACACGGTAAAAACCCCACCGGGTGATTTTAAGGTAACCACTCCAGAGAATCCACTATTATCAAAAGAAGTGGCTACAAGTAAAGGAATCCTAGTACCTTATACTAACCTACAGTTGAACCCTTACCCCAATACCCAATTGGACTTGTTCTGTAGTGACAATCTCTCATTTTTAATGCATGGCTCCCAGTACATGACTAACCAATAGATGCGCGGATCCCAGCACGTGACTTAATCACCAATTTGAGAAAGATGTTGGCTGCAAAGTTCTTTAGTTCATCACATGATAAAGATCATGAAACTCCTTGGTCACAAAACCCTACGGTGTACAAACACAGCAAATTTTTCAAGAAAAAGGTGAAGTAGGGCAAATTCTGTTTTTCATAAACCTCGATAGATACCCTATCTATAGAGCTAGCTGTCGAGCTTCAGGCTTCAGCAGCTTTTTAAACCTCGATAGATGCTAGCTATCGAGCAAGCTGTCGAGCTTTAAAAACCATTACTTCTTCACTTGTTTCTTGGACAGACTTGCATGGCTTTAATACTTAATCTTGAAACCTTATTCCATGAACTATTAAACACATCCTATATCTATCCAATTACAAGTAAAGTGCGTTTTGTCTAAGGATTAGCCAATTACATAAAATATTGACATATGTTCCTAACATGATTCACATATGTCCTAACAATCTCCCCCTTCGGCAATCCGTGACAAAACCACAACAAACAAATGAACATGTGAGAGAAGTCATAAATCGCTCAACTTATGCTCACTTGTTGAATACAATAAAATATACCATAACACAAACTTTTGAAAAACTTTGCAAGAAGAGAGTTTATGACAAGAAGACTTTGACAACCTGTATTTCTAAAACACTTTAAACACAACTCATCAAGGCATTTTTAGTGTGAAACAGAAATAAAAGATTGCATACAATAAATAAGAAATATGTGTATAAACAAAGAAAAGAAACAACACATGGAAAGATAGATGAATAACATACATCAACATATATATATATATATATATATCCAATGATAAGTATAATGTATGTCAAATGGTCACAAGACTAATAAACATGAGGTAAATGTAAAATAAAGACAAGAAAAACACATAAAAACTCACTACATCCCTCAAAGAATATGAACACTCCCACTAATAAAAATCTCCTATACTAATCCTCCCCCTATGAGAATGACTACTCTCAATTCTAAACTACTCCCCCTTTTTGTCACGAGTGACAAAGGGCAAGTACATCATGTAGACATCTCATCATCACTGGGCGAGCTAGCACCATTATCCTCATCAGCATCATCATTGTCGGAGCCTTCCTCACTCTCATCCTCAGATGTCGGTGGAGATGGAGAAGAAGCAACAGTAAAACCACCCATGACAGCCTATCGTCGTGCGGTACGACTAATACGGGTGTTTGCCTAACATAACTCATCCTTGAGAGTGTTAAGGTGAGCATCCATGTGCACAAGTTGTGACATGATGGCCTCAAGTGTCAGTTCACCCGTAGAAGACGAAGGAGCGAAAATGGATGGAGCTACAGGAGTTGGAGGAGCTGCCATCTCGGTCTGCGTCCGCCTTGAGCAAAGTTGAGCATCACTTCGTTTAACAGTAGCTGCGTCAATGGCACCCATGATGAAGAAGTGATCGGATGGAGGAAAGGAGACAGAAAAATGGCGAAGAATCCACGTGATAGCTAAAAGAAAGATGAGCTTATCATGGGTCGCCGTATCCCTATAGACGTCTATGAGGGAAAAGATAGAGTGAGAAGGGAAGTCAATAGAAAGATCCTCAATAAGGGATAACAAAAAGAGAGCACGAGGCTCTGTGATAGTGTTATAGTGTGACAAAGGATGAAGGATAAATGTCATCACCATGTTCAAGAATCTCAGACCTTTAGCAAAGGTCGAGCAACGGGTGTTCTGACGATCAACCCAAGAAGACGGAGTCTCACAGAACAGAGACATAAGCTCATCTTTGGACATAGTCCTTAGACGATTACAACCGGGGTAGTCAAGATGTGCTACCCTCGGGACATAGAGCACCTCATATACAATATCTGGAGTGACCAAAATGCACGTACCTTGAACGCGAGTAGAAAACTGAGGTACTGAAGACTCAAATCCATGCATATTGGAGTAAAACTCCTATATGATCACGAAGGGACAATTGACTGGGGCGCCACACAATGATTCCTAACCCCAACTGTAGATGACAGTGGGTAGGTCAATATTGGAAAAATCTGATAGGATGACTTGGCATTCCGAATAAATGCCTCGTCTAGAAAAGTTCTCCGAGAAGTCCTTATAGGCCCCTTCATCACGGAACCAAGTGGAAGAAGGTGTAGGATTAGAAGAAGAAGATGCCCCAGAACGAAGAGGATTATGGGACGGAGTGGATTTGCGTTTAGGCGCCATAAAGCAACTAACACAAGAAAGAAAGATAGAGGGAGAGAGAGAGAGAGATAATCAGAAAGGCACCAACAAGATAATATATAAAAATATAAAAACTTGAAGGTACGTATGCATGAATATGCATGAACATGTGACATGCAAATTAAAATACATCATGTGCTCAGCCTAATCCAAACCTACCAGCACACAACATTGCAACAAATATAGCAAACATCTATAATGCATGAAAATATTGTTATAATGCAAGTGAGATGCAATGTATGATGTGTTGAAACTGATTTAAGCAACACCCATCCCAAATATTTCACAAAAACCTTAATAATTTTGAAAAATCCCAAAAAATTTTCAAAAACCCCAAATGTTAGGTCACAAGATATGAAATGCGTGATTAATGAGAGAGTAAGCATCGTACTAGATGAAGAAGATAATCTTGAGACCGAAGATTGAGTGAGGAAGAGGTTTGGAGTGATTTAGAGGCATTTTGCGAGGTGAAGAGGTAGAATGGATCGGGGGAGATCAAGAAAAGTGAATATGAAATTGCGCAGATTGTTTAAATAGGAGATCTTAATTCTCGATGGATCGAGAGCTGTCAAGAATTAAAAACGTGCTTGTTAGCTATTGGAGATCTATCGAAGATCTAACGAGAGGTGTCCACATCAAATATTCTTGATGGATCAAAGTAGCTATCTAGCATCCAGAAGGTTTCTCGATGCATCGAAGTAGCTATTGAGAGCTATCGAGAATGTGATAAAAAGTAGCTGAAGGGTCTCGATAAATAGCGTAGCTATCCAGAGGTAACGAGATAGCTGTTGAGATTTCTTAAAAATAGTTTTTCAAGAAGAGAAAAACACAAATATGAATGCAATCAAGCATGCTACACAACCAAAGATCGAAACTACATTTTAAGCTCTTAAAATTATCTCTCAACATGAAAAATGTCAAGCACATAGATCCAAAACACACACACAGTAAACAAGTCTAACCAATTTTATATTTCAAAAACAAGTTAAGACAATTTAATAAGCACACATTAACACATGTATTCCTTGTGATGGCCAAATCACATTATACCTGCACATGTATTAATAGTAGCAAAGAATATTGCATGTTGTGTGTGAAAAACATCGCAAGAATGCATACGTGTCTACATGCTCTAACGATTTAAGATATGAGAAAATTACTTTAACTCACACGCAATCATAACTATTTGATGGGGACTATCACCTTTGAGGTACATCCTATAACTCCCACATCTCCTATAGTACACGCTTGCAATCTTTTTCTTTTTATCTCTTTTCTTTTATTTTTCATTGCATATTATTCTTTTAATAAGAAAACCATGCATGGGCATATATGAGAGAGAAAAGAAATACCCAATGATGTTAAGCATTTGACATTCCACTTTTACTATGCCAAAACATACAAATGTCATTTCATGATTGGGGGGCAACAGTGGTGAGATGGTTATTTATGCCTTTCTCTTAGGATTTTTTAGTCCTTCCCATCAAAAAGAGTGATACGAGTGTTAAGTACAAGAGAGTACTTAATCTTACTCATCACAAACACGAGCCACAAAGCTCACTTGCTTAGTTATGCATAGAGATGCTCATCTAAGCTACAAAAGATACAAAGTTTAGAAAACTTATGTTTCAATGGCCATCCAAGGTACACAAGTACAAATGTACACAAATACACATTGTTTTTGTATTTTTCTGATTTTTCTATTTTTTTTTTATATTTATATGAAAAAAAAAAATAAAGCAAAACTGAAAAGAGAACAAACAAAAAATTGTTAAACAACGAAATGCATAAAGCTAGATGCAAATGCACGAGGAAGGAGGAGAAGAAGAGGAGATCAATCCATGGAGATAACACCAATGTTTTGACGAAGGAATTCAAACCGTTTGCTATAAAGAGGTTTGGTGAACAAGTTAGCCTTCTGATCATCAGTGTGAATGAAATCAATAGTAAGAGTACCATCTTCGACAATCTTCTGAATGAAGTGATGCTGAATCTCTATGTGCTTAGTCCAAGAATGTTGAACTGGATTCTTAAAGATGTTGATGGCATTGTCATAGTAGATGGTAAGATGCTCTTGACAAATACCGTAATCATGGAGGAGTTTTTGCATCTATAGAAGTTGGGTGCAACAGCTACTGGCAACGATGTACTCAGCTTCTGCAGTGGATAAAGAGATGGAATTATGCTTTTTGCTCATCCAGGAGACAAGATTATTACCCATATAGAAACAACCCCCTGATGTACTCTTTCTATCATTGGTATTCCTAGCCCAGTCAATGTTAGAATACCCAGCTAAGACATCATCTATGTCCTTGCTGTACCATACACCAAAATCGACAGTGGTTTTGACATACTTTATGATTCTTTTCAAAGCAATCATATGAGACCCTTTGGGATTAGCCTAATATCTAGCACACAATCCCACACTGTAACTAATGTTAGGTCTACTAGCAGTAAGGTAAAGAAGACTACCTATCATGCTTCTATAAAGAGATGAATCAACACTTTTACCTAACAAGTCAACAGTGAGTTTAACATTTGGGCTCATAGGGGTTCTAACAGAACTAGCAGATTCCAAACCAAACTTTTTCACAAGATTTCTTGAACATTTAGATTGAGATAGGAATATACCTAGATCTTGTTAATGAATCCGCAAGCCAAGAAAGTGAGTCAGCTCTCCAATCATGCTTATCTCAAACTCGCCTTACATGAGTTTTGAAAAACAATGAGTAAGCTCATCCTAAGTCGACCCAAAGATGATATCGTTGACATAGACTTGAGCAACTATCTACTCGACGTCTTCCGTTTTATTGAAGAGAGTTTGATCAGCTTTTCCTCTTGTGAACCTATAAGACACCAAGTATTGTGTAAGCTGATCATACCAAGCTCTAGGGGCTTGCTTTAAACCATAAAGTTCCTTCTTAAGGTACAACACATGATCAGGAAAGTGTGGATCAATGAATCCTTTTGGTTGAGCCACATAGACATCTTCTTTACCCATTCAAGAAAGCAGTCATTACATCCATTTGGTATAGCTTGAACTTTAGGTGACATGCTAGGGCTAGCAGAATTCTGATGGACTTCATGCAAGCTACTGGAGCAAATGTCTCATCATAGTTTACTCCTTCCATCTGAGAATATCCTTGAGCTACAAGATGAGCCTTGTTGCATAACACATTACCCTCATCATCAGTCTTATTGCAGAATATCTACTTTATGCCAATGATGTGCTCACCCTTCAGTCTAGGTACTAGAGTCCAGACATCATTCCTCTGAAACTGAAGTAGTATGTCATGCATAGCTTCAACCCAGCTTTCGTCCTGAAGAGCTTCCTCAACTTTAGTGGGTTCAACCTGCAACAAGTAACAAGAATAAGACACAAAGTTAGCAATGCATTTATCAACTGTACACTTCCTTAGTGTAAGTTCATTCATGTTTCCCATAATAACTTCAGGAGGATGATTCAATTTGATCCTAGAGGAAGGTCCTTTCTCTTCATGGGTTTCAAAATCAGGTGAAGTAGGTATGTCTGGTGAATTTTCTAAAAAACACTTGGAGTATCAGGAGTACTAAAGGATGCAGGCTCTTGTTCAACAATTTCTTGAATTTCCCTGGGCTCAGGAGGAAGAATCTCTTTAGGGATTTCCTTACTAAATTTCTCAAGACCAGAATCCGAAGATTCATTAATAACAACATTTACTGTTTCCATTACTTTCATGGTTCTTTTGTTGTATACCCGATTAGCCTTACTTGTAGAGGAGTATCCTAGAAATATTCCTTCATCGCTTCGGGAGTCAAATTTCCCCACATTTTCTCTATCCTTGAGAATGAAACAAGTACTTCCAAAAATTCTGAAATACTTTACATTTGGCTTTCTTCCTTTCCATGACTCATATGGAGTCTTCTTGGTGCTGGGTCTAAAGTACACCCTATTTACCATATGACGTGCAGTGTTAACGGCTTCTCCCCACAAGTTTCTAGCCACATCCTTTGTGTGTAACATGGCTCTAGCCATCTCTTGAATAACTATGTTCTTCCTTTCTACTACACCATTCTATTGAGAAGTAATAGGAGTAGAGAATTCTTGAGATATGCTTGATCTCATGCAAAAGGACTCCATATATGAGTTCTCGAATTCCTTACCATGATCACTTCGAATTCGTTCAATTTTCAAGCTCTTCCCACTCTGCAATCTTGTGCACAAGGCTTCAATGTGCTTAAGAGCATCTGACTTGGATTGTAAGAGGATGACCCAAGTATACCTAGTGAAGTCGTCTACCATAACCATGATTTATCTCTTTCCACCAAGAGACTCGATTCTAGTTAGACCCATAAGATCTAGATGTAGTAGGTCCATTGGTCTGGATGTAGCAGATGTCTAAGTGCACGGATGTTTAGCTTTCATCTGTTTCCCAAGCTGACATGGTCCACACACCACATTGCTCACTCTACTAAGTTTTGGTATCCCCAAAATTGACTCATGCTTAGATACAATTGAAAGATGTTTGTAACTAGCATGTCCCATCCTTTGGTGCCATAGATCTTCATTTGGTAAACGAATGCTATTGCACACAATATCAGCATTAGGAACCAAGCCATAACAGTTGTCTAAAGTGCAAACACCACTTATGAGTTTCTTTCTAGACTCATCCATGACAAGGCATTTTCCCTTTGAGAATAGTACCATGAAGTCTTAATCATATATCTGACTTATGCTCAATAGGTTCACTTTCAAACCTTCTACATATAGAGCATTTGCAATGTCTGGTATTCTAGGTAGAAAGATGATTCCCTTTCCTTTGATCTATGATTTTCTTCAATCACCAAAAGTGACATTACCACCTTTCTTAGACTCGAAAACCTTGAAGAGAGATTGGTCTCCAGTCATGTGTCTTAAGCAACCACTGTCAAGATACCACAAACATGTGTCCATAACCTTAAACGTGGACTTCATCATGAAACACACTTCGTGCTTAGATGACAGACCAGTGGGAATGTTGTTCTCTCATCTACCTTTTATGAACTAAACCTTTAACTTTCACTCTTCTCAGACGAACGCCTTTGCACATTTTCATTCTAAGACAGTCTAGTTTCTTCTTTGTCAAGTTGAGATCTTTTCCAATAGTCATCATAATAGAATTCAAATGACATTTAGACTTGCATTTTCTGATACACTCAAACAAGTAGAGATTAGAAAAACAAGATGTATTTGAAAACAAAAATCTCTTCAAGCCAGTTACAGCCATGACAAAAGGGGTTAATGGATCACATAGCAAAGATTAATACCTAATCAGAGTGTACCTGCTCTAATACCACTTGATAGGACAAGAATGTATTGACCCTTGTGATAAATTAACCAATTGATTTAGCTAAGTTAATTAGTTAATTCAATTTGCATGCAGTACACGTGGCAACACAAACAAATTACCAAATAACTAAATGCAGTAGAAAATAAATTGACACTGTGATTTGTTTACAAATGGGAAAACCTACACAGCAAAAACTCTACCGGGTGATTTTAAGGTCACCACTCCCGTGAATCCACTATTATCAAAACAAGCGGTTACAAGTAAAAGAATCCCAGTACCTTATACCAACCTACAGTTGAATCCTTACCCCAATACCCAATTGGACTTGTTCTGTAGTGACAATCTCTCCCTTTCAATGCATGACTCCCAGTATGTGACTAACCAATAGATGTGTGAATCCCAGTATGTGATTTAATCACCAACTTGAGAAAGATGTTGGCTGCAAAGTTCTTTAGTTCATCACATGATGAAAATAATGAAACTCCTTGGTCACAAAATCCTACAGTGTACAAACACAACAGTTTCTTCAAGAAAAAGATGAACTAGGGTAAATTCTGTCTCTGGTCATAATTTGTATGAACAAGACTTTGCTTTACACTCGCGAACCGTGCAACCTTTTACGACCCTTGAAATAATCCTTATATATGTTTAGGATTGTGAGAAAAGAAAGTCTAAACACATACTCATGGATTGGATGCAAAACAGAACTGAAAATCTGTTTTTCATAAATCTTGACAGATACCCTATCTATTGAGCTAGCTGTCGAGCTTTGGGCTTCAGTAGCTTTATAAACCTCGATAGATGATAGTTGTCAAGCAAGCTGTCGAGTTTTAAAAACCAGCACTTCTTCACTTGTTTCTTGGACAGACTTGCATGGTTTTAACACTTAATCTTGAAACCTTGTTCCATGAAGTATTAAACGCATCCTATATCTACCCAATTACAAGTAAAGTGCTTTTTGTCAAAGGATTAGCCAATTACATAAAATACTGACATATGTTCTTAACATGATTCACATATGTCCTAACACTCTTCATAAGGTGCAAGGTAGAGCATGGGAGTTTTTAGACGATGTCAATAATGCTTGAAGCTTTTAAGGATTTTTAGTTATTTTTATTTCAATTAAGATTTTACAGTATTTGGAGATTATTTCTAAATTGTAGACTTTAGATATTGTAAGAGGTTTATTAAGAGTATTGTTTATTTGTAGTTTAATTTATTTTGGATTGAACATGTTTATTGAGTTATGTAAGATCAACAAGTTAGTAATACATCTAAATTCACGTTCCATGGATTTGGGTTGTGACATCATAGATCTACTCAATTACAAGTAAAGTACATTTTGTCAAAGGATTAGCCAATTACAATAAAGTATGACCCTAACAGTCTTCCCTTTTGGCAATCCGTGACAAAACCACAAGCAACAATTATGAGAGAAGTCTAACACAGCTATCCCATAATTTACAAAAGTACATAAGTCTAACATTACTACAAACTCTTGAAAAACTTTACAAAAACAGAGATCGTGGCATGGTTGACTTGCAACCTGTCTTAACTGAAACACTTAAACAAAATTAATCAAGGCATCAAGTGTGAAACATAGATACGTTGTATAAAAGAGAAACATGTGTATAAAGAGAGAAAATAAACAACACATGTGAGACAAAGTTGAAGAAAAGAACATACATCATCATATATCAAAAAGAATACAATGTATGTAAAAAGTGGTCACAAGAACATGGTATATGAAGTGAGAAAAGATACACCAAAACCTCACTACATCCCTCAAAACACTCTCCCCTAGTCTAGTATATCCTATGCTAGCTTTCCCCCTAACAAAAAGACTACTCTCATATACAAAACTACTCCCCTTTTTTGTCATGAGTGGCAAAGGGTGCATCACTGAAAGGCCATCATCTTATCATCACTGGAAGAGCTAGAACCATCAACATCATCATCATTATCTCTACCAGAAGAGGACTCCTCAGCAGACTCATGTGATGGTGAGAGCACAAAACCACCAAGGTGAGACTGCTAGCGAGCGATGCGGATGATTCTAGTTTTCATTTGACACATCTCATTAAACTGATAGTCCAGACGACTACCAAAATCAGCATGAATGTGTTAAAGCTATTCTATGATATCAGCAAGGGAGAAATCTTCCCCAGAGGAGGAAGAAGGAGTAGATGAGGAAGAGGGTCGAGAGGTAGGGGTTGCATTTGTTGTCTCTACACGAGGCTGCTTCTCAGCAAGCTATGCTACACTCTTCCAAATAGACTCCTTGCTAATTTCACCCATGACATGGAAGAGATGAGAAGGAGGAAAGGTGATGTGCATGTGTGTGAGGATGTGCATGATAGGCGAAGGAAAGATGAGCTTATCACGTGTAGCAATGTCTTGATAGCAATCCATAGTAGATATTATCATGTGTGATGGAAAGTCTATAGAAAGACCTTCCACGAGAGAAAGAAGGAAATGATCACGAGGCTTGGTGATAGTGTTATGGTGTGACTGTGGAGTGAGTACAAAGGTCATCACCATATTAAGGATCTGTGGATCCTTAGCAAACTCGGTTATGGAGAAATTTAGGGTACCTCCCCACAACATGGCCTTCTAACAAAAGAGTGAGGCCAACTCGTCTCTAGAGATGGAAGAGAGACGATGATGACTAAGGTAATTCGGACGATCCACCCTTGGGACCCGTAGTACCTCGGAAATGAGCTCTGGTGTAACTACGATACGTGTACCTTGAATTACCGTAGTAAATAGGTACAGAGGTATCAATGGCGTGCATGTTGGAGTAAAACTCCTATATGAACATGTCAGGACACCTCGAGGGTTTCTCACATAGAGAAGCCCATCCCCATGAGCTAAATGCACCGGGTAGAGGAGTGTTTGGAAAGTCAGACAGAATGACTTAGTGATCCAAATGAATCGCCTGGTCAGAAAAGTTCTTAGAAAAGTCATCTCGTGCCTTCTCATCATGAAACCAAATAGAATTAGAAGAAGTAATAGAAGAAGAAAAGAAACCACCACGAATCAGGTTTTTAGAAGGAACGGATTTCTTAGGTGCCATGGCAAGGAAACTTAACAAGAGAGAGAGAGAGAAGACAAAGTACACAACAGAGCATAAGGCACATGAAAGAAGAAGGAAAGCTACGTGCAATGCATGATAATGCATGAACATGTTATGTGCTAAAGAAATTGCATCATGGGTAGAAACCCAATCCAACCTAACAGCACTCACAAGATATAATTAGTCACACAATCCTAGAATGCATGAAACATTGTTATAATGAACATAGAATGCAATGCATGAGCATGTGAGATCATTTTAACCAAACCAACCCAAAATTTTTGATAAAAACATAAAACCCCAATTTTTTCCCAAACACCAAAACCTAGGTCACAAAATGCATGAAATGCATGAAGAAAGGAGAAAAAGAGAGATTTAGAACACTCACCAAGGCATTGAGACTTGGATTAGGCCAAAATCTTGAAGAAGTGAGAGAGATCAAGATATTTGAAAATGCTCAAAACTGGGTCTGACCTGATATATATATATATATATATATATATATTAAAAACTCAGATCAATAGATCGAGAAGTTATCGAGCTTCTATTGATTACAAAATCTCAATAGATCGAGAGGTATCGAGAAGGTATCAATGACAAAAAATCTCGATAGATTGAAGGAGGTATCAAGCATCTATTGAGTAGATAGAGACTCCAAAGAATTTAGCTTGATGGATCGGGCTACCTGTCGAGAGGTATCATGAACAAACCTAGAAATCTCAAAAGAAGAGGCACGTATCGAGTAGCTATCGAGGAGGTGTCTAGCTGCTATCGAGATGTTTGAAATTTCAAGGAGGAGAAGTAGCATACGATGGATGCGAACAAGATACACACCAAAACAAGCAATCAAAGAGCATGTTAAGCAAAAAAACAGAACCTTACCTCTAGATTTAAAGCATTCCTAGAAAAAAACACACTAAACAAGTCTAACCAATTTTATTGCACAACATGTTTAGACAATTTAGAAAGCATATACGACCACATGTATTCCTTGTGATTAACCAAATCATACGAATCACATAAAAGAGCCACAAAGCTCACACTGCATAGTTGTGCATGAAGATGCTCATCTAAGCTACAAGAGATACAAAGTTAAGAAACTTTGTTTCAAAGGCCATCCAAGGTACACAAGTACCAATATACACAAACAAACATTTTTTTGGTATTTTGTTTTTATAAAAAAAAAAAAAAAAAAAAAAAAAAAAAAAACAAACAAACAAACAAATGAAACATCAAAACTAGATCAACTCAAACCATAACATGAACCATGCAAGAGATCAGAAAAGAGAAGAAATCACTTAGAATCTTGTTCCCTCTTGATGGAAGACCAGGATAGAGATCCTTTCTTTTGCATGAACCTTTGTTCAGATGGATAAGGGGGAGAGTTGAAACCATTGAAGTTCGAGAGAAGCATGACCTCCTTAAGAAGTTCTCCAAGAGGGGGCTAAAGAAAGTTGGAGTTGATTTTGGTTCCCTAGATATGGCACACTATTGCTTTGTTGAGTGGCTAACGACTTATAGTAGTTTGGACGAGTATGCCTAGATGCTCCACAGTAATGATAGAAGTGGGGCTTCTTTGGTAGAGACTTCTTTTTAGTGGAGGGATGATTATTCTGCTTAGTCTCTTTCTTACCAACCTTAGTGGGTGGTCCTAGAATGGATTTTCACTTTTATCCTTACTCACATTTTTAGTTTTAGGATTAGTTACCTTAGAGTTATCATTATTAGCAGGTGGAACAAAAATAACTCTATTTAAAGCATTAGAAGAGGTACTACAAGAGGAGGGAGAATGATCATACCCAAGACCTATTTTTTCAGATGTAGACTTATGGAGGTTTAGCGTTTCATCCAACTTAGCACTTGAAGTCCTTTCAAGTTGTGCTCTAACCTGAAATAGTTCAGCATCCGGTTTCTTAGTCTTTTCAACAAGAAGGTTGTTCTCAAATCTCAGTGCTCCGATAGTCTGATTAGCTTCATCAACCTTGGTAGAGAGTCCCTTATGTTCCAACTCCACTTCATTGATCTTTCCCGTAGCCAACTTTCTCGTAGCCAACCGATAGAGCTTCTCATACTTCTAAGAGACCTTGTACAACATAGTGTAGGTAGTGTGGATGACATCCTGATTATCCATCTTCTCAAACTTTGATTCTATTAGCTCTTCTTCCTCATCAATTAGGTCTACTACTTCCTTAGAAGACTTAATAGTAGTTGTGAAAAGCACTCACTATCCCATCTTGGTCACTTTCATCAGAATCTGCTTATGGTTCTGTATCACTCACGGTGGCAGCTAGGGCTTTGCCTTTGCCAATAGATTTGAGATATGTGAGATACTCTTGCTTCATGTGTCCAAATCCTTGACACCCATAGCACTTTGGTCTAGTAGGAACACTATTTCCTTGACCAGCTTCCTTGAATTCTTTCTTGCCTTTGTCTTGGGACTTGAATTGAGAGAATGTAGACTGTTTGCGATCCTTGTCTCCTGCTTTGACATTAGCATTTTTTATAAAATTTTTGAATTATCTAGTGATATAAGATTTTAACTTGGTATCCTCATCTCAGACGATTCATCGTTATCATCATTCTTAGTCTTCAAGGCCATGTTCTTGCCTTTAGCACCCTTGCTAACGCTTGCTAACACTTGCTCATAGGTTTGCAAGTTTCCAATCAGAATCTCTCAAAGGAATAGAGTCAAGATCCTTTGATTCTTTCTAACAATCTTGGGCTCCGAAATCTGTTCTCCAAGATTGAAGGCAAATTTCACTATGCCCTTGAGCTTGGCATAGAATTCATCGAACGACTCATACTCATCCATCCTTATTTCCTTAAAACTAGTAGTGATCCTTTGGAACTTGGAGTTTTTAACAGCTTTTGTGCCCTCGTAGGTATTCTGAAGAATAGTCTAGGCCCTCGTTGGAAGAGATCTTCTTGAATTCTTTATTGGTCACAACACTAAACAGAGCATTTAGTACTCTACTGTTAAAGTTTGTAGCTTTGATCTTGGTACCATCCCAAGTCACAGTTGGCTCTTCAGGTTTCTTTCAACCTACTTCAATTGTAAGCCATACTTTCTCATCTTAAGACTGCAAAAAAGCTTTCATGTGTACTTTCTAGTGTGCATAGTTAGTACCATCAAATGAGGGAGGAATAATCAGGGATTGCCCACGATCCATAATAGCAGGGGTCAATGGATCACACAACAAAGATTAAAAACCTAATTAGAGTGTACCCACTCTAATGCCACTTGTTAAGTTAAGATAGCTCGACCCCGGTTAATTAATTCAATTACCCAAGTTGATTAATTAGGTTCAATTGAATGCAAATCATGAAGGCACCAACAAATCACCAAAAATACTAAGAGCAACGGAAAATAAATTAGACATGGTGATTTGTTGACAAATGGGAAAAACCTCGCAAGGCAAAAACCCCACTAGGTGATTTTAAGGTCACCACTCCCAAGAATCCACTAATCAACAATCAAGTGGTTACAAGTATAAGGAATCTTATCAACTACTCTGGCCTATTTCTAAATATCAACCTACAGTTGAACCTTTGCTCCAATACCCAATTGGACTTGATCTTGTAGTAGTCTTCTTTCATTTGATGCATAAACCTCCAATTTGTGACTAACCCTTTGCACAGATCCTAGTACATGACTAACTCTAGCAACTTGAATAGAAGTTGTTGTTTGCAAAGTTCTTCACTTCATCAACAATGAAGATCAGGAATCACTTGGTTACAAAACCCTCTGACGTACAAATGTAGTAGCTTCTCATAAAGAAAATAAGTCTCTTGTTCTTTGTATCCATATGTGACGGCTCTTAAAATAAGCCTTATATATGTCTAGGGTTGTGAGAGAACAAACCCTAAAAAAATACCTAGGCCTGGGCCAAATTTCAAATATGGAAGTTCTAAAATCGTAAATCTCGATAGATCGAGCTGCTGTCAAGTTACCTATTGAGCTTCACATTAAGTCTCGATAGCAAGCATCTGTCGAACTATCTGTCGAGACTTAATGAATAGCTTTTCTTCATTTGTTTCTTGGACCAATCTCCATGTCTTTAATACTTGAATTGAACAAAAAATTTCTTGAAGTATTAAGCCTATCTTAGATCTACTCAATTACAAGTAAAGTGCATTTTGTCAAAAGATTAGCCAATTACAATAATGTATTACCCTAACAAAATAATAATAATAATAATAATAATAATAAGTTCAAAGACGATACAAGGAGCCTCAATGGGTTGAAAACCGAGAGGCAATCCATGCAAAAGTTAGAGGAATCCCGCTAGGTCAAGGACCTAGGCAAAAACTAGGGATTGAAAGAGAGGATCATCCATTTTAACTTAATGGTATGGGAAGGTGCAAGAGAGAGACTAACGGGACTACTCAAAGCATATTTCAAGCACAGTGTTTTCAAGAATAATAGAATGGCCAAAAGTTTCCACAAGTTTGTAATTTAAGTACATATCCCAAATAAAAGCATAAATGTAAAAGATGTTCCTAAAATACAATCCAATGTCTTAAACCAAATTTAAAGTGCAGGTATGAATGCTAAATAAAAAAAAGAAAAATAGTAAAAGCAAAAAAAAAAAGGAAAAGTATCTATGCTATGTTATGTCTGTGTCTGTGTCTATTTGTCTACAGGGTCATCAAAAGTGCCTCTTCCTTGGCTGGTAGCTTGGAGTGGACTTTGAACCTCCAGCACCATCACTACCATCATCATCACCATCATCATCATCATTATCATCGGCATCCCGACCATTATATAACTGTCAGGAGTACACAGTCAACTCTAGCTTGAGGTTTCTCCCAAGCCAAAGAAGCTCCTCATGCACTTGAACAGTGGGCTGAATTTTGAAGGAAAGGTTGTTAGAACAAGTGTTGGGATGCAAGAATAAAAAGTAAAGAGAATAAGGATGAAAGAGAATCCACTGCCTGCATGCCATTAGGGAAAGGATAACCTGTGACATTTGTATTACATCCAACAAGATGCTCCTGTGCAAAGTCATCAGGGCCATAGGCATAAACCGACCAGGGCAAACAAGGAGGATCAATAAGAGCACTGGCAATAGGGCCCTCTTGACACAAGTATTTCATTTGAATGCTACTAATGCATAAGAATGCAAATGATGACTAATTAAAATAAGAGGAGCAAGAACACATACCAGAACGGTGATGGAAGGCATAAGGCAAGTCCCACTGAACTCGTCATAGTCTAGCTCATATGTGACCTGATTAGTAAAAGGGATGCCCGGCCCCCACAGGTTGTACTCTGCATCCTTCTTGGAATGAGAGGCAAGCATGAACATTGGAGGGTCTATGGGGACCCAAGGCGCGTCCTCACCAGCCAGTTGGCAGTACACCCTTTCTGCCAAGTAGATCACCCTTAATCCACCACCCTCAAGGGGCTAAGAGAAACTAGAAGCAACTATAGCAGCTGCCTCCATGTTCAGGTCCACCACAAGAGCACTCCGACCCAAGGACTCCACATGATTTGTGAAAACACATAGGGTTAGAAAAAGAATCCTAAGAAGCATACAAATAGTGAAGATATACATGCCTAACTTACATCATCAGGAGAGGGCTTGTTGAGGTGGGCCCAAATCGAAGTCCTCTTCAAGTCCACTGAAGCCCCCGAGTAATGAGACCATACTCTACGGCCTAATGCTGAAAAGATATGACACTTTACAAGATTTAAAAATAACAGTTTGCAAGATGGCAGTTTGCAAGAGAATGTGTTACAATTTGCAAGATGATAGTTCACAAGATTCAGAAATAGCAGTTTGCAAGATGACAGTTTGCAAGATGTTAAGGTATAGTTTGCTAGACACAGATATAGTAGTTTACAAGATAACAATTTGCAAGGTATGGATATGAATGCAGTCAGCATGAATATGGTACATGGTCTTAACCTACATGGCACATGGATGTATGACCATAAGGATGAAAATACATGAGCTACAAGAGAAAAGGGAGAGAAACTAACCTCGATGAGCTTCTAAGGCCCCACTAGCTGACGTAGAGTCCCTCGACTGAGAGTGTCTGAGGAGGAGTAAAAGTAGGCCAAGCATACCAACCCCTAGTTGGCAACTTGAGCCCTCTCAAAGTCCTAGAAAAGGGCCAGCCACCTCAGGGACACCGTTTGTCCACCACTGGCGAACAATTACGCCCATAGTAGGTATAGCAGAAAGAACCTAGCCATCCAGATACACTCCTCAGCCGTCCCCTATGGATGATGCATGAATTCTGCGTCAAGATCAGTATAGCGAATCATTTCAGTAGCATACCTCCTCTTTAGAAAATTCGCACCTAATCGAATGCAAGACTCGTCCTCCAAACTAATCGGGACCCTATCAAACTGCAAGCTAGTCATGCGGGGCAATTCATGAGGAGTGATAGTCATCTCTCGGGCAGTAATATGAAAGGTGTGGGTAGTGTCCCACCACCTCTTAGGCATCAGACGGATGACGGGTTCAAAACCTGCAACATAGATGTGGCCTTGAGTCTTCTCGGTAAGGATGTTGTACCACACCAAGATCTAGTTGGTACTTCCCCTACCAGAATTTGGGGCTAAGACCTAAAAAAGGAAGATGGAATCAAATTCATGATTAGGGGAAAAGAATGGTGGGAAAGTGATATTGGATTCACAATAGGATGAAATATGACATGGGATATACAATTGAATGCAAAAATAGTGAAGGATGATGTTAGAATTGCAAAACAGATGAAAAACGGATGAAAAGAAGCTAAAATGCCTAAACTAGGTTTTCTGCCTGGCGCCACATGTGCACAGGATGGATCCTGCATATGCAAAATTCTACACATGTACGCAGGTTGGAACCTATGCGCGCATAAACTGAAAAATAGATACACGTGTGCAAGAACAAGCTTGCACGTAGACCCGAATCTGCGCACGCAGAAACGAACACATAATGGTGTCCTTCGATGTTTTCCAAGTTTTCTCAACCAAAACTCACCCCATACTAAAACCCAAGCATTTATAGGCCTAAAAACATATTAAATAGAAGATTAAAGGAAACCTCAAAAAATGAGAAAAGTTTGAAATACTTATTGATCCGGCCCTTGCACGTTCCGAAAGGTGTTGTTATGATCTGTAGGTCAAGGGAGGAGTCATTGTTAACCTTATCGATCCAACGGGTGAGATGGAAGGCATCTATGTAAAGGATGTAGGAACTTTTCTTGGACTTGGGTGCCTTTGAAGTAGATGAGTGAGTTTAAGAGAGAAATGGAGGTTAAAGAAGAAGATGAGGGTCAGATTGTGAGGGAATGAGAAAGAGGTAGAAGGCTTTTTGTAGAGGGAGTTAGAGAATATGAAGAGATGAAGGAAGATGGATAGAATGAAAAATAAAAGAAGAAGAAAAAAGAAATGGTTGGTAACCGTTGGAGAAAAAAAGATGAAGAGGCGAGAACATACTTGATGGATAAACTACATGTTGTTTAGCAATAAATAATTAATTAATTAAAATTAAAATTAAAATTTTTTTCCAAAGGCAAATTCAAAAATACACTAAAAATGAAAAAAAATACCCTCAGTAGGCAAAGAACACAAAGTCCCTAAAAGGGCATCCCTAGCAGATCGAAACCCTCAAAAGTATCCCAAGTGGATCGAAAGCATCGAAGACATCCCTCAGTGGATCAGAAATCATCATGAAAACTCCTCCATGAATCAAAATCATCAACTAAATCCCAATTAAGTCTAGCATCATAAACTGACTCCCTCGTGGGTCTAAGACACAGAGGCAACTCCCTCAAGAATCATAAAATAAAATTTCCCAAATAGAGTTTGGTGAAACGCCCTTGAGGGTGGATTCAACATCAATCCCCAGTGAATTATGAGAAAGAAGAAGATAATTATTTCCCAGTGGAAGAAAGTTCCCCAATGAACAACACACCATTAAAAATCCCCAGTAAGCTACCCCCTTCCCAGTGGGCCATACACCAAGACTTCGTGGTAGGTCACAATCATCACCGAAACACTTCTCAACAAAATTATACTCCCCAGTGAGTCCTCCAGCATCCCCAGTGAATCTTCCATCCAAAGAATGGCTAAGCAAGTCAGAATACAGAATTCGTGAATATATCCCGAGGGAATTGAACATGCAAGCATGAAACCCCATAAAAATTAGAAAGGAACAACATAGAACTTGTGCACATATCCCGAGGGAATTGAATATGCAGGCATAGGCCACACACTAGTCAAGCAAGATGGAATATAGAATTTATGCACATATCTCGAGGGAATTGAACATGCAGGCACGAAACCCCATACAAATCAAAGAAGAACAATACATAAATTGTGCACATATCCTCTGAGAATTGATTATGCAGGCACAGATCCTACACAAAACTTGTGCACATATCCCGAGGGAATTGAATATGTAGGCACAAATCCTATACAAGTCAGAATTCACGCCATATCCTATGGGAATTGAACATGCAGGCACGGTAGAAGAGGTGGAGATAAAGATAGAGACCAAGGTCACCCTGAGGCACAAGCCTCACTAGAAAAGGTTGAGATAGAGATGAAGAAGACGAGTATTACCCAAAGCCGTAGGCCACCCAGAGAAGTTTGAGGCAAGAGGGCCAGATCGACACCATAAATATATACCATTTTGCTTATCCTGAAATACCAACCTATAGTTGAACCCTTACCCCAATTCCCAATTTGACTTGTATTGTAGCGGCAATCTCTCCGTTCAATGCACAAATCCTAGTACGTGACTAACCAATGATGCACGAATCCCAGTACGTGACTAACTCCGCTAACTTGAAGAAGATGTTGGCTGCAAAGTTCTTCACTTCATCAACAATGAAGATCAAGAAGCTCCTTGGTCATAAAACCCTTTGCATAAAGATGCAGTAGATTCTTTAGATAGAATGATTACCTAGAGAAATTTCTGCCTCCGGTCATACAATGCATGCGTGACAGCCTTTAAAATAATCTTTATATATGTCTAGGGTTATGAGAAACCCTACACAAATACATAAGCATTGGCTGAAAATCAGGTCAGGAATTTCTGATTTTGTGATTCTTAACAGATACAGCTTTTGTTGAGCTTCTATCAAGCTTCAACATTAAATCTCAATATAAAGGATTTTGTCAAGACTTCTGTCGAGCTTTAATGAATAACACTTTCTTCACTTATTCCTTGGTCAAATTTGCATGGCTTCAATACTTAACTTGAACACTTGTTTCTTGAAGTACTAAACCCATCCTAGATCTACCCAATTACAAGTAAAGTGTGTTTTGTCGAAGGATTAGCCAATTACATAAAATATTTCCCAAACAAATAGGACTTTGGGCCTAAGATGACAAATATGTTATGGACCTAGCATCCAAAATCCTACAAAGTCAATATGAATTTCCCTAATCTTGGGTCTTCTTGTTGTATGCCTAGGCCCAATATTTTGAGAGCGTCATGGACCTTGAGGGGAAGGCTACAACATATTGATTGTGCCTTTAATAGGGTTAAGACATAAGACATAATGAGAGGAAGCCAACCTTAGGGTTGGGCGATTTTTGGTGCCTAACACCTTCCCAAGACCGTACCTTAACTCCAAACCCATATCTCTGGTAGTCAGATCAATGGTCCTTCCTTGAGAGGACGCTATATATATAATTCCTAGACCATTGCAAAAACTAGGTGGCGACTCACCATTGTGTCCACACCTACAGCAGTCACCTTGAGTGGATACCCACACTCCAAGGTCAAGATCACCCATGATCATAAGAGGGTTGCTCTCCTGACCATATGAGTCCATCATACAAGGAACATAACCATCATAAATAAATAGACACACACACACACACACACACACATATAGTGCCTACATCTAAAGGGTATGGCCCAACATGGTACAAGAAAAGTAAAACAAACATTGCTGTACCCTAAGGATGTGACCCAAGCAAGATACAAGGGAAAAGAGACCCTAGCCTAGATACAAGATTTGTAAAGAAGAGGCTAGGAGAGAAAGAAATAACCACATGGGGAGGCTTGACCCCTTAATCTAATAAACATTGCCCTTTTTTGAGTTTACATCTTCTTGCTTGCATTCTTGCCCTTTTTAGCTGGCATTTTAGAAGTTGTGCCCTCGCTCTAAGCGTGTACATGCAACAGCAAAGAAAACAAAGATAGCAAACAAGCAAAAGAGATAACAAAGAAACAAATAAATCACACAAAGGGGCAAACAAGCAGGTTATCGAACAAAGAAGTTATCAAGCAAAAGAGGGTGTCCTAGAAGGACAAATTTAGATTTGGATTTGGTGTTTGTAGTTCCATTATATTGGAGTACAGATGACACATGTGCCATCAAGCAAAGTTCCTAAAAGGAAACTTGACAGGAATTTAGACCCCTTAAACAACCAGATTGCGTAGCCTAGATTAATTAGCCAAGTTGTTACTTAGTCAAATTAAGCAATTCTAGGTTAAAACAATCAAAACAATCATATCAAGAATATAAAGCAGTGGAAAATAAATAACACAAGATATGATCACCCAGGAAACCACACGGTAAAAACCTGGGGAGGATTTGACCCACCGATCCTCAAGGCATAACAGAATTCACTATGAAAGAATTGAAGTTCTTACAAAAGGACTACAAGCTCCCCGCTCGACTTCCTAATGCTACCCACCAGTAGAACTTCCTGACATGACCACGCGCAGGCTCCGAATCCACGGACTACTTCTTTCTTGAATTCCTCAATCAGTTACAAGCTCCCCGCTTGCTTTTTCTTTTAAGTTCCAATGGTTGCAATGGTAATGATCTTCAAGATGTTGAAATCATCTCTACCTTGAAAACCCTAAGTTTTGTGTAAATGAAAGCTCCTCAAAGATCTCACAAGAGATTCACACAAAACAGCAATGTATGAGTAACAAAGCAATATGGACAACCTCCAAAAACGTGGCTAAGGTTTAGTTTATATACCTAGGGTAAAAACATAAAACCCTAAACGTTTAATGAAGTAGGGCTGATTTGGAAATTCTGCAGAAACGTCAACCTGTGCGATTTTCGATCGATCGAGTCTATTCGTCGATCAATCGAGCCAGGCCGAAAGTCCCAAGTACTTCTGCAGCCACTCGATTCCAACTTTACAATATTAAACCAACTTTGAGCAAGTCTAAATAAGACTAAATACAATATTTTGATCATGGTTTGCCAACATTACAAATTAGATTTCTAAATACATAAAATCCTAAGACCTTAGAACCTAACAAACTCTCCCTTTGGCAATCCGTGACAAAACCCTAAATAAAAACTCAAAGTTTTACAAGTAAAAAGCCCTTTACAAAGATAATGCTCATAAATTCAAATTCGGCCTAACTACTATCCATCAGTTGCAAGTGTAGACAGCAGCTTAGTTGAATCAACCTGTATAATCCTGAAATACTCAACAAACGCATAAACGCATGTGTGACAGTAAAGAGTAAAACAACAGGTATAACATTCTTGTAAGATTCACACAACACAAAATAAATACATATATGAATGATCAACTCAATCAATATAAATCAATACGCAGTGAATCACAAAACAACAAGAATTAATAAAAAATAACATGTATATCAATCAATGTTACTCCCCCTAACATGAATATCCCCAAAAAAAAAAATGATATACAAAGTGAAGCACCTAGATACAATCTAAAACTCCACTAGCTCCTCTAAAACAACAAAAATCTCCCCCTAACTACAAAAACTCCACTACAAGTCAAAAACTCCACTCCCCCTTTTTGTGACGGAATGCCAAAGGACAATCACAAGTCACCATCAAAAGGAGGTGGTGAGGGTGAATGAAGACGCGCAAAATCAGCTCGGAGAGCACGAATCTCGTCCAGCAAGTACACCAAAATCTGACCATGAGCCGCCTGAACGGTCATGACAGTCTCCAAAGTACGACGAACATCGAAGTTGGCCGAAGGAGGTGGAGGAATATCGGCAGTAGCAGCATCATCACCAACTGGATCAGGAATATCCTCACCAGCAAGACCTGCAGAAGAAGAAAGAGGAGGTGCGCTACTAGAGGGCTCAGACCTAGGGTGTTTAGAACCAGCTTGAAGATGAGCGGCCCTCTGTCTAAGAAAAGACGCACCTATAGGAGCTATCACATGAACGGGCTCAGAGGAAGGAAAGCCACTTATATCAAGATAAAGAAGAATCCTGTGAATGAAAATAGGATGTACAAAAGCATGAGCAGAAGATGAACTCCTGTAAACATCGTTCAAAGAAAGAAGAAAAAGATGGGGAAAACTAATAGGAGCATCAGTAACCAGAGCATACAAAAATACACACCTCTCAAGAGGAATAGTGTGAACATGGGAAATGGGCCAGATAGAATGACAAGCTATCCTAAAGAACAGATAATGTAACCCGGAGAGCTCAGCAGAAGTGATCTGAGGATCAGAACCCCACTGGACAGTAGTCCCAGTGATGTAAGACAAGACATCACTAATCTCGGGAGACACGTCATATGGATAGACAGGATGCAGAACCAATGGTACCCCTAGAGCAGCAGCCACTATCTGAGGAGTAGTGGTGTACTTTACGCCTCGTATCCAACTCTTGACTAGAGTGTTGGAATCATAGATGCGGATAGAGGTGTTCGAGTAGAACTCTCTTATCAAGGCAGAAGGTGGAGGAGGATCAGAAACATCCACCAAGGGTAACCAGCCCCGACGCTCAAAATTTGCCCTAATGGCAGGATCGAGTTCATCTAACAACACAGAACGCTCAGCCCATATCTTTCTCCTAATGTTTAGCTTCTCAAAAATCTCTTGGTTTTTCTCACTCGAAAACTTCTCACGATCAAAGGATGGAGGGGGTGAAGGAGAAGGTGAGGGAACATTCCTACGGGCTCTAGTCTTCCTAGGCATAGTGCTAAGGAAAGGACAGAGACACAAAGTGAAAACCACAAAGAACAAGAGAAAACAAAACCAAGGGCAGTCTACAAATTAGCACAATAAAGAATATAGAACAAAAAAATCTATATGATGCATGAACAATAAAATGTTGTGATGCATGATCTAATGCAGTAAACAATTAAGTTTAATTGAGAGTAATTTAACAAAATTGGTTTGAACAGGGAATTTCTATAAAAAATCCCAAAAATTGAGAACCACTTGTTGAAATTTTTAAATATAATGATGAATTGAGCATTACAAAACACATCCCATAGATTATAATGCTTAATTACAACAACACAACAAGCCAATTTCATCAAATTCTACCCAATTTAACAAAAGCCCCAATTCGGATCAAGAACAAACCCTAGATTTTTCAATTTTTCACCAAACTCAAAATTGATCAAATTAACATGTAAGAATCATGTTTATGATGTGTCCCCACAAAAACCCAATGATCAATTGCATAAAATAAGGCTTGAATCACAGAAAATCCCAAATATGCAAAGTCCGAAAATCACCCTCAAATGCATGGATTTATGCATGAAAACATGAAAATAAATTCAAAAGGAAGGACAAAAGAGTCTTACCGGCTTGAGGAGAGAGAGATTTTGCAAAAACTTCGGAAGAAAACGACAAAAATCGCTATGTGGAGCCTTGCCAACTCGGAGAGAGAGAAGAAAAAATTTGAAAATTTTGAATAGTGAGTTTGAAAAAGTCATATCTGAACTTTTAAAAAAGCTTTTCCACGATATTCGATCAATCGAAAATTACATTCGATCGATCGAAACACACAGTCATTTTAAGACAAATGAGAGCACTTTTTCGATTGATCGAAAAACAGGCTGGATCGATCGAAATAGGCAAAGGCTCACTGAATTTTTTGAAAAATCACAATTTTTGAAAAACACAAACCTAATTTTGAAAATAACTCCTCAAAGCATTAAATTGAAGAAACAAAATGCATGAGTATGAGATGGAATGCTCTTTCAAAAACCCAAAATTTTGAACCCAATTTTCTCATAACAAATTTCAATCAATCTCCCATTGAATTTTCTCAAGCAACAGATATGTTGTGCACAAATCTCAAGATAATTTCAAACTTGGTTGGTCAGACCAAAAACACACAGACTAGCATGTACAGTGTTTAACATAGAGTAACTTGTGTAGTGTGTGAAACTAGTAGACAACTTGAGATACTTGTGAGGTGATATGTGAATAGCAATCAAACACAAAGTCTACACAATTCATCACATAGAATTTAAAAGAGACTATCACCTAAAGAGTTACATCCTATAACTCCCACATCTCCTAGAACAAAAGCTTGCAATCATGTAAGTTTCTTATATTTTGCCCCATTATTTAGGTGAAATTTGGCATAAAGCCTAATAGTACACACCAGATTAGATTATGTGAAATGGCATCAAGCCTAATAGTACACACCAGATTTAAGCATTAAGCATTTAAGCATTTAAAGAGGCTACACCTTATGTTCTTTTTGTGCATGTGCTACACTTTCTCGAGCACAAAATCTTATGATATGCACTAAGGTGTTCATGATTGGCTAGTGAACAGTGGTGAGATGGTTATTTATGCCTTTCTCAAAAGAATCAAGTCCGACAGTCAAAAAACATGTGACTTCGAGATTAAGACAAAGTGATTAATAACCACACACATCTTTCCCACACAACATGCACTACAAAGTTTCAACTAGTCAAGTGCAATGAATAAGTTCATCAAAGTTAAACAAGGTACACAAGACATGATATGTGTAAAAAAATAGACCAACCTTGTTTTTCAAAAATCAAGAAGAATAGTGTCAAACATAATTTTGGCTTTTTTTTTTTTTTTTTTTTTTTAATTATTAAAAGAGAAAACAAATAAATTCTAGAATGAAATGCATGAATGTAATGCAATGCAAGTCCTAGAACAAAAACACAAAAAACCAAAGAACAATGGTCACAAAGGAAAAGAGCAATGAAGCACAAGGACCATGTCAAAAAGACTCAATTAGTTCGAGTCTTTTGCATCCAAAACTTTTTAGATGCACCACGAGCATTGGAGTTCTTATTCACATTCGAGTGATTCCCAACTCCAAGATTGGAATAAAGGTTTAACACCTTTACCAATTCACCAATTAATGCCATAGGATCTTGTGCTTGAGGCACAGGCACTTTTGGTTTATTTGCTCTCTTATCAGCTTGAAGCTTGTAACAGTTAGGACAAATGTGTCCAGACTTACCACAATAATGACAAACCCATGCAGGTTTACCTTGCATCTTCTCCTTAGATTTGGTAGGCTCTTTAGGTTTAGAATCTCTTAAGTCTACCCTAATCTTCTTAGGTGGTGAAACTTCTACAGGTTTAACTACCTCACTCACAGGCGGTTTGACAGTTTCACTCACAACCTCACTCACAGAGGGTTCTGAAGAAGAAGCAAGAACAAAATTTGTGGAATGAGGTGCAGAATCAAAGATGCTTTCAACATATCCTAACCCAGTTTTATCAGAAGGATACTTTTGAACATTCAGCATGTGATCAAGTTTAGAACTAGTAGATCTAGCAACAGATAAATCATGTTCCAAAGTTCTAACTTTATCAAGAAAAAGCATGTTCTCAGATTTAACATTATTCAAAAGCTCATTAGTATCAAACAGTTTAACAAGCAAATTTTTCTTTTCAAGCTCAAGAGAATCAATTTTCTTTAGGCCAAGTTCAACTTTCATAGCATCCTTTGCAGCAATTTTGCAAAGTTTGTTATAGGCATCTTGAAGATCTGCATCTTTAGAGAGTTCCCCATCAAAAGGGTTCTCTTCAGCAGATATGCTTTCATTGACTATAGCAGTAGCCGTGAAAGCAATGAGGTTTCCATCCTCGTCACCACCGGACTCATCATCAGAAACCTCATTATCACTAAGGGTTACAGCCATAGCTTTACCCTTAGTCCTCAAGAATGTAGGACATTCAGATTTCACATGACCATACCCTTGACAGCCAAAACACTGAGAACCCAAAGAGTTATTAGAAGATTGACCAAAATTTTCTCTAGGTTTTTCAAAATTGTTAACCTTAGTGGGATCATTCTTCCTAAAATTTCTAGGTTCAGCAGTGTAAATACCTCTAGCCTTTCTATTTGTATTCCTAAGAAAGTTCTTAAAGTTTTTGGCAAGATAGGCAATCTTTGTAGCAGAGAGCTTATCATCAAATCCACCACCATCAACATCATCAACTGACTTAAGAGCCATTGATTTGGATTTGTTCGCTTTAGGTAGGTCAGACTCATAGGATTGAAGAGATCCTACAAGCTCATCAACAGGGATGGAGTCCACATCCTTGCTTTCAGTTATGGCAGTCACTTTGGGTCTAAAGTCTTCAGTTAAAGATCTAAGAATCTTCCTAACAATTTTAGGTTGATCATAGATTTCACCCAAATTAAAAGTAGAATTGACAATATCATTTAATTTAGCATAGAATTCATCAAAAGATTCATCGTCAGACATTCTAATGCTTTCAAATCTAGAAGTCAATTGTTGCAATTTGTTTATCTTAACTGCCTTTGTGCCTTCATGCACAGTTTGGAGGATTTTCCAAGCAATATGAGCAACCTCAACATTAGAGATCCTCTTAAATTCCTCCATAGAAACAGCATTAAAGATGGCATTCATAGCTTTGCTATTGAAGCTTGCTGCTTCTTTTTCAGAAGTTTGCCACTCACTCATAGGAGTAGCGGGCTTCTCCCATCCGTATTCAACGGAATTCCAAACCCTTTCATCAATGGATTTCAAGAATGCTTTCATCCTTACTTTCCAATAAGCATAGTTGTTCCCATCAAAGTGAGGAGGAACAAACAGAGAGTGTCCATGCTCCATGACAACAGGGGTCAAGGATTAGCTCAGAGATTAAAAATCTCAAACAAAAAGAGCTACTGGCTCTGATACCACTTGACAGGAATTTAGACCCCTTAAACAACCAGATTGCGTAGCCTAGATTAATTAGCCAAGTTGTTACTTAGTCAAATTAAGCAATTCTAGGTTAAAACAATCCAAACAATCATATCAAGAATATAAAGCAGCGGAAAATAAATAACACAAGATATGATCACCCAGGAAACCACACGGTAAAAACCTGGGGAGGATTTGACCCACCAATCCTCAAGGCATAACAGAATTCACTATGAAAGAATTGAAGTTCTTACAAAAGGACTACAAGCTCCCCGCTCGACTTCCTAATGCTACCCACCAGTAGAACTTCCTGACACGACCACGCGCAGGCTCCGAATCCACGGACTACTTCTTTCTTGAATTCCTTAATCAGCTACAAGCTCCCCGCTTGCTTTTTCTTTTAAGTTCCAATGGTTGTAACGGTAATGATCTTCAAGATGTTGAAATCATCTCTACCTTGAAAACCCTAAGTTTTGTGTAAAGGAAAGCTCCTCAAAGATCTCACAAGAGATTCACACAAAACAGCAATGTATGAGCAACAAAGCAATATGGACAACCTCCAAAAACGTGGCTAAGGTTTAGTTTATATACCTAGGGTAAAAACATAAAACCCTAAACGTTTAATGAAGTAGGGCTGAGTTGGAAATTCTGCAGAAACGTCAACCTATGCGATTTTCGATCGATCGAGTCTATTCTTCGATCGATCGAGCCAGGCCAAAAGTCCCAAGTACTTCTGCAGCCACTCGATTCCAACTTTACAATATTAAACCAACTTTGAGCAAGTCTAAATAAGACTAAATACAATGTTTTGATCATGGTTTACGAACATTACAAATTAGAGTCCTAATACATAAAATCCTAAGACCTTAGAACCTAACAAAACTAAGCTTGATGACACAAACAAGCATACAAAGATACATGCATGGATATATAAACAAGGGTGCAAAGCAAGCATAACAAGCATGCTTTCACATAGAGGGGAAGGGTAATCATGTTACAAGGCACATAGAAAAGGCTAACATGAGCAACCCTAACATGCCAAGCTAAACAAAAGGGGAAAAAGGCAAGTGGCAAGCAAGCCAAACATCATGAAGATGTATTCCCAAACATGGTTGCATCTAAACAAGCCACCAAAAGGGGGGATGCGACCAAACAAGTAAGTGGCTTGAAAGACCAGCAAGCGACAAATCCACAAAGGGAAAACAAGTAAGAACATGGCAAAGAGCCTAGATCTAAGCAAACAAGGTATTTAGACATATCCTTACCCAAGAAGGCTAGGCCAACAACATCAAAGTGATAAAACATGTTATAAAACAAGAAAAAGCAATAAACACAATAGGAAAATAAATGCGTGTAGATAGTAGCTAAAAAGCTACATCTACACCCCCAAACCTCAAATCCAAGGTACCAAGACCAAGGAAAGGAAGATGAGAGCAAGAACACTACCTCTTGATTGTTGGGAAAAATGAGAAATAAAAGGTTTTTATGTGTGTTTTGGAGAGAATTTAGAAAGAGAGAGAGAATTTTCCCAAAATATGCTCCAAAATTCGTTTTTATTTTTAAGTTCTGGGGGTCTAAAGGTATTTTATGGAGGTTTTTTGATCTTTCAACTTCTGGCGGCCTTTCAGCCAACTCTGATGGCCCTTTAAGGTACGTAGGGCGAGTTGCTGATATCATCAATCTTGTCTTTTTCTGGTTCTGACTTTAATCGCATATTTAAAGGTCTTACCGGACTCCAATTGAGCTGATCCTGATGTCCTTGGAAAGGTATGAATGTCTAGAGCTTGACTTATCAAAGCCAAGCAGAAAGAAATAGTTGTTGGAATGCTTGGAGAAACTAAAGAATATGTAGCCTCTAATGGTTAATCAAATGGATATAATCAAGGAAATGCAATTGAATTGCAAATCCATGTTGTAGATACTGTATTTTGTCTACCTTTGATTTGTGTGCCGGACCTTGAAAATTCCAAAAATATTACATTTTCTCCATGGGGACATGGAAACATCTAGATTAACGTGGTGCAACCCGTTCAGGCATCGGAGCACTCAAAGTGCCTTTTCTGGTCAAATTGATCGAAATGCCCCTAGTTAACCCCAAGTTGAACAAAAGTCAAACGAGGTCAAAGTCCTCCCAAAACGGCATTTTTCATGCTTTTGCATCAAACCCAAGCCACTTGGATCAAGTTTGACCTGATGTTGACTCTCAAGGACACTAGAAACCCTAATTTTGATCCAACCATTAGAACAGGTTTGGACTAGTGCCATTATGAAGATTATCATATTCCCTGTCCAACAACTATTCATGGGTCAAAAATCGAAGTTAACATGGTTGAGATATCCAGAAAACCATACAAACCACTTCAGCACGCTTCTCGAGACCATAACTTTTGATCTGACCGTAGGATTTCTAATTTCTTTAGTGTTCTGGAAACTAGGTATCTAGTGCTCTCTAGGGATACCAAGATCAGCTCAATCCAAGTCTAAAAAGACCTTTAAATACGCGTCTGAAGCTGGACAAGAAAAAGCCGGAACTTCTGATGTAAACAGAGGTGGCCGGTGGCCATTCAAGGGCCGCTGGAAGCCGAAGGGTTAGATTTTGGACTTGTTTTGGTAGGTCCTCTCTCTTTTCTTCTCTAATTTCTCTCCTAAACAAGTCCAAACACCTTTGATTCTTCTTTTTTCCCCACAATCACAAGGTAGTGTTCTTGCACTCAATCCTCATCTCCTTCATTCCATATCTTGGATTTGAGGTTTAGGGGTGTGGATGTAGCTTTTTAGCTACAATCCACACCATTTTCTTTTCAAATCTTTTTCTTGCACAACAGTGTGCTTTATTGCTTTTCTTAGCATGTTCATGCTTCTTCTTTTTTTTCTTTTTTGGTGCATGTTTTATGGTGTTTCTAGTTTGTTTCCATGTTTTTTGCCATGATTTATCTCTTTGATGTTGTTGGCCTAGCCTTCTTGGGCTAGGATATGTCTAAATTCCATGTTTGTGCTTAGATCTACATGCCTATGCTTTCTTTGCTATGTTTATGCTTAGATCTAAGTGCCTATGTTTAGATCTATGTCTCTTCGGGCCCCATGTCATGCCTATATTTAGATCTATGTGTTTATGTGCTCCGTGCCATGTTTATGTGCTTAGATCTATATGTTGGTTGCTAATGCCATATGATTCTATAGCCCTTTTGTTCCTCGATATCTCCCTTTCTTGTGTTTTAGCCCTTATTGGTGGGGTTTAGATCCAGATCCCATGGTTTAGGCCTACATCCACACACCTAGGCCTATATCAAAGAGTTTGGATCATTTCGCTATATGCACATGTATGTTTGCTTGCTTCTATGCTTTATGTCTATGCTTGCCTTTCTAGATCTAGGCTTTTCCATGCTTTGTGCCCCCCATGAGGTTTTTCTTGTATGGTTACATCCATCCCCCTTGTGGCCTATTGGGGTGTAACCACTTGTGAGAAGCGTCCCCATGATGTCGGTTTGCTCGATGGATACCCTTTTCCGCCCAGTGAGATGTTGCTTGCCATGCTTGCTTTGTGCCACCTGTTTGGCTTTCTTTGCTTCTATTCATTCTTTTTGCATGCTTGCCTACATGTTCATGCGTAAGTCTTTGCTTGCTTATGTCATCAAGCCTAATTCCTACTATTTCGTGCGGGTTCACACCCATCTTTGATACACGAGACCTTGAGTCCTTTTAGTAATTTTGCTTGATGGCACGTGTGTCATCCATACTCCAATCTAATGGAACTATGGAGACTCGATCCAAACCTAAATTTGTCTTCCTAGGATGCCCTCTTTTGTTTGATAACATGCTTGTTTGCCCTTTCATATGCTTAGCATGTTTTGTTTGCCGCCATTTGGCTCTCTTTGTTACATCCATCCTCATCACCCAAGCATATGAAAACTTATCCTCCAAAGGATTCATCAAGCCTTTAGATCCCATATCCATGCCTAATCTCATACCTCCCACTTGGAACCTCAATGAATATTACCATTACCACCAAAAAGCCAACCACAAAACCAACAATTGCTTCCGCCTCAAACACAAAATACAAGACCTCATAGACAATAGAACCCTCCCAAATTCCAACATCATTACCAAACCCAACATAAGAAAGAACCCTTTGCCTGATTACCATAGGGCTTCCCCTCCATATCAAAACTGGGTTTAAGTAGATGAAGTTGAATGGGATTGCTCGAAGTTGATAGAAACTACAATTGTCAATATCAATGCCGTGGAAGTCTAAGGAATATAGGATGAAGAAGATGAAGTCATAAAGGAAGCAACAACAATATTACTTCCCAAAGGAGAGACGAAATTAAAGAAAAAAGTTTTGGAGGACAATGTAGCAAATATTACTAGGAGTGGAAGCACTACAAGCCATCCTTTTTGGAAAAGTATCATCTCGGTAGGAATCTAGGGGAAGGATCCAAGCCCACGAAACCTAGAGGAAAAGAAGATAAAGAAGAGGAAGATAAGGTCTTGATGCAATGGAAGAAGACCCAAGCTCATGTGTCCATATGGGGCTTGCTCATGGCCTCTCAAAAACATCGTAAGGCCCTTTTGGACGCCTTGAATAGGAAAGAAGTACCTATAGAAACTACACCGCAAGAGGTTTTGTCTCTCATGGGAGTTGAAGGTTCCTCACTCCCTTTCTTTGGTTTTTTTGATGAAGATCTCCCTCCCGAATGCATGGGTGCCAAGGTCCCAATGGTTCTTATTGACATTGAATCCGCCTCGAATGTTTGTCCTTTTAGGACTGCCCTCACTGTTGGCATAAACAAGGAGACCATCATTCCTTCTCCCTTGACTGTAAGGGCATATGACAACCCTTCAAGGAAGGTCATGGGCACTTTCAAGGCCCCTTGTAAGATCAGGCCAATGGAAACCATTGGGGATTTTCATGTCATGGACATCACCCTAAATTATAACCTTCTCTTGGAAGGGCTTAGCTTCACCCTAATGGGACCATCCCCTCATCACTACACCAAAAGATGAAGATCCCATGGAAAGGAAGGATTGCCATAGTGCTTGGAGATGCTGAGATCCTAGCACTAGTTTGTGGGCTCGAGGAAGGAGGGAGTGAGCTCCAAATGAGTGGGTTTGAGTTCGTAAATTGACTGACTATGGGTTGAAGGATGAAAGCTATGCTATCGATTTGTTCCCATATTAGAGCCATGAGGTGACGGCAATGATGAAAAACCTAGGATACATGCCTAGTATAAGCCTTGGAAAGGAAGGAAAAGGAGTAGTTTAGTTCCCCAATATCAAGACTCAAATGACCAAGGAAGGTCTAGGATTCCTTGAAGGCTGCGACAGAATCAAGAAAAACCATGGCATTCTTAATGGGAACTTCATGAAAGAAGGAGGAGACTTCCCTTATTATGGCTTCTCTGAACCTTGGGTAGGTAAACATGGAAGGGTGTATCCAGGTTGGGAAATGTTCTTTAATGAAAAACTCACTTTCAAGGAGAAGCCTACCATGGTGATTGAAGAAATGCAAGAAGAGGTCGATTAGGTGAACTACATGGATGCTAAAGCAATGAAGACCATGATGAAGATGAGTGGGAACATGTTTGCCATCACCAATGAAGAGCCAAGTGATCCTTCGAAATTCATCATGCCTACTATAGGGCCCATTAATAATTGGACTTGGGTTGGTTTTTCTAAAAACACGGGGAAAAAGTTTTGTAATGCAAGTTCCAATGTACTTTTCAATATTTTCAATAAGATGAATACTGATTTGGCTTACTTTGATGTGTCCCATAACATTGAAATTCTGCACTTAAATGATTCGAATGAATTTGAAAATGAAATTAATAAACAATTGGAAAATAAAATTGAACCTATGGAACCAATTCTTTAAACTATTAATTTGGGCAATGATGAGAATCCATGCTTAATTAAAATTGGCTCAACTCTAAATGAAAAAAAAGAAAGATCTTCAAGAACTCCTCTTAGAATTTCAAGAGGTGTTTGCATGGTCCTATGAAAACATGTCTGGAATTGACCTCGAGATAGCTCAACAACACATTGATACTTATGACCACATGGTACCTATCAAGAAAAATATTGACAAGAATGAGGATTGAGAAGAATGTGGACCGAATGGCTCTTAAAAATTAAAGAGGAAGTCACTAAGAAATTAAATGTAGGGTTCATCAAACTTGTATACCAAGCCGAATGGGTAGCCAATGCTGTGTCCATACCTAAAAAGGATGGGAAGGTGAGGATGTTTGTAGATTTTAGGGACTTGAACAAAGCATGCCCTAAAGATGACTTTCCTCTCCCTCACATTGATGTCTTAGTGGATAACGTGGAAGGAAGTGCATTAATGTCCTTCATGGATGGCTTTCGGGGTACAACCAAATCAAGATGGCTCCTAAGGACATGACCAAAACCACCTTCACTACCGAATGGGGAATATATTGTTACACAGTAATACCATTTGGTCTTAAGAATGATGGGGCAACCTACCAAAGGATGGCTATGGCCTTGCTACATGATATGATGCATAATAAGGTAGAGGTGTATGTTGATGATATGATAGTAAAATCCAAGGATAGAGGAAACCACGCCATAAACTTGAGGAAGTTCTTCGAGAGGATTAAAGAATATAGATTGAGATTGAACCCACAAAAATGCACCTTTGGAGTAATTGTTGGAAAGTTGTTCGGCTTCCTAGTGAGTAATAGAGGGATAGAAGTTGACACATCCAAGATCAAAGCCATATTGGAGTGCCGCCACCCAAAAGTATGAAAGAAATAAGGGGTTTCTTAGGTCGACTACAATACATTGGTTGATTCATTGCCAAGCTCACCTTTACTTGTGAGCCCATCTTCAAACTCCTAAGGAAGAATGAACCACATACTGTTGGAAAATCTAGTTTTGCATCTCATATAAAACATACAGCGGAAGCAACAAACATGGATCTACTTCATTCACGAGAGATAACATGTAAGACTCTAGAACAAAGAATCAAAAGCGTACCTTGATGCAATGAAATTCAAAAATGAGACTTGAGAAAACCTCTAATCAAAATCTCAATTCCATATGGTGCCCGAGAAAAGTGGTCTCTCAATCAGTCCTTTATGTGCGTTGATTCTCAAAGAAAGTTCTTCTTCTTCTCCTTGTAGAGAAAAACTATTTTCTTTTCTTTTCATCATATGTACATACTAACTACCTTGGTAGTTACTTTATTTAATAACTCTTACTAAATAAAGACTAATTATCTAATTGGGTTAGCCTTTTGGGCCTGCCTAATTGGGCTTTAGTTTGTGGCTTGAGATGTGACCAAAGGGAACAAATAAGACTCTTATCTGTCAACTCTTGACAAGTCCAAAGTTACCATTAATTATATTTAATACTACTATATAAATATAATTGCACTCTAGGCCTTATTAAAATAAATTATATCCTAAGACTCTAATGATATCATTTTACCATTCCATGAAATATCCATAGTGAACAAAGTCATAATGAATTGTCACTTTGTAAACAACTATTTTATCCTTGAGTACCCAGTTTAATCTTTTAGTTATTCATATTTATTGAAATCCGATTTCAACAAATATAAACTTTAGTAACTCCTTACTAAAGTGGGTGCCCTAAACAACCAGCTCCCATTAAACTTATCTCAACAGGATATTTCGTGTCTCTATAAAAAGATATTATGGATTCCATCTTAAGAATATGTGTTCCCTCAACACTACATGTGGTTACCCAACATACTAAGGTTTTGATCGTGAATATTAGATCTCACTCCTGATATATCAAAGTAACCAACATTTCATGATCGGGTTCACTATTCTCTCAGGATTGAGAGTCTAAAAAATTAGAAGTCATGAGATTAATTATCTAGGTGATAGTTGTTGATCGAATAATTAATCTCACAACAGTCCAGTTCAATATGTCTTAACACTTAAGACACATCAACTAGAAGTCTCTACTTCCATGATCAAGACAAACCATTTTAGTTGATGTGTTATAGTCTTCGCAGATGAGATGCATTGTATGATAATGTCCCATTAGTTCATTTATAAATAGTCTCACATAATTAAACAATTTAATTATTTATGACATGCCAATAAATTGGATTTTCGGGCATAAACCACAACACATACATGGAAAGATGAGTGCCAAAAAGCCTTTGAACTTATTAAGGAGTATCTCCTCCACCCGCATATCCTAGTGCCTCCACAACATGGAAAGCCCTTACTCCTATACCTCTCCATCATAGGAGATGCAGTTGGAAGTATGCTTGCACAAGAAGATGATGAGAAGAATGAGAGGGCTATATATTACTTGAGCAAGAGATTCTATGATTACGAGACTAGGTACACTCCCATAGAAAAGTCATGCTTTGCAGATAAGGACATTTTGGATGTTAAGAATCCTATAGAGAGGGAAGGTGGTAAAAAAGACTTTCCAAGTGAAGACATTTTGGATGTTGAGTCAGGGACATGGAAGATGTACTCTTGATCACTCCCGAGGGGTCTCACATGCCTTTGGAAATTAAATTGAACTTTGAAGCAACTAACAACATGGCTGAATATGAGGCTTGCATTGCTAGAATGGAAGCTTTTTGAGAATTAGGGGTAAAAGAAGTTGAAGACTATGGGGACTAAACTTTGGCTATAGCCTAAACACAAAAGTTGTGGAAGGTGAAGGAGGAACATTTGAAGCGTTATCAATAATATTTAGAGGAGTTGACCAAGACCTTTGACAAGATTGAGTACACAATCATCCTTAGAGCTTAGAATCAATTTGCAGATGCCTTAGCTAATTTAGCCTCCCTGGTTGAAATACCCAAGGGAGTATGGACACGACCCTTAGAGATTGAGAAAAGTTATGAAGAAATGCACAAGAGGAAGACCGAAGCTTCAGTAATGGCCATAGAGGAAGAGAGAGTTCCATGGTACTATGACATCATGAAGTTCTTGGAACTAGGGACATATCCAGATAGTGTCGACAAGAGAGAACGTCGTTCCATTAGGATGATGGCAACTCAATACATCCTATGTAAGGGACAACTCTATAGAAGGTCCTACGATGGTATACACCTTTGTTGCTTGAAGAGAGAAGAAGCCGAGAGAGTAATGGAAGAAGTTTATCAAGGGATTTGTGGCCCTTATATGAATGGGAGAATGTTAGCCAAGAAAATCCTAAGGATAGGGTACTACTAGAATACAATGGAGATCGACTGTGTGGACTATGTGAAAAGTTGCCATGGTTGTCAAACACACGCCAACTTGAACCAAGTTCCACCTAGTGAGTTATATAGCATGACTTTTCCATGGCCATTTCTCGGTCTGGGGCATAGATGTGATTGGAAGGATAGCTCTTAAGGCTTCAAATGGGCATGAATACATTTTAGTGGTGATTGACTATTTCATTAAGTGGGTGGAGGCAGCCTCCTATTTTGTGTTAAGGGCTAAACATGTGACTCGATTCTTAGAAAACAACATCATATGTCGGTTATGGGGTGCCCCAAGAAATCATTTCCAATAATGGTTCTCACTTTGAAGGTGAAGTCCGAAGGGTCATGGAAGAATATGACATTAAGCATCACAAGTCTTCACCATATCGACCACAAGCTAATGGGGCCAAGAAGCTCCCATTTGCCTTACGAGGTTATAGGACTTTTGTCCGTGCATCAACTAGGGCAACACCTTACTCCTTGGTCTATGGTAGTGAGGCAATACTTCCTATTAAGGTGGAGATACAATCTTTGAGGGCATTGGTAGAAAACAAGGTCCTAGAAAAGGATTAGGCTAAGGTGAGGTATGAAAAATTGACTTTGATAGATGAAAAGAGAGCTAGGGCATAATACCATTCACAAGGGTTGCTAGAGCATTCAATAGGAAAGTGAAACCAAGAAACCTTAAAGAAGAGGACTTGGTCCTAAAGGTGCTTAGAGATGAGGCTTTTGATCGAAGAGGAAAAATGAAGCCTAGATGTTCTGGGCCTTTTATCATTAAGAAGATCATTTCTAGAGGTGCTACAAGAATCATAGATTTGGATGGGGAAGAGATGCTTCTCCCATCAACATGGATAGGCTCCGGAAATACCACTTTAAAAGAAGAAAGAAAAAAAAACCTACTAGGTTGAAAACCCAAAAGGGTAGCCTAGGCAAAAATTAATGCAAAAGAACCCCTCTAGATTGAAAATCCGAAAGGACGGTCTAAGCAAAAATTAGGGGAAAAGACCGTGGGCATGGCAAAAATTTCTTAAAGGATGTCATGGGCAAAGATTACATGGCAAAGGAGAAAGAAAAGAAAAGAAAAAAATAATAATAAAAGAGATGACAATAATCAAAGATAATAAAAAGGGAAATTCTCTCATTACTCAAATTAAAAGATGATAAGTTTGTTTTCATAGGGGATTTGGAACATTCCAATCCTTTATTAAATTCAAAAACAAAACATGAGAATCACAAAAGTGTAGAAAAGTAAAACATGGGACATATCAAGGTGGTCACTCAGTCCTTCTTATTTTCTTGCTAGTCTTCATGTAAGCCTTCTCATCCTTCGAAATCCACTTCATGTCATCCTTTAACCATTGCTTGTAGCTTGTATTGGGGTAGATGTATTTGGGAGGAACAATGTCTTTCGTCACCCTATGATATGGCCAAGCCTCACTAATCTGGCCCAATATCCTATTGATGAACGCCGCGGTGTGGAAGGCACCCTCATCATTAGGAGCTCCTTGATGCTCTCTAAAATGCCTTGAGATATGACAAGTAGAGTAGTAAGAACAACATCGAAGCCCAACTAAAGTCACACAATGATTCTTGTAGCAACTATGGACCATGCTTGAGATATGCCACCATTCCACGACCCACTGATTGTTGGTCTCCTTGAGAGGCAACCCATAAACTCCATGTATGTTTCAATGCCTATGACATTCTGAAGTTGGCAGTCTCTAAGATACCTAAGAAGGTAGGTGCTGAGGGGTACAGTAGGAGGTTGAAGCAATTGAAGCCTATCGTGTAGCCATATCTGGAAAAAAAATAGTGGGGAGCATGAGTGAAAAAAAATGGAAAAAACAATGATGAATGATGATATAAGGTACCTCAATGGGTTTAAAACCGAAGGCATTCCATGCAAAATTAGAGGATCTCGCTAGGTTGAGAACCTCGGCAAAAGTTTGGGATTATACCTGAAGAAGAAGAAGATTTCCCGCAAAGAAGCTTGCTTCCTTCCTCTGAAATGCACCCAAACCATTAAGAGTTTCCCGCCAAGATTAAGCCCACTGGATTACCTCTCTTTAGCTTATAAGCCACCATGCACATCCAAAGGTCCACACAATATGACTGTTGGACCAAGAAATACATTGCAAGGGCACATAAGCAAAAGGCATGAAGGTAGTATGATCATGGCCTCTCACCCTCAAGAAGGGCCGATCCAGAAAGTAATCAAAGATAAGCCTAAGGTAAAGTTTGCCGAAGACACACCACCTATTGGTTGTGGTTTCAAGGATGCCTAACACAACTCGCAACAAGGAAGGAAGATCTCCACCCATGGTAGGAAAGATAAGATCATCAATCTTTGGTTCACCCATGATGGCAGCAAATTACTCGATAGTGGGGCATAATTCTATTCCGTTGAAGTGAAATACATGCTGAGAAGGAATCCAATAGTTGGAAGCATCATGAAGAAAAGGCTCATCCACCCTAATTTGATGGTAAGGGAAGATGCAAGAAAGGCCATAGGGAGTAATTGAATCCTTGAAATTGGGACTAAGTTTCCTAATCCAAGTGGAGACATCAAGAGGAGAGTTTTTTTGCCAAAGGGATACCTTAAAAAAATGTTCTCTTGGTTGGAAATACATTGATGATGGTTTTGGACTCAAACGGCTACTTTTATACCTAAGTAAGTTGGCTAGGGTTTTTTTGATTTGCCACCCACATACGCAGAATCAACCCTGCGTATGCAAAGTCAAAGCTGTGTACGCAAGCTCATTTCCACGTGATGGAAATTTAGACCCCTTAAACAACCAGATTGCGTAGCCTAGATTAATTAGCCAAGTTGTTACTTAGTCAAATTAAGCAATTCTAGTTTAAAACAATCAAACAATCATATCAAGAATAATAATGCAGCGGAAAATAAATGAACACAAGATATGATCACCCAGGAAACCACACGGTAAAAACCTGGGGAGGATTTGACCCACCGATTCTCAAGGCATAACAGAATTCACTATGAAAGAATTGAAGTTCTTACAAAAGGACTACAAGCTCCCCGCTCGACTTCCTAATGCTACCCACCAGTAGAACTTCCTGACACGACCACGCGCAGGCTCCGAATCCACGGACTACTTCTTTCTTGAATTCCTCAATCAGCTACAAGCTCCCCGCTTGCTTTTCTTTTAAGTTCCAATGGTTGCAACGGTAATGATCTTCAAGATGTTGAAATCATCTCTACCTTGAAAACCCTAAGTTTTGTGTAAAGGAAAACTCCTCAAAGATCTCACAAGAGATTCACACAAAACAGCAATGTATGAGCAACAAAGCAATATGGACAACCTTCAAAAACGTGGCTAGGGTTTAGTTTATATACCTAGGGTAAAAACATAAAACCCTAAACGTTTAATGAAATAGGGTTGAGTTGGAAATTCTGCAGAAAAATCAACCTGTGCGATTTTCGATCGATCGAGTCTATTCTTCGATCGATCGAGCCAGACCGAAAGTCCCAAGTACTTCTGCAGCCACTCGATTCCAACTTTACAATATTAAACCAACTTTGAGCAAGTCTAAATAAGACTAAATACAATGTTTTGATCATGGTTTGCCAACATTACAAATTAGAGTTCTAAATACATAAAATCCTAAGACCTTAGAACCTAACAAACTCCCCCTTTGGCAATCCGTGACAAAACCCTAAATAAAAGCTCAAAGTTTTACAAGTAAAAAGCCCTTTACAAAGATAATGCTCATAAAATTCAAATTAAGCCTAACTACTATCCATCAGTTGCAAGTGTAGACAGCAGCTTAGTTGAATCAACCTGTATAATCCTGAAATACTCAACAAACGCATAAACGCATGTGTGACAGTAAAGAGTAAAACAACAGGTATAACATTCTTGTAAGATTCACACAACACAAAATAAAGACATATAAGAATGATTAACTCATAAATATAAATCAATACGCAGTGAATCACAAAGCAACAAGAATCAATAAAAATAATATGTATATCAATCAATGTTACTCCCCCTAACATGAATATCCCCAAAAATGATATACAAAGTGAAGCACCTAGATACAATCTAAAAACTCCACAAGCTCCTCTAAAACAAAAAAATCTCCCCCTAACTACAAAAACTCTTCTATAAGACAAAACTCCACTCCCCCTTTTTGTGACGGAATGCCAAAGGGCAATCACAAGTCGCCATCAAAAGGAGGTGGTGAGGGTGAATGAAGACGCGCAAAATCAGCTCGGAGAGCACGAATCTCGTCCAGCAAGTCAACCAAAATCTGACCATGAGCCGCCTGAACGGTCATGACAGTCTCCAAAGTACGACGAACATCGAAGTCGGCCGAAGGAGGTGGAGGAACATCAGCAGCAGCAGCATCATCACCAACTAGATCAGGAATATCCTCACCAGCAATACCTGCAGAAGAAGAAGGAGGAGGTGCGCTACTAGAGGGCTCAGACCTAGGGTGTTTAGAACCAGCTCGAAGATGAGCGGCCCTCTGTCTAAGAAAAGACGCACCTATAGGAGCTATCACATGAACGGGCTCAGAGGAAGGAAAGCCACTAAGATCAAGATAGAGAAGAATCCTATGAATGAAAATAGGATGTACAAGAGCATGAGTAGAAGATGAACTCCTATAAACATCGTTCAAAGAACGAAGAAAAAGATGGGGAAAACTAATAGGAGCATCAGTAACCAGAGCGTACAAAAATACACACCTCTTAAGAGGAATAGTGTGAACATGGGAAATGGGCTAGATAGAATGACAAGCTATCCTAAAGAACAGATAATGTAACCCGGAGAGCTCAGCAGAAGTGATCCGAGGATCAAAACCCCACTGGACAGTAGTACCAGTGATGTAAGACAAAACATCGCTAATCTCGGGAGACTCATCATATGGATAGACAGGATGCTGGACCAACGGTACCCCTAGAGCATCAACCACTATCCGAGGAGTAATGGTGTACTCTACGCCTCGTATCCAACTCTTTACTAGAGTGTTGGAATCATAGATGCGGATAGAGATGTTCGAATAAAACTCTCTAATCAAGGCAGAAGGTGGAGGAGGATCAGAAACATCCACCAATGGTAACCAGCCTCGACGCTCAAAATTTGCCCTAATGGCAGGATCAAGTTCATCTAACAACACAGAACGCTCAGTCCAAATCTTTCTCCTAATGTTTAGCTTCTCAAAAATCTCTTGGTTTTTCTCACTCGAAAACTTCTCACGATCAAAGGATGGAGGGGGTGAAGGAGAAGGTGAGGGAACATTCCTACGGGCTGTAGTCTTCCTAGGCATAGTGCTAAGGAAAGGACAGAGACACAAAGTGAAAACCACAAAGAACAAGAGAAAACAAAACCAAGGGCAGACTGCAAATTAGTCACAATAAGGAATATAGAACAAAAAATCTATATGATGCATGAACAATAAAATGTTGTGATGCATGATCTAATGCAGTAAACAATTAAGTTTAATTGAGAGTAATTTGACAAAATTGGCTTGAACAGGGAATTTCTATCAAAAATTCCAAAAATTGAAAACCACTTGTTGAAATTTTTAAATATAATGATGAATTGAGCATTACAAACACATCACATAGATTATAATGCTTAATTACAACAATACAACAAGCCAATTTCATCAAATTCTACCCAATTTAACAAAAACCCCAAATCGAATCAAGAACAAACCCTAGAATTTTCAATTTTTCACCAAACACAAAATTGATCAAATTAACCACCAAGGATCATTTTTATGATGTGTCCCCACAAAAACCCAATGATCAATTGCATAAAATATGGCTTGAATCAAATGAAAATCCCAAAAATGCAAAGTGCGAAAATCGCCCCTAAATGCATGAATATATGCATGAAATGATGAAAATTAAATCAAAAGGAAGGGCAAAAGGGTCTTACCGGCTTGAGGAGAGAAAGATTTTGCAAAAACTTCGGAAGAAAACGACAAAAATCGCTATGTGGAGCCTTGCCAACTCGGAGAGAGAGAGGAAAAAGTTTGAAAAGTTTGAATAGAGAGTTTGAAAAAGTCATATCTGAACTTTTAAAAAAGTTTTTCCACGATATTCGATCGATCGAAAATTACATTCGATCGATCGAAACGCACAGTCATTTTAAGACAAATGAGAGCACTTTTTCGATTGATCGAAAAACAGGCTGGATCGATCGAAATGGGCAGAGGCTCACTGCATTTTTAGAAAAAACACAGTTTTGAAAAACACAAACCTAATTTTGAAAATAACTCCTCAAAGCATTAAATTGAAGAAACAAAATGCATGAGTATGAGATGGAATGCTCTTTCAAAAACACAAAATTTTGAACCCAATTTTCTTATGACTAATTTCAATCATTCTCTCATTGAATTTTCTCAAGCAACAAATATGTTGTGCATAAATCTCAAGATATTTTCAAACTTGGTTGGTCAGACCAAAAACACACACACTAGCATGTACAGTGTTTAACAAAAAGTAACTTGTGTAGTGTGTGATACTAGCAAAAACTTGAGATACATGTGAGGTGATATGTGAATAGCAATCAATCACAAAGACTACAAAATTCATCACATAGAATTCAAAAGAGACTATCACCTAAAGAGTTACATCCTATAACTCCCACATCTCCTAGAACAAAAGCTTGCAATCATGTAAGTTTCTTGTATTTTGCCCCATTATTTAGGTGAAATTTGGCATAGAGCCTAATAGTACACACCAGATTAGATTATGTGAAATGGCATCAAGCCTAATAGTACACACCAGTTTTAAGCATTAAGCATTTAAAGAGGCTACACCTTATGTTCTTTTTGTGCATGTGCTACACTTTCTTGAGCACAAAATCTTATGATATGCACTAAGGTGTTCATGATTGGCTAGTGAACAGTGGTGAGATGGTTATTTATGCCTTTCTCAAAAGAATCAAGTCCAACAGTCAAATAACATGTGACTTCAAGATTAAGACAAAGTGATAAACACCATAAACATCTTTCCCACACAACATGCACTACAAAACTTTAACAAGTAAAGTGCAATAAATAAGCTCATCAAAGCTAAACAAGGTACATAAGACATGTTATGTGTAAATAAATTGACCAACCTTGTTTTCAAAAACCAAGAAACATCATGTTAAACATAATTTTTGCTTCCTAATTTTCCCTTTTTTTTTTTTTTTTTTTTTTAATAGAGAAAACAAATAAATCCTAGAATGAAATGCATGAATGTAATGCAATGCAAGTCCTAGAACAAAAACACAAAAACCAAAGAACAATGGTCACAAAGGAAAAGAGCAATGAAGCACAAGGACCATGTCAGAAAGACTCAATTAGTTCGAGTCTTTTGCATCCAAAACTTTTTAGATGCACCACGAGCATTGGAGTTCTTATTCACATTCGAGTGATTTCCAACTCCAGGATTGGAATAAAGGTTTAACACCTTTACCAATTCACCAATTAGTGCCATAGGATCTTGTGCTTTAGACACAGGCACTTTTGGTTTATTTGCTCTCTTATCAGCTTGAAGATTGTAACAGTTAGGACGAATGTGTCCAGACTTACCACAATAATGACAAATCCAAGCAGGTTTACCATGCATCTTGTCCTTAGATTTGGTAGGCTCCTTAGGTTTAGAATCTCTTAAGTCTACCCTAATCTTCTTAGGTGGTGAAACTTCTACAAGTTTAACTACCTCACTCACAGGTGGTTTGACAGTTTCACTCACAACCTCACTCACAGAAGGTTCAGAATAAGAAGAAGGAACAAAAGTAGTGGAATGTGGTGCAGAATCAAAGATGCTTTCAACATATCCTAACTCAGTTTTATCAGAAGGATACTTTTGAACATTCAGCATGTGATCAAGTTTAGAACTAGCAGATCTAGTAATAGATAAATCATGTGCCAAAGTTCTAACTTTATCAAGCAAAAGCATGTTCTCAAATTTAACATTATTCAAAAGCTCATTAGCATCAAACAGTTTAACAAGCAAATTTCTCTTTTCAAGCTCAAGAGAATCAATTTTCTTTAGGCCAAGTTCAACTTTCATAGCATCCCTTGCAGCAATTTTGCAAAGTTTGTTATAGGCCTCTTGAAGATCTGCATCTTCAGAGAGTTCCCCATCAGAAGGGTTCTCTTCAACAGATATGCTTTCATTGACTATAGCAGTAGCCGTGAAAGCAATGAAGTTTCCATCCTCGTCACCACCGGACTCATCATCAGAAACCTCATTATCACTAAGGGTTACAGCCATAGCTTTACCCTTAGTCCTCAAGAATGTAGGACATTCAGATTTCACATGACCATACCCTTGACAGCCAAAACACTGAGGACCCAAAGAGTTATTAGAAGATTGACCAAAATTTTCTCTAGGTTTTTCAAAATTGTTAACCTTAGTGGGATCATTCTTCCTAAAATTTCTAGGTTCAGCAGTGTAAGTACCTCTTGCCTTTCTATTTGTATTCCTAAGAAAGTTCTTAAAGTTTTTGGCAAGATAGGCAATCTCTGTAGCAGAGAGCTCATCATCAAATCCACCACCATCAACATCATCAACTGACTTAAGAGCCATTGATTTGGATTTGTTCACTTTAGGTAGGTCAGACTCATAAGATTGAAGAGATCCTACAAGCTCATCAGCAGGGATGGAGTCCACATCCTTGCTTTCAGTGATGGCAGTCACTTTGGGTCTAAAATCTTCAGTTAAAGATCTAAGAATCTTCCTAACAATGTTAGGTTGATCATAGATTTCACCCAAATTAAAAGCAGAATTGACAATATCATTTAATTTAGCATAGAATTCATCAAAAGATTCATCGTCAGACATTCTAATGCTTTCAAATCTAGAAGTCAATTGTTGTAGTTTGTTTATCTTAACTGCCTTTGTGCCTTCATGCACAGTTTGGAGGATTTTCCAAGCAATATGAGCAACCTCAACATTAGAGATCCTCTTAAATTCCTCCGTAGAAACAACATTAAAGATGGCATTCATAGCTTTGCTATTGAAGCTTGCTGCTTCTTTTTCAGAAGTTTGCCACTCACTTACAGGAGTAGCGGGCTTCACCCATCCGTATTCAACGGAATTCCAAACCCTTTCATCAATAGATTTCAGGAATGCTTTCATCCTTACTTTCCAATAAGCATAGTTGTTCCCATCAAAGTGAGGAGGAACAAACAGAGAGTGTCCATGCTCCATGACAACAGGGGTCAAGGATCAGCTCAGAGATTAAAAATCTCAAACAAAAAGAGCTACCTGCTCTGATACCACTTGATGGAAATTTAGACCCCTTAAACAACCAGATTGCGTAGCCTAGATTAATTAGCCAAGTTGTTACTTAGTCAAATTAAGAAATTCTAGGTTAAAACAATCAAACAACCATATCAAGAATAATAATGCAGCGGAAAATAAATGAACACAAGATATGATCACCCAGGAAACCACACGGTAAAAACCTGGGGAGGATTTGACCCACCGATCCTCAAGGCATAACAGAATTCACTACGAAAGAATTGAAGTTCTTACAAAAGGACTACAAGCTCCCCACTCGACTTCCTAATGCTACCCACCAGTAGAACTTCCTCACACGACCACGCGCAGGCTCCGAATCCACGGACTACTTCTTTCTTGAATTCCTCAATCAGCTACAAGCTCCCCGCTTGCTTTTCTTTTAAGTTCCAATGGTTGCAACGGTAATGATCTTCAAGATGTTGAAATTATATCTACCTTGAAAACCCTAAGTTTTGTGTAAAGGAAAGCTCCTCAAAGATCTCACAAGAGATTCACACAAAACAGCAATGTATGAGCAACAAAGCAATATGGACAACCTTCAAAAACGTGGCTAGGGTTTAGTTTATATACCTAGGGTAAAAACATAAAACCCTAAACGTTTAATGAAGTAGGGCTGAGTTGGAAATTCTGCAGAAAAATCAACCTGTGCGATTTTCGATCGATCGAGTATATTCTTCGATCGATCGAGCCAGACCGAAAGTCCCAAGTACTTCTGCAGCCACTCGATTCCAACTTTACAATATTAAACCAACTTTGAGCAAGTCTAAATAAGACTAAATACAATGTTTTGATCATGGTTTGCCAACATTACAAATTAGAGTTCTAAATACATAAAATCCTAAGACCACAGAACCTAACACCACGTACACATGGCACCTGGCAGAAGCCTATGTTCCCCTGCTTTGAACAGAGTTTTCTGCTCCCAAGCATTTCTAGGGTTCCTATGACCTAAAGAACCATTCAAGACATATTCCAAGCATCAGGTTGCAAGCATCAAAGAAGCAAAGTTGTATAGGAACATACAATTTATCATTATCTTGTAAATTAAGTGCTAAGTTCCAATCAAAAGCATAAATGTAAAAAGATGTTCTTAAATACAATCCTTTGTCGCAAACCAAACTCAAATGTCTACTTAAAGGAATAAAAAAAACATTAAAAGAAAAAAAAAAAAAAAAGTTGTGTGTTGTTTGTTTTATATATGCTGTGACTGTAGCTAATCAACAATGCCGCCTCTTCCTTGGTTGGTAGCTAGGAGTCGCTTCTGGATCCTCCTCCTCGCCGCCATCATCTTCGCTATCGCCTAGGTGGGCCACTCCACCAGGACTATATAGCTCCCTCAAGTAGTTGGTCACCTCCAACTTCAGATTCCCGGCCAGCCAAACCAACTTCTCATGCTCTTGGATAGTGGGCTGCAATTTGAAGAAAGAAGGATTAGTGACTAAAACCAGAAGAGAAATCTAGCAAAGAGAGAGGACAAAGGGAAGAAAGAACTTACCACTTGAGTGTTAGGAGGAAAAGGATAGCCCATGACATTACGGTTATGGGGCATGACTGAGAGTTCAAATAGAGTTGAAAACACTATGAACGTTTAAACCCCCAATTACAAAATTACCAATTCAAGCTTTATATCAAACAATGTATGTGCGGAAAATGATAACAAGCTTATAAAAAAATTGGTAAACAATCTAAACCATAAATAATCATAATCATAGCAGTAATTAAATGGTAAAGATGAAGGGAAGAGAGATGCAAACCGAAGCCCTCGGCGTAAAACCTCTCCGCCGCCCTCCAAGTGATTAATAATCCACTAGAGAATGTAGTTGGGATACATGAACAACAATAGACCCTCCAAGCCTAATCTACCCAGGTACCTAAGCCCTCCAAGCTTCCTGCTCCAACGAGGTTGCGCCGAACCTTTTTCTTTTCTAGCTTACCGGATTTCGCTACTAAACCATAGCATCAACCAATGAACATTGGTTCCTTCCAAACTGCTTCCTTTAGCACCAAATGAACCTTCTCACAGACGTGGGTGTAATGAGAAAAGGATTTGGTCAATGACCTCTCAGGGATCTATCAATGGAGAGGAAGAGAGTAGAGAAATTTAAAGAGTCTCTTAGATGAAGATTGGGGTTGAGGCAATCTTGTTTTTCGCTAGGGTTTCTCTCTCAAAATTCTCTCTAGAAGCTCTCTACATTTCGTGGGAATGAGGGGAATTTATATTAGGATGAGAATGGAATTTGAAACGTCAGTTTTTCCCAAACAAGGCATTCTGGCGACTTGACCTCGCGACTAGGTTGAGTTACGAGTTCAAGCCGCGAGCTAAAAGCCTGGCCAGCCTGGGACTTTTGTCCTGTAGTGCAACAGCTGGCGCGACTCTTCAACTTCTGACATGCTTGGTACGTGTGCAACTTCTAGCGACTTGCAAGCCGTGAGTCACACGCGAGATCCAATCACGAGTCTCTGTTTCTTTGCACAATCTTAAGCATTTCTTCACACTCTCTCACTCACTACCTTTACAAGTTTCCCACCTAAATATAGGGTTACTAAGTGCTAAATTACAAGCAAATTGGCACGGAATAAAGCCAACAAGATGGTTGATAAAATTCAACCTTACAATCTCCCCCTTTGGCTATTCCATGACAAAACCCTAAAACAAACTCTAGACTTAACGCGTGAGTTGGGAACAGTTGGAAAACTCACTCACACCTAACTCTAGAATATGTGAAGCTTTTGAACCATAAGAACAAGTACTCCTGAAACACAACAACACAATAAGTTCATTGTATGCAAAAAACTTGAAATGCAAATGGAGCAAGCACAATGCGATCAAGCACAATGGAATAAAGCAATAAACCATGGCAAGACCAAAATAGGTAATCACTATAACCAAGTGATCACAATGCTCATTCACACTTGGAATGAACATCCGGACATTCAAGTTGACAAACACAAGGCAAATCACTTGAATGACCAACACTCAACCAATGCACAGTGCATGAAGTATATGCACCTAGGAAAAATACTACAAGGGCACAAGAGTGACAGTAATTAAAAAAAAATGCATATAAGTACTGATTTAGCAAAGCACACAGGCTGCATAAAGCAAGGTACAAACCATAAAGCCTACAAAGTGCATAGCAACAAACCCTAAAAGCTTACAAAAGCAATATGGGTACAAAGCATAAACATACAGAAAGATATGCTGAATAACATCATAATATATACTGAAAAACTACCACCAACTAACACCACAGTGTATCAAACTAATAATAACAGCAGATAACCAAAACACAGTATCAAAGCCATACACAAAACATCATATGATAAAGAAATCTCCCCCTCAAACAAGCACTCCCCCTCAAGAGTAACCCAAAAATTTTCTCCCCCTTTTTGACTGGAATGGCCAAAGGATCAGTGTTCCTGGTTGGTGTGGATGCTGTCAAACTTGGCTGAAAGTACATCAAGCTGATCCTGCATTGCTGTCATCCTTTCAGTATGTTGATTTTGAACCTCTCTGAGTCTATCAAGCCTCTCTAGGATGATCTGAAATGCATTAGGAGGTCTATCTGATGAAGTAGAAGCTCTGCTCCTCTTGGCTCTGCTTCTGGGTGTGGCAGTAGTCTGTCCTGCAGCCTCTGCTTCAGTTTCCATAGGGTTACCTTCTCCTTGGTCACCCTCCTCTTCATCTCCTGGAAGACGAACTTGTATCCTTGTGGGAGTGAATTTGTTTATGGCAGATAGAGGAGTCATGGGACTTATGTCTTGAGGGATCTTAACACCTTTTAACCTGAAAAGCCTCATAATTAAGGTTAGGAAAAATCAGCTTGGGCCTAGAAGAGGTTTTAGTCTCATCCACTATAGTGTCAAAGATGTGTGAGCCGATGTCAATGAATGTTTTCTCCTTAAGTTCCATGAGGAAAATGGCTCTGGCATTTATTAGTGTAGTCATCTTCCTTATTGGATACAGGTTGTACATCATTATGGTGGTCAAACACCTCATGTCTTTAGGAAAATCAGCAATGTTGAGACATCTGTTTTCTTTAACACCACCAATTCTAGCCTGGACAGTGTCTAAAGACATCATCCTGTGTTTATAATTAATGAAGTCAGAGTCCTCTAAACCTTCAAGACCTAGCACCTCATCTATGGTGAATTCCTTTCTTCTCACCCAACAAATTAACTCCTCCACCCTTATCACAACATTGGCATAGAATTCTTTGATGAGAGGCTCACAGACAGGAGGTAGGTCACTCAACAATTTTTCCCAACCTCTACCCTCAAAACAGCTTGGAATAAAGGTATCTTTCAAATCTCTTAGATCAACAAATCTTTCTTGAATGATGGTTCTGTTCAAGAAAGAGTCCCTATATCTCTTAAAATGTTGAACCGACCTAAATAAGTTGGGATCCATTTTCAGCCTTTTGTAAGATTTCTTAGCAGCAGTCTTCTTCTTTGTAGGAGATGCAGCCATCTGTAAACAAGCAGAAGTGGCCACAACAAGAACAAAACACAATATGTGGAAATGCACACATATTAGTAACAAGTTAGTTACAAAGAGATTAACAGAGTGTCAAGACAGCACACAGATCAAGCACAGTTGATAGCCAAAAGATGGATGGATCAAATCAAACAAGTTTAATCTGTATAAATGCAGACAGGAGCAAGCAAAGAAAAATTGACAGTGTAAAGCACTATCAGATAGATGAGATCAAAATGTCACTGATACATGACATAATGAGTATGAAATGTGCAAAAAGGAAAAATAAAGGCAGCAACACACACAAGATATGGTGAATTAAAATCAAAACAATGCTAGCCACACACTTCAAAAACTCATCCAACCAGATAAACCCAAAACCACATTCAGAGTGAAACATAAAACATCCCAAACCCATATTCCCAAAGAGGAAAAAAAAAAAAAAAAAAAAAACTATCAAATAACAATGCTCAGAACAAAGACTAGCAGCCAGATGCAAAAACATAACACTAAATAAACTCAGCAACAAAATAAAATAGCCCCAAACAATCAAACCCACCATTTTAGGCAAACCCATGTTCAAACAAATTATTTCGCAGAACACAGTTGAATCTTCACAAATCAAGAAAATAAAAATCAAACCTGTAAGTATGAAGTGAGGGAAGGAAAACCCATACCTTTTTCTTGATGTTTGAAGTAGACACGAAGTGTTTGTGAGAGAGAAATGGGGAAGACAATGAACAGTCACTGAAATTCGAGGGAAACACTGAAAAACAATTTTAAAAACTGTCTTTAAAATGCAAAACACGCGTTTTTTACGACTGGATTAAGTCGCTAGTAAGTCGCCAGGGTAAGCCGTGAAACACTGTGAAACCAAGATTTCAAAAAAATATTCTAAGTGTTTTTCGCGACTGGAAGGTCTACCCGCGATAAAGTCGCGAGATGAGTCGCGAAAATCTCTAGGTGCCCCTCGCGACTGGACTTTCCACCCGTGAACAAGTAGCCACATTAAGCCACGAAAATCATAAAAACATAAATTTTGAAAAATTTTCTAAGTATTTTTTGCGACTGAGCCCTTGACTTGCCAGTGAGCTGCAAACAATTTCAGAGTCAGCTCGCGACTGGAACATGCGATTGGACCTACCTGCAACTGAGTCGCCAAAACAGGGCAACACTGTTTTTGAAATTTTTGACATTTTTGTAAAAACAAAATACTTTCCAAAAAACAAACTAAAACACTCAAAAATCTTTTTGTGTTTGATCAATAAGGATTGAGTATGTGAAAACATATTTAAACAAGTACAATCACACAAATGAATATGGCATTCATTGAACATAGACTTATGTGTTGTGTGTGGGTATCAACAATGAGATAATCCTTAGTCTAATGTGAAGCTTCAATGATCAATTCAATCAAGGCATACACAACTAGAACTAAATAATGTGACCCATCCAATTATAGAAGTATGCATATATGACCTCCCATATAAACTTGAGTACATTTTTTTGAAGCTTTTCATTTGGCTCCATTTTCAACATATCATTTGATCTTTTTGAATAAACAAATCTCATTGAAAGATCGATGCCTGAAATTTTTAATATTTCAATTTGATGAGTTAGCTTTTGGCTTTTTGGGCATCATACATTTATTTTGGTCGCTTTCCCTTTTTCCTAGTCAAATACTAGTATGTGCGACAGGCTTTTGCAGCTCAATATCTCTTTTCATTTGGAGATTTACATTTGGTGAGCTCTTTGAGTAAAGCAATAAAATAAAAGTGGGAAGATATATAGGCACAAGTCTATGCATGTCTCAAGATCAACAAAACCATTAACTAATCATTCATGATAAGGTTGAAGATCTATTTACAACAGTCACATAGATTTCAGAATTTTTCCACAATGATATGAGTGCATAAGAGACAAGCTAAGCTCGTTAAATGCACAAAGCCATAAGTACAAAGGTACAAGGCAAAACATGCTTTGAGACAAAACACAACAAAGCCGATCAAACTTTCTAGGATTTTCTACTTTTTATGTGTTTTTGGATTTTTGACACAAAAGCAGTAAAGAATTTAACAAAAGCACCTTAAATAACAATGTAAAAACATTTGAACCAAAGATGAACACATAAACAAAATAACAACCTAAATACTAGCAAGAAGCACACAACTAAGCATATTCACAAACATGGGAAATATTAAATGCATGGACATGTTGTAATGCTTATGCATGAGTACCCTTCGTCACCCACACATCACGTGCATTTGGGGTGATATCCTTGACGGATTGGGTACGAGAGTTGGGACTTTCAAACCTTCTTGTGAAGCTTTCTAAGCAATTTGTGAAGGCATCGATCATCTTCATAACATCCATCATTCCTGGATCACGGTTTTGACTTCTTGGTTGCTCACCACCCCAAGACCTCTCGTCATTTCTCCTTCCTCTTGATCGAGGAGCGCTTGCATTGTTCAATGCTCTCATCTTGTGATAGTTGGGTCTAGGATGTCCTTGCAATCCACAATAGTGACAAAGATAGTTCGTTCTAGGAACCTGTTGTAATCTTGGAAGTGATCTTCCTCTAGCTCCAAATCTGGCTTCTGATTTATTACAGGACTTGTTAAACACCCGTTGATCAGCCGCATTCTTCTTCCTCTCAGCCCTTACTTTCTCAGGAATAGGTTTATCCACAGCTGTCTCTTTGGCCTTTACAAACTTCACTTTTTTGATAACATTGGCTAATGAGCTACTCCCTCCGGTATATCCCAACCCGGACTTGTCTGAGGCATGTTTTTGAGATGAAATAACATCATCTAGCTTCTTGGAAGAGACCCTATCTATCTTGGCATGAGCTTGCACTACCTCTTGCTCAAGAAATCTTACTTTTGTATAAGTTTTTGATAGCTCACCATTAAGTGCTTCAATCTCACACTTTGCCTCCTTGTATCGCACCAGAAGACTTTTGTAATCTTCCTCAGCTCTCTTCATCTTCTTCACAGCCGCCTTTGGCACCCTTGTATACTTACCTGATTTCTCAAGAAGTGTGGCGTAATTCTCTTGAAAACCAGATGAATCTTTCTCCTCTTCAGCTTCCGATTCTTCAACAATCCCAATAGACTCCAAATCAGAATGCTCACCAAGCTCCTTCACAAGTGAACTCAAATCATCTAAGGATTCCACATGTGCAATGGACATGAATGCAGAGTAATTTCTTTCTCCGTCGCAGTTCTCTTCAGAGTCAGATTTTGATGAATCCGAATCACTTAAAGTAGTGGCATAGACCTTTCCTTTTGACTTCAAATAGTTGGGACATTCATTTTTGAAGTGTCTATGTCCATTACATTCGAAACATGTGATTCCTTGAGAGGATTAGGAATCTCTATCATCTTTCCTTTGGAATTCTTTCTTCTCCCTCCCGGAACTCTAAAATTTTCCTTTGTCACCAAATTTTGCACCATTCTTGAGTTTCAAGAATTTTCGGAAGTTCTTTACAAGGTACGCCACATCCTTATCTACTGTATCCTCTTCCGGAGAGTCATGAGATGCCACTCTCTCATCAATTGTTTTAAGAGCAAGAGACTTGCTCTTCTTTTGTGTGGGCAGTGACAATCCATACATCTACAATGAACCGACCAGCTCTTGAACTTTAATGTTGTCAAGATCCTTGCTCTCTTCAATGGCCATTACTTTGGCACGAAAACTTTTTGGTAGTGACCGAAGGATCTTCCTTACAACTTTAGAATCCTCCGTCTTTTCCCCCAAATTAAATTTGCCGACGACTACCTCGTTCAGCTTACTGTAAAATGAATCAAAGGACTCATCCTCACTCATCTTTAGCTCCTCAAAGCGAGTGGTCCACATCTGTAGTTTGGTGCCTTTCACTTTCTTAGTCCCTTCATAAGTTGTCTCCAGAATTTCCCATGCTTCCTTAGCAACGGTGATATGTGAAATCCTATGAAATTCTTCTGGAGAGACACCATAGAAAATAGCATTCAATGCTTTATTGTTAGCATTAGCCACCGCAAGTGCTGCCTTATCCTAAGTGGATTTGGCAGCCTCCGGCCTTGTCCAACCAACCTCAACAGCATCGCACACAACATCATCAATAGAACACAAAACGCCCTCATTCGGAATTTCCAAAAAGCATAATTATTACCATAAAAAAATGGTGGTATATTGAGAAATTAAGACCTATCCATCTCAACAAGGGGTCAAGGATCACATTTCGGTATTAAAACCACAACAAGTGTACCCGCTCTGATACCAATTAAAAGTTTGAATAGCGTTGAAAATACTATGAACATTTAGACCCCCAATTACAAAATTACCAATTCAAGCTTTATATCAAACAATGTATGTGCGAAAAATGATAACAAGCTTACAACAGAATTGATAAACAATCTAAACCATAAATAATCACAATCACAGCAGTAATTAAATGGTAAAGATAAAGGAAAGAGAGATGCAAACACAAGGACAACACGCGATGTGTTATCGAAGAGGAAACCGAAGCCCTCGGCGTAAAACATCTCTGCCACCCTCAAGCGGTCAATAATCTACTAGAAAATGTAGTTGGGATACATGAACAGCAATAGACCCTCCAAGCCTAATCTACCCAGGTACCTAAGCCCTCCAAGCATCCTACTCCAACGAGGTTACGCCGAACCTTTTTCTTTTCTAGCTTACCGGACTCCGTTACTAAACCATAGCATTAACCAATGAACATTGGTTCCTTCCAAACTGCTTCCCTTAGCACCAAATGAACCTTCTCACAGACGTGGGTGTGATGAGAAAAGGATTTGATCAATGACCTCTCAAGCATCTATCAATGGAGAGGAAGAGAGTGGAGGAATTTGAAGAGTCTCTTAGATGAAGATTGAGGATGAGGCAATCTTGTTTTTCGCTAGGGTTTCTCTCTCAAAATTCTCTCTGTAAGCTCTCTACATTTCGTGAGAATGAGGGGTATTTATACTAGGATGAGAATGGAATGTGAAACGTCAGTTTTTCCCAAACAGGGAATTCTGGCGACTTGACCTCGCGACTGGGTTGAGTCGTGAGTTCAAGCCACGAGCTAATGGCCTAGCCAGCTTGGAACTTTTGTCTTGTAGTGCAACAGCTGGCGCGACTCTTTAGCTTCTGACATGGTTGGCACGTGTGCAACTTCTGGCGACTTGCAAGCCGCGAGTCACTCGCGAGATCTAGTCGCGAGTCTCTGTTTCTTTGCACAATCTTGAGCATTTCTTCACACTCTCTCACTCACTACCCTTACAAGTTACCCACCTAAATACAGGGTTACTAAGTGCTAAATTACAAGAAAATTGGCACGAAATAAAGCCAACAAGATGGTTGATAAAATTCAACCTTACAATGACACGCTCCCTAGCAAAGCCATCTGGGTCACGAGCATAGACTGTCCAAGGGATATGTGGTGGATCAATGGGCTCACTGGCAGCAGGTCCTCCCTATTACAATTTCCCACATTAGGGGTCATGACAAATAAAGAAAAAAGTGAGAGGGGAGGGAGGTTTTTGTAGAGAGAAAAGAGAGAGGAGTTATGAAGAATACAAAAAGGTGAGGGAGATGAAGTGAATGAAGAAGAAGAAAAGAAACAGTTGGTAACTGTTGGGAAATGAAAAGGCTGGAACACAACTGATGGCTAAACTATGTTTAATTTAGACCTCACCACTAAACTACATGTAGTTTAGTCATGAATAGTAAAAAAAATAAAAATAAATAAAAACCTTTCTTTCAAAAAAAGAAGAACATCTTAACATTACCCCAATTTAACACAAATTATCAAAGGACTCCTCAGTGAGCGGTAAAGGAAATAGAAGACTCTTCCTTCGTTCAAGCACAGTAAGAACTATCCCTAGTGGTTCAAGCACAGCAAGAACCATCCCCAGTGGTTCAAGCCCATCAGGAACCATCTCTAGTGGTTCAAGCACATCAAGAATCCATCCCCAGTGGTTCAAGCACATCAAAGACCTTCCCTAGCAGATCAATCATATCAAGAACATCATCCTCAATAAGGAAGCTGAAGATTCTTCCTCAATATTTCAAGCATCTCAAGTAATACCCCCGATAAAGGAAGCAGAAAATTCTTCCTCATAAAGAATCAAACCTATCAAATATCATCCCAATGAAGGAAGCCGAAGACTCTTCCTCAATAGTTTAGGCATATCGAGCATCATCTCCATGGAGGAGGAAGAAGATTCTTCCCCGATGGACCCAAGCACATTAAAGGAAATCTCTATTAAGGAAGCAAAAGATTCTTCCTCAGTGAGTCCCATACACCAAAAATATCCCCAGTGAGGAAACAGAAGATTCTCCCTCAAAATCCTCGTTGAACCATATAGAAAGTAAAAGATTCTTCCCTAGTGGATTACACATCTACACTACTACTTAGTGTGTCCATCCACATTACTCCTCGGTGAGTTTCTCATCTCCAAACAAGTCATGAGAGGCAGAAGATTCCTCTCCATCTACTCCTCAGCGAGTTCTTCACCAACCTAGCGGATCCTACTCGTGCACATATCATCCGGGAATTGAACATGGAGGCACGATAGAAAAAGGTAGAGATAGTGATAAAGAAAGAGGCTAAGGCCAACTCGAGGAAAGAGCCTCACTACAAAAGGTAGAGAAAGAAGTGAAGAAGACAAGAGGAACAAGTCACCTGGAGAAGTTTGAGGCAAGAGCCCCAGATGGACACCATAGAGACTATATTGTTTTGTTGTTTGTTGGGTTAGCTTGTAAGAGCACTCTTGTTTGTTTTCTTTTTTCTTTTTATGTGACTCTAGGATAGTAAGTCACTCGCCATTTGCTTGCAAATGGCAAAACAGGTTCTAGGATAGTGAACCTATCATTGCTCATTTCATGAGTGACAAAGGTGGGACTTCGAACATAGGAATCGCACACAGCTCTTCAGAGTTACACCCCGCCCCATGTATCCGTGATGTGTGTCGTGTGCATGGGTTGGTCCAGAGCCGTACGTCGAAACAAAATGTTTTGTCTTCCATTCTTTTGATTTTGTCAGCAAAGCTTACAAATTAAAAGAGGGGCATCTGTAGACACCGCATTATGTACCCCTTACAACTTGGGTCCTCATTCCCCAATAATGCTCGAACCCTAATGCCTAAGGCCAGATTAGAGCCCAATCAAATGTTAAATTGACTTGAGAAATGTTAAAATGGAAAATATAACCTTTTAAATGAGCAAAAATCTATTTTTGGAAAATTAAATGACCAAAGTGGCCTTCGGCCTACGGTCTGCGTATGCGAGCTCACGCATGCGTACGCAGGCACGTTCTTGCGTACGCAGCTGGGGTTTTAGAAGCATATGAACGGCAAGTTTTCTACAGTAATGGTTGAGGTTTGGAATGAATCTCACATCGTCTAGGAGCCATTCCAAACCCCATTTTTTCAACTATAAAAATCCTTATATTGTACATTTTCAAAACACACAAAAATCCCACAGGAAAAACCTAAGACTCACTAGAAAATAGTGAGTCAAAATGGAGTTTTTCACAAAACACCCTCAAGTCTTTTTATTTGATTAAGACCTTTTCTGGCCCCAATCATTTGAGTTTAAGATTACTATTCATTATTTTATTGAATTGTGATAGATTTGACTGAGGGAAATGGTAAAAAATCAAGCCTATGAGCTTTTTCTTTAAGGTATTGTTTTGAACTTTTTTTTTCCTTTACTGGATTTAACTATTTCTTTGTTTAGCTTACATTTATATATGTTTATTTAGGTTAGTTTTAGGCTTTCCTTATGTTTTTTAGCATGTTAGGTTGTTAGATTTACGTTTTTCTATTTTGTTTGGTTTCTGCTCTATTTCTGTGTTAATTAGGTTTTCTGGGTAAGGATCTGCGTATGCATGATCTAGCCTGCGCACATGGGGTGAACTCATGCATACACAGAACTGTTCTAGCGTGCGATGCCGCTACCTAGAAACCCTAATTTTTGTTTGTTTTGTTTCTACTTTCATGTGTTTGTTCTGTGTAGCCTCTTTTTCATATATTTTAAGCCCCATAACTACTTGTCCATCTTTTAACATGTTTGTTTGTTATAACATGTTTGGATTAGGGTTTCATGCTTGTTTCTTGCTTTGATGACATGAACATGCATTCACCTGCCCATTCATGATGCCATAGGTGCTGAGGTGCCGCAAGGTAAGAACGGTAAGTCATGCGTTCACATGAACATGCATGTTAATTGTTTAATCCTCCCTTGATATATGTTGGAAGCTCGAAAATGTGTCGAAAACACACGAGCTGTTTAGACCCCCAAATTAAAGTTACGGCTTGGTTGATTTTACATTAACTTAATACTAAGTGCGGAATAGTGTAAACACAAGCATATAAGCAAGACAACTACTCTAATCCATATTTAAAGCAACACAGCAGTAAAAATGAAATGAACAAGAGTAGGGAAGAGAGATGAAAACACAAATAACACCAAGATGTGTTATCGAAGAGGAAACCGAAGAACTTGGTGAAAAACCCCTCCACCGCCCTCCAAGCGGAAATCGATCCACTAGACAATCAGTTGGGATACATGGGTGAGCAAGAGACCCTCCAAGCCTAATCTACCCTCTGTACCTAAGCACTCCTCCTACTCCAACAAGGCTTCTCGGAACCGGGTCTTGTCTAGCTCTTCGGATCCCGCAACAAGCTTCATGTTGCATCTGCCATCATCGGCTTCTTCCAATGCTTCCCAGCAGCACCAAAACTTCACTTGACACTCTCAAAGGGTGTGGTAAATGTTTGGGCTATCAACCTCTCAATGGTATGGAAATGGAGAGGTAGGAGTTGAGGAATTTCCACTAGCAAAAAGTGTAGAGGATTGTGGATATGACAATCTCTAATTCTCTAGATGTTTGGCTAGGATTTTCTCTCAGAAGCACTCCTCAACATTTGTGGGTAATGTGGGTATAAATAGTGTGGGTACAAAAAGTGTGTATCGGACTGGATAGGCTGACAGAACAGAATGCCTCGCGGGTGTCTCGTGGGAAGGCCTTACCCGCGAGACACTCGCGAGACACAGTTGTCTCCATCTGACCTGACTCTTCGCATTCCAACACGTGCAGGGCACATAAGTCATTTCATGGGTAGCTAAGTCACGAGACACCTGCGAGAAATCTTCATTCTTCAAATGCTTGAGTCTTCACACTCTCTCTCTCTAACACACAACCCTTACAAAGAAATCCCACAATAAATACAGGGTACAACAGATTAAATAAAATTACAATCAAATTTGCCATGGAATATAAGCCAACGAAACATATAGTTGTAAATAACAACTTTACATATGTGTATGAAGTTGATGCCTTGTTTTGATTTATAATGTGATTTGCTTTGCTGCCATGTTTGGGTTGCTGCCTTGCCTTGAGATGTATGATAGGGCTTCACATGCTAAGGTTTCTCATATGTGTTCGGTTCTTTATTGGTTTAAGGATGGATATGTGGTTTGGGATGAATGATGCCATGATTGTATGTTTAGATGTATGCTAGTGTGTTTATAAGTATAGATGCAAGTGTTGAACATGTTTTTAATAAAGTTAGGATGTAAGACACAATGATGGGAGGCCAACCTTAGGGTTGGGCAATCTTGGGTGCCTAACAGCTTCCCAAGAGCGTACCTATACTCCAAACCCATACTCTAGTAGCAAGACCAAATGTCATTCCTCAAAAGGACACTATATTCATGGTTCTTAGACCATATAACTAGGTGGCGAGTCTGACACTCTTTCCCTTGAGCCCCTAGGCCCCCATTCTCCATTGAGGATGAAATTTTAAAGCCCAAGGTTGGTTTAGGGCCTAATAAGATTGAATTGACTTCTGGAAAATATTTTAGTAAAAACATAACTCTTTTTATGAATATAAATAAAGACTTAAGAAACCCTACGGCATGCATACGCATACACCAAGCTTTGCATATGCATGCTTCATGCATGCGTACGCATACACGGGCATGCATATGCATGTTAAGGTTCTAGAAACTATGAAAGACAAGTTTTACTACATTAAGGATGGATTTTGGAATGAATCCCACATCGTCTGGGAGCCATTCCGTACCCCTATTTTCTCATTATATAAAGCCACACATAGTTGCTTTTCAAAATGCACAGAAAATTATAAGGGAAAACACAAGATTCACTAGAAATAGTGAATCAAAGAGGGAGTTTTCACAAAATATCCTCATGTAAATATTTTTTCTGATTAAGGCCTTTTATGGCCTTAATCTTGGAGTTTTAAGATTACTAATCACTTCCTTGTTTGACTGTGAGTAGATTTGGCTAAGGGGAACGGTCAAAATCAAGCTAAGGAGCTTTGCGTTTTTGAGGTATAAGTTCTAAACTTTCTTTTTCTTTTCTTGGCCTTTTCTTGATTTGTTTCTTGTTTCCTTATGTTTTTCTTGTTTAGTTATGTTATAACATGTCTGTTTAAGTTTAGGTTTTCTCCGTTTTATGTTTTAAAGCATTTTAGGTTGTTAGATTTATAGTTTTACTTCTGCCCTATTCTGCATTTCTATGTTTCTAGGTTAGGGTTTTGAAGTGAGTATGGGTATGCATACTTTCTACATGCGCATGTATACTTGAAGTATGCATACACATACAATTGACCTATGCACGCATGATCTATGTATGCGCGCGCATACTCAAGCCTAGAAACCCTAATCCGACCCTCTCCATTTTTGTTTCTTTATTTCTCTTATATAATATGCCTCTGCCTTGCTCCTCTTTATGCTTGTAAGTCTTTGTTTCTCTGTTTGTTTATTTCATTGGTCTTCACATGCTAGATTAGGGTTCCTTTAATCCTTTCCTTGTTTTACCATGAACATGCATATGAATGGTCATGCATTGATGCATAGGTCCTGTGGTGGAGTGAGGTAATTCATGCATCCATATAAATATGCATTTGGAATACATGTTTTGATGACGAGTACGAATATGTTTGTTGGGTTAATGCTTAGATGAAATCTTGTTGGGAAATTTAGACCCCGATTGATAGAATTAACAAGTTTTAAATCCAAGTTATTAATTAGATTTATTATGAATCAAACTTGTTAAAACAAACAAACATCAATATCATGTCAAAATCATGCAGCGGAAAAATAAATAAGACAAGATATGATGACCCAGGAAAACCAATGAAACAAACTAGTTTCACAGTAAAAAACCTGGGGGAAAACCTTCCCGAAAAGCAATCCACTATAGTAAAGAGAAGTTTCAGATCTAGTACAAAACCTTTGTCCCTAGACTATACAATTCCTGTAGATGAACTCACAGCAGAAACCTTCTACCACTTTAGAACCTCTAAACTCTTCAATACATGAACGCCACCCTTTAATGATGCACGAATCCCAGTACGTGACTAACCAATTGCGCGGATCCCAGTACGCGACTTCAATCACCAACTAGAAGAAGATGTTGGCTGTAAAGTTCTTCACTTCATCAACAATGAAGATCAAGAAGCACTTGGTTACAGAACCCTAAGGCGCAAAAGATGCAGTAGCTTCTTTCAGAGAGAATAAGGCATTGATCACCTTTTGCATATGTTTTCCTTATATTCTCTTATGTGATGGCCACTAAAATAAGCCTTATATAGGTCTAGGGTTGTGAGAAAAGAAACCCTACACAAATACATAAGCCTGGCCCAAAAATCAGATCTGAAAATTTTGATTTTTGTAACCTCGATAGATAGCAGGTGTCAAGCTTTAAATTTCGACAGATACAGCTATCGAGGAGGTGTCGAGCAGGTGTCGAGGGGACAGAAGCTTTCTCGATCGATCGACCAACTATCGAGGAGCTATTGAGATTGCGATAAGAAAAAGCTTAAGAAGCTCAATAGATAGCCTAGCTGTCGGGAGGTGTCGAGCAGCTATCGAGCTATCTGTTCGCAGGTGTCGAGCTATTTGTCCAGCTTTAATGAACAGCTTTACTTCACTTGTTTCTTGGTCCAATCTTCATGGCTTTAATACTAGACTTGAAAAACATGTTTCTTGAAGTATTAAACACATCCTAGATCTACCCAAATACAAGTAAAGTGCATTTTGTCAAAGGATTAGCCAATTACATAAAAGAATGACATATGTGTTGGGAATTTAACCAAAATTCCAACCTGTGAGAAACAAAAAAAATAGAGAAAACACACGTCAAAGAAAAATAATCACACGCACAAGACAGTATTTACGTGGTTCGGTAATTTGCCTACGTCCACGGAGTTACAGGGATATCACTATTATCAGGGAAGAATACAGAGTGCGGCTACAGTGTTTTTTCTCTCTCTCTAAAAACACAACAATAGTAGTAGTCACAAACCCTAATCACAAAAGCGGTTTTTATATCCTGCTTACAGGGTTACAATGGGCTACAAAACTGGCCAAAAATAAACTAGGCTCCATAAAGCCCAACAAATCTCCCACTTGGAGACTAGTTCAATCACCAACATCAGACGCTATCCTCCAAAAGCAATCCCTCATCCTTACAACTCATCCTCCTGTTCTCAAGCTAGAAGGCCAACTGAAGCTGCACACAGCTTCGACTTTTCAATAGTGAGACCCTTAGTTAACATGTCTGCTGGGTTATTAGATCCACATATCTTCTCAAGTATTACCAGCTTATCTTTAACAAGATATCGGATAAAGTGGTATTTTGTCTGTATATGTTTCGACTTTGAATGAAAAGCCGAATTTTTAGCAAGAAAAATTGCACTCTGACTGTCACTGTCTAGAATGCCCATCTCCTACTTCTTACCCAATTCATCTAAGAAACCATGTAGCCAAATTATCTCATTTCTAGCTTCAGTTGCTGCAACATACTCAACTTCTGTAGTAGACAAAGTAACAATCTTTTGTAGATTTGAAGCCCATGATATAACTGTACCACCTAAAGTAAATACAAACCCAGTAGTACTCTTTCTACTATTAATATCACCAGCAAAATCAGCATCTACATAACCCTGCAGCTTCAAACTTGCACCTGTGAAGCAAAGACATGTATCTGATGAACCCTTCAGATATCTCAGAATCCACTTAACTGCCTCCCAATGCTGCTTTCCAGGCCTACTCATGAATCTGCTCACAACTCCTACTGCATGTGCAATGTCTGGCCTTGTACACACCATAGCATACATCAAGCTGCCAATAGCTGAGGCATAGGGCACCTTGCTTATATGGTCCCTTTCTTCTTCTGTCTTCAGTGACTATTCTTTGCTCAGTTTGAAATGACTACCCAAGGGTGTGCTCACTGGTTTAGATTCATTCATGTTGAACCTGCTGAGAACTTTCTTCACATACTTTGACTGTGAAAGCTTCAACGTACCATTAGCCTTGTCTCTAATGATTCTCATACCAAGGATTTGCTTTGCAGCTCCCAAATCCCTCATTGCAAACTGTTTTGACAAGTGCTTCTTCAGATTATTAATCTCCTCAATGCTAGACCCTGCAATAAACATATCATCCACATACAACAGTAAAATGATATAAGAATTGTCAAAGAATTTAACATAGCAACAATGATCAGCTTCACATCTCTTGAACCTAATTTTATGCATAAAATTGTCAAATTTCTTGTACCACTGTCTAGGAGCTTGTTTTAGGCCATACAAGCTCTTTCTCAGTTTGTAGACTAGATTCTCTTGTCCCTGAACAATAAACCCTTCTGGCTGAATCATGTAAAGATCTTCCTCCAAATAACCATGAAGGAATGCTGTCTTCACATCTAATTGCTCAAGATGTAAGTTTTCTGCAGCCACCATTCCCAGCTTCATAACTGGAGAAAATATCTCTGTGTAGTCAATGCCTTCCTTCTGCTGGAACCCTTTAACAACTAATCTGGCCTTGTAACGTTTGCTACCATCATGCTCATTCTTTATTCTGTATACCCACTTGTTGTGCAAAACCTTCTTTCTTACTGGCAATTCAATCAATTCTCATGTCTGATTCCCCAACAAGGAATCCATCTCATCCTTCATGGCTAACTCCCACTTGCTTGAATTTTCATCTTGCAAGGCTTCATCAAAACACTCTGGCTCACCATCATCAGTCAATAGTAGATAATTTAAAGCGGGTGAATAATGCTGTGGAGGTCTAATGTTCCTGGAAGATCTGCGGACTTCAGCTACAGGTGTACTCTGATCTACCTGTGAATCTGCATTCTCCTTATTTTCTTCACCCTTTTTCTGGACAGTACTTTCAGTCAATCCATCTAAGTTGACAAACTCAGATTTCTTTTGATCTATCTCTGCAATATTTGATACTACAGTTGACCTATCCTTGTACATAACCTGTTCATTAAATATTACATTTCTACTTCTGATGATTTTCCTGTTTTGTTCATCCCAAAACCTATAGCCAAATTTCTCATCACCATAGCCAATGAAAAAACATATTTTAGACTTAGCATCAAGTTTACTACGAGCATCAGAATCAATATGAACATAAAAAACACAACCAAAAACTTTTAAATGGGAAAATTTTACCTCTTTACCGCTCCAAACCTCCTCAGGAAGTTTGAACTCCATGGGAACTGATGGCCCTCGGTTTATCAGGTAAGCTGCAGTGCTAACAGCATTAGTCCAGAAAGTTTTTGGTAGTCCAGCATGCAACCTCATACTCCTAGCACGCTCATTAAGAGTTCTGTTCATGCACTCAGCCACACCATTCTACTGTGGTGTCCCAGGAATGGTCTTTTCCATCCTAATTCCCTGTGCAGCACAATACTCACTGAACCCTCCATCTATATACTCTCCTCCATTATCAGACCTCAAACATTTTAGTTTTAAACCTATTTCTATCTCAACCATGGCCTTCCACTTCTTAAAAGTTTCAAATACACCAGATTTATTTTTCAGAAAATAAACCCATACCTTTCTGCTTGAATCATCAATGAAAGTGATGTAGTACCTTGAACCTCCAAAGGATGCAACTGGTGAAGGCCCCCACAAATCAGTGTGTACTAACTCCAATTTTTCTTCCTTCGGTGTGTCCTGCCAGTTTTCAAGAAACTCACATTTTTCTTCTTTCCTAAGATGCAACTTTCACACATGTCAAAATCAATGGACTTCAATTCTGGTAGTTTTTCTTTTGACAGCAGCATCTTCATCCCTTTCTCACTCATGTGACCAAGTCTGCGGTGTTATAGGCTTGTATCAATACTTACATCAGCAACTACAATTGTGTCTCTTGGACTTGAGATCATATAGAGAGTGCCAGTTTTCTTTCCATGAGCCAATACTCTAACTTCCTTTGTAACCTTCCAAGTACCACCAACAAATAGTATTGCATGCCCTTCATCATCAAGTTGTCCAACAGAAATCAGATTCCTCCTCAGGTCAGGAATATGTTGAACCTTCTCCAGTAACCAAACAGATCCATTGGGTAACAATATCCGGACGTCTCCCATACCTACAACATCCAAGGCTGAACCATCAGCCAAATACACCTTACCAAAATCACCTGCAACATAATTCTGTATGATTTTTCGGTGTGGAGTGGTATGAAACGAAGCTCCTGAGTCCAAAACCCAATCTGCAAGAAGTAATGCATCCTGTACCTCTTCTGTTACAGCATTAGCAGAATCATCTTCATTCTTCTTCTTAGGACTTTTGCATTGGTTCCTAAAGTGACCTATTTTCCCATAATTCCAGCATTGTACTTGTTGGCCTGATCTAGATTTACTTCTGTTCTGATTAGTATTTCTGGATTTTGATCTGCCTCGATTTGAGCTTCTGTTATTACCTCTGCCTCTTGTCTCAAGGTTTAGGGCAGAACCAGATCCTGAGGTTTCACCTGCATCTCTTTTGCGAATCTCCTCAGTTAGAATTAAATCTCGAATATCATTATACTTGAACTTTTCCTTTCTTGTAGAATTACTTACTGCCATCCTCATTGCCACCCAACTGTTTGGCAAAGAAGCCAAGACGATCAGAGCACGAATCTCGTCATCAAAATCAATTTCTACAGACAACAATTGATTTGTGATAGTATTAAATTCGTTCAGATGTTGTGCTACTGATGCATTCTTTGCCATCTTCAAATTGAACAGTTTCTTCATCAGATGCACCTTGTTGTTTACTGACGGCTTTTCATACATACCAGACAAAGCCTTCATCAGATCTGCTGTGGTCTTCTCCTTTACAACATTATGTGCAACAGACCTAGACAGAGTTAACCTGATAACTCCCAGTACCTGTCTGTCAAGAAGAGCCCATTCATCAACCTTCATTGCCTCAGGTTTTGTCCCCAAAAGATGCAGATGCAATTTCCTCCCATAGAGATAATCTTCAATCTGCATCCTCCAATACACAAAGTCTGTGCCATCAAACTTTTCTATTCCAGACGCCTTTCCTGCTTCCTCTGCCATTGCTCCCACTCAAACCTAACCCTAGGCTCTGATACCAGTTGTTGGGAATTTAACCAAAATTTCAACCTGTGAGAAACAAAAAAAATAGAGAAAACACATGTCAAAGAAAAACAATCACACCATAAGACAGTATTTACGTGGTTCGGCAATTTGCCTACGTTCACGGAGTTGCAGGAATATCACTATTATCAGGGAAGAATACAGAGTGCAACTACAGTGTTTTTCCTCTCTCTCTAAAAACACAACAACAGTAGTGGTCACAAACCCTAATCACAAAAACGGCTTTTATATCCTGCTTACAGGGTTACAATGGGCTACAAAACGGGCCAAAAATAAACTAGGCTCCACAAAGCCCAACAATATGTTCTTAATATGTGAACCACATATGTCGCTATCTGTCCAGCTTTAATGAACAACTTTACTTCACTTGTTTCTTGGTCCAATCTTCATGGGTTTAATACTAGACTTGAACAACATGTTTCTTGAAGTATTAAACACATCCTAGATCTACCCAAATACAAGTAAAGTGCATTTTGTCAAAGGATTAGCCAATTACATAAAAGAATGACAAATGTTCTTAATATGTGAACCACAAATGTCCTAACAAATCACATGTTTGCTTAAATCTTACCATGTCTATGTTTCTACCTTGATTTGATATATACATGTTTCTGCCTTGGATGTAATATAATGCTATATATGATAGACGTATGCAAGGATATGATATGAGATGCATGATAAATGTATGTTAGGGTTAGGGATGAAATGCCATATTTGTTTGCTAGATGCATGCTAGTGTGTGTGTGAGTCTAAAATGAAAATATTGAATATGCCTTTAACAAGCTTAAGACATAAGACACAATGAGTGGAGCTTGACCCACAGCTCATGCAATCTTGGGTTGCTAACATCTTCCCAACCTGTACCTAAACTTTGAACACATACTCTGGTAGCAAGATCAGTCCTTCCACAAAGGGTGCTATATATATGGTTCCTAGACCAAATCTAGGTGGCGACCTCATTTGTTCTCTCTGTCTCGATCCACTTGACCAAGGTGTACTCCCCTCCCTTTGCGCCCATAAGAGGGAAGGAATGTTACGTATATTAATTTGTTAAGAAATAATATTAATGACTATTTGTTAGTTGTTTCATGTTTGCAGGGAATTACCATATTTGTGGGTATTAGTTAAGATAGGGATTAGTGTGAGTAGGAAGTTGTTAGTATTTGAGTTGTATTTGGATTTTATTGTAAGTTTTAGTGATGTCCTAGGTTTAGGAGCACGGCTATTGTGGCCATAAGTTTAGGAGGAGATGTGCTCCATTGTTTTAGGTCTTTAACGTTACTTTACTTTGTTGTATTTAAATAACTGAAGTTATTTTCAATAAAAGATATCAAATAAGTTTAATCAATTTGGATCTTAATTTGTTTCTAGAGGTTAGGATTTCCTCTGTCAAATCCAACTTTATCCCTTTGTTAATTTTTCTTTTTATTACGTATCATGTGTTTCATTAGAAACAACCAAAATTTTATCTCCTCTTCTCTAAATATTCATATTTTCCCTCCCAAAAAATTGTGTACGTATCAATTGGTATCAGAGCCAAACATATCAAAGGCAGGCATCAAGAAACAGTTGTTAGAATGCTAGGAGAAACTGAAAGTCATATAGTCTCTTGTGGTTGGTCAAATGGATATAATCAAGGAAATGAAATTGAATTGCAATCCTTGTGTTTGTTTTTGTCTAGCTATGAACATTACAAACCAACCATGTTGGGTGATGAACAATGTAAACTCGAAGATACGAAGGCCATAAAAGCTCTACGAGATCAAAAGATTTCATCCTCAAACAACCCAGGCATGCAATAAGTTTGGCCCAAGGGTTTATCATATTCAAGGTCACATGAATATGACCCATGGTATGCAAGACCTCAAGTTTGGCGCATCAAGAAACTTCAGATTATGTCCTCGAAGACAAGGGTCTATTTTGAGGGGTGGGAATGATACGAACATGTATTAGGAATTGTGGGTCAGCTAGACAAATTGTAGGAGTGTTAGTTTTCATGCGGTAACATTTTGATCAGGTTGAAGACATTTTTGTTGAACCAAATGGCATACCACCTCGACTTGCCTCATCCAAGAAGTAATCTAGCGTGGGAGAAGCAACCTGGAAAGTTCAAATAGTAATTTTCAGATTAAGCCCTTATGGACAAGGGCTGATATCAAGGGGGAAGGACTGTTACATACATTTGTCAGAAAATAGTATTAATTAATATTTGTTAGTTGTTTCTTTTTTGTCGGGAATTACCATGTTTGTGGGTATTAGTTAAGATGGGGCTTAGTGTGAGTAGGAAGTTGTTAGTATTTTTTGTAGTATTTAAATAGCTGAAGTTATTTTCAATAAAAGATATCAGATAAGTTTAATCAAATTGGATCCTAATTGGTTTCTAGAGGTCAGGATTTCCTCAATCAAATCTAAACTTTATTCCTTTGTTTTTATTGTTTATTTATTTTTACATATCAAGTGTTTTGTAAGAAACAACCACAATTTTATCTTCTCTTCTCTAAATATTCATATTTTCCCTTCCCAAAAAAATGTGTATGTATCAATTGGTATCAGAGCCAGACATCAAGAAACTGTTATTAGAATGCTTGGAGAAACTAAAAGCGATACAGTTTTTAGTGGTTGATCAAATGTATATAATCAAGAAAATGAAATTGAATTGGAATCCTTGTGTTTGTGTTTGCCTAGATATGAACATAAAGAGCCAACTAAGGAGGGTGATAAGCAATGCAAATCAAAAGATAAGAATTTGTCTAACTATGAACATTACAAACCAACCATGGTGGGTGATGAACAATGTAAACTCGAAGATAGGAAGGCCATAGATGCTCCACAAACTGAAAAAATTTCAGCCTCAAACAACCCGGGCATGTAACAAGTTTTTGATCAGGTTGAAGATGCCTTTGTAGAACTCAAGGGTTTATCATATTCAAGGTCACATGATTATGACCCATGGTATGCAAGACCTCAAGTTTGGCGCAACAAGAAACTTCGAATTAGGTCTTTGTGGACAAGGGTCTACATTGAGGGGAAGGAATGATAAGTACAGGTATTAGGAATTGTGGGTCTGTTTGAAAAATTGCAGGAGGGTTATTTTTCATGCAGCAACATTTTGTTCTGGTTGAATACATTTTTGTTGAACCAAAAGGTGAACCACCTCGACTTGCCTCATCCAAGAAGTAATCAAGTGTGTGAGAAGTGACCTAGAAAGTTCAAACAATAATTTTCAGATTAAGGCCTTGTGGACAAGGGATGATTTCAAGGGGGAAAGAATGTTACGTATATTAATTTTTTAGGAAATATTATTAATTATTATTTGTTAGTTTTTTCATGTTTGTAGGGAATTACCATGTCTGTGGGCATTAGTTAAGATAGGAATTAGTGTGAGTAGGAAGTTGTTAGTATTTGTATTGTATTGTTCGCTTTAGTAGTGTCCTAGCTTTAGGAGCACGGCCATTGTGGGCATAAGTTTAGGAGGAGATGTGCTCCATTGTTTCAGGTCTTTAACGTTACTTTATTTTGTTGTATTTAAATAGCTGAAGTTATTTTCAATAAAAGATATCAGATAAGTTTTATCAAATTGGATTCTAATTCATTTCCAGAGGTCAGGATTTCCTCAGTCAAATCCTAACTTTAGCCCTTTGTTAATTTTTGTTCTTATTACGTATTAAGTGTTTCATTAGAAACAGCCAAAATTTTATTTCCAGTTCTCTAAATATTCCTACTTTCCCTCCCCAGAAAATTGTGTACGTATCAATTGGTATCAGAGCCAAATATATCAGAGCTAAGCATGAAGTGTTTCGAGTCATTTGTGGTTAAGAATTTGGTTGTTTAATCAAATTGGATCGTAATTGGTTTCCAGAGGTCAAGATTTCCTCAGTCAAATCCAAACATCAAACCTTTGTTATTTTTTGCTTTTATTACATATCAAGTGTTTCATTAGAAACAACCAAAATTTTATATCCTCTTCTCTAAATATTCATATTTTCTCTCCCCAAAAATTGTGGTCATATCAATTTCTATCAGAGCCCGACATATCATAGTTAGACATGAAGAAACAGTTGTTGGAATGCATGGAGAATCAGAAAGAGATACAGTCTCTAGTGGTCGATCAAATGTATATAATCAAGGAAATGCAATTGAATTGCAAATCCTAGTGTTTGTGTTTGTCTTGCGATGAACATGAAGAGCCAACTATGGAGGGTGATAAGCAATGCAAATTATAAGATCAGAATTTGTCTAGCTATGAATAAGACAAACCAACCATGGAGGGTGATGAACAATGTAAACTCGAAGATAGAATGGCCATTGAAGCTCCTTAAGATCAAAAGATTTTAGCTTCAAACAACCCAGGCATGCAACAAGTTTCAGATCAGGTTAAAGACGTTTAGATTAGGGTTTGTCATATTCAGGGTCACATGCTTATGACCCATGGTATGCAAGACCTCAAGTTTAGCGCAACATGAAACTTTGGATTATGCCCTTGAGATGTACATGTATTTGGAATTGTTGGTCCATTAGACTAATTGTTGGAGTTTTGGTTTTCATGCAGCAACATTTTGATCAGGTTGAAGACATTTTTGTTGAAACAAAAGGTGAAGCACCTCGATTTTTCTCATCCAAGAAGTGATCTAGCGTGTGAGAAGCAACCCGGAAAGATCAAACAATAATTTTTAGATTAAGCCCTTGAGGACAAGGGCTGATTTCAAGGGCGAAGGAATGTTATGTACATTAATTTGTTAGGAAATAATATTAATGTTTATTTATTAGTTGTTTCATTTTTACAGGGAATTACCATGTTTATAGGTGTACGGGATAGTCCCCGGGCCCATTGTTCTTCTGACTCTAGGCTTGTGGTGCCGCACAGGGCAAGGCCCCAAGCCTATTGGGCCTTGGGCCCTAGCCTTGTAATACAATGTATGACCTTGTCCCTGTTGACCTATAGCCTTAACCCGGATGCACCTCGAGGCCCGATCCAAGCCCAAAAATTGAAATGAGACCATTTCGTCTTAAACGTCAAAAGCGAGCCCCCCCCTCCCCCCTCCCCAGATAAACTTTAACCTAGTCAGTAGTGTGATTGCCCGAAGATATAAGGTCTTAACTTCCCGAGTGAGCTCAGGAATTAATCATGACACCTCCACTTATCTCAAGCTATAAATAGGAGAATAGAGGGAGAAGTGGGGGTTGGCAATTCTGGAGAGAAAAGAGAGTGAGGGATAATATTATCAGTAGTAAGGAGGGCAACTGAGAGAGAAAAAGGAGTGGAGTTTGTGTGGGCTAGAGTGTACATTTAAGTCTCCCGTAGTAGGAACTACCCAATGTAGGAAACCCAGAGCCCACAATACAAATAGGTTGTGAGCCCGAGTATAGGTCGAGCCCGTTAACTATATTTTTGGTGTGCACAATTGGCGCCGTTTGTGGGAATCTCTTACATAGCTGTGGTTTTGCCGAGACTCATGCAGGAAAATGTCTGGAGGATGGTCGGGTAGTTATGCTGAAGGCGATTCTGTGAGATCTTCTTGAGGATCTACTTAGAGAGAAAGAAGGCAAAAGAGGCGTGAAGATAAGGAGCAGGAGCAGGAGGAAAAGCAGTCTGGCCTTGGGGAAGGGTCGTATCAAACTCACCGGACAATATCAGGCGCTTCAGGGCATGGGTGCTTTGATGAGAGGGATGAGGAACTTGAACGTTTGTGTAGGTTAGTGAGAGATTTGGAGTTGGAAGCAAGAGGGAGGCGTAGGAGGAGGGATCGCGAGGAGCATGTAGAAGGCTCAGCCAGTGTGGGTGGACACTATGGAGAGGGGTCTCATCAATCCGGTTCCCTTCGACACTGGGATTGGTCACGGGAATATGCAGACTAGGACTCAATTTCCTCAGAAAGGCGATGACCCCAAAACACCGCCATGGATGCTATGAGCCACGCATTACGTAGAACTGCTCGGTTGCCGTTTTCGAGGGACATTGAACGAGCACCTATGTCGAGCAGATTCACCCGGCCTCCGTTTAACTCTTATGATGGGAAAACGGATCTAGTAGAGCATGTTAGCCATTATATCCAGATGATGTCGTTACACACTCATAATGACGTGCTGATGTGCAAGGTATGCTCTTCAAGTCTTGGGCCAACTGCTTTGAGGTGGTTTAATGAATTGAGGAAAGGCTCTATTCATAGCTTTGCTAAGCTAATCCAAGAGTTTGGCATCCGGTTTATGACCGGCAGCTGGGTGCCACAGTTGGTGGACGCGCTGCTATCTATGAAAATGGGGGCTAGGGAAACCCTTTGTAGTTACACTAGATGGTACTGGGAGTTGTACAACGAAATCGGCAAGGGCAATGAGAAAATTGCAGCAAGTACTTTTCAATTGGGATTACCCGAGGGCTCCAAATTGTGAGACTTGTTGACGAGGAGGCCTCCCGAGGATACAAGGTAGTTGATGAGGCATATCGAAGAGTAAAAAAGATTGGAAAATGACTGGCAGTAGAACAAAGGCAAGGCTCCAATCATAAGTCAGCCACGATAAGGGGTTTTTCAGTTAAGACCCCGGAAGGATTTAAGGATTCAGGAACCAAGCACTTAGGTGGGGGAAGTGAACGTGACATTCAAGGAGCCGGTGCACAAGATTGTAGATCAAATCAAGAATGAGCTGTACTTTCGATGGCCAAACAATATGGGAGGTGACCCATCAAGGAGAAATCAGAATCTGTACAGTACTTACCACAGAGATAAAGGGCATACCACTAAACAATGTAGGGTGTTGAAATATCATTTAGAGCAGCTAGTAAAAGTGGGGTATTTGAAAGAGTTTGTGGTGGACCCAAGGAATTAGGATGCCAGGCAGGGAACTCGACCCTAGGGGAACCCTCTCCCACCCCCATTGGGAGTAATAGAGGTCATCCACGCAGCCTCAAGGGGTATCCAGGTGTCCAAAAGGAGAGGGGTACAAACTGTGGTACCATCAGAAAGTTGCCCGGGCGAGCAACCTTCCAAGAAGACGTTGAAGCTTACTCGGGACCCATTGTCTTTAATGACAATGACCTAGAAGGAATGATCCAGCCATAAGACGACGCCCTAGTGGTAACGGCCCGGATAAATAGCTTTATAGTGAAGAGGGTGTTGATAGATCAGGGGAGTGGTGCTGAAGTGATGTATCCCACCCTATTTAAGGGGCTTGGCTTGAAGCATGAGGACCTCTCTAAATACGATACACTCCTAGTGGGATTTAATGGTCAAATGGTGATCTTAGAGGGCAGATTTCACTTCCCGTGAATATGGAAGGTAAAGAGGTAATGATGATTTTTGTCATGGTCACTTCGTTCTCTCCATATACAGAAATCCTTGGAAGGCCATGGATTTATGCGATGGGGGCGGTCCCGTTCACTCTCCATGTGAAGGTCAAATTCCATACCGAGCAAGGTATTGCTATAATATAAGGAAGCCAACAAGTGGCCAGGCAGTGTTTGGTGGCCGCTGTTAATCAAGCGATCAAACAGAGGGAACCGGTAGAAGCGGTTCCATTATAGCAATTACAGGAACCCCGGGAGGAGGTGGCGGCTAGCAGCGCCAAAGACCTGATAAAAGTGAGGATATTGCTAGACAATGATAAGAGTTTCCAGATTGGAGCAAGTATGAAGAACAAGGATAGGGTGGGGATGTTGCTGTTTCTTCTACAGAATGTGGACATATTTGCTTGGAGCCCATACGAGGTGCCCGGGGTAGACCTAGAATTCATTGTTCACAAGCTCAACGTGAACCCACTATTCCCTCCCAAGAAGCTGAAGCTGAGGAGAGCGACTAAGGAGCACGTCGAAGTAGTTAGGCAAGAGGTCAAGAAGTTGAAAGAGGCAGGGGCAATAAAGGAGGTTTTCTTCCTGAAGTGGCTAGCAAATACTGTAGTGGTAAAGAAGAAGAATAGCAAATGGAGGGTTGGTGTTGATTTTACGGATTTGAACCAAGCATGCCTAAAAGACCCATTCCCCATGCCAAAGATCAGTCAATTAGTAGATGCCACGTATGGGCACCCGAAGATGAGCTTTTAGGGTTATCATCAAATCGCCCTTGCCACTGAGGACTAGGAGAAGACGGCGTTCATATCTCCTGATGCCAATTTCCACTATACCGTAATGCCGTTTGGTTTAAAGAATGCTGGAGCCACTTATCAGCAGATGATGATGAGAATGTTCAGAGATAAGATTAGAAGTACGGTGGACGTGTATATTGACGATATGGTGGTTAAGAGCAAATAGGAGGCACAACATATTAACGATCTTAGAGAGGTGTCTGAAGTGCTTCGACAACACAAGCTGCGCCTCAATGTCGACAAGTGTGCTTTCGGGATGGGGGATGGCAAGTTTCTAGGGAATATGATCACTAACCGAGGAATAGAGGTAAACCTCGATCAGATTGAAGTTGTAGAGTGCCTCAAGCCGCTAAGTAATCCAAAGGAAGTCCAAGTACTAACCGGTATGTTAGCTACACTTAACCGGTTTAGTTCTAAGTTTACCAACTGGTGTCGTCTATTCTACCAACTCTTAAGGAAGTGGAAGGAATTTCAATGGAATGAGAAGTGTGAAAAGGCTTTTTAGGATTTGAAGGAATATTTGGTGCGAGCGCCTATGTTGACAGCCCCAGAACTCGGGGAGGATTTGTTCATGTATCTCTTGGTGTCTGACCATGCTGTAAGTGCTATGCTTCTCAGGGATCGAGGAATGCAACAACCAATATATTATGTCAGCAAGACTTTAGTTGATGCCGAGACGAGATACTTGCCTCTGGAGAAGTTGGTGTTAGCGCTAGTGCATGCCAAGAGGAAGCTACCTCATTATTTTCAAGCTCACACCATCTATGTGCTAACCGAATATCTCTTGCAGTCATTATTGAAAAGATCCAACTATACGGGTAGAATAGCTAAGTGGGGAACTCGGCTAGACTCTTTTGACATTAGGTACAGGCCAAGAACTTCGATGAAGGATCAGGGTCTTGCTGACTTTGTCGCAGAGATGTCCCCGAGGAAGGAAATGGAAGTTGTTTGTCGTGTGGAGGTTCACCTGTGGAAGGTGTTTGTGGATGGTGCATCTAGCGCCATGGAGGCTGATCAATTGGTAATTATGCGCACCAAAAATATAGTTAACGGGCTCAACCTATACTTGGGCTCACAACCTATTTGTATTGTAGGCTCTGGGTTTCCTACTTTGGGTAGTTCCTACTATGGGAGACTCAAATGCACGCTCTAGGCCACGCAAACTCCACTCCTTTTTTCTCTTAATTGCCCTCCTTACTACTGATAATATTATCCCTCACTCTCTTTTGTCTCTAGAATTGCCAACCCCCACTTCTCCCTCTATTCTCCTATTTATAGCCTGAGATAAGTGGAGGTGTCATGATTAATTCCTGAGCTCACTCATGTGAATGGGGTCCAATTCCATCAGTTCTAAGTGGATGTTCTATTGGGAACAGTGGTAATGGCATTGGAACTGGTTCCTGCCTCCAAAATGTTGTTCGGCAGCGATATTCCCCAAGGTAATACCGGGAAGTCGAGACCTTATATCTCTGGGCAATCACACTCCCGATCAAGTTAAAGTTGATCGGGGGGGGGGGGGGGGGGGTCGCTTTTGACGTTTAAGATGGAATGGTCTCATTTCAGTTTTTGGCCTCGGATCGGGCCTCGAGGTGCGTCCGGGTCAAGGCTATAGGTCAACAGGGACAGGGTCATACATTGTATTACAAGGCTAGGGCCCAAGGCCCAACGGGCTTGGGGCCTTGCCCTGTGCGACACCACAAGCCTAGAGTCCTAAGAACAATAGGCCTGGGGTCCTGTTCCATACAATAGGTATTGGTTAAGATAGGGATTTGTGCGAGTAGGAAGTTGTTAGTATTTTAGTTGTATTTGGATTGTGTTGTTAGTGTTAGTGGTGTCCTAGTTTTAGGAGTACGGCTATTGTGGCCATAAAGTTTAGGAGTAGATGTGCTCCATTGTTTTAGGTCTTTAACGTTACTTTGCTTTATTGTATTTAAATACTTGAAGTTATTTTTAATAAAAGATATTAGATTATAAGTTTAATCAAATTGGATTCCAATTGATTTCCAGAGATCAGAATTTCCTCAGCCAAATCCAAACTTTATCCCTTTATTATATTTTGTTCTTATTACGTATTAAGTGTTTCATCAGAAACAACCAAAATTTTATCTACTCTTCCCTAAATATTTGTATTTTCCTTACCAAAAATTTGTGTACGTATCAAAGCAGTACAACTTCCTTAGGCTTTTCAGCTACTATATGATGGTAAAAGCTGATCAACTTCGTCATCCTTATCTTAATTTTCCTGGAGATAACCTTTTTAGTTGTAGCATAACCTTTCCGACTTCCATAATTTTCACCAACCCAAACTGTCAACAATTAGTCCAAACTCCAACCACCACAACTAATTATACAATTTGTTTGTTTATATGCTAAAGTTCATGTGCGATAAATATTTTAATTATCTCACATGCATCATCTCTCCTACAACATATGAATCCCTCAGTTATTATTTGTAACTGACACGATTTGAGAGAGATTTTTTGAAAGCTAGATGCTTGAGGTTATCTTAAGTTTGTGTGTGAGAAAGAATCAACTTAGCAAGTCTTGACTGATAAAAGTAAACCCCAATTACCAAATGTAAGGATTCATAGTTAGTGGGTACCATTGCAAGAGGCATATGCGTACGGAGAGAGAGAGAAAGGCTACTCACAAATGGATGTACTCTCTGAGATTGGAATCACTTGGACTTGGTGCGTCAGGATCCACCTTTACCTGCTCACTGGAAGCTATCATAACTCAAAATATTAAGAACCTTTTACTGATCGAGAATTTACGGGAATATGGAAAAACAACATGAATGTAGAAACTTTAAGAAGAAGGCGAAGAATCTAACAGCTAAAGAATATCTATCCCTATTCACAATTACAAGTATATACTTTGATAGCTCTGTTGACAAAATTCGGGATGACAATTTTATATATTGTTAGGAGGTATCTATTTATCTTTGACGTTGTATTCTAACTTTTTCTATGTTGCTTTTATAAGTATTCCTTTTCCTTTGTCATTTGTCAAACTATATTCTTACCATTTCAAGATGACATGCTATCATTTTCCCCTTTCAAAACTGGACCTATGTTTTATATTCTTTCTGATCATTGATGAAGTTTACCCACCAGTCTTTTAGGTTCCCAGCCAGTGGCGAAGCTAGGATTTGAGTTGAGAGGGGTTGTAGGGCGGGATTTTATATATGATACACGCACTTATACAGATTATGTGAATATATAATATTTGAGACCAATTTGAAAAATTAAAAGCTATTCATTTAAATACTATGTGATATTTAATATAATTATACCAAAAAAAAAAAATACTCTACAAAAAAAAATGCTTTATCATAATATTGTATTTATATATTGAGATATTTCTCACATGAATGATCTATTTTTAATTTATTTTGGAGCCAAAACTCAAGTTATGAATGAAACTATTAGTAGTTAGATAAACACTTAGTGTAATATATGTGAATTTCTATTATTTTGGTTAATGTAAACCCATACGGGTTTGACTTACCTCCAGTACTTTTTTATTGGACATATCATTTTGTTTTAAATATACAATGGCAAATGGTAATGCGTTTTAATCTTCACATTTTATTTAGTTAATAGATAACATGTCAATCTCTCATTAAAATAAAATAAGATTCCAATTAAAAAAGTACTCGAGGTAAGCTACTACCAGCCCATAAAATGTTCAAATTATAATATGGTAGGGACAAACTAAAAAATTCAGTGTAAGGCATGCTAGTGGAGGATTTAAGGTTCTTCAATGGTTCATTTAGAAGTTTTGCTCTATTTCAAGACCAAGGAAACAGAGTGGCATTTAATAAACCCAAAAACAAAAAGTAAGTAGAAGTATTTACTAAGTATTAGCTATAATAACTAAGGGACCCCAGCATAATATAAATAGTACAATAAAGGATTGAAAAAAACAAAACTAAAAACATGCAGCTTATGTGATTTCAACAAGTACGCTTTCAAGGATTATATTTAAAGTTTGAACTCCACATGAATTGGTAAATAATTAACAAGCTTATGTCAAGTAAACGATATATGCCATACGACCCGCTTTTGTTATATATATGTTGGAATCTATAAACTTTTTAAAATAATTTTCTATAACTAAAACTCTATTATTATAGTTCCAGAAAATTAAAAGTTTCAAAAAATTCAATATAAGTTTTTGTTAATTATTCTAGTTACGTCAATTGCGTAACAATTTAGTCTTATATACTCTACCCGTTTGGATTCAACTGAATCCACGTTTACGTTTTGCGTTTTCAGATTTTTTTTTTTTTTCAACCTGCGCGTGAACAGTAATATCACATGGGTTTACTGTGTAAGAGACAAAAATTACTGTTCACGCACTGTTCATCACTGTTCATAGCACTGTTCACATACTAAAAAATATTAAAAATGAGTCCATCGGTATTATTCACACATTTAAAAATTATTTTGCTAGAGTATTTTCAGTTTTCAGTTTTCAATTTTCAGTTTTAGCAAAAATAAGTTCAATCCAAACGGACCTAGTCTATATTCGTTTACCACGTAATTTATAAACGATTTTTTTTTTCCCAATTGAAAATTCAATAGTTACAATAGTTAAAAAAGAATTTTGAACTCCAAATACCTTAAAAAGTATCTACAAAGCTTTTAGCAATTTACATACAATCTTTAATTAATCTACTGTATGCCCAACCAACATACTGATACGTTGATTGATGACTAAAGTTGGATATCTTTATGTGTCATGCATGAAATACAATATTAGACATTAATTTTGTTAAGTTATGTTTTTACATAACATTTTTATTGGCTTTATTTCATGACAAAAGTGTTGTAATTTCATTAATTTATTTCCTTGTATTTTATGAGATTTAATTGTAATGGGTTTAGTATTAAGTTGGTGAAAATTGCTCAAGACAATTGAATTCAAGACTAGCTCACCACTGGCTTGGGATTGTAGAACTCGTGAGAACCTATGTGAGGAGCACATGAGGAAGTTCAACAGTCAAGATGTCTTACGAGTACTCGCACCTTGGCCAACCCGCAAGTGACTAAAGAGACACTCTGAATGCTGGGATTTTATAGTCACTTCTCCTCCCCTCTCCCATTGTCATATCTTGTGAAAAGATTTTTACCCAAACACAACCCACACCCATTTAGAGTGTAGAGAGTGTTTTGGAGCTTGTGAAGCATTAGGTCTTTACCAAATTAAGCTGATAAGGCTTGGCAGTGCAATCAGGTGGTATTGCGGGATTCGGGAAGCTAATGAAGACAAGTACTTAAGGTAGTTGGAGCTTGGAAAGCTCAAGTACTTAAGTTAGATTAGGCTTGGAGGGTCTTTTTGGAATTCTTGTACTCCAACTTATTCTCTAGTAGATCATTTTGGCTTGGATGACCACAGAGTGGTTTTTATGCTGAGTTCTTCGGTTTTCCTCTTCAATAACACATCGCGATGTTATCTTGGGTTTGAATTTCTTTTCCCTACTGCCCTTTACTTTTTAGCATTGCATCTATTTGTTCATCCATGCAATTTTTGAATGCTTCAATTAATTTTCTAATCACGTATATTCTGCATTAAGTGTGTAAAGCTTAAAATTGATCAAGCCGTAATTAAAATTTGATGGTCTTAATTAGCTCTAGTATTTATACTATCGAGCTTTCAATTGGTATCAAAGAGACTACACTTGTTCCAGTTTAATTACCTAAGTGTGATCCTTGGCCTTTTATGTTAATTGCCATGGATAATGCTACGTATGTTTTTGCATGTTTTGGATGATGTTGAATGTAACATGCCACATGTTTGTGAAAATGCCTCTATGAGTGTTTATCCTCATGCTTGGATGATATGTTGCATGACTCTTTGGGTGCTGTTAAAATTGTAAATGACAAACTCTTGAAAAAAATGACTTAAAAATTTCAAGACAAATTTAGCAAGTTTATTTGTGAAAATAATGATTTGATTGCTAAGTTCAATTAATCCATTAAATTGGTTGAAAAGTATAAGAAACTTGCTAAACATTCTTTTGAAAATGAAAGATCACTATTAAAAATACTAGAGATAATTAAGACCCCTAATTCTTAAATTAGGGCTTAATTGCTTTTAATCTAGATGCGGAATAAGAGTAATCAATATGCAATTAACCAAGACCTAATGCATGGGCATACATAATTGAAAATTAATTATAAAACAAAAGGGGTAAGGGAAGAGGAAGCAAACAAAAGATAACACAGGGATGTGTTATTGAAGAGGAAAACCGAAGTGCTCGGCGTAAAAACCTCTCCATGACCCTCCAACCAAATCGATCAACTACTAAATAAGTTGGAGTACAAGGATTACAATTTAGACCCTCCAAGTCTAGACTACCCTCTGTACTTAGACCCTCTGAGTCTCAGCTACCAACGAGCTTCACTTAGCCTTGTATTGACTAGTTTTCTGGATCCCGCAATTATCACCAATTGCATCCACTATAGAATGGGATGACCTAATGATTCCCAAAAGCTCCAAAGCAACTCACAACACTCAAAATGGGTGTGAGGTTTGTGTTTGGGCCAAAAACCTCTCAAAGGATATGGATTTTAGAGAGGGAAGAGTGCAAAGAAAACTAAGATAAATTTGTCGAGGATTGTTGGTTTGCAATCTCTAAATCTTAAATGGATTTCTAAGGTTTTCTCTCTGAAACTCTCCTTACAATTTCATGGGTAATGTTGGCTTATATAGTGTGAGTAAAGAAATGAGGAAAGACAGAAAAAGAAATTTAAGACCTCATTGCTCTAAGTTTCGAGCTAAAAACATTACCTATGAAATAAGGATAGACACACAAAAAGAAATTTAAAACCTCAACTTATTGGAAATTTAAGACCTCATTGCTCTAAGTTTCAAGCTTTTAAAAGAATCAAAAGAAAATAGAAACTTGAGCTTCTTGGAAGTTGTGCTAAGAAAGCAAAACTAGATTTGGGTGAAAATGGTATGTTGTTGAAGCATGTGGTTAATGCTCTTAACTCCTTGACAATGTGCACCTCTAGTTCTACTTCTTCCCATCCTCATTTCACTTCTTATGAGACACTCACTCCAAACACTTGTTTCGTTTAGGTGAGGAAGGGTTCTTATGATTGAGCTTGTGCTCTTTTGGTCATAAATCTAATTCATTCTATCTTAGTTGGACTCTTCATGCACTAAATGCATCATTCTCATGCATTTGTGCATCATGCATTTCTTTATGTGCATTGTTTATGTTTCTTATTTTACTTTCTTGCATTTTTTTTAGTGTGTGTAAAAATCCAAAATCATATAAAAAGTTCAAAATCTAAAAAGTTTGAGCTTATTAAAATTTAGCCTAGTAGCTTCGTACTATTGGCATAGTGTATTTACAGGCTTAGTCTTGTTATGTCTAAAATTGTGATTTACAACTATATTTTACGTTGGCTTTATTCCATGACAAAAAGTGTTGTATTTGCTTTAATTTTGTTTCTTGTATTTTGTGGGATTTTATTGTATTGGGTTTAGTATTAAGTTGGTGAAGAATCGAGCATGTATTGGATGAATAAGTGGATTTCGCGAGTGTCTTGCGAGAAGCCTACCCATGAAAGAGTCACGTGAGAAGCACATACTAGAAGCTGAAGAGTCGTGTCAGGCTGTCAGTTTTGCGAGTGTCTCGTGAGAAGGGCTAACCCGCGAGATACCTATGAAACATTCTACTTGGAGGATTTTAAGAGTGACTTCCTTACCCTTCACCCATACTATATATACCCTTATTACCCACAAAAGTATGAGAGGTCATTTAGAGAGAAAAACTCTAGATAGGTTTTCTACAACACAACACACCCATCTTTTAGAGAGAGTGCTACTCATCCTTAGTGAGAAATCATTGTAGCCTCTTCTCATTCCCTCTCCCATTGTCATACTTTGAGAGGAGATTCGTACCCAAACACAACTCACACCTTTTTAGAGTGTAGAGAGTGTTATGCAGCTTGGGAAGCTTTGGGGATTTGCCAAAAGAAGCCAATAAGGCTTGGCAGATGTAATCGGGCGTATTGCAGGATCTGAGAAGCTAGAGAAGACATGACTCCGAGAAGTTTGGAGGGCTCAAGTACATTGGTTAGACTAGGCTTAGAGGGTCTTTTGTTATTTGTATACTCCAACTTTATTCTCTAGTGGATTAATTACCGCTTGGAGGGCTTCGCCGAATTCTTCGGTTTCCTCTTCGATAACATGTCTTGATGTTATCTTGTGGTTGCATCTCTCTTCCCTTACTCTTGTGCTTTACTTTTATTGTTTATTATTCATGTTTATGCACTGGAGTAGTTATTGATTTATTGCGCTCCATTTACTCTTGTTCCTCACTTAGATAAGTTAGAGTAAAAGCAATCTAGCCATAATTTTTAATTAGGGGTCTAAACAAGCTCTTGTGGTTTCACACAAATCCAAGCTTTCAATTGGTATCAAAGTGGGTACACTTGTTTTGGTTTCATTACCTAAGTGTGATCCTTGACCCCTTGTGTTTTTCCATGGATAGTGCTTTGTATGCTTCTATGGATGCTTTGGATGTGGTTGAGTGTAACATGCCATGTGTTTGTGAAAATGCCTATGTGAGTATTAATCCTCATGCTTGTGATGACATGTTATATGGATCTATGGGTATTGTTAATATTTCAAATGTTAAACCCTTGAAGAAAAAGGCTAAGAAGTTTCATGAGAATTTGAGCAAGTTCATTTGTGAAAAGGATGATTTGATTTTTAAGCTCAATGAATCCAATAAATTGGTTGAAAAGTATAAGAAACTTGCTGAACATTCTCTAGAAAAACTAATGGAGTTTGAATGTTTGAATATGGACTTGGATGCTAAACTTGTTTTGTCTAACAAACTAGTTGATGATCTTAAATGTGAAAATGAATCTCTTAAGATAAATGCCAAGTGTTTGATTGCTAAACCTATTACTAATAAGGATGAAAATATTTGTTGCAATCATGTTGTGGTACCCGATTTTGTGCCTATTGTGTGTTCTACCTCAAAGGACAAATCGGTGTACATTCCTCCACATAAAAGAAATCAAAAGGTGGAGAGAAAGGCTCTTAAGTCAAAGCCTCCATTTAGGTCTCAACCTAAGGTTTTGGATGGATCTAAGTTTGTTCCAACTTGCCACCATTGTGGTGTGATTAGTCATATAAGACCTCAATGTCCTAAGTTGAAGAGAGAACAAAATCATGTTGATAGATCCCTTCCCAAAAAGCCTAGTGGACCTAAACACATTGTTTGTCACCATTGTGGTGCCTTTGGTCATCTAAAATCTCATTGCTCTAACTTTCAAGCTCTTAAAAGAATCAAAAGAAAAGAGAAACTTGAGTTTTTTGGAAGTTGTGCTATAAAAGCAAAACCGGATTGGGGGGAAAATGATAAGTTGTTGAAGAAAGTTTTTGACGTTCTTACGTCCTTGTTTATGTGCATCTCTGGTTCTCATTCTTCTGCCCCTCGTCTCATTTCTCATGAGACACTCATTCCAAACAATCGTTCCATTTGGATGAGGAAGGGTTCCTATGGTTGAACTTTTCCTCTTTTGGTCTTTGATCTAATTCTTTCGATCTTTGTAGAACCCTTCATGCATTAGATACTTCATTATCATGCATTTGTGCATCATGCATCTCTTTATATGCATTGTTTTTGTTTTTATTTGTTGATCTTACTTTTCATGTTCTGTTTTTGAGTGTGTTGAAAAATTCAAAAACCCATAAAAATTGAAAAATCTCCAAAAAGTTTGATCGCTTGTGTTGTGTATATCACATGAGAGTTTGCCCTAGTACCTTCGTACTAATGGCATAGTGCATTTACGAGCTTAGCTTGTTATGTATGCACATTTTTCAAGTGTGAGTGACATCTAAAAATCTACGTTTGATTGTTGTAAATAGATCTTCAAGCTTGTCATGAATGATTGGTCAATAGACTTGCTTGATCTTGATACATGCGTAGACTTATGTCTATATATCTCCTGACATTTTTTTTTCCTTTTCAAAAGCTCTACAAATGTCAATCTCAAAAGAGAATTTTGAGCTGAAAAAGTCATCACACATACTAGTATTTAACTAGGAAAAAGGGAAAGCGTTTTGTACTAAAATGTATGGTGCCAAAAGCCAAAGGCTAAATTGTCAAAGTTATCTTAAAATGTTTATGGTATCACTTCTCAAAATTTTGAGTTGTTTTGATCAAAAGTATGTAAATGGAAGCAAAACAAAAAACTTCAAATCAATTGTAATTACATTGGTGAGGGGTCATATATGTTCATTTCTACTAGTGAGATAAGTCACTTGACTTCGTACTAGTCGTGTATGACTTGATTGAATTGATCATTGAAGCTTCATACTAGACTATAGACTAGTTCATACTTGATCCACACACACAACAAACAAGTCAAATATTCAATGAATGTTTATTCCATTTGTGTGATTGTATGTGTTCAAATGTGATGTGTATACTCAATTGCTTGTCAATCAAACCCAAATATTTTTTTGAGTATTCTATATGTTTTTGAAAGTATTTATATGCTTTCGTGTGTTTAGAGTTTTGTACATATTTCCTATTTCTTGTTTTACCTAAAAAACTCTTTTAGAGTCACTTTCACGAGAAGTTTCGTGAGTTAGCTCTTCCTGTGAAAATGAGGATGGCAAAAATTGAAAACACCAAAATTCGGACAAAAACTTTTGCGACTGTCTCACGAGAAAAATTTACCCGCGAAACAATTTACATGTTTCAGTGGCATTTTCGCGAGTAACTTCACAAGAAACTTACCCGCGAAAATCGCGTGTTTTCAGTTTTTAAAGGGCAGACTATGACAGTTTTTCAAAGACAACCCCTTTGCCTCCCTCGAGCCTGTCTCAACCCAAAACCTTTTTTCTCTCAAAAACCCAACAAAAACTCAAGTTCAATCAACTCTAAGTCTTCACTAAGGTGTGTTTCATCATTCTTTAATCCTTGATTCCTTACGCTCTGTTTGTTTTAACATTAACGTTTTCTAGAAAATGGTTCATTTTTCAAAGAGCATTTTCTAGAAAACTGTCTCATTTTTCATTGTTTGGTAGCGACCTTGAAAATGAGCTTGAAAATGTTTTCTGGTGTTTGGTATGCAATTTTTTTAAAAAATATTTCTTGTATAATTTAAAACATGTATATTATGAAAACCAACTAATGTAATCATTATAAATAAAAAACCAAGAATGAATTTGATTTTCATACTAAAATTTTGACAATAAACACAATCAAAATTAATTTGTTGTCAAATTTTCATGATCTCTACCACTCATCTTGCTCATATATATAGACAGTAACGTACGTACACACATACGTATGCACACACACACACATATATCAACCATTTGTCTATATATATATAAATTTGATAGGGGAATACATTTTCAATAAGTATAAATAACAATAACTTTTAATTGTCTACTCTTTTCGTTGGTATACTAATTGTTTACTATGGTCAACCACAACTCTTCAATATTACTCTAAATTATGTATTTATATAATGTACTGCATAATATACCATCACTGCATAGTATCTACTAACAAAAAAAGTATTTGCCAACAAATGCAATTCTCCTAAACAATTATCATTTATTATATAACAATATTATTAGTCCACGGAAAAGATTGTCCCATGTAAAAGCAATTTGAACCAATATAGGTACTATGTTTAAAATTTTCATCTTTTACTTCATTCATTCTTTCTTCTTCTTGTTCTTCTTCTTTTTTCTTTTTTCTTTTTTGTTTTGTTTTTTTTTTTTTTTTAAAAATTTTTTTTGCACTTTATGTACGAAAAAGAAGTAACTTCTGCCTAGAATCCATCAAACCGAAAATTTCTTAGAGAAAAAAGAAAATCAAGCTTGAAATTCAAAGCAAAGAATTGGAATTTTGGTAGAGACGAATGAAATAGTTACCGTTGCAAATTTGTTCTTCTTTGCAAGTCGGAGCTATTGACCGATTAGTGAAGGAAAAAAAAATCTAATCAGAGAATTGTGTTACAGAGGGGAAGAGAAACATGGAGAAAAGAGAGAAGAGAGACAGTTAGAGAAAGAGATTTATGGGAAGAGGAGAGACCAAAATTAGTGATAGTGAGGGTGTGAAGAGAGAAAAAGCAAAAGGAAGAGAGAAAAAGTGAGAAAGCTTACCGTGAGAAAGAGATGATGCCAAAAAATTATGTTTCTCACAGCTATACATGAAGATAATATTTATAGGATATGCAATGCGTGAAAGAGAGATTGTTTTTCAAAAAAAAAATTTGGAAAACAACCTATAGAAAATAAGTCTTATTTTTATTAGGGTTTTCCATTGACTAAAGATAGTCTTCCATTGAACAGGTTTTTTTTGGTGCTACCAAACATTAGAAAATGTGGAAAACTATCTTTACAGAAAGTTTTCCAGCGAAACAAACAGAGCATTAGTTTATGTCTTAGATTCTAGGATTTCTTGGGTTGGGTATATTTTTGAAAGGGTTGGGAAAACTTTATTTTTATGCAAAATTTCTTGATTAGGCTCTGTCCCATTTTCTTTGATTGTGTTTGTGTTGGCCCCAAGTGGCATTTTAATATGTATTTAGGCAAGATTTTTATATGTTCATGCATTGTTTAACATACATGTGTAGTGTGTGCACTCTAAGTGTTTGTTAAAATGCCCAAATGACATTTTCTCATTGTTTTAGACTCTGATGAGTACCAATTTTTGGGGATTACGTTGATTATGCATGTTTTTCATGTATTGATCATTGGTTGTGTGTTTTACAGACTTTGCCCTATGAGTCCTTGCTCATGCATTGGTCATGCATCTCACATGTATACTAGATGCACCTTTGTTGCACACATTCTAACACTTGACATATTTTGCATTCATTGATGCTAGTTAAATCTTTTTAGCCCCTTTAGCACATATAACATGTTCTTGTATCCTTGTCATGCCTTGGTCTACATCTTCTTCCATCATCCTTAGCATGTCATATTTATTTTATGCTTTGTAGCAGTTTTTAGATGTATTTGTCTTTCATTTGAGCTTCATTTTATCATTCATCTTGCACCCCTCATGCATCATCTTTTACCCTTGTTCATATCTTCTTTTCTTTCCCTCATTCCTCTTGATTCATTTGTCTATTCGTGACAAAAAGGAGGAGAGTATATCGTCAGTATCGTCATTTCTATATGACTCATGTGCACATTCGTAGGGGGAGAAAGCTATAGGGGAGATGCATATACTAAGGGAGAGAAGACAATATTTTTATGAGAAAACCTTATTTTGTCTTGTTTTACCTTATGCTTGTTTTCTCATTGCTTTATGGTGCTTTGAGTTACATTTAGTATCTATGCTTTGTTGCTCTCATTGCATCGTGCTTATGTGTTGGACATGCATACATCCTTATGACATTGTGCTCTATTGGTTGCATGTTTGGATGATCATTTGCTTTGCTATATGATCATTGTAGTTATTTCCATATGATTGTTTGGTGTATGATCAAGTTGCTCATATGTTTAACATCATGTTTACTTGATCACTTTTTATTTGTTACATTATACTTGTCCTTTTATCACTTGATTTACCTTGAGGGTCTAATGTGTTTTGTGCAAGTGTTTCAAGTTACAAGTATACATGTTCCAAGTTCATCACAGGTTTTAGATTTAGGTGTGAGTGAGTTTTACCATTGTTCCTAAACTCACGTTTAAGTTTAGAGTTTTTTATAGGTTGTTTTGTCACGGAATAGCCAAAGTGGGAGATTGTAAAGTTGTGATTTACAACTATGTTTTATATTGGCTTTATTCCATGACAAAAAATGTTGTATTTGCTTGAATTTTGTTCCTTGTATTTTGTGGGATTTTATTGTACTGGGTCTAGTATTAAGTTGGTGAAGAATTGAGCATGTATTGGATGAACAAATGGATTTCACGAGTGTCTCGCGAGAAGCCTACCCGCGAAAGAGTCACATGAGAAGCACATGCTGGAAGCTGAAGAGTCGTGTTAGGTTGTCAGTTTCAAGAGTGTCTCGCGAGAAGGGCTAACCTGTGAGATACCCACGAAACATTCTACCTAGAGAATTTTAAGAGTAACTTTCTTACCCTTCACCCATATTATATATACCTTTATTATCCACAAAAGTATGAGAGGCCATTCAGAGAGAAAAACCCTAGATAGGTTTTCTACAACACAACACACCCATCTTTTAGAGAGAGAGCTACTCATCCTTAGTGAGAAATCATTATAGCCTCTTTTCCTTCCCTCTCCCATTGTCATACTTTGAGAGGAGATTTGTACACAAACACAACCCACACCTTTTCAGAGTGTAAAGAGTGTTTTGAAGCTTGGTAAGTTTTGGGGATTTGCCAAAAGAAGCTGGTGAGGTTTGGCGGATGCAATCGGGCATATTGTGGGACCCAAAAAGCTGGAGAAGACATGACTCTGAGAAGTCCATTGGTAGCAGGAGCTTGGAAGGCTCAAGTACATTAGGTAGACTAGGGCTAGAGTGTTTTTTGTTATTCGTGTACTCCAACTTTATTCTCTAGTTGATCGATTACCATTTAGAGGGCGGTAGAAAGGTTTTTCGCCAAGTTTTTTGGTTTCCTCTTCGATAACACGTCTTGGTGTTATTTTGTGGTTGCATCTCTCTTCCTTTACTCTTGTGCTTTACTTTTATTGTTTGTTATTCATGTTTGTGCACTGGAGTAGTTATCGGTTTATTGCGCTTCATTTACTCATGTTCCATACTTAGATAAGTTAGAGTAAAAGCAATCTAGCCGTAATTTTTAATTGGGGGTCTAAACAAGCTCTTGTGTATTCACACATATTTGAGCTTTCATTATGTATGCACATATATTGAATAAGAGTAAAATCTATAAATCTATGTTTGATTGTTTTAAATAGATATTTAAGCTTGTCATGCATGTTTGACCAATATTATTGATTGATCTTGACACATTCCTAGACTTGCTCTTATAATTGTCTCAAAAAGCTCTTCAAACATCAATCTCTTAAAAGAGAAAGAGCTACAAAAGATCTTACTTCAAAAACTAATTAGACTAGGAAAAGGTAGAGCAAAATGTATTCAAAATTATGATGCCTAAGCAATAGGCATTTTCTTCAAAAAAATATAAAAAATTTCAAGCATCATTGCAAAAAAATGTTGAGATATATTGTTAAAAGTATGAAAAAGTAAGCCAAATAAAAACTTTCTATCAATGTAAACTCTTTTCTTGAGGGGTCATAAACGTTCATTTGTGTATGCCTTGATTGAATTGATCATTGAAGTTTCATGTTAGATTATAGACTAATTCATACTTGATACTCACAAACAACACACAAGTCTAATGTTCAATAAATATCTATTTTATTTGTATGATTGTACGTGTTTGAATTTTATATGTGTACTTAATCCTATATGGATAAAACCAAAGATATTTTCGATTTTTTTTTTATTTGTACTTGGAAGTGATTTTCATCACTCATGTTTTTAAGTGTGTGTACTTGCTTTGTTTTTCAAAATTTCAAGTATCTCTTTTTGTTGAAAAATAGGGGAGTTCCTTTTGCCCATTTAGTAAAATTTTCTTATTTTCAAAATTTTGGGTAGTATGTCTCGTGAGTGGATCACAAGTGGTGGCTAAGTAGTGAAATGCTAAGAGGAGGTCTAGTAAGTGTCTCACAACTAGGTGGCGACATCACCCACCTGCCAGATGCCTAGTTAAGCTTTTTAAAGTGGTTTTCATAAGTCTTTTATTTCAAACTTCTCCCATCTTCTCCAAACCCTCTATTTCAAATTTTCTACATCAAAACCAAACCAATTTCAATTGTTTTTCATTTCATTAACATCTCTAAGGTAATCTTTTACACTTTTCACTTATTTCAATCCTTAGATTATGTTTTTAGGGGTTTTGTGTTCATGGTTGGGATTTTCTAATCAAGTATTAAGGGTAGATTTCATGATGTTCATGCATTGCATTAAATTCTTGGTATATGTCTGCAGAGTAGATGTTTGATGAAATGCCTCTTAGGCATTTTCTCACCCTTTTGGACTCCGATGAGTACCAAACTTTGAGGATTTGCATGTTTGCCCTTCAAGAACATGTTTGCTTCATTAGTTGTTTATTTTACACACCTTGCCCCATATGTGCATTTTCATGTCATCTTATGCATTGCACTTTGGCACCACATGCACACACCTTTGCTGCCTTTGTCATGCCTTGTTCAATATCTTGTTTACACATCTTATTGTTCATTTTGCGTCCTTATCATTTTTCTTATCTTCATATCTTTCCCTTCATTCTTCATGGCCCCTTTGTCTATTTGTGTCAAAAAGGGGGAGAGTATACTAGAGAGTATATTGGTCTCTTGTGCACATTCTTAGGAGGAGATTTCCATAGGGCGGATGCATATACCAAGAGGGAGAAGACATTTTTATATAAGAAAACCTTGTTTTGGTTTTTTTTTTTTTTTTTTTACATTATGTTTCTTTTCTTGTTATCTTTATAGTGCTTTGAGTTTATTCTTATACCTATGCTTTGGTGTTCTCATCACATCATGTATATGTGTTGGACATACATAAATCGTTATGCCATTGTGTTTTATTGTTTTGCATGTTCAGATGATCATTTGCATTGTTGAGCGATCATTTTGGTAATTTATTAATGATTGTTTCTTGTTGTTGATGCCTTGCGGCAGTCGATCACCCATCGCATCGATGCAGGTGCTAAATGGAATGGGATGGGTCAGCTTTAAATTTTTAAAGAGCTATTGATTCAACAAAGGTGAAGTGAAGTTGCCACCAATCATTGGGTTTTTCTAAGATGTGATTGGTCACCTAACTCTAATTGATTTTATTACTAGTCCTAGGCTAAGAAAAATGTCATTTTTCCTAATCTAACACAGATGGGTAAAAAATCTTGACACTTGAGTTTGGAAGTCTAGTTACGTGCGAGAAAGTTGTTAGGCACCCCACAATGCCTATTCAGAGACAATCATTTGTTTTAGTAAAATCTTAATTTTTAGGCATTGGCAGTTAAAAACAAGCTATTGGCATTAGCTTTTGAGACTTAAAATGAATTGGGCTTTGAGGTTTGATTTTGGAAGGGGTGTGGTGTTAATCAATGCTTTGCTAGAAAATTTAAAATTGTTGCCAAATTTTCACGACAAAAATCCGGCAGCATTTTGCCTTATTTTAATGGCGAAAATCAGGCAACATTTCGCCTCTGGTAGGTCATTGCATGTAAAAAACTATTCTTACAAAGCTTTCGCTATAAGAACACAGCAACAAAGGTGCCTCATTTTCACGACAAAAATTCGACAGTGTATCACGTTTGGAGCAGTATGGCACACTAGCAGGGTTTCAAGCCTATGTATACGGTGTGCGTCAACGTGTTTGTATGAGGGCGAGCCAAAGATCACCAAAGCATCAAACACGTTGATGCATGTCACATATGTTGGGATTTGTGCCCTAAAATCTAATTTATTGGCATGTTATAAATAATTAGATTATTTAATTATATGAGACTATCTATAAATGAACTAATGGGACATTATCTTAGTCCATGAGATGCATGGTATGTGATTTATGTGAAAAGTCACAGAAGATATAAATCATAAGTTCTTTGTAAACTCAGAATTTTAGTTCGTAGTCGGTGATGAAATTGGGCATTTCATCTGCGAAGATTATAACATATCAACTAAGATGATTTGTCTTGATCATGGAAGTGGAGACTTCTAGTTGATATGTTGATATGTTTTAAGAGTTAAGATATATTGAACTGGACCGCTGTGAGATTTATTATTCTTCTAACAACTGTCAAATGAATAATAAATCTCACGACTTCTATTTACATCAATTCTAAATCCTGAGAGAATAATGGATATGATCATGACATGTAGGTTGCTTTGATATATCAGGAGTGAAATCTATAAGTTAGGGTCAAAACCTTAGTATGTTGGGCAGCCGCATTTAGTGGTGATGGGATATATATTCTCAAGATGGAATTCATAATCTCTTAACGGAGATATAAAATATTCCCTTGAGATAAGTTTAATGGGTTTGGTTATTCAGAGTGTTGGGCCCAACCACTTTAGTAAGGAGTTACTAAAATATATATTTATAAAATTGGATTTCATAAATATATGATAAATAATATAAAGGAGTAAACTGGGTACTCAAGGATTAAGATGTAGTAATCTTCAAAGTAGCAGTCTATATTCATGACTTTGTATTACTACGAATATTTTAATGAAGAGGTTGTATGCATAATAAAGTCTTGGGATATAATTTATCAATAAGGCCTAGAGTGCAATTATATTCTTACAGTGGTATTGAGTATAATTAATGGTAATTTTGGACTTGTCAAGAGTTGACAGAAAAGTCCAAGGCCCATTGGAGTTAAGAGTCCTATTTGTTCCCTTTGGTCTCATCTTAAGCCACAAACTAAAACCCAATTGGGTAGACTCAAAAGGCTAACCCAATTAGATAATTAGTCATTATTTAATAAGAGTTATTAAATAAAGAAAAAAAAGAAGGTAGTTTTAACGTACGTATGATGAAAAAGAAAAGAAATCAGTTTTTTCTCCACAAGGAGAAGAAGAATGATTTTTCTTTGAAAGTCTATGTACAAAAGACTGATTGAGAGACCACACATCTTGGGCACCATGTGGAATTGAGATGAAGATTAAAGATATTCTCAAGTCATGGTTTTGAAATTCACTGCATGAAGGTACGCTTTCTATTCTTTATTCTAGAATTCATGGTTACATGTTATCTTTCATGATTGAAGTAGATCCGTGTTTGTTGCTTCCGCTGTGTATTTTGTATGAGATACAAAACCAGATTTTCCAACAAATGGTATCAGAGTGGTCTTCAATATCATGCTTGTATAACATGTGATTGGGTTTTAGGATCAAAGAAAACCGTTTGCTTGTTGTTTCAAATTTCTGTAGTAGTTTTTTCTGCGTAATGTTTTGTTCTCTAAACTTTAAACCCTTGAGTTTGTGATTAATATATGAGATATATTAATTTTTGTTTACTGCCACGGCTGTAACTTCTGTTTTCTGCTGTGCGTTTTTAGTGTTTGTATATGTGTAAGACACTGTCTACATTAATTACAATTGGGTTTATTCAGATAAGTTTATAAACATGATCGGAGGAATGGTGTACGTTGATGGACGTGTAACCGTTTAATACTCCCCTTTGGCATCAGTTAATAAAGTTTTTCAAAATAAAACTGGAATATAAGTCAGTATTGTGAGCAAACGGTAATGTGTTTTTCAAAATAAAACTGGAATATAAGTCAGTATTGTGAGCAGATGGTAATGTACAGTGCTGTTAAGTTTCAAAGAGAAGAACTTAACAAGTTGGCGCTGGAATCAAAATAGTGCCAAGTAAATGCATTAGTTGGACTTCAATGTTGGCGTTAGAACTCATATGCCATGGTTTGCTTATTATTTTTGGGAAACATGATGATATATATATATATATATATATATATTTGTTTGAATATGTTTTTCTGGAAAAGTTATTTATAATCTATTGATTATGTTAATGATAGTATTAACGTATTATGTTTCCCAATTGAAATCCTTTAAGAAAATTTATTCCTTATGGAATTAGGATTTTATTTTCAAGGGTTTCTAGAATAATTATGGTTCTTGTTCTTGATATTGAAAACCATAATGTTTGATCTATAAATCTTCATTGATAAAATCAAAAAGTGTTTTTGATGGAAGAACAATGAAGATGTAAAAAACGGTTACTTGAAAATTCTGAAAAAATTCAGTTTTGCCCTTGAAAAACTGAAAACACGAGTTTTTGGCGGGTAAGCTTCTCGCGAGGCTACTCATGAAAAATGTCACTGAAACACAAAAATTTTCGCAGTTAAGCTTTACTCGCGAAATAGTCGCGAGACAGTAGCGAAAGTTTCTGTCTGAATTTTGTGTTTTCAATTTTTTGCTTAACCCATTTTCACGGGAAGCGCTTAGTCGCAAGATATCTGCGAGACAGCAGCGAAAGTTTCTGTCTGAATTTGTGTTTTCACTATTTTGCCTTAACCCATTTTCGCAGGAAGAGCTTAGTCGCGAGATTCTCGCGAAAATGCATTTGAAGGGAATTTTGAATTTTTTCTAAATGTTTTCGAATGTATAAGGTGTAAGGCAATGTGTGATGTGATTACACATGGTTCTAACTAAAGAGCTAATGATATCAAAGATATTAGTTAAATAGAACTCTTAATCTTAAATTGTTTTATGATTAAAAGTCGTTAATTTATTTTAATTAGAGGTTTTTAATGAGATTAAAATCCTAATTAAAAGTTATATAGTTTCTAATGAGATTAGAATACTTTATTTAGTAAATTAAGGATAGAATTCTATATAACTAATTTTTTATTCATTAGTGTTTAAGGAATCCTAAATAGTTTAGGACTTCCATTTTAGTTAGTGATTTTAATGAGATTGGAGTCTTCAACAAGTGCAAGGTTATTAGTTGTGATGGGATCACAATTATTTAAGAAAAACCCAAATAACGAGTGGGAGTGCTGAAATAACTCTTTTATTAAGTTTATTGTAATGTGAATAGATACCTTGTCTTGACTTCGAGTCTTGCATTCCATGCGGAGGGTATTTACTTCACGGATTACAAGGTTAAACTTCTTTGTGATTATGCGAATGTTCGTTACGCTATTGTAATGTGACTTAGTTACATCACATTGAATTTCAACAATTAAACACATTTAATGTGTAGGGTTAAGATTGTGATTAGATCACAATGTTTTTAGGAAAATCCACTTGTTTTAAAAATTTCTAGTATGAGAGAAATTCAAGGGTTGATTCTCACAACCTCCATTACTAGTTTATAGTAGTGTGATTAAGCACCTCGCCTTGGCGTATATGCCTTGCTCCCTTCGGAGGGTGTTTAATTCATGGTACTACAGATTAAACTTCTTAATGATAGATGAAATGTATTTTTACATTGAGAACGACCACGCTTCCGTGGAGTTACTTGCTGACTCACATATATTCTAGGCAATGGTGTACACTAGACTAAGGGTAATGTTAACCTCCATTCGGAGCTATGTCATTATTACTTAGAGACCAAAGGAAGAGTGGCAAATTATTTTTGTTTGGTAAGAGTTACCATGATAGCATTAATAATGAGAATAATTCTCGCCTGATCATAGTAATTGGTATGATCTCGTTTCTGAGGAATATTAATTGCAGGATTAGGTTGTCATTGCACCTAGTATAGAATGTTTTTCAGGTTTCATACTATATGGTTATGGATGCAAAATATAATGTCCCTGTAGTTATGTTCATAGTCTCAAAATAAAGTTGTCATAAATTATGTCCTCTAGCTACTATTTTAGTTGAATCACATTAACTAAGAAATAATTTTGGATATGGTGCTTAAAGGAGTTGAAGTACATATTTATGTTTTCAATTCATCATTGTCATAATTTCCTATACATGATGCATTTATGGAAGATAGCTTATGATGTAATCCTAGTCTCCATTGAAATGCTAATATCTTACATTGGCTTCTATCTCAATTGTGCTACTGCATGAGATGCAAGAGTTAGTACTAGACTTAGACTTTATATTAAGTCTAAATGAGATGTTTGGTATGAATCATATTGAGTGCTAAGAAAAGCTTAAGGAGTTCCAATTCTATATCATTTTATGAAAATATTTTTTAAAATGAATTGGAATTCTTGGATGTAGAGATTAAATGTTAATCTCATTTGGATATGATCCACAAGTCCTTGTTAGAATCATTTGATCAATTCAGATTGTTTTGAAAATAAATTCTTTTTATATTATCTGAATTGATGAGTGAGTTCTACGCAACAGAAGACATCCTAAAAGCTAAGGTTAGGATCAATATGATTTAATTCAAATTCTTAGCCTAAACCGAAAGGTAAGGGTGGTAAGAAAAAGAATTATAATACCAAACAGTTGGACAAATTAGTTGCCCTAGTAGTTGCCAAAAGGAAATTAGAATTATAAGCATGACCAAAAAGAAAGTGTTTCTGATTTTGGTAAAGTTAAGCATTGTCCATGATTGTCTTCTAGATGGAAATCTACATGTTTTACTTTTAAAAGAGATAGTTTCCGTCCTTTGGTATTGTATGTTTTGGCACTTATGTCTATAGATCTTATTAATCAAAATGATATTCAAGATTGGTGAAAGATGGGCTTTTAGAACCATTATTTTGTTATATTCTCAATCTATGAATTCTATTTAGTGGATAATATGATCTAGGGTTCCTTTTTGTAAAGGAATAAAGTTCCAATGACTTCTTTAAGTTAGTGCATACATAAAGGAGGAATAGGGCTCTTTTAAAGTTAGAATGTTCTAGAAGAAAAATATTAGAGTTTGTTGTAGGACAACTATAAAATACATTTGGAAATAAGATGGTTGTATTAGATACACCATAAAACATTATTCTATAGATAACTATTACACCAGTACAATATCGTAGTAAGAGGATTACCAAATAAATTCATACTTTTGAAGTAAACTTTTATAGTTATTCCACAAGGATATGAATTTGATCATTGGTCCTACGTAAAGGTAATAGATGATATGAATATGGATTACTGGATCAAGGTTATGTGAATAGAATTAGATTCTATTTAAAGTCTAGAACTTGTAGAGGTGCCTAATGGCATTAAGCCTATTGTTTTCAAATAGGTCTACAAGTAAATGAGATTGATAGTTTTGAAGGTGCAAACCTTCAAAGTTGGGACTAGTGGTGAAAAGATTTATTCAGAAAGAAATAGTTCAATTCTGAAAAGATTTTTTCACCAATAGTTAAGTTTGATTCTATCTAGATTCTCTTATTCATTATATTTTATTTTTGATGAAATATGGTAATGGATATCAAGAAAGCTTCTTTTAGAAGCAATCTTGAGGAAGACATTTATATGATGTAACTAGACTTGTTCATAGCAAAGAACCAGTAGTGTTTAGTATGCAAGTTGCTTATAGTCCATTTATGGACTAAAGCAAGCATATGAACCATAAAATATCATATTTGATCAATCATTCAAATTGTTTGATTTTTATCAAGTATTAAAAGGCCTTATGTGTGTAAAAGTTATATAGAATAATAAATTTCTTAATGTATATTGATGACATTCTAATCATTTAGAATGATGTAGATTTGTTGTCATTAATAGAGTTTTCGTTGTCTAATCCAGTTTGATATAAAGTACTTGGGAAAGACTAGCCACATCCTAAGAATTATAACTTTGTTAAAATTCAAAAATTAGGATGTTGGGTCTATCTCAAACTGCTTAAATAGATTAGATTCTAGCCAAGTATAACATATATTACTTCAAAAAAGGATTCTTTCTTTTTAAGTTTGAAGTTCCTTTATATAGGCCTATAGTCCTAAGACATATAAAAGGAAGAGCATATTAAGACAGTTCCTTATACCATATCAATAGGAAGTCTTTATGCTACGCTAAATACTAGGCTAAATATCTATTTTGCGGTTGGCATAGTAAGCAAATATCAATAGAATCAAAGATCACTTAATTTAGTGGGAGTAAAGCATATACTCAAATATCTTAAAAGAATGAGGGATTATATGCTTGTCCACAAAAGTGAGGTTTTGATAGATACTGGATGTACAAATACTGACCTATAGTTTGATTGTGATTCATGAAGTTGGACTTCAAGATATGTGTTCATCCTAGGTTGTGAAGATACACATTAAGCGTAAGTATTATCTCATTAGATAGATATGAATACGTGACAAGTAGTAGTAGAAAAGATCATTTATGTAATAAATCTGACTGAAACTTGTTTCCAAACTTTGCCTTAGAATGACTATAAATTACTCTAAAGGGAGATAAGTGTCGGATATATGGTAAATTGTCTTTGAGGGCAAGTGGGAGATTGTTGGGATTTGTGCACTAAAATCCAATTTATTGGCATGTTATAAATAATTAGATTATTTAATTATATGAGACTATCTATAAATGAACTGATGGGACATTATCTTAGTCCATGAAATGCATAGTATGTGATTTATGTGAAAAGTTATAGAAGACATAAATCATAAGTTCTTTGTAAACTCAGAATGTTAGTTCGTAGTCGGTGATGAAATTGGGCATTTCATCTGCGAAGACTATAACATATCAACTAAGATGATTTGTCTTGATCATGGAAGTGGAGACTTCTAGTTGATATGTTGATATGTTTTAAGAGGTAAGACATATTGAACTGGACCGCTGTGAGATTTATTATTCTCCTAACAACTGTCAAATGAATAATAAATTTCACGACTTCTATTTACATCAACTTTAAATCCTGAGAGAATAATGGATCTGATCATGAGATGTAGGTTGCTTTGATATATCAGGAGTGAGATCTATAAGTTATGATCAAAACCTCAATATGTTGGGCAGCCGCATTTAGTGGTGATAGAACATATATTCTAAAGATGGAATTCAAAATCTCTTAACGAAGATATAAAATATTCCCTTAAAATAAGTTTAATGGGTTTGATTATTCAGAGTGTTGGGTCCAACCACTTTAGTAAGGAGTTACTAAAGTATATATTTATAAAATTGGATTTCATAAATATATGATGAATAACATAAAGGATTAAACTGGGTACTCAAGGATTAAGATGTAGTAATCTTCAAAGTGGCAGTCTATATTCATGACTTTTTATTACTATGAATATTTTAATGAAGGGGTTGTATGTATAATAAAGTTTTGGGATATAATTTATTAATAAGGCCTAGAGTGCAATTATATTCTTATAGTGGTATTGAGTATAATTAATGGTAACTTTGGACTTGTCAAGAGTTGACAGAAAAGTCCAAGGCTAATTGGAGTTAGAATCCTATTTGTTCCCTTTGGTCCCATCTCAAGTCACAAACTAAAACCCAATTGGGTAGACCCAAAAGGCTAACCCAATTAGAAAATCAGTCATTATTTAATAAGAGTTATTAAATAAAGAAAAAAAAATGGTAGTTTTAACATACGTATGATGAAAAAGAAAAGAAAATCAGTTTTTTCTCAACAAGGAGAAGGAGAAAGATTTTTCTTTGAGAGTCTACATACGAAAGACTGATTGAGAGACCACACATCTTGGGCACCATGTGGAATTGAGGTGAAGATTAAAGGTATTCTCAAGTCGTGGTTTTGAAATTCACTGCATCAAGGTACGCTTTCTATTCTTTATTCTAGAATTCATGGTTAGATATTATCTTTCATAATTGAAGTAGATCTGTGTTTGTTGCTTCCGTTGTGTGTTTTGTATTAGATACAAAACTAAATTTTCCAACAACATACAAGGGGGAATCAATGTCAATTAGCTGACATGGAACGAGACAATCAACCATAATGATCATGTACACAATATGACATGAATATGCACCGATAACAAATGCCTTGAGTGCATATGATGTGACCCCCTCCATGGTTGTGTGTAGCACCTGTTTTCCCTCGAGGGGCTATGGTTAGATCTAAGGATTTTCAGAAATAAAACATTAAAAAAGAGGAAATTTATGGTAATACTCCAGAAATAAAATAGTAGACAAGAGGAAATTTATGGTTATATTTCGAGGGATAACCGAGACCTCCTTCACAAGCAAAGCTTGATTTTTACTAAAATATTCTCATACCTCTTTATTAATCGTAATAGGTCTTATATAGCATATAGGCTCACAACTGAACGTAAAAAGAAATCCAACACCTAAATGATAGAAACAATTCCTACAATTGCTAGCCTACTAATCTGATAAGGATAAACGCAATTGCTATCCTATTAAATAACAAATACTTGAAATATTAGATAACAATATTAGCTAAGATAAAGATAAACTAAGCAAATTCAAAAGCTAGAAACAATCTGGTTTGGCAGCTGGTACGTAACACTCCCTTCTCCTTAAAATCATCCCTTGTCCTAAAGGGATCCTTCTCCATGCTCATCCGGTCAACACACCAATAAAAAATAGCTTCTTACATTGATGTCCTAATGCAAAATTCTCATTGCAATTAAAGCACAAGCCCTTGTCTCACCTTCCTTTGAGTTCAGTAGCAAGCCCTTGTCCTGCCTTTCTTTGAGTTCAGTAGGTGTAAGTTTCTTGATAGTCTTAATGGTAGGACTCACCTTGCTATGAGATAGAAGCAAAGGCTTTTCATTCTCTTTAGATGGAGGTTGTTGATGTTGAAATTGGGACTTGTCTTCATAGTGGTAGGCTAAGCCCATTGCAGCATATAAGCAAGCAAGTTTGAGGGCTTGAACATCGATTCGTAGATGTTCTTTAAGGCCACTAATGAAGCAATCCACTTGTTGTGCTGGTGGTAATTTTCCTTCTTTGCTAGGCAATCTTTCAAATTGGCTTTGATACTCTCTCACAGTTCCCATTTGCTTGAGCTTCATTAGATCGCTAAAGAAGTCATCAAATTCTGTTGGGCCATAACGTGTGTACAAGCCTTCTTTGAGGAGAGGCCAAGTGATCACTCTTTTTTCTTCCTTTTGTAATTGATACCATAATTGTGCTTTCCCCTCTAAATGGTAGGTAACCAATGAAATTTTCTCTTCATCAGCAATATTTTGGAACTCAAAAAATTGCTCTGCACGGTAGATCCAACTAGTTGGATCTTCATTTCCATTGAAGCATGGGAAGTCTAGTTTTGTGACCCTTAGGATGACAACACTATGTGAGCCGGATGGTCAAGAGTTGAATCTACCTGAAGACCTTTCCCCCTCACCACACTTGTGAGAACTCTCACTGCTATGATTACTCGAAAGGTTGTCAGAAAGATTATGCATTGCAGTAAGCATTCCCTGTATCTCCTTCATCATCTTATGTTGTTCTAAAAGCATGGAAGTTAGGCTGTTAACCTCACCTTCCAATTTGTCCACACGATCCTCAGCAATAACCTACTCTAATACCAGTTTGAAACGACCCCCTCCATAGCCGCGTGCAACACCTCTTTTCCCTCAAGGGTCTACGGTTAAGGATTTTCAGAAATAAAATAGTAGGCAAGAGGAAATTTATGGTTATACTTTGAGGGATAACTAAGACCTCCTTAACAAGCAAAGCTTGATTTTTACTAAAATATTCTCATACGTCTTTATTAATCATAATAGGCCTTATATAGGCTTACAACTGAACGTAAAGTCAAATCCAACACCTAAACGATAGAAACAATTCCTAAAATTGCTAGCCTACTAATCTGATAAGGATAAAGGCAATTGCTATCCTATTAAATAACAAATACTTGAAATATTAGATTACAATCAATAGCTAAGATAAAGATAAACTCCTAAGCAAATTCAAAAGCTAGAACCAATCTGTTATGGCAGCTAGTGTAGGAAAAACACATGGAAAATATAGTTTTAAATCTCATACTAAAACATGTAGTGGAATATGAACGGATCTATTTGATTCAAGTAAGATATCATGTAACATCTGAGTTTTGGAAACAAAGAATAAGAGTGCGTACATTGATTCAGTGAAATTCAAAACAAATGAAGATTGAACTTAAGATGCCTTTCAATCTTCACTCCAATTCAACTATGTGCCCAAGATGTGTGGTCTCTCAATCAGTTCTATATGTGATATTTCAAGGGAATAATCAAGTGTCTCATTTTTGAAGAACTCTTATTCTTTCTCATTTTCAATCATACACCTTTCTACACTTAAGCAGTTACATTCATTTAATAACTCTTATTAAATAAATAACTAATTATCTAATTGGATTAGCCTTTAGACCAACCCAATTGGGCTTTAGTGTGTGGCTTGGAGTAGGACCAAAAGGGACAAATAAAGCTCTAGGTCTAATGGGCTTTGAACTTATCTGTCAACTATTGACAAGCCCAAAGTTACCATTAATTATATTTAATACCACTATATAAATATAATTGCACTCTAGGCCTTATTAATAAATATCCCAAGACTTTATTAAACATTTAACCCCTTCATGAAAATATTCGTAGTAATACAAAGTCATAATGTGTAACTATCACTTTGTAAATTACTACCTCTTGATCCTCAAGTACTTGGTTTAATCCTTTAAGTTATTCACATATATTTTATGAAATCTAATTTCATAAAATATAAACTTTAGTAACTCTTTACTAAAGTGGTTAGGCCTAACACTTTTAATAACCAAACTCATTAAACTTATTTCAAGGGAATATTTTATATCTCTATAAAGAGACTATGAATTCCATCTTGAGAATATGTGTTCCTTCAACATTACGTGTGGTTGCCCAACATACTGTAGTTTTGATCGTTTGTTTAGATCTCACTCCTGATATATCAATGCAACCTACATTTCGCGATCAGGTTCACTATTCCCTCAGCATTGAGAGTTTATGTAAATGAGAAGTCGTGAGATTTATTATTCATTTAACAATTGTTGATAGAATAATAAATTTCACTATAATCCAGTTCAATATGTTTTATACACTTAAAACAAATTAACATATCAACTAGAAGTCTCAATTTCCATGATTAAGACAAATCATTTTAATTGATATGTTATAGTCTTCGCAGATGAAATGCCCAATTTCATCATCGACTACGAACTAAGATTTTGAGTTTACAAAGAACTTGTGATTTATATCTTCTATGACTAAATCACATAAATTTCATACTATGCATCTCAAGGACTATATGATAATGTCCAAACATTCATGCTACTATTATTTTAGATAATAATAAAACAAGTTTATTACATAGAACATATGTCATACATGGCATACAATAGGATTTTAGAGCACTAATCCTAATAGCTGGTATGTAATAGCATACCCAAACAACAAGGTCAAGAGCACCCAAGATCATGAGAAGGTTGCTCTCTTAACCATAGGAGTTCATCATACAAAGTGCATGACCACCCATAAGCAAGTAGATATATATATATATATATATATATATATACACATACATCATGCACAATGCAAGCATACAGAGCTGTAAGATAAACCAGACATTGTCAATGTCCTAAGGGTATGACCCAGTAAGGTATAGGAAAAGCAAATCAGACATTGCTATACCCAAGGAATGCGGCCTAAGCAAGGTAGAGGAAAGATAAAGGATACATGCCTACATCCAAAGGGTATGGCCCAACAAGGTGCAGGAAATATAAAGTAGACATTGCCATACCCGAGGAATGTGGCCTAGAGCTAGATATAAGGAAGGGAACCCTAATACACGGTTCTAAAGAAAAGGCTTAAAGGGAGAGAGAGAAAACCACTCGAGGAGGCTAAGCCTCCTATCTACTGAACATTGCCCTTTTTGGGCTTGCTTCTTCTAGCTTGCATTTGCCCCTTTTAGCTTGCTTCTTAGAAGTTTCTCCAAACGTGTATATCCAACAACAAAAGAAACAAAAAGCTAGTAGACAAGCCAAAGAAAAAATAGACAAACGAAAGGTAACACACAAAGGGTTGTACTGATACAACTTGCTACTATCTACTCTACATTTGATTGTGTCACCTGGGGTGAGATATGCAACAACCCCTATGATGGAGGGTTGTTGAGTAGATGCGAGAGTAAAGTGCTTGGGGGTATAGCACGCACCCAACAGGCTTTAAAGGCTCGATTGAGATTACATGTGTAGACCTTACAGGCTCGAGTGAGAGATCTAGAGAGTGCTGCTACCGCCAGAGACGGGTATATGCAGGAAGAGATTGCTAGGGTTCTAGTGGTAGAGAGATTGTAAGATTCAGACTACCGCTATTAAGCATGAGAGGAGTCGTTACATTGCCCAGACGACTTTACTTCTAGGGTATATTGATGTCTTGATTGGCAAGATGAGGGGACACACTTTGCATGTGCCATAGGCACCTACTATGCCTGATTAAGATCCTCTTGTATGGAGATACGCGCCAGATTATATGCCGATTCCTTTAGGTTCGACTGGAGGTTAGGGATATGCTCCAATTCTTAATTTGGCATGAGGCCCTGCATTAGGATAGGATCCTTCTCAGACCTTAAGACGGATCCTAGGCTCTTCGGCTGGTCGAGCTAGTCCTTGTTCCGGTCCTACTGTTGATGATGATATTAACGATGGCAGCACTGAATGCTTTGTAAACAACTCAGTCAGAGATGATGGCTCCCTCTAGTTTAGCCACTGCTATCATGCCATGATCATGACATAGCCCCTGTGCAGGTATTTTTATCCTTTTCCTATATCCTTTAGACATTGCCTCTCGATAGGCCTGATATGTTTGTATTATTGCCCCATAGTGGGTCTGTACTTTGTATTTTGGACATCGTCTCTCAATAGGCCTCAAATGTATGTATTATTGCCCTATAATGGGCCCAGATGTATGTATTATATTGCCCTATAGTGGGCCTACACTTTTAATTTTGGACATTGCCTCTCAATAGGCCTCAAATGTATGTATACTAGTTTATGTAGCATTTATGGGCTTGTTACACCATGCATTTCATTTATAAATTGTCGCACCCTTAGGATAAATGATTAACTTGCATCAGTTTATGCTCAATATCAATCTTGCATTTGCTTATGCACCATGTCGCATCTGCTTACACATTTGTATCACTCCGTATCCCAACGGATTTACTAATAAATTTTAATAAAATAAGGGGGACTCACTAATAAGAACGGAATGGGGAGATTGCATAAAAATTTTCCCAGTGTAGATTTTATGCGGTCTCAAACATGAGAGAAAACATTCTCGATGGGAAAACCCAATATTGCAGCTAAAGCCTTAATCTTGGGCATACGAAGTTGTAGAAATTGACCAAATTGCGCAAAAATGAAACTGCCCTAGTGTAGATTTTGCGTGGGTTTGAACTGAGGAATGAACTTGGAGCGAAATCAAACTCATACTAGACTATTATACCGCGAAGGTTGTAGACACCACATTTTATACCCCTTACGACTTGACCTCCTGTTCCCTAATAATGTTGGAATTCTAAAGCCAAGGTTGGTTTGGGGCCTAATAAGAAAGAAATTGACTTAAGGAAGTGTTTTTGGAAAAATATAACTTTTTTTGGACTAAATAAATCTATTTTTGGAAAAGAAAAGACCACGAAAATCCTAGGGCATGCGTATGCATACACGCATATGCGCATGCATGCTCAAGCTCTACGTGCGCGTTATTCAGGCATGCGTACACATACACAGGGCATGCGTGCACACGCTAGGGTTATAGGAACTAGAAAAGAAAGGTTTTCTGTATTAAAGATTGCTTGGAACGAATCCCACATCATCTGGGAGCTATCCCAAACTCCTATTTTCAACTATATAAAGCTTGAAATGGTATATTTTTGGGGGGGATGTTTCCAGTGGTAAAACACATAAGATTCATTAGAAAATAGTGATCAAAGAGGGAGCTTTTCACATAACATCCTCAAGTTAATATTTTTCTGATTGAGACGCTTTTTGGTCTTGATCTTTGAGTTTCAAAGGTTTACTAACTAATTTTGGTTTGGTTGTGACTATATGACCAAGGGGAATGGTCAAAATCAAGCTAAGGAACTTTTATTTGGAAGTAAAAGTTCTAGCTTCATCTTTGTTTCCTCTTGCTTTAATTTTTGTTTTTGTGTGTTTTATTTGTCTTATGTATGTTTTAATATGCCTGCGTGGTTTAGGTTTACTTTTTCTTCTCGTGTTAAGCATGTTAGGTTTTTAGATTTTGGTTTCTATTTGTCTTTTGGTTTTGTTTTCTGGGCTAGGGTTTAGGACATGTATGCATGCGCATGCTTACAGCATGCGTACACATACTCAAAGCATGCGTATGCATACAGCTAGGTTGTACACACATGCTCATCCCCAGAAACCCTAAATTGAGTCTTTTTTGCTTATGTTTCTTGTTTTGTTTATGCCCTTGTTTGATTTTTCTTTCACATCTAAGCCTTTGTTTCTTTGTTTTGTTTTGTCTTGTTTATTTTGTCTCTTTGATGCTGTTGGAGTTTATGCCCTAAAATCCAATTTATTGGCATGTCATAAATAATTAAATTGTTTAGTTATATTAGACTATATGTAAATGAACTAATGGGACATTATTTTAGTCCATGAGATGCATAGTATGTGATTTATGTGATTTAGTCATAGAAGATATAAATCACAAATTCTTTGTAAACTCAAAATTTTAGTTCATAGTCAGTGATGAAATTGGGCATTTCATCTGCGAAGACTATAACATATCAACTAAGATGATTTGTCTTGATCATGGAAGTGAAGACTTCTAGTTGATATGTTAATATGTTTTAAGAGTTAAGACATATTGAACTGGACCATTGTAAGATTTATTATTCTCCTAATGATTGTCAAATGAATAATAAATCTCACGACTTCTATTTACATCAACTCTAAATCCTGAGAGAATAATGGACTTGATCATGAGATCTATATCAGAAGTGAGATCTATAAGTTATGGTCAAAACCTCAATATGTTGGGCAGCCACATTTAATGTTGATGGAGCATATATTTTCAAGATGGAATTCATAATCTCTTAATGGAGATATAAAATATTCCCTTGAGATAAATTTAATGGGTTTGGTTATTCAAAGCGTTGGGCCCAACCACTTTAGTAAGGAGTTACTAAAGTATATATTTATGAAATTGGATTTCATAAATATATGATGAATAACATAAATAATTAAACCGGGTACTCAAGGATTAAAATGTAGTAATCTTCAAAATGGCAGTCAACATTCATGAATTTGTATTACTATGAATATTTTAATGAAGGGGTTGTATGTATAACAAAGTCTTGGGATATAATTTATTAATAAGGCCTAGAGTGCAATTATATTCTTATAGTGGTATTCAATATAATTAATGGTAATTTTGGACTTGTCAAGAGTTGATAGAAAAGCCTAAGACCCATTGGAGCTAGAGTCTTATTTGTTCCTTTTGGTCATATCTCAAGCCACAACCAAAAGCCCAATTGGGTAGGCCCAAAAGGCTAACCCAATTAGATAATCAGTTATTATTTAATAAGAGTTATTAAATAAAGAAACTACTAGAATAGTTTTAATGTACGTATGATGAAAAAGAAAAGAAATTAGTTTTTCTCCACAAGGAGAAGATGAAGAACTTTCTTTTGAGAATCAAGGTACAAAAGACTGATTGAGAGACCACACATCTTGGGCACTATGTGGAATTGAGATGAAGATTAAAGGTATTCTCAAGTCACGGTTTTGAAATTCATTGCATCAAGGTACACATCCTGCTCTTTGATCTAGAATTCAAGGTTACATGTTATCTTTCATGATTGAAGTAGATTCGTGTTTGTTGCTTCCGCTGTGTGTTTTGTATGAGATACAAAACCAGATTTTCCAACAAATTGTATCAGAGCGGTCTTCAATATCATGCTTGTATAACATGTGATTGAGTTTTAGAATCAAAGAAAATCATTTTCTTGATGTTCTGTCATTCTGTAGTGATTGTTCTATATTATCACGTTTATAGAAATCTTGATTTCAGAATTTACTTTCGGTAATTGACTTAGCGTTGATCTGAAGTGAATTTCTTTTAATATTGTTTTCCGTCTTCAAAAGAATTGTTGTTGGCCATAGACTTCTAGACGATATTGTTTTATAACCGTCATTCTAGAAGTATGTAAACTTAACGTTTTGGATTGTAGGCACTGTTTCGGGATAAGAATCTCCTAGACCATAGTCTAGTGGTTGATTCTTTTCAATAGGGAATCTTTTGTTAAATTATTTGACAAGTTGATAAGTGCCTGGATACTCCTTTAATTTAGATGGCTAGTAATTCTAAAGATATAGAATACCTCTTGTGTTTATGAATGATATTGTCACTCTCATGTAAATGCTAGAATTATGAAATTTATTCTGAATGAGATTAGGATTATGTTTTCAAGGGTTTCTAGCATATTATGGTTCTTGGTTTTGATCTTGAAAACCTTAATGTTTAATCTGTAAATCTTCGTTGATAAAATCAAAAGGTGTTTTTGATGGAAGAACAATGAAGATGTCAAAAACGGTTACTTGAAAATTCTGAAAACAATTTAGTTTTGCCCTTGAAAAACTGAAAACACGGGTTTTTTCGCGGGTAAGCTTCTCGCGAGGCTACTCGCGAAAAATGCCACTGAAGCACAAAAATTTTCGCAGTTAAGCTTTACTCGCGAAATAGTCGAGAGACAGTAGCAAAAGTTTCTGTCTGAATTTTGTGTTTTCAATTTTTTGCTTAACACGTTTTCGCAGGAAGCGCTTAGTCGCAAGATACTCGCGAGACAGCAGCGAAAGTTTCTGTTTGAATTTTGTGTTTTTACTATTTTGCCTTAACCCATTTTCACGGGAAGAACTTAGTTGCGAGATTCTCATGAAAATGCATTTGAAGGGAATTTCGAATTTTTCTAAATGTTTTCAAATGTATAAGGTGTAAGGAAATGTGTGATGTGATTACACATGGTTCTAACTAAAAGAGCTAATGGGATCAAAGATATTAGTTAAATAGAACTTTTAATCTTAAATTGTTTTATGATTAAAAGTCCTTAATTTATTTTAATTAGAGGTTTTTAATGAGATTAATATTCTAATTAAAAGTTATAGAGTTTCTAATGAGATTAGAATACTTTATCTAGTAAATTAAGGATATAGAGTTTCTAATGAGTTATATAGAGTTTCTATATAACTAATTTTTGATTCATTAGTGTTTAAGGAATCCTAAATAGTTTAGGACTTCCATTTTAGTTAGTGATTCTAATGAGATTAGAGTCTTCAACTAGTGCAAGGCTATTAGTTGTGATGGGATCACAATTATATAAGAAAAACTCAAATAACGAGTGGGAGTGCTGAAATAACAAAAGGGTTATTTCAGCACTCCCACTCATTGTTTGGGTTTTTCTTAAATAATTGTGATCCCATCACAGATAATAACCTTGCACTAGTTGAAGACTCTAATCTCATTAGAATCACTAACTAAAATGGAAGTCCTAAACTATTTAGGATTCCTTAAAAGAGAAAATGAAGAACTTTCTTTTGAGAATCAATGTACAAAAGACTGATTGAGAGACCACACATCTTGGGCATCATGTGAAATTGAGATGAAGATTAAAGGTATTCTCAAGTCATGGTTTTGAAATTCAGTGCATCAAGGTATGCATCCTACTCTTTGTTCTAGAATTCAAGGTTACATGTTATCTTTTATGATTGAAGTAGATCCGTGTTTGTTGCTTCTGCTGTGTGTTTTGTATGAGATACAAAACCAAATTTTCGAACAGATACTAGTTAGGGTTTTGTTTTGTTTGTTTACAATATACATGCATATGAATATGAACATGCACTAATGCATACGTGTTGTGGTGTAGTGAGGTAAGTGAGGTAAGTCATGCACTCATATGAACATGCATTGATTTGAATATGATCTTGTTTTAAATGACGAACACGAATATTTTTGCTTGACTGCCTTTCCCTTAATAATGAGATGCCTTTAGCATGTTTGTTTGAATTTTTCTTGTGACGTTTCTACCCTTGGGTTATATGTATATGTTCAATGCCACGATAGATGAATGATTAGGCATGGGGATGAATATGCCATGTTTGCTTGCTTTAGATGCATGCTACGGTGTGTTTATGTTAGGATAACAATGTAGAGTGTGCCTTTAATGGGACTAAGATGAAGAACACGATGAGTTGAAGTCGACTTGTGGGTCGGGTAGGGTTGGGTGCCTAACACCTTCCCATCCCCATACCTAAACTCTGAACACGTGCTTTGGTAGTAGATTAGTCCTTCCATGAAGGGTGCTATATTTATGGTTCCTAAACCTAATTTAGGTGGAAACTCCATTATTTTCCTTCGCCATTGGTCCACCCTAGGCCAAGGCGTACTTCCCACGATTGTTGCGCCCGCATTGGCGACTCTGCTGGGGATAGAGAGTTTGATTCCAATGTGTTCCATTTCTTAATCCTAATAAAGGCTTGTTTAATATTTATTTGCACACACTACACTTGGTTCTTTTGTCCCTTTGCCATGGTTGGTGATGAGTGGGAAGGTGGAGGCTCCAATCCGGCCAAAATCTTCCGAAGTTCATCCCACCAACTCACAATCTGTGCTATCACCTATAATGGGCTTTGAGTACATTAACGGTTTTCCACCAATCCATTACGGTCCATTTAGGCTCAAGGTTGGAATCATTGCCCACCTAGTTGTTAGCGACCTATTGATCTATCCCTTTAACTTTAAGCAGCTTACCCACACTTAGAGAGATTCTAGATCCTATCAAAAGAGGATGCCCATATTATCTCTTGTTTGTTCAACAATATACCTTGTGTTCACCTAATTCTAAAGGACAAATAAAAGATATAAAAATTGGAAGGATGACCGAAGAGTTATGGCATACCCTAAGACATCGGGAAGAAAAGTGTAATACCCCAATTTTGATTTTATGATTATCACTGTACCTTGTCAATTTTAATATAGAGTTGAGGTACTGTATGTGTGTGCATAGTAAGATGGGAGTAGACAATTTTGTGGTGCTACAAATAGGTGAGAAAATTAAAGTTTGCATACAATTTAGTGAGGCAATTAAAAAAAAAAAAAAAAAAAGAGAAAGATGTTCTATGGGCCTCTTGGAGACTAAAGAGATAAGCTTAAGTGGATTTTAAACTCCAGCCCACTACCCCACCAAGCCCACATTTCTGATGTGTTAAAATATAAGTTGGAGGAAAAGATAATTAGGGTTTGGGATAAGAAGGGTTTCATCACTAAGGAGGCTAGGGTTTCATCATTAAGGAGGCTAGAAGGTGTATTTTTCCTTGGAGTTAATTGAAGAAGCAATCAAATTGTTCAAGGTATGATTTCTCATCGTTAGAAACAAAGAATTAAGGAATTAGAATTTTATCACAGAAAACTTTAGTGATGTGTAGATTGTGAAGTTGGTAATTTCTTAGATTACGATTTACACTGTTTTAATAATTCTGGAGTCTTAGAATGCCACTGTTCAGAGTCTAAAAGAAAAGACGAAATTGTTAAATCCATATATAAGGCTAGCTTCACTTTAGTAGGTTTATTAGAACTTTTAGGTTGCTGATTTATATTGTAACATAAATTCTCTGATGGATGGATTGATAGCTTTAATAGTCTATTGCCTAGGTGTTGACTATTTTTCCAAACACAATGAACCATTTAAGGGTTCAACACGTCTACAAATATTTTAAAAAAAAAGCGATAAGGACAGATTTGAGATTTTCATACCAAAATTCTCATATTAAATCTGTAGGGTCAATGAATATTAAATTCATGAACAGGATCATATTGGTTTTGGCCCACCGTTTGCATTGGGGTTATATATTAAATCCGAAAGTGTTGCTACTGCATTCCTTAGGGCAATATGAGTTTTGATTAATGCAAAGGAATATTATTGGTTAGAATATTATTGGGCAGAGAAACTTTAATTTAGTGTTAAAAGTGCTATTGGTTTAGTAAAGTATTTTCCTAGTGAGTTAGTTTGTATAATTCGATAAGTTTTATATTTTGTGGAGGATATTTAGTAATTTCTATGATTGAATATAGTTCTTATTTAAGAGTATTTTGAGGCTTTTTGGAGGTTATTTCGGCTGGACTTTCAGAGCAATCCAAGTGCTGTAAGTAATTATGCATAATATGCACAAGTTTTGTCCATTAGGTTCTTAGAAGTTAAAAGTTTTTCAAAAATTTTGTATTTCAAACTTATATTTTCGAAAGTTTATCGAGAGCATTATTTTTACATTGTTGAAAGAGAAACTTCGACTTTTAGACAATGTTTTGAAGAGAAACTTCGAATTTTAAATAACGTTTTTAATGTCCAAATCTCATTTAAAAGATGATTTCTATACTAAACTATTTTTTGAAAATAATTGAGTTTCAAAGTAAGTTTTCTAAAAAGTTTCTTGTTCTTTAAATTTGTTAAAACCAAGTGATTTCAAAGTCATGTTCCTATTCTCCAAATGGTATTTAAAAAGTTTCTTTTAGCAAATCAAATTTTTAGATTTACTCAAGAACTGTAATATATTTATATAAACTTCTCAATTTTATTCGTTTCCTATGAGAGTCAAGCATTCTTTGATTTATGTTCAATTTGATATTGTGATATTCGTTATGCCTGTATATTTGGAATAATTGTTAATATTAAGAAAATTATTCTATTTTGTATATATTTCGTTTTGTGATATGTGACTCAGAATGAATGTTTTTAGAATTGATCAGATATATCAGATTTATGTGTAAATCCGCTCACAGGATTGTATGTGAGAATATGTGTTGAACCCTCACCAGCAAGGGTTAGATGTTGGTATCCGCTTATAGGATTGTATGTGAGAATATGTGATGTGTATATGTGACACTATGCTCTGATCAATTTTATGTATGTAATTTCTAATGATTTTAAGATGTGATTACATATGTATTAAGTGATTCATTATATGTTTTGGAATAATTATTTTTGATATCATTAAATGAGTTTGTGAAAAATCAAAATACTCGTGTATTGCTTGACTCTGTTTTGTTGTGTATTCTGTATAATTATTACTAGATGTGGCTCACCCCATCAATTATTTTTTTCAGACTGAAGTGTAGTTGGGAATATAGGACCTTTTGATCGCTTTGTAAGGTGCAAGGTTGAGCGTGGAAATTGTAGGCGATTTCTATATTACTTGAAGACTTATAGAATTTTAGTTATCCTTATTTTGTAATCCAAGATTTATATTTTGGAGATTATTTCCAATTTGTGGAGTTTTAGATTTTTGTAAGAGGTTATTTATTAAGAGCATTGTTTCTATGGAGTTTTAAATTATTTTGGATTAATTTTACTTTTAGTTGTGCAAGATTAGCAAGTTAGTCATGCATCTAAATTCATATTCCATGGATTTGGGTTGTGACAAAAAGAGAGGAAGTTATCACATATAAGAGGCTTGTCCCAAAGTCCAAAGGTATGTCTTAACCTGGAAGGTTCATAGGAGCATAGCCTAGTTGCTATCATAGGCCCAAATCAAAAGGCCTCTTGAAAAAGAGAACCTTGGGCCTAAGGTAACAAATATGCAATGGACTTGGCATCCAACATCCTACAAAGTTAATATGAAACTCCCTAATCTTAGGCCTCTTTGTTTTATGCCAATGCCCAAAATGATGAGAGATTCATGAGCTTTAAGAAGAATGCCAAAATGTATTCTAGCTAAAGGGGCTACTTCAAAAAAGAAAAAGTCGATAATGAATGTAGACAATGAAAAGAAGAGACTAAAGGTGACGAACACATTATTGGCCCATATTTGAGACTGTAGATACCGTATTTTGTTCGCCCTCAATTTGTGTGCCGAACCCCGAAAATCTCAAAAAATATTAACTTTCTTCCATAGGGCGGCAGAAACATCTAGATTGATGTGGCACAACCCATTTGGGCATCGGAGCACTCAAAGTGCCATTTCAGGTCAAATTGACCAAAATGTCCCTATTCAACCCTAGGCACCGAAATCCCTAATTTTGATCTGACCATCAGAACAGGTTAAGACCAGCGTCATTGCAAATTTTATTGAATTTCCCTTCCAACGACTATTCATGGGTCGAAATTGGAGTTAAAACGGTTGAGATATCTTGAAAACTGTGCAAAGGTCAGTTCGCTTCCTGAGGCCATAACTTTTGATCTAACAGTTGTATTTTTAAGTTCTTTAGTGTTACAAAAACTACACATCCATACCTTTCCAGAGACACCAAGATTAATCCAATCCAATCTCAGGAAGGCCTTCATCATGCCATTTCAAGTTGGTGGCCACTAAGTGGCTGCCGGAGCTGAAAAGTCACCTTTTTGCTATAAAGACTCCCAAACCCCCCTTAGATAAAATATTAAAAAATTAAAAAAAAAGGATGAAAATTGGGCAATTTGGACATTTTTTGGGTAGATTCTCTCTCTTTTCCTCTCTAAATTCTCTACTAAACACATCAAAAAAACCTTTGATTTCTCTCTTCTTCCAACAATCAAGAGGTAGTGTTCTCGCACTCTTTTTCCTCTCCTTGGTCATAGGACCTTGGATTTGAGGTTTTAAGTTTTTAGCTACAATCTACACCCTTTGCTTTATCTTTCTTCATAGCATGTCTATTTGCTTTCCATAGTATATTTTTTGCTTTATTTTGCTTCCTAACATGTGTTTTAGCCTTTTTATCATGTCTCCTTTCTTTATACCATGATTTTCCACTTTGATATTGTTAGCCTAGCCTTCTTAGGTTACGATATGCCTAAATATTGTGTTCATGCATGAGTTTGTGTGTTGTCCATACTCCAATCTCATGGAACTATGGACATTCGATCCAAACCTATATTTGTCCTCCTAGGACACCCTCTTTTGTTTGATAACATGTTTGTTTGTCCCCCATTTGTCACCTTTTGATAGATTGACTTTTAGCATGCTTTCCTTCTACTTATTTCTTTGCTTATCTGCTGGCTTGTTTCTTTTGTCATTGCATGTACACACATGGAGCATGGACACTTGGAGCAAGGGCGTGACATCCTAGGTGCAAGCAAAAAGGGCAAGGATGCAAGCAAGAAGAAGCAAGCCCACAAAGGGAAATGGTCAATAGACTAGGGGGCCTAGCCCCTCTTGAGTGGTTTTCTCTTTCCCTCTCTCTCTTAGCCTCTTATCTAGATCATGTATAAGGGTTCCCCCTCTCCTTGTACCCTTTATCATTCTTTCTCCTTGCTTGGGCCGCGTTCCCTATGTATAGCAATGTCTGTTTTACATTTCCTGTACCTTGCTGGTGTTGGAAAAACATATTTGTATCGCATACAAAACATACATAGCAAAAAATGAACGAATTTACTTCATTCGCAATTGATGACATGTACTATGTAAATTTTAAAATTTAAGAACAAGAAAGTGTACCTTGGTGCTGTGAAAATCAAAACCAAAGATTAGAAGTACTTGGGAACACTTTTAATCTTCACTCCAATTCTACTTGTGCCTAAGAAGTGTGGTCTCTCAATTAGTTTATATGTATGTGTTCAAGGGAGAATTAGAGAGTGGCTTACACTCACATACACACCATTTCATTTTCTTACAAAATTCTGTATGTTTTTCTCCTTATAACTGATTATCTAATTGGTCTAGCCTTTTAAGTGATTCCAATTATGCTTTAGTATGTGGCATGGAGTGGGACCAAAAAGGAAGAAATAAGACACTAGCTTCAATGGGTTTTGGGCCTTTCTGTCAACTCTTGATAAACCCAAAATTACCATTAATTATTTAATACATGTGAGGGATTTTCACAATTCGCTTCAATACCAATGGGCTTGGTCTGCTATCGAATGCTATGAAAGATTTGTGCCCCCTCATCCTTCACCAATTGGTCATTGGATAGATCGGTAAGGCACACGGTTCGACAAGTGGTATCAGAGCCCGGTCATAGGTTCGAGTTGATGGAACCTCATTGGGAGGGAGGGATTGTGAGGGATTTTCACAATTCACTTCAATACCAATGGGTTTGGTCTGCGATCGAATGCTATAAAAGATTTGTGCCCCCTCATCCTTCACCAATTGGTCCTTGGATGGATCAGTAAGGCACACGGTCCGACAGTACCACTATATAAATATAATTGCACTTTAGACCTTATTAATAAATTATATCCTATGACTTTATTATACATACAACCCTTTCATAAAATATTCGTAGTAATACAAAATCATAAATGTTGACTGCCACTTTGAAGATTACTACATTTTAATCATTGAGTACCTAGTTTGATCCTTTAACTTATTCATCATATATTTATGAAATCTAATTTCATAAATATATACTTTAGTAACTCCTTACTGAAGTGGTTAGGCCTAACACTTTCAATAACCGAACTCATTAAACTTATCTCAAGAGAATATTTTATATCTCCATTAAGAGATTATGAATTCCATTTTAAGAATATATGTGATGGAAATATGCATGTACGCAGCGGAAAATTAACGGATCTACTTCATTCACAATTGATAACATGTGCTATGTAAGTTTCAGAATATAAGAACAAGAGAGTGTACCTTGATGTAGTAAAATTCAAAACCAAAGATTACAAGCACCTGGGAACACTTTTAATCTTCACTCCAATTCCACTTGGTGCCCAAGAAGTGTGGTCTCTCAATTAGTTATATGTGTATGTTCAAGAAAGAATGAAAGAGTGTCTAACACTCACATACATACCACTTCATGTTTTTTTTTTTTTTTTTTTTTTTACATAGTTCTGTATGTTTTTGTCCTCATAACTAATTATCTAATTGGGCATTTTCAATTGGGCTTTAGTATGTGGCTTGGAGTGGGACCAAAAGGGAACAAATAAGACTCTAGCTCCAATGGACCTTGGACTTTTCTGTCAACTCTTGACAAGTCTAAAGTTACCATTAATTATATTTAATACCACTATACAAATATAATTTCACTCTAGGCCTTATTAATAAATTATATCCCAAGACTTTATTCTGCATGCAACTCCTTCATAAAATATTCGTAGTAATACAAAGTCATGAATGAACACTGCCACTTTGTAAATTAATACATCTTAATCCTTGAGTACCTGATTTAATCATTTTAAGTTATTCATCATATATTTATGAAATCCAATTTCATAAATATATACTTTAGTAATTCCTTACTAAAGTGGTTAGGCCTAACTCTTTCAATAACTAAACCCATTAAACTTATCTAAAGGGAATATTTTATATTTTCGTTAAGAGACTATGAATTCCATCTTGAGAATATATATTCTATCAACATTAAATGTGGCTACCCAACATACTGAGGTTTTGACTGTTACTTTAAATCTCATTCCTGATATATCAAAGCAACCTTGACTTCATGATCATGTCCATTATTATCTCAGGATTAAGAGTTCATGTAAATAGAAGTCGTGAAATTTATTATTCATTTGATAGTCATTAGGAAAATAATAAATCTCACAACGGTCCAGTTCAATATGTCTTAATTCTTAAAACATATCAACACATCAACTAGAAGTCGTCACTTCCATGATCAAGACAAATCATCTTAGTTGATATGTTATAGTCTTTGTAGATGAAATCCCAATTTCATCACTGATTACGAACTAAAATTCTGAATTTACAAAGAACTTGTGACTTATATCTTCTGTGACTAAATCACATAAATCACATACTATGCATCTCATGGACTATATGATAATGTCTGAGTATTCATGTTACCATTATTTCAGATAATAATAAAACAAATTTATTAATCACAACATTAAAATCATACATAATGGACATAGCATCATACAATAGGATTTAAGGGCACTAATCCTATCGATCTCCCACTTGCCCAGAAGACAATTGTGCACTAATCTAACTGCCATTCCCTCCAAATGTGACTCGAAAGTCCTTTGAGGCAAGGCTTTGGTAAAGGGATCTGCTAGATTATTTACACTTTCAATCTATGTGAATGTTCAAAATGTGTATAAAACACCTTTGAACGTTTAGACCCCCAAATCACAAATTACCAATTCAAGCTTATTATCAAAAAATGTATGTGTGGAACATGAAAATAAGCCATAGTAGAATTGATAAACAATCTAAACCAAATAAAATCACAACCACAGCAAAAATTAAATGGCAAAGATTAAGGGAAGAGAGATGCAAACACAAGGACAACACAGTAATGTGTTATCGAAGAGGAAACCAAAGCCCTCAGCGTAAAACCTCTCCGCCGCCCTCCAAGCGGTCAATAATCCACTAAAGAATGAAGTTAGGATACATGAACAGCAAAAGACCCTCCAAGCCTAATCTACCCAGTGTACCTAAGCTCTCCAAGCTTCTTGCTCCAATGAGGTTGTGCCGCACCTTTCTCTTCTTTAGCTTACTGGATTCCGTTATACCCCATAGCATCAACCAGTAACCATTGGTCCCTTCCTAACTGCTTCCCAAAGTACCAAAAAGCCTTCTCACAGATGTGGGTATGGTGAGAGAAGGATTTGGGTAATGAACCTCTCAAGGATGTAACAATAGAGAGGGTGAGAGTAGAGGAATTTGAAGAGTCTCTATGTAAAGATTGTGGATGAATCAATCTTGTTTTTCTCTCTCAAAATTCTCTCTGGAAGCTGTCTACATTTCGTGGGTATAAGGGGTATTTATACTAGGGTGAGATTGGAATGCGAAGAGTCAGGTTTTTCAAAATAGAGCTGGCTGGGGGCTTGGCCTTATGACTTGACTGAGTCGCAAGTTCAAGTCGTGAGCTAACAGAATGGCCAGGCTGGACATTTTGTCCTGTAGTTCTCCCGCTAGCATGATTGTTCATCTTGTTTGCACACTTCACTCGTGTGCTGTAGTTGGCAGCTTTCCAATCGTGAGTCACCCGCGGCTTTCCAGTCGCGAGTCTCTGCATCCTTGCACAATCTTGAGCATTTCTTCACACTCTCTTACTCACTACCCTTACATGATTCCCACCTAAATATAGGGTTATTAATTGCTAAATTACAAGCAAATTTGGCACGAAATAAAGCCAACAAGATGGTTGATTAAATTCAACCTTACACTTTGCAACTACTACATCTCCATAAGAAACAATGTCTCGAATTATGTGGTATTTTCTCTCAATGTGCTTTCCTTTCTAATGATTCCTTTGATCTTTGGATTGTGCAACCGCTCCACTATTGTCACAAAACAATGTGATGAGAACTTGCTCCATTCTTACAACACCAAGATCATAATGGAATTTCTTAAGCCAAACAGCTTCCTTTGCTGCTTCACAAGCAGCAATGTACTCAGCTTCCATGGTGGAGTCCGCAATACAAGATTGCTTAACACTCCTCTAACTTCTGGCTCCACCTTTCAAGGTGAAAACACATCCTAAAGTGGATTTTCTGAAATCTAGATCCGATTAAAAGTCTAAATCTGTATAGCCAATGGGAATCAAATCCTCACACCGATAAACAAGTATATAATCTTTCGTTCTCCGTAGATACTTAAGAATATGCTTTATAGCTTGCCAATGTTTTGGTCCTAGATTTGATTGATATCGGCTGACCATGCCAATTGAATAACAAATATCTGGTCTAGTACAAAGCATGGAATACATTAGACTTCCTACTATAGAAGCATAAGGAACTTGTCTCATCATATTTTCTTCCTCTCGAGTCTTAAGCCTTTGGTCATCAGATAGAGGAACTCCAAGTCTGAAAGGAAGTAATCCCTTCTTGGAGTTTCGCATGTTAAACTATCCTAGAACCTTATCTATATATCCAACTTATGATAACATTTTATTCTTGCGATCTTGCCAAAGCTTGATCCCTAGAATAAAGTTAGCCTCACCCAAGTCCTTCATATCGAATTGGCTTGACAACCAAACCTTTACTTATGACATTACTCTTACATCATTTCCAATGAGTAGAATATCATCAACATAAAGCACTAGGAACATTACTACTTTATCTCGATGTCTTTTGTACACACATGGTTCATCAAGATTTTGTTCAAAACCAAATGACTTGATTGCTTGATCAAATCTGATGTTCCATGACCTAGATACTTGTTTAAGTCCATAAATGGACATTTTCAATTTGCATACCATATGCTCTTGGTTCTTCGCTATGAAACCTTCCGGTTGCATCATATAGATTTCTTCTTCAAGATTGCCATTTAGAAAAGCAGTCTTGACATCCATTTGCCAAATCTTATAATCATAATGAGCAACAATGGATAAGAGAATCTGATAGATTTAAGCATTGCTACTGGTGAAAAGGTTTCCTCATAATCAATGCCTTCTTTTTGTGTATACCCTTTTGCCACTAGCCTTGCTTTAAAGGTTTCAACCTTTCCATCTATCCCTCTCTTCCTCTTGTAAACCCATTTGCAACCAACAGGTTTAATGCCGTTAGGTGCTTTTACAAAATCCCAAACTTGATTGGAATACATAGAATCTAATTCAGATTTCATAGCTTTGACCCAATGATGTGCATCTATATCATTCATTGCCTCTTCATAAGTGTAAGGATTTGATTCAGCCTCTTCTGAGATAGCTTCATAAGTTTCTCCCAAAGCTATAAATCTTATAGGAGGGTGAACAATTCTCCCACTACGACAAGGCACCTGTGTACTAGTCATCTCATAAGTAATATCTTGTGGTGTATTCGATACAACCACACCATCCCTAGTTTCATCCATTGGTTGTTCATTTACAGTTTCATTCATTTCAACCAATACAACTCTACTTCTAGGAGTAAAATTATTCATATAGTCATTTTTTAGGAATTTAGCATTTGTACTAACAAAAACTTTGTTATCCTTATGACTATAGAATAAATTACCCCTAGTTTCTTTTGGATAACCTACAAGCAAACACCCTTCTAATTTTGGTTCCAATTTATCAATCTTCTGTTTTAACACATGTGCTGGACAACCCCAAATGTGGAGATATTTCATACTAGGCTTACGCCCACTCCACAATTCCATGAGTGTTTTGGGAATTGATATTGATGGAACTAGATTCAAAAAATGTATTGTTGTATTTAAGGCATAACCCCTAAAAGAAATCGGTAAAGTTGAGTAACTCATCATGGACCTAACCATTTCTAAAAGAGTTCTATTCCTTCTTTTTGCTACACCATTGTAAGGTTGAAATTTATCAACCATCTTGTTGGCTTTATTTCGTGCCAATTTACTTGTAATTTAAAGCACTTAGTAACCCTACATTTAGGTGGGATCATTGTAAGGGTAGTGTGTGAAGAGAGTGTGAAGAAAAGCTCATCTTTGTGCAAAGAAGCAGAGACTCACGGCTAGGACTCGCAGGTGGCTCGCGGCTTGCAAGCCACCAAATGCAGGCACGTGAGATGCACACAGGGAAGCTGAAGGGTCGCGCCAGCTGTCACACTATAGGACAAAAGTCCCACGCTAGCCAGGCCGTTACGTCGCAACTTGAATTTGCGACTTGGACAAGCCGCGAGACCAAGCCGCCAATTTACCCTGTTTAGCAAAAACTGTTTCTTCGTATTCTTTTCTCACCCCACTATATATAAACCCTTATACCCATGATATTAAGAGAGCTTCCAGAGAGAATTTTGTGAGAGAAACCTTAGAGCAAAACAAGATTGCCTCATCCCCAATCTTTACCTTAGAGACTCTACAAATTCCTCTACTCTCTTCCTCTCCATTATCATACCCTTGAGAGGTTATTGACCAAATTCTTATCTCACCACACCCACGTTTGTGAGAAGGCTCATTTGGTGCTAAGGGAAACAGTTTGGAAGGAACCAATATACATTGGTTGATGCTATGGTCTAGTAGCGGAATCTAGGAAGTTAAAGAAGAAATAGGTTCGGCGCAACCTCGTTGGAGCAAGAAGCTTGGAGGGCTTAGGTACGTGGGTAGATTAGGCTTGGAGGGTCTTTTGCTGTTCATGTATCCCAACTATATTCTTTAGTGGATTATTTGACCACTTGGAGGGTGGCAGAGAGGTTTTACGCCGAGGACTTCAGTTTCCTCTTCGATAACACATCGTATGTTGTCCGTGTGTTTGTATCTTCCTTCCTTTTATCTTTGCCTTATATTTACTGCTGTGGATGTGTTTATATTTGGCTTAGATTATTTATCAATTCTGTTATAAGCTTGTTATCATGTTCCACACATTAACTGTTTGATATAAAGCTTGAATTGGTAATTTTGTAATTTGGGGTCTAAATGTTCAAGGGTGTTTCATACCCATTTTGAACTTTCAATTTTGTTGGGGAGTTCCATGTGTAGTCAATTAGGATACAATCCCATTTTGAGTTAAGTAATCCTTGAAATCCCCAAGAAAGTATTCGCCACCACGATCAGATCGAATGGCTTTTACGCGTTTACCCAATTGATTCTCAACTTCAACCCTAAATTCTTTGAACTTTTCGAAGGCTTCAGACTTCAATCTCATTAGGTACACGTAACCATATCTTGAGTAATCATCAGTAAAAGTGATGAAGTGCTCATAACCTCCTTTGGCTTGGGTTGACATAGGACCACAAACATCCATATGTACTAATTTAAGCAACTCTTGGGCTCTTCTACCTTTTGCATTAAAAGGTCGTTTGGTAATTTTGCCTTCCAAACAAGATTCATAAACTAGAAATTCATCAAAGTCCAAAGGCTCTAAGAGTCCATCTTTGATCAGTCTTTGAATTCTGTTTGGATTAATATGACACAAACGCAATTGCCAAAGATATGCATCATTAGTAGAAGGGAACTTTCTCTTTCATGATTTTACATGAGAGTTATTATCTAATTCAGAATTATATAATTCATGTTTATCAGGAGTTAAAATATAAGGACCATCCACAATATTGCCAGAATAGATGAACACTTTATCCTTCTTTATTACAACATTGTCTTTTGGGATAACACAATACCCATGCTTACCTAAATAAGTTGCAGAAATTAAATTCCTACGAACATTAGGTACATAAAGACAGTCTTCCAATAGTAAAACCCTAGACTCAAAACATAAATTAAATGCTCCAACAGCTATAACCAGAATCTTGCTCCCATCATCCAAAGTAAGAAACAATTCCCATTCATTAAGTTTTCTGGTCTCTTGGATCCCCTGCAAAGAATTGCAGATATGATTAGTACAACCTGAATCCACACACCAGGAATCCGTGGGATTTTGTACTAAACATATTTCAAGGAGGAATGAACTTTTCATACCCTTATTATTGGCAGCCTTGAATTTTGGACAATTCCTCTTCCAATGTCCTTTCTCACCACAATGGAAACACTTTCCCTTGATCTTCTTTCCTTTGTCAGCAACTTCTAAGGCAATTTGTTTACCATCTTGCTTGGTGAAGTCCTTCTTTATCTTCTTACCCTTGCCTTTCGACTTAGGTTAAGTAGTAGAAGCTTTAGCTATATTAGCATCAACACTAGAAGTACCAAGGATGCCTTCTGCAGCTACCAATTCATTCATTAATTCAAACAAAGAATAAATCTTTTTGTTCATATTATAATTGAGTCTGAATTCCTTGAATGATTCCGGTAGTGACTAGAGTATCATATCCACTTGGGATTCTCCATCAATATCAGCACCTAACACTTCCAATGTATTCAGATTAGAGATCATTGTAAGACAATGCTCCCTCATTGAACTACCTTCAGCCATTTTGGTATTATAAATTTGCCTCATGGTTTCTTGCCTAACTAAATAGCCTTGCTCACCAAACATCTCCATCAGACTTAACATAATGTCCAAAGCTAGTTCTACATCCTGCATTTGTTGCTGTAGAACATTTAAGATATATGTTAGGATGTAGCACTTGGCCATCTTATTAGATTTCTACCAACGATCATATCACTGTTGTAAAGTTATTATTTACAACTATTTATTTTTGTTGGCTTATATTCTGTGCCAAATTTGATTGTAATTATATTCAATATGTTGTACCTTGTATTTGTTGTGGGATTTCGTTGTAAGGGTTGTGTGTTAGAAAGAGAGAGTGTGAAGACTCAAGCATTTGAAGAATGAAGATTTCTTGTGGGTATCTCGCGACTTAGCTTCCCACGAAGTGATACATGTGTCCTGCACATGCTGGAATGCAAAGAGTCAGGCCAGGCAGAGACAGCTATGTCTCGCGAGTATCTCACGGGTAAGGCCTTCCCGCAAGACACCCGTGAGGCATTATGTTCTGCCAGCCTGTCAAGTCTGAATCACACTTTCTATACCCACACTATATATACCCATATTACCCACATTTGAGATGAGAGCCTCTGAGAGAAAACCCTAGCCAAACACCTTGAGAGTTAGAGATTGTTATACCCACAATCCTCTACACATTTGTTTTGGAAATTTCCTCATCTCCTACCTCTCCATTTCCATACCATTGAGAGGTTAATAGCCCAAACACTTACCATACCCTTTCAGAGTGTGAAGTGACGTTTTGGTGCTACTAGGAAGCATTGGAAGAAGTTGATTATGGCAGATGCAATATAGAGCTTGTTGCGGGATCCGGAGAACTAAGACAAGACATGGTTTCGAGAAGCCTTGTTGGAGTAGGAGCTTGGAGGGCTTAGGTACATTGGGTAGACTAGGCTTGGAAGGTCTCTTACTAACCCATGTATCCCAACTAATTATCTAGTGGATCGATTTTTGCTTGAAGGGCGGCAAAGAGGTTTTTCGCCAAGTTCTTCGGTTTCCTCTTTGATAACACGTCTCAGTGTTATCTGTGTTTGCATCTCTCTTCCCTACTTTTGTTCATTTTATTTTTATTGCTGTGTTGCTTTAAATATGAATTAGAGTAGTTGTCTTGCTTAATAATGTGGCTGATCAACGGGTGTTTAATAAGTCCCGTAATCAATCAAAAGGCAGATTTGGATCTAGAGGAAGATCACTTCCAAGACCACAACAGGGTCCTAGAACAAATCATGTGTGTCACTTTTGTGGATTACAAGGACATACAAGATCCAACTGTCATAAGCTAAGAGCATTGAACAATTCAAGTGCTCCTCGGTCACGAGGAAGGAGAAATGACGAGAGGACTTGGGGTGGTGAGCAACCAAGAAGTCAAAACCGTGATCCAGGGATGATGGACGTGATGAAGATGATTGGTGCCTTCACCAACTGTTTGGAAAGCTTCACATGAAGGTTTGAAAGTCCCAACTCTCTTACCCAATCCGTCAAGGATATCACCCCAAATGCACGTGACGTGTGGGTGAAGAGGGGTACTCATGCATAAGCATTATAACATGTCCATGCACTAATTTTTTCAATGATTAGGGACATTTGCTGTTGCATCTTATCATGCGCTGCCTTCATTTTATAGTATGTTTTCTTTTACTTGTTTTGGTTTGTACCAGTTGTTTTCTGTTGATCTTACTTTTCTTGTTCTGTTTTGGGTGTGTTCAAAAATTCAAAAACCCATAAAAATTGAAAAATCTCAAAAAGTTTGATCACTTGTTTTGTGCATATCTCATATGAGTTTGGCCTAGTACCTTCGTACTTATGGCATAGTGCATTTACGAGCTGAGCTTATTATGTATGGACATTTATCTTTGTGGAAGAAATCTTGAAAATTATGTGTGATTTTTGTAAATAGATCTTCAAGCTTGTCATGAATGATTGGTCAATAGTCTTGATGGTCTTGATACATGCATAGACTTGTGTCTATATCTTTTCCCACTTTATTTTTTTGTTTTGCAAAAGAGCTCACTAAATGTAAATCTCCAAATGAAAAGAGATATCGAGCTGCAAAAGCCTGTTACACATACTAGTATTTGACTAGGAAAAAGGGAAAGCAACTTGTGTTTTGAAATGTATGGTGCTCAAAAAGCCAAAGGCTAATCATCAATATAGAAATATCAAAAATTTCAAGCACCGATCTCAAAAAGAGATGTTTTGTCCAAAAATGGATCAATTGTTATGCTTTATGCAGAAGCCAAATGAAAAGCTTCTAAGTTATGTATTCAATGTGTGGGAGGTCATATATACTCATTTCTATAATTGAGATAGTCCACTTGATTTCGTATCAGTTGTGTATGACTTGATTGAATTGATCATTGAAGCTTCACTCTGGTCTAAGGACTATTTCACATTTGATACTCACACACAACACACAAGACTTTGATTCAATGAATGCTTATCTCATTTGTGTGATTGCACATGTTTAAATGTGATGTGTATGCTCAAGAACTTGTTGATCAAACCCAAAAAGATTTTTGAGTGTTTTATTTGTTTTTGAAAGTGATTTTATACTTTCGTGTTCTTTGTTTTTGTTCAAAATGCATTTTTGTGTTTTTCTTCAAAAACTGGTTCAGAGGTTTTCTCGCGAGAAGCTCGCGACTTAGAGCTTCCTGCGAAAAGGGCTTGAGGGAAATATATATTTTTTTTATCATTATGTCACACAGAAACTCTCACGATTGTATCGTGACTACCTCGTGACCAACAGCTTCTCGCGAAATGTTGTTTGGCAAAAACTGGATTTTTTCAAATTCAGACAGAGGGTATCGCGACTGTCTCGCGACCTAGAGCTTCTCGCGAAATTTCATGTGCTTCAATGGCCACTCTCGCTACTGTCTCGCTACTCTCTAACCTGCGAAAAACGCGTGTTTTCAGTTTATATGTAGTAGATGTGACAGTTTTTCAAAATCACTCATTTCCCTCACTAAGCCTCTCTCGAACCTTTTTTAACCCAAATCACTATTTCATTCAAACCCCATCATTTTCAAGCAAAATTTCTGCACAATCCTTTTAAGGTATGTACGTATTACACTTTCTCATCTTTTCTTTTCGGATTATGTAGTTTTTATGCTTAGGGTGTGAAAAATTGGGGATTTTCAAAAAATTGGGTTGGGTTTCTTTTTAAAGTGAAATTTCTTCAATTCCTTTGATTAGGCTAAGTCCCATTTGTCTTTTGTGCATCTGTGTTGGCCCCTTGAGGAATTTTAACATGTATTTAGGCATGATTTCATCACATTTATGCATTATTCATGTATGTTTTGCTTAGTTGCATGTTAGGTGTTTGACAAAATGTCTAAGTGACATTTGTGTGATGATTGGACTAAACTTAGTTTTAATCATGTTTCTAGTCTTATTTGTCATGTTTTTCATGATTTCGTCAATGGCTATGTGTTTTACACACTTTGCCCATTTTGTGCTTCAATGTCATGCCATGAACACACTAGGCACACACCTAGGCACCCCTCATGCATCTCATGCTGCACACACATGCATCAGCACATGCACACAGACGCACACACATGCATAGTTATTTATTTTCATACATTGTATTTTTGTTGTTGTTTAGCATGTTGTGTAGAGTTGATTATGCTCTGTTTTAGGCTAATCTTTGCCTCTGTTATGGAACTAACTTGAATCTAATCAAGTTTTGTGTTCTGGTTTGTGCTTTGTGGACTTTGTTCTTTTCTGGTTCTGTTGCTATACAGACGGCTCCAACCAAGCATGCAGCTACAAAGAAACCAACTTCAAAGCTTGTACGCACTGATTCTGATCATTTCAAGTCTGTTGAAGCAGATATGAAGTATAATGACTACTATAAGGACAAGACGATCATCATGGAAAGGGTGGTTCAGTTAGAAACTCTTGAGGACACATTCATCCCTGAAGTGTTCAAAGATAGAACTTGGACCAAGCTGTTGAATCTAGTTGGGGTTGTTTATTCTGAGATAATCAAGGAGTTTTTCTCAAATGCAACTGTCAACGGAGATCGTATCTAGTGCTGGGTAAGACACAAAGAATTTGTGATTACTAGAGAGATCATCCAAGATTTTTTGGAAATTCATCCTCCATCTCAGCCAATTACAATTGCATATGAGGACAGATTGGGCTCTACTGCTGAGATGATTACAGTTCTTGGTGGTGAACTGAAGAAATCATCCATGAACACAATCAAATTTTCTCCGGAGATAAGGACACTGAGTTATGTGATGATTCATAATTTGTATCTAGTCACCAACCTCACCACACTATCTGCTCCAAGAACAAGATTCCTGTATGATCTTTTTACCCATAAGGAGATAGACATTTGTGGCCATATCATCCATGTCCTGAAGAAGATCATTACAAAGCAGAATACAAGGACTGTAATGCCGTTTCCCTCTCTAATCATGGGCTTGATTGCTAAAGCAAAGCTCAAACTTCCTAGTGGCCTCACAGTAGTTCAGAGGGACTACCCCATTGGTGGTCATACATTGACTAGGAGCACAGCACACATCAAAGGCTCTAAAACTGGTGCGCATACCATACCACCATAAGGGTGGAGATATAGAGGAGGAGATTGACAGGTTCACTTTTGCTCTAGAGGCCGCGAATCATCCATCATCTTCTGCTCCTACACAAGGCTTGAGCAAACTTGATCTCTTACTAGCTAAAATGGACCAGATGTCTATAGTGCCAAATCAAAGTAATTTCCTTAAGGGAAAGTCTAGTGAAAGTTTATTCAAGAAGCAAGGGGTGCCTAATTCAAAAAAGAAGGCACATAAGACTTGTTCAAGATGTGGAAAGGCTCATAGTGGAACATGTTATTTGGAGTCGAGAGCGTGTTTTAAATGTGGCAAAACTGGACACTTTATCAAAGATTGCCCAGATTTGAAGAGTGAGCCAAGGGTTGAGCCTAATGATGTGAATCAAAGGCCAAAAATCCAAGGAAGAGTGTTTTCCATTACTAGGCAAGGTGCTGAGGAATCTATGTCAGGTACCATCTCCTTATTTTCTCTTATGAAGTGAAACAATGGTTGTTGAGTCTATGTAACTATTGTGTGGTTGTGATAGTAGACAATATAATATGGATTGGTTAGGAGCATAGCATGTTGCTTTGAGTTCTACGACCTAGTGTATTTTTCCTTGGGGCATTTTTTTTTAAATAAAAGTTATATGCTAAGTTTAAGAAGTGTGACATTTGGTTGGATTAAGTGATATTTTTGAGGATTGTTTTGCAAATTTTAAGAGACAAGAGGTTGCATGCTGAATTAAGAAAGTGTGAGTGCTGATTGAATCAAGTGGTGTTCTTAGAACATATGATCTCTAGAGATAGAATTATAGTGGACCCTATTAAGATTGAAGCACTAGTAAATTGAGGTATGTTTGAATTTTCAAGGACGAAAATTTTATAAGAGGGGGAGAATGTAACACCCGCCTCACTTTAATTGAATTTAATTGCTTTTAGAGTGGAATTGATGAATTATTTAATTTATTCTGAAGGTGATATTATTTTATATTATGGTTACTACAAAGAAAATAAATAAAAGAAGATGTAACGTGAGAGTTATTTTTGTGGATTATTCATATTTAGCTTTTAGTCTCCTTATTAGTTAAGGAAAAGGATAAGAGATTTCCTATTTGGATTAAGAGTTTAAGTGTTATTGAAATTCTTTAGAGTTTTAACCTATCTAAACAACCTTAATATGAGTTTTAGTGGGAATTAAGTCTTGAAAGCTTATTTAAGTCTAGAAGGTTTTAATTTCAGCCCTAGTGGAAACAGTTTTAACGTGTAAAGCTGAAAAATAAGCTAGGCTTCCAGTGTGAAAGTTTAAGAGTGGAGAATTAGGGTTTCTACAAATTGAAGGGATAGAAGACCGTGGAACTGCTAGGGGCAGCCAGCAAATTCGTTATTTTGAGGTAAACATCAATATATGCACGCCTTAGTGATAACATATTTGATTAAGGAACTTTCGTCTCTAGGCTGCTTAAAAATATTAGAATTATAATAACCGTTGCTTAGGAATAGAAGTATTTATGGAAGGCATATTAGACTTTCATTATTTTACTTGATTGTGAAACAAATCGTCATATATGTACGTGGAGTAGCATTCATCATCCTATATAGGTGAATCACTTGAAGATGTCCTACGGTAGGAATTTATTTGATAAATCTATTGTGTTCTTTCAATGGCTTACGGGTAGGAAAGTAGTTGATTATTATATATGTTAGACAGAATTTCTAACACTCAATACATATATGCTATAGGTTGCTTTGTCCTACGAGTATAATTTTTATGGATACCATATATATATATTTGGATCTTATAGATTTGTCCTGGTGGTGTTGAAGTGTGATATGAAACCTTAAAGAAAATATGAATCCAGGATGTATTGGTAGTAAACTATTAGGGCTTGATGAAAATCTTAGGGAACTGCCAGCACGCGTATTCTTCTTACATAATAGTAGTAAGAAGAAGTAACATGTTATAGAGGATGGTAGAGATGTTTAAAGACTAGTACATTATTAGGAAGTGTCCCTTACATCCTTATGGTATACGTCAAGGGGGATTAACTATATAAATTGTGTTACTCCTTTCCTTTTAGGTGTGGAGGAAGATCTCATTTGATTTTGGATCTAGACTACGAGTATTAGCAACTAAAGGTAAGTGGACTTCAGAACATGACATCTCTCAAGATGTGTATATTTATATATATTTTTGGTAAATATATATATATATATACATATAATTGCAAAAGTGAAGTTTCCAAAAACTTATACCATTGTCAATGCTCTTACATACCTAAATTATATTATTTCTTGTATATTACTTTGAAACTGTATAAGTTAAGAATGACTCAAAACTATATTTTTGAAAAAGTATTTGTTATATGATATATGATTGGTATTGACAATGATGTGTTAAAGAAAGAATGTTTTCAAATGGTTAGTTAAACAGTCTGCAACCTTTGCCAACACAGGGTTAAGTGTTAGCCTTCAGCCGATGTAGTGTTATTGTGGTGTGGTGCAGTGTTATCGTTTGCTCTTCGGAGCCAGTGTTGCCTCTTTGAGGTTGGTGTTATTGTTCCCCATGGGAATCACCCACCGAGTGTTTAGCAGCTTATGTCTTTGTCTGACTAATGTTTTCCATATTGAACTACTGTTTTATTGTTACTGATCTTTATAAGTGGAAAAAAGACTGTTTATTGTTATAATATATTGTTTCTACCTATTTAGTGTAATTTTTACTAACTAAAGTGATTATTATTTTATTTAATGATTTCAGCCTTATAGTTAAGGGGTTTATTCTTGATAGTTTTACAAAGTATATTATATCACTGTTAAAGCTAATTGTAAATGTTTTGTAAAGCTTATATTTTATCAATGATACTAATGTTTTGTTTTGAAAGGCATCCTCATGTTATGTAGTCTCTTATTGGGCTTCTAGCTCACCCCCTTTCTCCACCCTTTCAGATTAGAGCAGTGGAATATCTTTTGGTGGTAGATCTTTGGAGACATAGATTGAAAACTTCTTTTGGAGCTATGTTAATTGATGGACTGTTTTAGTATATTTTCTTAGGATAGTGAGTTTGTGATTTGTGGAACTCCTAGAGATTGTATTTGGAGACTTTATTGTTAAAGTTTTTGTTTTATGGATTTCATAAGAAAGATTTTGATGGTTTGAAGTATATTCAAGGATATTTAATTACGCTCTATTCCATTATATTAGTGTTGTTTTTCAAATTAGACAGATTATGCATCTAAATCCTTGGTATGGGTTTGGGGCGTTACAAATAATAAAACAAATTTATTAATCACAACATTAAGTCATACATAATGTCATACATAGCATCATATAATAGGATTTAAGGGCTTTGAGGTTTTGATTGTGACTTAAAATCTCACTCCTAATATATCAAAGCAATTTACACTTCATGATAAGGTTCATTATTCTTTCAAGATTAAGAGTTGATGTAAATAGAAGTCGTGAGATTTATTATTCATTTGACTGTCGTTAGTAGACTAATAAATCTAATAGCGGTCCAGTTCAATATGTCTTAACATTTAAAACATATCAACATATCAACTAGAAGTCTCCACTTCTATGATCAAGAGAAATCATCTTAGTTGATATGTTATAGTCTTCCCAGATGAAATACCCCATTTCGTCACCAACTATGAACTAAAATTCTAAGTTTACAAAGAACTTGTGACTTATATCTTCTGTGACTAAATCACTTAAATTACATACTATGCATCTCATGGACTATATGATAATGTCCAAATATTCATATTACCATTATTTTAGATAATAATAAAACAACTTTATTAATTACAACATAATGTCATACATAGCATCATACAATAGGATTTAAAAGGCACATATCCTAACAATCTCCCACTTGCCGTGAAGACTATTGTGCACTAATCTAACTCCCATTCCCTCCAAATATGACTCAAAAGTCCTTTGGGGTAAGGCTTTGGTAAAGGGATCTGCTGGATTATTTGCACTATCTATCTTTGCTACTAGTACATCTCCTCGAGCAACAATGTCTTCAATGATGTGGTACTTTCTTTCAATGTGCTTTCCTTTATTGTGATTCCTTGGATCTTTGGATTGTGCAACTGCTTCACTATTATCGTAAAACAATGTGATAGGAACTTGCTCTATTCTCACAACACCAAGATCAGAAAGGAATTTCTTGAGGCAAACAGCTTCCTTTGCCGCTTCACAAGCAGCAACATATTCAACTTCCATGGTGGAGTCAACAATACAAGATTGCTTAACACTCCTCTAACTTATGGCTCTACCTCCCAAGGTAAACACAACCTAAAGTGGACTTTCTGAAATCAAGATTTGATTGAAAATCTAAATCTGTATAGCCATTAGGTATCAAAGCCTCACACCGGTAAACAAGCGTATAATTCCTCGTTCTCCGTAGATACTTGAGAATATGCTTTACAGCTTGCCAATGTTTTGGTCCTAGATTTGATTGATATCGGCTAACCATGCCAACTTAATAACAGATATCTGGTCTAGTACAAAGCATGGCATACATGAGACTTCCCACTGTAGAAGCATAGGGAATTTGTTTCGTCATATTTTCTTCCTCAAGAGTCTTAGGCCTTTGGTCATCAAACAGAGGAACTCCATGTCTGAAAGGAAGCAATCCTTTCTTGGAGTTTTCCATGCTAAACCATTCTAGAACCATATCTATATATCCAACTTGTGACAAACCTAACATTCTATTCTTTTGATCTCACCAAAGCTTGATCCCTAGAACGAAGTTAGCTTCGCCCAAGTCCTTCATATCAAATTGGGTTGACAACTAAATCTTTACTGATGACATTACTCCTACATCATTTCCAATAAGTAGAATATCATCAACATAAAGCACTAGGAACGTTACTACTTTATCTTGATGTCTTTTACACACACATGGTTCATTAAGATTTTGTTCAAAACCAAATGACTTGATTGCTTGATCAAATCTGATGTTCCATGACCTAGATACTTGCTTAAGTCCATACCTTCTTTTTGTGTATACCCTTTCGCCACTAGCCTTGCTTTAAAGGTTTCAACCTTTCCATCTATCCATCTTTTCCTCTTGTAAACCCATTTGCAACCAACAGGTTTAATGCCTTTAGGTGCCTTTACAAGATCCCAAAGTTGATTGGAATACATTGAATCCAATTCAGATTTCACAGCTTTGACCCAATGATGTGCATCTATATCACTCATTGCCTCTTCAAGAGTGTAAGGATCAGATTCAGCCTCTTCTGAGATAGCTTCATAAGTTTCTCCCAGACCTATAAATCTTATAGAGGGCCTTATAATCTTCCCACTACAATGAGGCACCTATGTACTAGTCATCTCATGAGTAGAATCTTGTGGTGTATCTAATACATCCGCATCATCCCTAGTTTCATCCATTGGTTATTCAATTATAGGTTCATCTAATTCAGCCAAGACAACTTTACTTCTAGGATTAATATTATTCACATAATAATCTTCCAAAAATTTGGTATTGGCACTAACAAACACTTTGTTATCTTTATGATTATAGAATAAATAACCCTTAGTTTCCTTTGAATACCCTAAAAAATGCATACTTTTGTTTTTGCTTCCAACTTATCAGACTTCCCTTTCGACACATGTGTTGGACATCCCCAAATGTGGAGATATTTCATACTAGGCTTACGCCCACTCCACAATTCCTTAGGCGTGTTGGGAACTGATTTTTATGGAACTAAATTTAAAATATGCATTATAGTTTTTAGTGCATATCCCCAAAAAGAAATTGGTAAATTTGAATAACTCATCATAAACCTAACCATTTCTAAAAGAGTCCTGTTCCTTCTCTCTGCTACACCATTTTGTTGAGGAATTCCAAGTGCATTCAATTAGGACACAATCCCATTTTGATTTAAGTAATCTTTGAAATCCCTAAGAAGGTGTTCACCACCTTGATCAGATCGAATGGCCTTTATGTGTTTACCCAATTGGTTCTCAACTTCAACCTTAAACTCTTTGAACATTTCATAGGCTTCGGACTTCCATCTCATTAGGTACACATAACCATATCTTGAATAATCATCAGTAAAAGTGATGAAGTACTCATAAACTCCTTTTGCTTAGGTTGACATAGGACCACATACATCTGTATGAACTAATTCAAGCAATTCTTGGGCTCTTCTACCTTTTGCATTAAAAGATCATTTGGTCATTTTGCCCTCCAAAATAAGATTTACAAACTAGAAATTCATCAAAGTTCAATAGCTCTAGAAGTCCATCTTTGATTAGTCTTTGAATTCTGTTTGAATTTGAAAGCTTGAAAATATGTTGAAAACACAAGAGCTGTTTAGACCCCCAAATTAAAGTTACGGCTCGATTGATTTTACACTAACTTAAAACTAAGTGCGGAATAGTGTAAATGCGAGCGGATAAACAAACAAGCTACTCTAATCCATAAACTGAACAACACAGCAGTAAAATGGAATGTAAAATAGTAGGGAAGAAAGATGTAAACACAAGATAACACGCCGATGTGTTATCGAAGAGGAAATCGAAGAACTCGGTGAAAAACCTTTCCCCCGCCCTTCAAGCGGTAATCAATCCACTAGACAATCAGTTGGGATACATGGGTTAGCAAGAGACCCTCCAAGCCTAATCTACCTGATGTACCTATGCCTTCTAAGCTCCTACTCCAACAAGGCTTCTCGGAACCGTGTCTTGTCTAGCTCTCTGGATCCCACAATACACTCAATTGCATCCACCAAGCCTCACTGGCTTCTTTTGGCAAATCTCCAAAGCTTCCCAAGCTCCAAAACACTCTCTACACCCTAAATAGGTGTGGGTTGCATTTGGGTACAAATCTCCTCTCAAGGTATGGCAATGGGAGAGGGAAGGAGAAGAGGCTAAAATGATTTCTCACTAAGGATGAGTAGCTCTCTCTTTAAAAGATGGGTGTGTGGGTTGTAGAAAACCTATATAGGGTTTTTCTCTCTGAATGGCCTCCTTTACATTTGTGGGTAATGAGGGTATATATAGTATGAGTGAAGGGTAAGAAAGTCACTCTTAAAAATCCTCCACGCAGAATGTTTCACGACTACCTCGCGGGAAGGCCTTACCCGCGAGACACTCGCGAAAACGACAGCCTGACACGACTCTTCAGCTTCTAGTCATGTGTTCCTCACATGCCCTTTTCATGAGAACCTTTCTCGTGAACTTCTTGTGAACTAGTCACGAAATGTAATGATATTCAATTAAGCTTGAGTCTTCGCCAACTTAATACTAAACCCAATATAATAAAATCCCACAAAATACAAGGAACAAAATTAAAGCAATTACAACACTTTTTATCATGGAATAAAGCCAACATAAAACATAGTTGTAAATCACAACTTTACAGAATTAATATGACCCAAACGCAAGTGCCAAAGATATGCATCATTAGTAGAAGGAAACTTTTTCTTTAATGATTTTACATGAGAGTTATTATCTAATTCAGAATTGTATAATTCATGCTTATCAGGAGTTAAAATGTAAAGACCATCAACAATATTGTCAGAACAGATAAACACTTCATCCTTCTTTATTACAACATTGTCTTTCAAGATAACACAATATCCATGCTTACATAAACAAGTTGCAGAAATTAAATTCCTACGAACATTAGGTACATATAAACAATATTTCAATCTTAAAACTCTAGAATTAAAACACAAATTAAACACTCCAATAGTTACAACTGGAATTCTGCTCCTATCAGCCAAAATAAGAAACAATTCCCCTTCATTCAGCTTTTTGGTCTCTTGGAACCCCTGCAAAGTATTGCATATATGGTTAGTACAACCTGAATCCGCACACCAGGAATCCATGGGATTTTGTACTAAACATATTTCGAGAAGGAATGAACTTTTGATACCCTTATTATTGGCAGCTCTAAATTTTGGACAATTCCTCTTCCAATGACCTTTCTCGCCACAATGGAAACACTTTCCTTTGGCGTAGTCCTACTTCTTTCCCTTGTTGGCAACTCCTAAGGCAATTGGTTTACCATCTTGCTTGGTGAAGTCCTTCTTCTTCTTCTTCTGCTTTTTACCCTTGTCTTTCGACTTAGGTTGAGAAGTAAAAGCTTCAGCCATATTGGCATCAACACTGGATGTACCAAGAATCCCCTCCGCCGCCACCAATTCATTCATTAATTCAGACAATGTATAATTCTTTTTGTTCATGTTATAATTAAGTCTGAATTCCTTGAATGGTTCTAGTAGTGACTAGAGTACCATATCCACTTTGGACCCTCCATCAGTATTGGCACCTAAAACCTCCAGTGAATCTGAAAACAATAAACATGAATATAATAAGTAAACTAGACATTATCAATTTAGCTCTCATGGTATGCTATAGTGGCAAATGATGTTTTGTATCAAGAATCTGGCCACTACCACTAGGGTGATGCTTTTGTAAGAAGCGACATCCACCCACTTGGTGAAGTAATCAATGGCCACTAAGATATACTCATGTCCATTTGAGGCTTTCGGAATCACGGGTCTGATCGTATCCATTCCCCTGTGGCCTTAGTTGGGTATTCACCATCTTTGATATAAGCCTTGATATCATGGCATCCAATCGATTTTAACTTCGACGTTCATGCATTCTTCGATATTCATGCAATAGGCCAGCATGCCGTAGACCTCTATGCACAATTGTCGCATCTCATCTCCTTCTGCCAATTTAACCATGGCAACCAAGGTGGCTAAAGCTTCTATCAACTGGTTGTGTGCTCGGGGTAAATAAGCAAAGGTAATGTTCCAGAACTTTGGGATTAAGTGGATGACGCACTTCTGATACAGAATCAACTTGGTGTCTTGGGCTTGCCACTTTCCCTCTATTTGGGAGATGATCAATAGGGAATCTCCAAAGATGCTTAGATCGTGTGCGCCAAACTCTAGGGCGACTTGTAAGCCTACTATGCATGCCTCATACTCTGTGACATTGTTCGTGCAATCAAAATTCAGCTTGACTGAAACAGGGATTTACTGACCCTTTAAGGATACGAGAACTACTCCTACTCCATTTCCAGCGCTATTAGCAACTCCACCAAAATAAATATTCCAACACCATAGTCCTCCATTACTGGGTTCTAACTCTATTGCCAAGACATCTTCATCTAGGAAGAAGGATTCTAAGAAATCTGGATTGTTCAATGGCTAGTCCGCTAGGTAATCTGCTATGGCTTGGCCCTTAATGGCCATTCGCACCACAAACACAATATCGAATTCGGATAGCAATATCTACCAATGGGAGATCTTCCCTGTGAGGGTAGGCTTTTCAAATATGTATTTGATGAGATAGATGTAGGAAATCAACCGCGTGGTGAAGTGGAGCATGTACTACCGCAACTTATGTGAGGCCCATGCTAGGGTGCAACATGTCTTTTTGATGGTGATGTAATTGATCTCATAATTGGTGAACTTCTTACTCAGGTAGTAAATCATCTTCTCTTTTTGATCGGGTTTATTTAGTTAGCCTAACATGCAACCCATGGATGTCTCTTACACTACTAGGTAGAGAATCAACGGATGCCCCAACATCATGGGAACCAGAATAGGAGGGTTCAACAAATACTGCTTAATCCTGTCAAAGGCCACTTGACACTCATCTGTCCATTCTATCTTTATAGCCTTCTTTATAAGGGATTGCACATGGTAGTCAACTACGATATGAAGCGAGCTATATAATTGATCCTTCCTAAAAAGCTTCAAACTTGTTTCTTGATTTTCAACGTAGGCATGTCCCTGATGGGTTGGACTTTCCCTGGGTCCACTTCAATTCCTCCTTGGCTGACTATAAAGCCGAGCAATTTCCCTGAATTGGCTCCGAAGATGCACTTATTAAATTTAAACCTTAACCTGTACTTCACGAGGCATTTGAATAACTTTCTTAAATCTATCAAATGATCTCTAGGAGTGCGTGACTTGGCAATCTTATCGTCCACATAGACTTCGATCTCCTTATGCATCATATCATGGAACAGGGTTACCATGGCTCGCTGGCAAGTTGCCCTAGCATTCTTCAAGACATATGGGATGACATCTTAGGCGTAGGTTCCCCAATAGGTGGTGAACACTATCTTGGCTTTGTCCTCTTCAGCCATTTTGATCTGATTATAACCCAATAACCCATCCATAAAGGAGAAGAACATGTTGGTCGCGGTGTTATCAATCAGGGTATTGATATGTGGTAGGCGAAAATTATCCTTCGGACTAGTGTGATTCAAATCTCGATAATCAATGCACATGCGAACCTTATCATCTTTCTTTGTTATGGGAACAATGATTGCAACCCAATCAGAATAGGCTATGGCGGTAAGAAATCTAGCTTTCGACTACTTTTCTACTTCTTCTTTGACTTTCAAGATAATCTCTGACTTCATTCTTCGAAGAGCCTGCCACACGCGGGGGGAGGGGGGGGGCATTCAGATTTAACTGGAATCCTATGGAAAATGATCTTGGTATCCAGTCCTTGCATATCTTGATAAAACCAAGAAAAAATTTCCTTGAATTCCTTCAACAGAGCTATGAGCTCATCTTTTATGTCCTTCGGAAAGTTTACCACGATCTTGATGGGTTTTTCCATTTCGCCATCGTCGGATAGGTTTATCACCTCTGTTTCTTCTATATTGGGCTTGGACCCTTCACTCTCTTTGTTTAGAGCTTCTAGGATGTCTTGAGGTAAGTTTGGGACCTCTTCCATTCCTTCAACATCATGTTCCAACTCTATTATCTCAATCACATCATTCACACCAATATTATGGTAAAGGTGTTAGGACATATGTGAATCATTGTTAGGAACATATGCCAATGTAGAATTGGCTAATCCTTTGACAAAATGCACTTTACTTGTATTTGGGTAGATCTAGGATGTGTTTAATGCTTCAAGGAAACAAGGTTTCAAGTTCAAGTGTTAAAGCCATGCAAGTTTGTCCAAGAAATAAGTGGAGAAGTGCTGGATTTTAAATCTTAACAGCTAGTATCTATCGAGGTTTAAAAAACTATTTCAGCTGATGCTCGACAGCTTCTCGACAAATAAGCTATCTATCGGAGTTTATGAAATTCAATTTTTTAGAGCTAATTTCACTCCAATCCATGAATAGATATTTGGGCTTTCTTTTCTCACAACCTTAAACATTTATAAGGTTTGTTTTAAGGGTCATCACAGTGGATGCAACTCAATTGCTAAAGTTTTTCACAAGCATATTGTGAACTGGAGACATATGCGCTAGTTCATCTCTCTCTTAAAGAAGTTGCTGTGTTTGTACACCGTAGGGTTCTGTAACCAAGGAGCTTCGTGATCTTCATTATGTTGATGAATTGAAGAACTTAGCAGCCAACATCTTTCTCAAGTTGGTGAGTAAGCCGCATACTGGGATCCGCACATCGAATTGGTTAGTCATGTACTAGGAGCTGTGCATTAAAAGGAGAGATTGTCACTACAGAACAAGTCCAATTAGGTATTGGGGTTAGGGCCTTGTTCATAAAAGATAAAGGCCTTGTTCATGAAAGGCAGATGAGAGAAAACACCATTCCCACTGATCTGTCATCCTAGCACAAAGTATGCTTCATGATGAAGTCTGCATTTAAGGTTATGGACACGTGTTTGTGGTACCTTGACAGTAGCTGCTCAAGACACATGATTGGAGACCAATCTCTCTTCAAAGTTTTCGTGTCTAAGAAATGTGGTAATGTCACTTTTGGTGATGGGTGCAAATCACAGATTAAAGGAAAGGGAATCATCTCTCTACCTGGACTGCCAGACATTACAAATGTTCTACATGTAGAAGATCTAAGAGTAAACCTATTGAGCATAAGTTAGATATGCGATCAAGACTTCATGGTACTATTCTCAAAAGGAAAATGCACTGTAATGGATAAGTCTGGGAAGAAACTCATATGTGGTGTTCGCACTTTAGATAATTGTTATGGCTTGGTTCTAGATGCTGATATTGTGTGCAATAGCATTCGTTTACCAAATGAAGATCTATGTCACCAAAGGATGGGACATGCTAGTTACAAACATCTTTCAATTGTATCTAAGCATGAGTCAATTTTAGGGATATTAAAGATTAGTAGAGTGAACAATATGGTGTATGGACCATGTTAGCTTGGAAAACAGACGAAAGCTAAACGTCTCGGCAATCAGACATCTGTTACATCTAGATCATTGGAGCTACTACATTTGGATGTCATGGGTCTAACCAAAATCGAGTCTCTTGGTGGAAAGAGATACATCATGGTTATGGTAGATGACTTCACTAGGTACACTTGGGTCATACTTCTACTGTCCAAGTCTGATGCTACTGAGTGAAAGTTCAAATAGCGTGTAAAACACCTATGAACGTTTAGACCCCCAAATTAAAAATACCGACACAAGCTTATAATCAAACAATATATGTGTAGAAAATGAAATATAAGCTATAACCAAATTGGTAACACACTCTAAACCATAATTAATAACCAACATAGCAGTATAAATGGTAAAGAGAAAGGGAAGAAAGATGCAAACACAAAGATAACACGACGATGTGTTCCCGAAGAGGAAATTGAAGTACTCGGCGTAAAACCTCTCCGCCGCCTTCTAAGCGGTCAATAATCCACTAGAGAATAAAGTTGGGATACATGAATAGCAGAAGATCCTCCAAGCCTAATCTACCTAATGCACCAAAGCCCTTGCTCCAATAAGGTTACGTTGAACCTTGTCTTCTCTAGCTTACCGGATCCCGCAATAATCCCATATTGCATCTGCCATCCTTGATATCTTCCAATGCTTCCCAAGCTCCAAAAACACTCAACACTTTAAATGGGTGTGGGTAGTGTTTGGGTAGAAATCTCCTATCAATAGGTATAACAATGGGAGAGGGAATGAGAAGAGACTACAAAGATATCTCTCTAAGAATGAGTAGCTCTCTTTAATAGGGTGGGTGTATTGTAGAAAACTCTCTTAGGGTTTTTCTCTCAATAGGCTCCTTACCATTTCTATGGGTAATGAGGGTATATATAGTATATGTGATGAGGGAATATGAAAAGTCACATTTCTGCTAAATAGGGCATTCTGGTGACTTAGCCTCGTGACTAGAATGAGTTGCGAGTTTGAGTTGCGAGACAACTGCCAGGCCAAACTGTTCTTTTTGTCTTGTAGTGCTCCAACTGTCATGACCCTTCAGCTCCCAGCATGTGCTCCTCATGTGACTTTTAGCTGTCTTGATCAAATCTCCACCACTTAATACTAAACCCAATACAAATAAGTCCCACAAAAATACAAGGAAATAAACTAATGCAATTACAACACCTTTTTGTCATGGAATAAGCCAATACAAATGTTATGAGAAAAATCATAACTTAACAATCTCCCCCTTTGGCTATTCCATGACAAAACACCCTAAAACATACTCTAGACTTAAACATGTGTTTGGGAACAGTGGCAAAACTCACTCACACCTAAATCTAGAAGCTGTGATGAACTTGGAACATAAATACCTGTAACCTGAAACACTTGCGCAAAACACATTAGACCCTTAAGGTAAAGCAAGTAATAAAAGGACAAGGATAATGTAACAAGTAAATTGCAATCAAGCAAACATGGTGTAAAATATATGAGCAACTTGACCATTCACCAAAACAGTCATAAAGAAATGACTACAATGATCACATAGCAAAGCAAATGATCATCCAAACATGCATTCAATGAAGCACAATAGCATAAGGATGTATGCATGTCCAACACACAAACATGATGCAATGAGAACAACAAAGCATAGATACTAAACATAACTCAAAGCACCATCAAGCAAACAAGAAAACAAACATAAAGACAAAAAAAAAAAAAAAAAAAATTCTTATTAACACAATGTCTTCTCCCCCTTGGTATATGCATCTCCCCTATGGAATATCTCACCCCCTACAAATGTGCACAAGAAATAGAATTTCTCCCCTTAAGGATGTGCGCAAGAGTCATATAGAAATGACACAAGAGTCATATAGAAATGACAAAACTCTCTGGTATACTCTTTAGAGTATACTCTCCCCCTTTTTGTCGTGAATAGACAAAAGGTCAAGGAGAAATGAGGGCAAGAGATGAAGGTACGAACAATGATAATGTTGAAAGGGGAAAGATTTTCCAAGCACAACAGATATATGCACAAATAAAGGTGTAGCAAAAATTAAATCTTGCTACCCTAGGCTCGCATATGTGAAGGAAAGCTGTAAAGCATGCTTTAGGAAAGCGGTAAAGCTTCACACATTCAAAAATACCATAAAGGCGGTTTTTGGGAAACCATTTGAAAAACATTTTTGGAAGATATTTTTCAGTTTTGAAAGTAGTTTTCTAGGATATAGTAAAATCATTTTTCGAAAGGAAAGCCCCAGAGGCTAATGCCAATTTCAATGTTTTTGAAAGCCAATGTCCAAAGATTAGGATCTTATCAAAAGCTCTAAAGGCCAAACTCTCTAAGTGTCCCTAATGGAGTCACCAGTCTGTCAACGCCTCGTGGCTGCTCGACCACCCATCGCAGTGATGCTCATGTGCTTCTCGCTGTGAGAATATGGAGGTGTATCATACGTTGGGTGTGTGATTGGATTATGAGTTGATTTTAAAGGAAATTACCAAGGGTAAGTGAAGTCAACACCAATCATTGGGTTTTTCTAAGGTGTGATTGGTCACCTGACTCTATTTGATTTTATTATCGATCATAGGCTAAGAAAAAGGTCGTTTTTCCTAATCTAATGTGGATAGGTAAAAAATCTTGATTCTTGAGTTCAAAAGTCTGGTTACGTGTGGGGAAGGTGTTAGGCACCCCACAACGCTTGTCCGTAGATAGTCCTTTGTTTTGGTAAAATCATAATTTTTGGACATTGGTAGTTGAAAACGAGCTATTGGCATTAGCTTTCGGACCTTTAAGCAAATTAGGATTTAAGGTTTGGATTTGGAAAGGGTGTGGTCTTAATCAATGCTTTCCAAGTGTGTTTGGAATCATTGCCAAATTTCCATGGTGAAAATCCGGCAGCATTTCACCTTACTTTCGTGGCAAAAATCCAGCAGCGTTTCACCATATTTTCTTGGCGGAAATCTGGTAGCGCTTTGTCTCAAATGTGTCATAGAACACAAAATTCTATTCTCACTGAGCTTTTGACATGAGAATATGGCAATGGGGATGCCCCATTTTCACGTTGAAAATTCGACAGAGTTTCGCAATTGGTGCGCTATGGCATATCGATAAGGTTAAGTGCCTGTGTATAAAGCGCGTGCCAACATGCTTGTGCTAGGATAATCCAAAGCCCCTTGAAGCATTAAACACATTGATATGTGACTTATACAGGGGGAAATCAATGTCACTTGGTGACATGGATCGAGACGATCACACTATAGTGACTATGTACACAGTATGACACAAATACGCACCTATAGCAATCGCCTTGAGCACTTACTCATGCCACAAGGTCAAGAGAACTCATGGCTAGAGAGGGTCACTCATGTAACCCAGAGAGTCCATCATACAAAGTGCACGATCACCCACACACATGCAAGCATATATATATATATATACACACATCATGCACAATGCGATAGGCCAAGAATGTATTGACCCCTTATGGTAAATTAACCAATTAATTAGGTCAATTAACATGCAATAAGCATGGTAGCACAAAAAAATCACCAAATAACTAAATGCAGCGGAAATTAAATTTGACACGGGTGATTTGTTTACAAATAGGGAAAACCATCGAGGCAAAACCCCATCGGGTGAATTTAAGGTCACCACTCTTGAGAATCCACTATTATCAAAACAAGCAGTTACAAGTAAAGGAATCCCAGTACCCTATACCAACCTACAATTGAACCCATACCCCAATACACAATGGGACTTGTAATGTAGTGACAATCTCTCCTTTCAACGCATAGCTCCCTTACGTGACTAACCAATCAATGCACGAATCCAAGTACGTGTCTAACACACCAACTTGAGAAGAATGGCTGCAAAGTTCTTCAGTTCATTTACACGATGAAGAGCAAGAAGCTCCTTGGTCACAAAATCCTATGAAATACAAATGCAGCAACTTCTTTAAGAGAAAGATGAACTAGGGCAAATTGTCTCCGGTCACAATATGCTTGTAACAACAAGTGCAACAACCTTATGACGACCCTTAAAATAATCATTATATATGTCTAGGGTTGTGAAAAAAGAAAACCTAAACACATAGCTTGGATATGCATGAAAAACAGATCTGGAAATATGAATTTTGTAATTCTTAATAGATACAGCTGTCGAGATATCTGTCGAGCTTCACATTTTAAATCTCGATAGATACATCTGTCGAGCCATCTGTCGAGAATTAAAACACAACACTTCTTCACTTGATTCTTGGACAAATTTGTATGACTTCAATACTTGAACTTTAACTTTTGTTCCTTGAAGTATTAAACACATCCTAGAACTATCCAATTACTAGTAAAGTGCGTTTTGTCAAAGGATTAGCCAATTCTAAATTACATATGTTCTTAACGTGATCCACATATATCCTAACAATCTCCCCCTTTGGCAATTTGTGAGAAAACCACAACAAACAAATAAAATATAAGAGAAGTCATAAATTACTCAACTTATATTCACTTTGTTGAATACAATAAAATCAACCCTAACACAAACTCTTGAAAAACTTTACAAGAAGAGAGTTCATGGCATGGAAGACTTTGACAACCTTTATTTCTGAAACTCTTTAAATAAAACTCATCACGGCATCTTAGTGTGAAATAGAAATAAAAGATTGCATACAATAAATAAGAAGCATGTGCATAAAAAGAGAAAAGAAACAACACATGGAGAGATAGGTGATAGAATGTAATAACAATCTCATCAAATATATATACATATATATATATATATATATATCAAATAAATACAAGGTTTGCTATCACTAAGTGGTCACAAGACCGATAGTACAAGAACAATGTATCTAAAAGATAAAGAAAAGAGAAGATACAAAAAGTCCTCACTATATCCCTCAAAAAGATAAACACTCCCCTTAACAAAAATCTCATATACTAACTCTCCCCCTAAGAACATGACTACTCTCATATCCAAAACTACTTCCCCTTTTTGTCACAAATGACAAAGAGCAAGTCACCCAAGCAGTCATCTCCTCGTCATTGGAAGAGCTAGCATCCTCATCCTCATCATCATCATCACCATTAGAGTCACCATCATTGTCCTCGTCCTTAGATGCCTTTGGAAAAGGAGAGGGAGATGCCATGAAGCCACTAAGGCGAGCCTGTTGTCGTGTAATATGACCAACATGAGTGTTCACCTGACACAACTCATGTCCGAGAGTGTCAAGGCGAGCATCCATACAAAAAAGCTGCGCCATTACCGCCTCGAGGCTAGAGGAGTCGTTGTCTCGATCCATGGCTGCTTCGGTCGAAGCTGGGCCTCACTTCGTCTAACATACGCGCCACTGATGGTACCCATCATAGAGAAGTGAGCAGACTCAGGATAAAAGACAGACGCATGGTAAATGATCCTCATGATAGTAGAAGGGAAAATAAACTTATCACGGGTCAACGTATCCTTATAGACATCTATAAGGGAAAGTATGAAATGAGAGGGAAAGTCAGTGGTAAGCCATTCATGGAGGGATAACAAAGAGCGAGCACGAGGCTTAGTAATAGAATTATAGTGAGACAAGGGATGTAAAACAAATGTCATCACCATATTCAAGAACCTCAGACCTTTTGCAAAGCCTGAGCAAGGGGTGTTTTGACGGTCACCCCCAAGATGAAGATGTCTCACAAAAGAGAGACATGAGTTCGTCTTTGGACATAGTCTGCAGACGAGGATAGTCGGGCTAATCAAGATGTGATACCCTCGGGACATGTAGCACATCGGAGATAAACTTCAAAGTGACTACTATACGTATACCTTGAACAAAAGTGAGAAAGTGAGGTATGGAAGAATTAAATCTGTGCATATTGGAGTAAAACTCCAGTATGATCACAGAGGGACAACTGACCGGGATATCATAAAGGGACTCCCAATCCCTATTGTATATGACAGTGGGTAGGTTAGTATCGGAAAAATCCAAAAGGACGACTTGGCGTTCCGAATGAATGCCATGTCTAGAAAAGTTCTCTGAGAAGTCCTAACGAGCCTTCTCATCACGGAACTGAACGTGAAGAGGAGTAGAATCAGAGGAAGAAGATGTCCTAGAACGAAGAGGATTCCGGGACAGAGCAGACTTGCACTTGGGTGCCATGTGCAAACTATCCAAGAGAAAGGAGAGAGGCAGGCAGAAGAATACCTATCAATAAAAAATATCAAAAGGAAGAAAAGAGAGGTACCTATGCATGAAAAATGCATGAACATGTGACATGCAACAAAATAAACATCATGGGCTCAGCCTAATCCAAACCTACCAGCACACAAGATTTCAACATATAAAACACATCTAAATGCATGAAACAAGGTGAAAATGCAAATGTGATATAATGCATGAGCATATAGGATCATTTAAACATAACCCAACTCAAAAATTCGCAAAAATCTCAACAATTTTGAAAAACTCCAAAATTTTTCAAAAACTCCAAAAACCTAGGTCTAAATGAATGAAAAGCATGATAAAAGAGAGAAAAAAGATCATACTAGACGAAGAACACAAGGTTTAGGCCAAAAATCAAGTGGGGAAGGTGAAGAGGTTGAGTGAGAAGCATTTGGGAGAGAGAAAAGAGTGTTTCCGTTGAGAGAGATCAGAGAGAAATGAGAAAAAAAAAATTGTGCAGAAACTATATATAGAAAAATGAAGCTTGATGGATCGAGAGCTATTGAGAATCTATCGAGCACTAATTCTCGACAGATAAATTTGTCAAGGTGCCGTCGAGAATCTATCGATGACCAAAGAACCTCGATGGATCAAATAGCTATCAAGCAGACAGAAACTTTCTCGATGGATCAAGAATCTGTCCAGAAGCTATCGAGACAAATTGAGAAAGGAAGATCACAGGTCTTGATGGATAGCTATCTATCGAGAGTTGTCAAGAAGCTGTCGAGATGTGCAAAAACAGTTTTTCAAAGAAGAGAAAAACACAGAAAATAATGTAATCAAGCAAGCTACTCAACCAAAGATCCAAACAACATTTTAAGCTCTCAAAAACATCTCTAAAAAAAATGTCAAGCATTTAGATCCAAAACACACACATACTAAACAAGTCTAACCAATTTTATATTTCAAAAACAAGTTAAGACAATTTAGTGAGCATACATTAACACATGTATTCCTTGTGATGGTCAAATCACATTGTACCTGCACATGGATCAAAAGTAGCAAAGAATTTGCGTGTTGTGCATGAAAAAAAACATCGCAAGATTTCGTAAGTGTCTACATGTTATGACGATTTGAGATATGAGAACATCAATTTAACTCACACACAATCATAACTGCTTGATGGGAACTATCACCTTTGAGGTATATCCTATAACTCCCATATCTCCTAGAAGACACGCTTGTAATCATATATAAAGCATTTTGATTCTTTTTGCTTTTAATTTTTCTTTGCATATTTTTCTATTAAGCATATCATGCTTGGGCATATAAGAGAGAGAAAAGAAATACCCAATTATATTAAGCTTTTGACATTGCACGTTTGCTATGCCAAAACATAAAGATATCATTTCATGATTAGCAGGCAACAGTGGTGAGATGGTTATTTATGCCTTTCTTTTAGGATTTTCTAGTCCTTCCTTTCAAAAAGAGTGATATAAGTGTTAAGTATAAGAGATTACTTAATCTTACTCATCACAAACACGAGCCACAAAGCTCACTTGCTTAGTTATGCATAGAGATGCTCATCTAAGCTACAAAAGATACAAAGTTTAAAAAACTTTGTTTCAATGGCCATCCAAGGTACACAAGTACCAAAGTACACAAAACACCCACTGTTTTTGTATTTTTTTTATTTTTCATATATATTTTTTATTTTATATGAAAAACAAAGTAAAGCAAAACTAAAAACAAACAAACAAAAACATGTTAAACAAAGCTTAGCATAAAAACTAGACTGGTTAAAAAAGAAAAAAGAAAAAAAGAAGAAAGCAAAACACACAAGTAATGCAAACAAAAAATAGAGGGAGAGAGCAAAAAGTGACTAAATCACTTAGAGCCTTTTTCCTTCCACACCTTGGAAGAATCTTTCCTTTAAGTAAACCTATGATTCGGTGGTAAGGGGGAAAAATTGAAACTATTCAAGTTCGAAAGGAACATGAGGGCCTTAAGAAGATCTCCAAGAAGAGCAAAAGATGATGGAAACTGATTCTAGTTTCCAAATGAGATCATACTGTTGCTCTGTTGAGTGGCTAACCACTTGTAGCAATTAAGTCGAGTATGTCTTGAAGCTCTACAATGATGACAGAGATGCTGCTTCTTTTGTTTAGACTTTTAATTACTTCCTTTATTGGTCATAGGGTTTTTAGTCTCTTTCTCATCAAGTTTAGAGGGTGCTTCTAAGATAGATTTACCCTTGTCTATATTCTCACTAGCTAAAACAATTTTCACATTATTGTTCTCAAAATCAACATTACTAGTAGGTGAAACAAACACAGTAGTACTAGAAGAAGCAATATTAGAGGAAGAGAAATCATACCCCAAGCCGGTTCTATCAGAAGTAGGTTTCTGAAAGCTAAGCATCTCATCAAGCTTTGCACTAGAAGTCCTCTCCAATTGAGCTCAAACTTGAAACAACTCCACTTCAAGTTTCTTGGTCTTTTTAGCCAAGAAATTGTTCTCAAACCGCAGTGCTCCAATAGTCTGATTAGCTTCGTCAAACTTTGTGGAAAGCTCTTCTCGATCAAGTTCCATATCACCAGCTTCTTGGTGGCCAGCCTATATAGTTTCTCATGCTTCTTAGAAACTCTATACAATTTTTTGTAGGCTGTATGGATGTCATCTTGATCATCTATTTTCTCAAACTTAGAATCCACTAAGTCCACTTCATCATCTACTGTTTCTGAACCCCCATCAGTAGGATCAATTGTAGCAGTGAAGGCATTTAAGATTCCCTCGTCATCATTGTCATTTGAATCATCCTTAGGCTCGGTGTCACTCAAGGTAGCAGCAAGGGCCTTACTTTTCCCAATGGTCTTGAGATAAGTTGGACATTCTTATTTCATATGTCCAAAACCTTAACATCTAAAGCACTTTTGTCCAAAGGGAACAGTGTACTGACTACCATCCCTAGCATTCTTCTTCTCTCTATCTTGGCTCTTGAACTGTGAAGAACTAGATTGCTTACGGTCTTTGTTGAATCCTTTCACATTGGCATTCTTCATGAACTTTTTGAACTACCTTGTGATATAGGATTTCATCTTAGAATCTTCATCATCAGAAAACTCATCGGTGTCATTGTTTTTGGCCTTCACTACCATGCTCTTGCTCTTGCTCGATTTCCCAATTCTAGTCAAACTCAATTCATAGGTCTGCAAGTTGCCAACCAGCTCTGTTAAAGGAATTTGATCAATGTCCTTTGATTCCTCAATGGTGGTAATCTTGGCATGGAATCTCTCAGGTAGAGATCTGAGCACCTTTCTAACAATCTTGGGTTTAGGAATGGTTTCCTCAAGATTAAAGGTAGAGTTAACTATGTCCTTGAGCTTGGCATAGAACTCATCGAATGACTCAACCTCCTCCATCTTAATCTCTTCAAAGCTCATGGTAAGCATTTGAAGCTTTGAATCCTTGAAAGCCTTGGTTCCTTCATAAGTTGTTTGGAGGATGGTCCATGCTTCCTTCACAGTTTCGATGGAGGATATCTTCCTGAACTTCTCATTTGTGACTGCACTGAATAAGACATTCAATGCTCTACTGTTGAAGTTTACAGCTTTGATCTTAGCATCATCCCAATCAACCGACACTTCCTTTGGCTTAGATCAGCCTATCTCCACAGCTTGCCACACTTTTTCATCTAATGACTGCAAGAAAGCTCTCATGCGTACTTTTCAGTATGCATAGTTAGTGCCATCAAATAAAGGAGGTATAATTAAAGATTGTCCTCTATCCATGACAACAAGGGTCAATGGATCATACAGCAAAGATTAATCCTAATCAAAGTGTGCCCGCTCTGATACCACTTGATAGGGCAAGAATGTATTAACCTCTTATGGTAAATTGACCAATTAATTAGCCAAGTTAATTAATTTGGTCAATTAACATGCAATAAGTGTGGTAGCACAAAAAAATCACCAAATAACTAAATGCAATGAAAATTAAATTTCACAAGGGTGATTTGTTTACGAATGAGGAAAACCACCGAGGCAAAACCCCACCAGGTGAATTTAAGGTCACTACTCTTGAAAATCAACTATTATCAAAACAAATGGTTACAAGTAAAGGAATCCTAGTACCTTATACCAACCTACAGTTGAACATTTACCCTAGTACACAATTGGACTTGTAATGTAGTGACAATCTCTCCTTTCAATGCACAGCTCTCAGTACGTGACTAACCAATCAATGCACGAATCCAAGTATGTGACTAACACACCAACTTGAGAAGAATGTTGGTTGCAAAATTCTTCAGTTCATCAACTTGATGAAGATCAAGAAGCTCCTTTGTCACAAACCCTAATATGTATAAATGCAGCAGTTTCCTCAAGAGAAAGATTGTAAAGTGGTGATTTACAACTATGTTTTATGTTGGCTTTATTCCATGACAAAAGGTGTTGTAATTGCTTTAATTGATTTCCTTGTATTTTGTGGGATTTTATTGTATTGGGTTTAGTATCAAGTTGGTGAAGACTCAAGTTAAAGTGAAGAATCAGTGGATTTTATGAGAAGCTAACCCGCGAAAGAGCCAAGTGAGAAGCACATGACTGGAAGCTGAAAAGTCGTGCTAGGCTGTCGTTTTTGCGAGTGTCTCGCGGGGAAGGCCTTCCCGCAAGGTAGTTGCAAAATATTCTGCCTGGAGGATTTTAATGAGTGACTTTCTTACCATACTATATATCCTCATTACCCACAAATGTAGAAGAGGCCATTCAGAGAGAAAAACCTTAGAAAGGTTTTCTACAACACACACCTATCTTTTAGAGAGAGAGCTATTCATCCTTAGTGAGAAATCATTATAGCATCTTCTCCTTCCCTCTCCCACTGTCACACCTTGAGAGGAGATTTGTACCCAAGCACAACCCACACCTATTTAGAGTGTAGAAAGTATTTTAGAGCTTGGGAAGCTTTGGGGATTTGCCAAAAAAATCTGGTGAGGCTTGGTCGATGCAATCAGGCCTATTGCGGGATTCGAAAAGCTAGACAAGACACAGTTCCGAGAAGCCTTGTTGGAGTAGGAGTTTGAAGGACTTAGGTACATCGGGTTGATTAGGCTTGGAGGGTTTCTTGCTAACCCATGTATCCCAACTGATTGTCTAGTGGAAAGATTACCACTTAGAGGGGGGGTGGAGAGGTTTTTCACTGAGTTGTTCAGTTTCCTCTTCGATAACACATCGACGTGTTATCTTGTGTTTGCATTCTCTCTTCCCTTACTCTTGTGCTTTACTTTTATTGTTTGTTATTCTTGTTTTTGCACTAGAGTAGTATCGATTGATTGCTTTTCATTTATTCTTGTTCCGCACTTAGATAAATTAGAGTAAAAGTAATCTAGCCGTAATTTTTAATTAGGGGTCTAAACAGTTCTTATGTTTTCAACACATTTTTGAGCTTTCAATTGGTATCAAAGTAGGTACACTTGTTTTGGTTTCATTACCTAAGTGTGATCCTTGACCCTTGTGTGTTTTGCCATGTATAATGATTTGTATGCTTCTATGGATATTGTTGATTGTAACATGCCATGTGTTTGTGAAAATTCTTCTATGAGTGTTTATCCTCATGATTCTGATGACATGTTACTTGAATCATTGGGTGTTGTTGATATTCCAAATGACAAACTCTTGAAGAAAAAGGATAAGAAGTTTTAAAAGAATTTGAGCAAGTTATTTTGTGAAAAGGATGATTTGATTGATAAGTTCAATGAATCCAACAAATTGGTTGAGAAATATAAGAAACTTGCAGAAAATTCACTTGAAAAGTTAAAAGAGTTTGATTGTTTGAATATGGACTTGGATGCTAAACTTGTTTTGTCTAACAAACTTGTTGATGATCTTAAATGTGAAAATGAATCTCTTAAGATGCATGCCAAGTATTTGATTGTTGAACCTATTGCTAATAAGGATGAAAATATTTGTTGCAATCATGTTGTGGTACCCGATTTTATGCCTATTATGTGTTTTACCTCAAAAGACAAATCGGTGTACATTCCTCCACATAAAAGAAATCAAAATGTGGAGAGAAAGGCTCTTAAGCCTAAGCCTCTGTTTGGGTCTCATCCTAGGGAATTGAGTGGATCTAAGTTTGTTCCTACTTGCCACCGTTGTGGTGTGATTGGTCATATAAGACTTCAATGTCATAAGTTGAAGAAAGAATAAATCCATGTTGCTAGATCCCTTCCCAAAAGGCCTAATGGACCTAAACACATTGTTTGTCACCATTGTGGTGTTTTAGTCATCTAAGACCTCATTGCTCTAAGTTTCATGCTCTTAAAAGAATTAAAAGAAAAGAGAAACTTGAGCTTCTTGGAAGTTGTGCTAAAAATGATAAACCAGATTTGAATGAAAATAACATGTTGTTAAAGAAAGTGTTTAATGCTTTTAACTCCTTGACTATGTGCATCTCTGGTTCTCATTCTTCCAACCCTTGTCTCACTTCCCATGAGACATTCATTCCAAACAATCATTTTGTTTAGATGAGGAAGGGTTCCTAATGTTGAGCTTTTGCTCTTTTGATCATTGATCTAATTCTTTCGATCTTTGTAGGACCCTTCATGCATTAGATGCTTCATTGTCATGCATTTGTGCATCATGCATCTCTTCATATGCATTATTTTGTTTTTGTTTTTTATCTTACTTTTATGTCTTTGTTTTGTGTGTGAAAAAATCCAAAACCACATAAAAAGTGAAAATTTCAAAAAGTTTGATCGTATATGTTTGAGCACATATCTCATGTGAGTTTGGCCTAGTACCTTCGTACTAATGGCGTAGTGCATTTACGAGCTTAGCTTGTTATGTATGCACATTTATCTGTGTGGAAGAAATCTTGAAATCTATGTGTGATTGTTGTAAATAGATCTTCATGCTTGTCATGAATGATTGGTCAATAGTCTTGATGGTCTTGATACTTGCATAGACTTGTGCCTATATCTCTTCCCACTTTATTTTTATGTTTTTGCTTAAAGAGCTCAACAAATGTAAATCTCAAAATGAAAAGAGATAATGAGTTGCAAAAGCCGTCGCACATACTAGTATTTGACTAGGAAAAAGGGAAAGCGACATTTTAAATTGAATTGTGTGGTGCTCAAAAAGCCAAAGGCTCATTCTCAATATTGAAATATCAAAAATTTCAAGCACCGATCTCAAAATGAGATGTATTGTTCAAAAATGATCAAATGTTGTGATTTTTGTAGAAGCCAAATGAAAAACTTCTAAATTTTGTAATCATTTTCTTTTGGGAGGTTATATATGTTCATTTCTATAATTGAGATAGATCACTTGACTTAGTGCTAGTTGTGTATGACTTAATTGAATTGATCATTGAATCTTCACTCTAGACTAAGGACTATTCCACACTTGATCCACACACACAATACACAATTTTAATGTTCAATGAATGCCTATTTCATTTGTGTGTTTGTACATGCTCAAATGTGACGCGTGTGTGCTCAACCATATGTGGATCAAACCAAAAAGATTTTTGTTCTTTTTGTTTGCTTTTGAAAGTGATTTGTATCACCCATGTTTTTCAAAGTTCTTCAAATTGTTTTTGTGTGAAGAACATGTTTTCTGGGTGTTTTCATGACTTATTTCATGTTTAAGTTCAGTCATGAGTTAAAGGGTCCAATTCTCAAGTTTTTCAGCTTTGGACAGAGAGTTTCGCGACTATTTCGTGGTTGTTTTGTGAGTAAGGCTTACCAGCAAGATACTAGCGAAAATTTCCAGATCAGCTTTTTAAAGGGCATTTTGTGGGTCATTTGTTTTAAACGCCTCCCATCTTCTCCCAAACCCCTGTTTTAATGTTTCTACATCAAAACCCAACTAAATTCAAGTGTTTTTCATTCCATTAATATCTCTAAGGTAATCTTTAACTCTTTTCATTGATTTTGATCCTTAGATTATATTTTTGGAGATTTTATGTTCATAGTTGGGATTTTCTCAAATGGGAGTTGGAAAACTTATTTTTTATCAATCTTTTTGATTGGGCTTTGTTTTAAATGATGATTTGCTTTGGATGTTGGCCCCTTGTGGCAAAAATAACATGTATTTAGGCAAGATTTTCATATGTTCATGCATTGTTTTACATAGTGCACTCTAAGTGTTTGATAAAATGCCCAAATGGCATTTTCTCGTTGTTTAGGACTCCGATGAGTACCAAACTTTGGGGATCACCATAATTATTCATGTTTATCATGTTTTAATTATTGGTGGTGTATTTTATACACTTTTCCCCGTGAGTTCTTATTCATGCATTGATCATGCATCCCACTTGCACACTAGATGCACCTTTGCTGCACTCACTCTAACACTTGACATGTTCTTGCATTCACTCATGTTAGTTAAGTCTTTTTAGACCTTTTAGCATATATAACATGTTCTTGGCTCTTTGTCATGCCTAGGTTTATATCATGTTCCATCATCCTTAGCATGTCATGTTCTTTATGCTTTGTAGCATTTTTTAAAGATGCGTTTGTCTTTTGTTTAAGCTTCATTTTCTCATTCATCTTGCACCCCTCATGCATCATCTTTTACCCATGTTTATATTTTTTTTCTTTCCCTGCTTCCTCTTGATTCATTTGTCTATTCGTGACAAAAAGGGAAAGATTTTTATCATTTCTATATGACTCATGTGCACATTCTTAGGGGGAGATATTGGGGAGAATTTCTACCTCGTGCACATTCGTAGGGGGAGAAAGCCATAGGGGAGATGCATATACCAAGGGGGAGAAGACATTTTTTTTTAGAAGACCTTGATTTACTTTATGCTTGTCTTCTCGTTGCTTTATGGTGCTTTGATATGCTTTATTGCTCTTATTGCATCGTGCTTATGTGTTGGACATGCATACATCCTTATGCTATTGTGCTTTATTGGTTGCATGTTCGAATGATCATTTGCTTTGCTATATGATGATTGTGATCATATCCATATGACTGTTTGATGTATGATCAAGTTGCTTACATGTTTCACATCATGTTTACTTGATCGCATTTTACTTGTTACATTATACTTGTCCTTTTATCACTTGATTTACATTGAGGGTCTAATGCGTTTTGTGCAAGTGTTTTAGGTTACAAGTATCTTGTTCCAAGTGCATCAAAGATTTTAGATTTAGGTGTGAGTGAGTTTTGCCATTGTTTCCAAACTCACGTTTAAGTCTAGAGTCTGTTATAAGGTGTTTTGTCACGGAATAGCTAAAGGGGGAGATTGTAAAGTTGTGATTTACAACTGTGTTTTATGTTGGCTTTATTCCATGACAAAAAGTATTGTAATTGCTTTAATTGATTTCCTTGTATTTTGTGGGATTTTATTGTATTGGGTTTAGTATCAAGTTGGTGAAGACTTAAGCTAAAGTAAAGAATCAGTAGATTTCACAAGAAGCTTGCGAGAAGCTAACCCGCAAAAGAGCCACGTGAGAAGCACATGACTAGAAGCTGAAGAGTTGTGCCAGGCTGTCGTTTTCGCGAGTGTCTTACGGGTAAAGCCTTCCCGCGAGGTAGTCGCAAAACATTCTGCTTGGAGGATCTTAATGAGTGATTTTCTTGCCCTTCACCCACACTATATATACCCTCATTACCCACAAATGTAGAGGATACCATTCAGAGAGAAAAAACCCTAGATAGGTTTTCTACAACACACACCCATCTTTTAAAGAGAGAGTTACTCATCCTTAGTGAGAAATCATTGTAGCCTCTTTTCCTTCCCTCTCCCACTGTCATAACTTGAGAGGAGATTTGTACCTAAACACAAACCACACCTATTCATAGTGTAGAGAGTGTTTTGGAGCTTGGGAAGTTTTGGGGATTTGCCAAAAGATGCCGGTGAGGCTTGGTGGATGCAATCGGGTGTATTGCGGGATTCGGAAAGCTAGACAAGACACGGTCCAAGAAGCCTTGTTGGAGTAGGAGCTTAGAGGGCTTAGGTACATCGAATAGATTAGACTTGGAGGGTCTCTTCCTAACCTAAGTATCCCAATTGATTGTCTAGTGGATCGATTACTGCTTAGAGGGCGGCGGAGAGGTTTTTCGCCGAGTTCTTCGGTTTCCTCTTCGATAATACATCGGCGTGTTATCTTGTGTTTGCATTCTCTCTTCCCTTACTGTTGTGCTTTACTTTTATTGTTTGTTATTCTTGTTTTTGTACTAGAGTAGTATCAGTTGATTGCGCTTCATTTATTCTTGTTCCAAACTTAGATAAGTTAGAGTAAAAGCAATCTAGCCGTAATTTTTAATTGGGGGTCTAAACAGCTTTTGTGTTTTCAACACATTTTCGATCTTTCAAAGATGAACTAGGACAAATTGTCTCTGGTCACAATATGCTTGCAAAAACAAGTGAAACAAGCTTATGACGGCCCTTAAAATAATCTTTATATATATCTAGGGTTGTGAGAAAAGAAAACCTAAACACATAGTTTGGATATGCGTGAAAAATTGATTAGAAAATCTGAATTCTGTAATTCTCGATAGATACAACTGTCGAGATATCCATCGAGCTTCACATTTTAAATCTTGTTAGATACATTTGTCGCGCTATCTGTTGAGCTTTAAAACATAGCACTTCTTCACTTGATTCTGGGAAAGATTTGCATGGCTTCAATATTTGAACTTTAACTTTTGTTCCTTGAAGTATTAAACATATCCTAGATCTACCCAATTACAAGTAAAGTGCGTTTTGTCAAAAGATTAGCTAATTCTAAATGATATATGTTCTTAACATGATCAACATATGTCCTAACACAATGCTATCACACAAAGTGGGAAATTAAAACAAACATTGCCAATATCCTAAGGGTATGATTCAGCAAGGTACAAGAAATGTAAAACAGACATTGTCATACCTAGGGAACGTGGCCCAAGCAAGCTGCAGGAAGATAAAGGGTACATGGAGAGGAAACCCTAATGCAATGCTTTAGAGAAGAGGCCAAGAGAGAGGGAGAAAGATGTAACCACTCAAGGAGGCAAGGCCTCCGAATCTACTAAACATTCCCTTTTTGGGCTTGGGTCTTCTTGATTGCATCCTTGCCTTTGTTGCTTGTGCCTAGGAGGTTATGCCCTCGCTTCAAGCGTACTTGCTCCATGTGTGTACATAAAACAAACGAAGAAAGCAGCCAACAGACAAGCAAATGAGAGAACAAAGAACTAAAGAGAGCATGCAAAGCACAGACTAGCAAAGAGAGCCAAACGGGGGCAAACAAACATGTTATCAAACAAAAGGGGGTATCCTAGAAGGACAAATGTAGTTTTGGATCGGGTGTCTATAGTTCCACTAGATTAGAGTACGGACGACACACGTGCCATCAAGTAAAATTCCTAAAAGGGACTCGGGGTCTTGTGTTTCAAAGATAGATTTGAACCTGTACGAGATAATAGGAACTAGGCGTGATGACACAAGCAAGCAAGGACTCATGCATGAATATGTAGGCAAGTATGCAAAAATGCAAAGAAGCAAAAAAAGCCAAATGGGTGGCAAAAAAAGCCAAATGGGTGGCACAATGCAAGCAAGGCAAGCATACCATCATCACACAGAGAGAAGAAAGGTGTGTAGTAAGCACATCAACATCACAAACATGTGTCTCACAAGTGGTTATATGCAAACAAACCACAAGTGGGACGGATGCTACCACATAAGCAAGTGGCCCCAAAGACCGACAAGCAAAAGCCCACGGAGGGCGCCAAGTAGGGCAAAACCTATATCTAAGCAGGCAAACTTGGATATAAAGCGGGAAGAAAACACTTATACACATGCATAAAGGAAATGATCCAAACCCTTTAATGTAGGCTTAGGTGTATGTATGTAGGCCTAGACCACAAGATCTAGATCTTGAACCTACCTAAAGGGCCAAAACGCAAGAAAGAGACATAGCAAAAGGCATAAAGGTTGTAAAAACACATGGCATAATATCCAACATGTAGATTTAGACATGCGAACATGGCACAGAGCACATCAAGATATAGATTTGAGCATAAACATGGCAAGGAACACATAAACAAGTAGATCTAGGCATAAACATGGCAAAAAGCACCTAGGCATATGTATCTAAACACAAACATAGTATTTAGGCATATCCTAGCCTAAGAAGGCTAGGTTAACATCATCAAAGTAATAAAACATGTTAAAAAGCTAGTAGACATGTTAGGAAAGCTATAAAACATGCTAAGAAGTAAGATAAAGCGAAAATATACTAAGGAAAGAAATAAAGAATTTTATGAAGAAAGATAAAGCAAAGGGTGTAGATTGTAGCTAAAAAGCTACATCTACACCCTTAAAACCTCAAATCCAATGCCCTAAGATCAAGGAGGGGAAAAAGAGTGCAAGAACTCTACCTCTTGATTGTTGAGAAAAGAGAGGAATCAAAGGTTTTTGGATGTATTTGGGAGAGAATTTAGAGGGGAAAAGAAAGGGGGATTTACATTGTATGGCCCTTTTGGCCTATCATCCTTTTTCCATGCATTAATATATATATATATATATATATATTACAACTACAAAACAAACAACCTATAACCTAAGGCCAATTATATGGCCTACCTATAAAATAAAATAAAAAGTTGCAGGTTGAAAGAAGCGACTTAAGGGGAACGAAGCTTGTAGGCATCCGAGTCTCTCCCTGAATCAAAATCTTCTTGAGGGTAGTTCGGAGCCATGTCCTCCTCCTCTTCCTCCTTCTCGTCCTCTTCCTCACCTTCATCATATCCAAAGTCAGAGTCATTAGAGGAATCTGACTCCTCTAAGGTAAGAACACTATATAGTACACTAGCCAAGGCATGTGAGAGTGTTAACATGGCTGGATCCGAACCCTACATGTGGAATGACTGTAGCAAAGGAGATGAAACGTAGGCTAAAGTAAATGATCTTTGGCCCATGCCAATGATGAGACCATCTTGGGGAAGAGTGAGATTTGTAGCTGACATGGACACCCAGCACTCACAAAAGGGAGATAGTGACCCTATATGGTCAAAGGCTATGAAATACCCCCTTTTATTGGCTCAGCTTGTGCTGGACCACTGTTAAGGACACGTGCATCACTCTTAGTGCCCCTGATGTCCTTTTCCTTGTCCAAGGATTGCTCCCCACATAGTGGCAGGGTCACCCTTCATGCCATTACCCTGACTTTGGCGAGCTCATTCTCTCTCCTCCAGCCACTACATAGTACAGCTGCTGAATTAGGATTCAAATGGAGGAATCATTGTTTGACACTTGTCTTTTGTACCTGGCAACATTCCTCAAACTATAAGGAAGTGAGGTAGAGAAAATGCCTTTCTTTTAGGAAGAAAACCATCATTGTACAAGAAAAATTTCCATTTTTCACGTAATACAGAGCTTGAAAGAGTAAGGGACATTCCTCTTTGCTCACCCATGGTTTTTCATCCCTTCTTAAGAGTTTTCATGTACATTATTTGTTTTCTTTACTTTCCTTGGAATGCTTTCTTTTTCTCTCGACTTTATGATGTTAAAGCTTTAATTTTTATCACTTTCAAGTTTTTCATTAAAATGTACTGATAGATAGCTCATCCACTTTTCATACAATCTCACAAATCTAACTTGCACTTACATTTTTTACGACTCCACTAGGGAGAATCTTTAGTTATTCTTCCTTTTAGTTGTATACCATCTATTCTTTTACATTCTTATTTTAAGTTATCTTTCTCTTTGGCCATTCGATGCCTCTAACAAAGAAAAATGCAGGTGCTCAGTCTAGTTCAGGAGTGAACCAGCAAGCAGAAGTAAGCATAGGCCATGTCTCTATGCACACTATGGGCACAGAATCATCTGAAAAGGTCAGAAAGCCTAGTAACAGGGACCTTGTGGTAGCCATTGAGAACCTTCAGCATTCTCAGGCCTCCATGTGGGAAGAGCTCTAGTTCTTACGCCAAAGGACAGCTACCTTTAAGACCCCAGAAGGTGACCAAGGACCTCAGGGAGACACTGAAAGGTCAAACCTTGTTCCACCTCTAAACCAAGGTCCAACTTTACATCTTGAAGGACCCCCAAGCATCTCCATACCTGACCAGGAAGGATATCGCGACCATTTTGCTTAAGGCTAGGAAAGCAAAGAGTTCTACTTACATTGATATGAAGCATCTTTACCCTGAAGAAATGTCTAGGAAGCCTTATCCTGGTGCCTCCACCAACATTCCACCCCTTTTGACATTGGATGCTTTAGGCATTACAAGAGAAAGGATCATCTAAGTGTCACTTCAAGTAGCAGGGATAGGATATGACAGGTTATTTAGACCCCTTAAACAACCAGATTGCGTAGCCTAGATTAATTAGCCAAGTTGTTACTTAGTCAAATTAAGCAATTCTAGGTTAAAACAATCAAACAATCATATCAAGAATAATAATGCAGCGGAAAATAAATAACACAAGATATGATCACCCAGGAAACCACACGGTAAAAACCTGGGGAGGATTTGACCCACCTATCCTCAAGGCTAACCTGAATTCACTATGAAAGAATTGAAGTTCATACAAAAGGACTACAAGCTCCCCCGCTCGACTTCCTAATGCTACCCACCAGTAGAACTTCCTGACACGACCACGCGCAGGCTCCGAATCCACGGACTACTTCTTTCTTGAATTCCTCAATCAGCTACAAGCTCCCCGCTTGCTTTTCTTTTAAGTTCCAATGGTAGCAACCTTGTTGATCATCAATATGTAGATAATATCTACCTTGAAAACCCTAAGCTTTGTGTAAAGGAAAGCTCCTCTAGATCTCACAAGAGATTTACACAAAACAGAAATATGAGCAACAAAGACTTAGAGAGGTTTGGGTACAAAACCCTAAAAAATAAAAGGAGGCACAAGAGGCACTCTCATCTCTCTCTCGAAAAGTCCCAAAAACGTTCTAGGGTTTTCCTTATATATAGGAGTGTTTTACTTGGACCCCAAGACGTTTAAATAGAGTTTGGGCTGAGCTGGAACTCTGCAGAAAACGCATCTGACCCGAGATTCGATCGATCGAGTATATCCTTCGATCGATCGAGCCAGGCCGAAATGCTCCAGTACATCTGCAGCCACTCGATTCCAACTTTACAATATTTAATCAACTTTGAGCAAGCCTAAACAAGACTAAATACAATGTTTTGATCATGGTTTGCCAACATTACAAATTAGAGTTCTAAATACATAAATTCCTAAGACCTTAGAACCTAACAAACTCCCCCTTTGGCAATCCGTGACAAAACACAAATTAAAGCTCAAAGTTTACAAGTAAACAGCCCATTACAAAAATAATGCTCATAACAACAAATCCAACCTAACTACTATCCATCAGTTGCAAGTGTAGACAGCAGCTCAATTGAATCAACCTGTATATTTCCTGAAACACTAAACAAAATGCATAAACGCATGTGTGATAGAAAAGAGTAAAACAACAGGTATAACATTCTTGTAAGATTCACACAACACAAAATAAAGCCTTATATGAATGAACAACTCATAAATATAAGTCAATAAGCAGTGAATCACAAAGCAACAAGAATCAATGAATATAACATGTATATCAATCAATGTTACTCCCCCTAACATGAATATCCTTGTATTTTCCACACATATCAACATGATTCCCATAAATCAATAATTTCTCCCCCTTTTTGTCACGTATTGACAAAGACAACTCATACAAAGAGTAAACAGTCAACATACGCAATAAAGGATAAGAGAAAATAGAGAATCAAGGGGAACACAAAACAATTCAACTCTATAAAAAATAGAGACATCTCCCCCTACGAAGAGCAACAACTCTCCCTAAGAACCACAAAGGTTAAAAAAAACTTTTCTCCCCCTATAAAAATAGGAAAAACAAAACAAGTTTAGGGAAAAATAGTTTGGGGAAAAGTAAAGGAGGGGGGGGGGGGATCAGTAGCATCACCAATAGGATCAAAGTTAAAAACACATAATCCAAAGTTAAAAACTAAGGTGAGGATACACATGAAGAAAAAATATTCTCTCTTTCAATAAAATGCAAACATGACATTATGTGACCCATATACAGTTGCATGAGTAGAGAAAATATTTGCACATTGATTATCCATCATATCTCTTAAGAAAAATATTTTCTACAGTTCACACATAAGAAATAGCATATACTAGAATGTACAAAACTCAAAAATTAATCAATCAATTTTTAAATCAAGTTGAGTACCCAATGTAGCAAAGTGTATGCATGTTATGTGTGAAAACAATGAGAGATATGACTACAAAACTGCAAGATGGATACAAAAAATCAATGTAATGCATGTGAATCCTAAACACAAATGATACACAAAACAAATTTTGGTCAAAAACATAGAAACTAAAAATTTTTCAGTTTCGATCGATCGAGAATCGATCGAACATCAATCGAGTCAGGCAGACTCAAACCAAAAATTTTAATCGCAATTTCGATTGATCGAAAAACAGGTTCGATCGATCGAAACAGACAGTCATTTTGAGACAAAATAGAGCACTTTTTCGATTGATCGAAAATCAGACTGGATCGATCGAAATGGGCAGAGGCTCACAAAATTTTTGAGAAAAATCATAGTTTTGAAACACAAATCCCATTTTGAAAACTAACTCCTCAAAGCATTAAATTATGAAAACAAAATGCATGAGTATGAGATAGAATGATTTTTCAAAAACACTTGAATTCAACCTAGATCTTCCAAAATCAAGATTTTCAATCAATTTGTCCTTAAAGCGCAAACATTTAACACATTTTGCATTAAAATCAAGGAACTTTTAATCTTGGATGGCCACAACAAAATCACACACAATATAATATACCAAGTTTAGCAACGAGTAACTTGTGTAGTGTGTGCAACTAGCAAAAGCTTGAGATACATGTGAGGTGATATGTGAATAGCAATCAATCACAAAATCTACAAAATTCATCACATAGAATTCAAAAGAGACTGTCACCTAAAGAGTTACATCCTATAACTCCCACATCTCCTAGAACATAAGCTTGCAATCATGTAAGTTTCTTGAATTTTGCCCCATTATTAGGTGAAATTTGGCATCAAGCCTAATGGTACACATCAGTTTAAATTATGTGAATTGGCATCAAGCCTAATAGTACACACCAGTTTTAAGCATTAAGCATTTAACAGAGGCTACACCTTATGTTCTTTTTGTGCATGTGCTACACTTTCTCGAGCACAAAATCTTATGATATGCACTAAGGTGTTCATGATTGGCTAGTGAACAGTGGTGAGATGGTTATTTATGCCTTTCTCAAAAGGATCAAGTCCGACAGTCAAATATCATGTGACTTCAAGATCAAGACAAAGTGATAAACACCATAAACATCTTTCCCACACAACATGCACTACAAAGCTCAAACTAGTAAAGTGCAATAAAGTAAGCTCATCCAAGCTAAACAAGGTACATAAACTAGTTATGTAAAGATAAGGTGGCCAACCTTAATTATAAATCCAAGATCTATAATACAAAACACAAAAATCTTTTTGGTTTTAACAAACTTTATGACCAAAAACAAAAAGCACATATTACAAAATGAACAATGCAAAAGTAATGCATGATAGTGCTAAACTAAGCTATAGAGGGTACACAAACAAGAAATATCAATTTCTTAATTAACCCTTGAGTACATGTACAACCTAGTACATACTTACACAAAATCAAAAATAGCTTAGCACAAACTATTCAAGTTTCTCCACAATATCACGCATGTTCTAAATCAAGAGAGAGATATTATAACTCATGTAATCCTCAAGAAAAATAAAACAAGACACAAAATAAAATATTTTTGTCTTTTTAAAAATTTTCAATGTTTTTGGATTTTTCTTTAAAACAAAACAATCAAAGAAAATAAAACAACCAAAAACTAAAACAAAACATGTCCACAATTAATTGAAAGAATTAAATCAAGGACAAGTTAGCAACACTCACCTTGGAGAATCTTTTCTCACCCATTTAGCACGATTCCTTGGCTTTGTAGGTGAAAATCCATGTGAAGCAGAGTGTATTTGAGGGATTACACAAATCTTCTGAGAAAGACTGAAATCCTGCAAATTCCTTTCACAAGCCAACAAGCTCAAATTTTTCAAAAGAATATGAAATAATTTATATGGACTTATGGCAGGAGAAATATCATCACATATCCTAGATTGACATACATAATGCTTAAATTTCAATTTATGACAATTAGGACGAATGTGACCAGAGACACCACAAAAGTGACAAACAGGAACAAATTTAGGAACATCAGTATTCCTAACAGCAAATCTAGTCTCAGATTTTGGTTTTTGCCTCAACAAAGAACAATTTGGTCTAATATGACCAACAACACCACAAAGGTGACAAGTAGGCACAAAAACAGATTTATTATGCTCTCTAACAATAGGTTCAGACTTAGGTTTAGAAACTTCAGCGTTAACATCAGAACTTTTACTTTTGTCTAACCTAGCAAAATAAGCCTTTTCATTATTATTCCTCTTGAAAGGAGGGATATAAACTTTCTCAGTTTTAGGCTTAAGAGAAACAGAACCAATTCTGTTATCATCAGCAAGTTTGGTATTAGACAAATTTTCCAATTTAGCTTCAGCCTCAGCTAACTTTTGTTCCAAACTTTTCATCTTCTCATCTTGAGAGGAAATTTGATTTCTCAAAAAATCATTCTTTTTATTAGACTCATCTAATCTAACAAGCAATTCCTCTTTTTCAAGATTAGTCAATTTTAACTCTTCTTTGAATTTCTTAGCAATTTTCAAAGATTTAGATAATTCCTTACGAAGAGTTTCAAAAGCATCAAAAAAATCAGCAGAAACAATAGTGTCCTTTTTATTCAAAACATCACATGCATCAATAAAATCAGCAGAAGCATGAGCAGAAAGACACTTCAAATTATCCATGACAACAGGGGTCAAGGATCAGCTCTTAGATCAAAAGATCTACAACAAGAAGAGCTACCCGCTCTGATACCACTTGACAGGTTATTTAGACCCCTTAAACAACCAGATTGCGTAGCCTAGATTAATTAGCCAAGTTGTTACTTAGTCAAATTAAGCAATTCTAGGTTAAAACAATCAAACAATCATATCAAGAATAATAATGCAGCGGAAAATAAATAACACAAGATATGATCACCCAGGAAACCACACGGTAAAAACCTGGGGAGGATTTGACCCACCTATCCTCAAGGCTAACCTGAATTCACTATGAAAGAATTGAAGTTCATACAAAAGGACTACAAGCTCCCCCGCTCGACTTCCTAATGCTACCCACCAGTAGAACTTCCTGACACGACCACGCGCAGGCTCCGAATCCACGGACTACTTCTTTCTTGAATTCCTCAATCAGCTACAAGCTCCCCGCTTGCTTTTCTTTTAAGTTCCAATGGTAGCAACCTTGTTGATCATCAATATGTAGATAATATCTACCTTGAAAACCCTAAGCTTTGTGTAAAGGAAAGCTCCTCTAGATCTCACAAGAGATTTACACAAAACAGAAATATGAGCAACAAAGACTTAGAGAGGTTTGGGTACAAAACCCTAAAAAATAAAAGGAGGCACAAGAGACACTCTCATCTCTCTCTCGAAAAGTCCCAAAAACGTTCTAGGGTTTTCCTTATATATAGGAGTGTTTTACTTGGACCCCAAGACGTTTAAATAGAGTTTGGGCTGAGCTGGAACTCTGCAGAAAACGCATCTGACCCGAGATTCGATCGATCGAGTATATCCTTCGATCGATCGAGCCAGGCCGAAATGCTCCAGTACATCTGCAGCCACTCGATTCCAACTTTACAATATTTAATCAAATTTGAGCAAGCCTAAACAAGACTAAATACAATGTTTTGATCATGGTTTGCCAACATTACAAATTAGAGTTCTAAATACATAAATTCCTAAGACCTTAGAACCTAACAGGATAATTGCAAAAATGCACTTTGGGACATGTATCCTTAGATTTGAAGGTGGGATCGATTAAGGCACACACTCTAATGCACATGATGGATGGTGATACTTCATACCATGTTATTCTGGGCCTTCCTTGGCTTAAAGCACACAAAGTAGTGGCTTCCACGTATCATCAGTCTGTGAAGGCCGTTTGGAGAGGTAGGCCTATGACCATTGAGGCCACTAGGATGTCTTATGATAGGGCACTCCATTATGCGAAGGTAGCCTTGTATCAAGAGTTTGAACCTAAAGGAGAGAACATGATCCTTCCTTTCAATTCCACTGTTTTAGAACAAGAGGAAGAAGATGATGGAGATGATTGACATGATGTGCACTGTTTACAATATGGTACTCCATAACTCACACGACATCAACACCATATTACTCCAAAGGAAATGGTCAGGCTAAGGCCTCTAACAAGAGATTGTTAAAGATATGGGAAAGATGACTAAGGAGAATGGAAAAAGATGGAGAGAGGAACTTCCTACATCTCCGTGAGCTTATAGAATAGCCAAATCACAAGCTACAAGAGCCTCACCCTTTACCTTAGTCTATGGCATAGAGGCTGTCATCCCAATAGATTTAGTAAGATCAACAGTGAAGCTAGCAAAGATAGCAGTGATACTTAGAGAAGACATCTTGGAGATTGTTGAGAAAAAATGTGACAACATTGCCTCTCATAACCGTCTTTACCAGGAACGTATGAAGGCAAGGCATGAAGGCCAAGTCAAGGAAAGAAAGTTTCAAGTAGGAGAACTTATATGGAAAACAACCCCTCATGTGTAAGGTGTGGCTAAAGTTGTCAGACCTAAGTTTTCACCAAAATTGGAAAGATCCTACATCGTGGAAGAAGCACATCAAACTGGACACTATTGGCAGAAAGATCAGGCAGGTATAAAGGCGTATAGCCCCATTAGCTGAGCTCACCTTAAGAAGTACTATGCTTAGTTTTGTAACTTCATGAAGTTTTTGTAAAATTTTTGGGTTGGGTTATGTTTAAATGATCCTATATCATCATGCATTGCATCACATTTGCATTTTAACAATGATTCATTCATTTTAGATGTATACATACTATGTTAAAATGATGTGTGCTGGTAGGATTGGATTGAACTAAGCCCATGATGTCTTTACTTTAGCATGTCACATGTTCATCCATATGTACCAATTTTGTTTCTATCATATTGATATTAAACTGTTTGGTGCTTTCCTGTTTGTCTCTCTCTCTCTCTCTCTCTCTCTCCCATTAGTTGCTTTATGGCACCTAAACGGAAATCTACTCCTTCCCGAAACCCTCTTCATTTTAGGGCATCTTCTTCTTCTCCCCCCACTGATCCTACTCCCTCTCACGTTCGGTTCCGTGATGAGAAGGCCAAGTCGGACTTCTCGAAAAACCTCTCACGACACGGCATTCATTTGAAACACCAAGTCTTTCTATTGGACTTTTCTAACATTGACATTCCCACTATCATCTATAGTAGGGGTTGGAAGTCACTATGTGGCATCCCGGTCACCTGTCCTTCTATGATCATACAAGAGTTTTACTCCAACATGCATGGATTTGACTATTCTATACCTCATTTTATCACTCGCGTTTGAGGTGCGTACATGGTAGTCACTCCAGATCTTATATCTTAGGTGCTACATGTACCGAGGGTAGAGTTTGCTGACTACCCCGACTGTGAGCATCTTAGGACTGTGTCTAAAGACGAACTCTCGTCTTGCTTCTGTGAGACACCTTCTTCTTAGGGTGACAGTAAAAACACCCCTTGCTTGGGCTTTGCAAAAGGTCTGAGGTTCCTTAACTCTATCATAGAGCCTTGTGCTCAAATTTTGTTATCCCTTCTTGATGGACTCACTATGGATTTTCCCTTTCACTTCATTCTCTCCCCTATAGATTTTTATAAGGATACGGCGACCCGTGATAAGCTCATTTTTCCTTCGGCTATCACGCGAATTCTCTGCCGCTTTTCTATTTCCTATCCTGAGTCTACAAACTTCTCTCCTATGTGTGCCATAGACGCTGCTACTATTAGATAGAGTGGGGCCTAGCTTTGATCGAAGCAGCCACGGACCGAGACGGTGACTCCTCCTGCTTCTTCTTCATCCGCTCATTCTTCATCAGCAGGTGGTGTGACCCTCGAGGTGGTCATAGCACAGCTTCCGCGCATTGATGCTCGCCTTGGCACACTTTGAATGTTCAAAGTGTGTCAAGTCTTTCTATTGGACTTTTTCGACATTGACATTCCCACTATCACCTACAATAGGGGTTGGAAGTCACTGTGTGGCATCCCAGTCACCTGTCCTTCTGTGATCATACAAGAGTTTTATTCCAACATGCATGGATTTGACTATTCTATACCTCATTTTATCACTCGCATTTGAGGTGCGTACATGGTAGTCAGTCCGGATCTTATATCTGAGGTGCTACATGTACCGAGGGTAGAGTTTGCTGACTACCCCGACTGTGAGCGTCTTAGGAATGTGTCCAAAGATGAACTCTTGTCTTGCTTCTGTGAGACACCTTCTTCTTGGGGTGATAGTCAAAACACCCATCGCTTGGGCTTTGCAAAAGGTCTGAGGTTCCTTAACTCTATCATTGAGCCTTGTGCTCAAATTTTGTTATCCCTTCTTGATGGACTTAATATGGATTTTCTCTTTCACTTCATTCTCTCCCCCTATAGATTTTTATAAGGATACGGCGACCGTGATAAGCTCATTTTTCCTTCGGCTATCACGCGGATTCTTCGCCGCTTTTCTATTTCCTATCCTGAGTATACAAACTTCTCTCCTATGTGTGCCATTGATGCTACTACTGTTAGATGGAGCGAGGCCTAGGTTTGATCGAAGTGGCCACAGATCGAGACGGTGACTCCTCCTGCTTCTTCTGCTCCTCTTCATTCTCTCATTCTTCAACAGTAGGTGGTGTGACCCTTGAGGCGGTCATGGCACAGCTTCCACGCACAGATGCTCGCCTTGACACACTTTGAATGTCCAAAGTGTGTCAAGTCTTTCTATTGGACTTTTCCGACATTGACATTCCCACTATCATCTACAGTAGGGGTTGGAAGTCATTGTGTGGCATCCCGGTCACCTGTCCTTCTGTGATCATACATGAGTTTTACTCCAACATGCATGGATTTGACAATTCTATACCTTATTTTATCACTCGTATTTGAGGTGCGTACATGGTAGTCACTCTGGATCTTATATCTTTGGTGCTACATGTACTGAGGGTAGAGTTTGCTGACTACCCCGACTGTAAGCGTCTTAGGACTGTGTCCAAAGACGAACTCTTGTATTGCTTCTGTGAGACACCTTATTCTTGGGGTGATAGTCAAAACACCCCTTGCTCGGGCTTTGCAAAAGGTCTGAGGTTCCTTAACTCTATCATAGAGCCTTGTGCTCAAATTTTGTTATCCCTTCTTGATGGACTCACTATGGATTTTCCCTTTCACTTCATTCTCTCCCCTATAGATTTTTATAAGGATACGGCGACCCGTGATAAGCTCATTTTTCCTTCGGCTATCACGCGGATTCTTCGCCGCTTTTCTATTTCCTATCCTGAGTCTACAAACTTCTCTCCTATGTGTGCCATAGACACTGCTACTGTTAGATAGAGTGGGGCCTAGCTTTGATCGAAGCGGCCAAGGACCGAGACGGTGACTCCTCCTGCTTCTTCTGCTCTTTCTTCATCTGCTCATTCTTCATCAGCAGGTGGTGCGACCCTCGAGGTGGTCATGGCATAGCTTCCGCGCACGGATGTTCGCCTTGACACACTTTGAATGTTCAAAAAGGGTATGAAACACCTTTGAACGTTTAGATCCCCAAATACAAAATTATCAATTCAAACTTTATATCAAACAATGTATGTGCGGAAAATGATAACAAGCTTACAACAGAATTGATAAACTATCTAAACAAAAAATAATCACAATCACAGCAGTAATTAAATGGTAAGGATAAAGGGAAGAGAGATGCAAACACAAAGACAACACGCGATGTGTTATCGAAGAGGAAACCAAGGCCCTCGACGTAAAACCTCACCTCCGCCCCCCAAGCGGTCAATAATCCACTAAAAAATGTAGTTAGGATACATGAACAGCAATAAACCCTCCAAGCCTAATCTACCTAGGTACCTAAGCCGTACAAGCTTTCTGCTCCAACGAGGTTGCGCCGAACCTTTTTCTTTTCTAGCTTACCGGATTCCGCTATAGCCCATAGCATCAACCAATCACCATTGGTTCCTTCCCAAATTGCTTCCCTTCGCACCAAATGAACCTTCTCACAGACGTGGGTATGGTGAGAAAAGAATTTAGTCAATTACCTCTCAAGGGTATGACAATGGAGAGGAAGAGAGTAGAGGAATTTGTAGAGTCTCTAAGATAAAGATTGTGGATGAATCAATCTTGTATTTCTCTAGGATTTTTCTCACAAAATTCTCTCTAGAAGCTCTCTCAATATCGTGGGTATAAGGGTCTATATATAGTGGGGTGAGAAAGGAATACGAAGAGACAGTTTTTGCCAAACAGGGTGAATTGGCGGCTTGGCCTCGCGACTGGTCTGAGTCGCGAGATCAAGTTGCGAGGTAACTGTAACACCCCATATTGTTTTTACACCAATTTAATTATTATTCGTAAATTAAAAAGGAGTCCCACAATTAAATGGATTTAATTGATTTGGGCCTAGGATATTAAAAATAAGTAAATACTATGGAATATGAAGCCCAAGTGAGGTGGCATAAGTAATTTATGGGCCTTGATAAGTTTATAAATAAATAAAACCCTAGTCTTTTACCTCTTATGCTATACGTGCATAAACGTGCATAAACTTTTGAGGCTGCCGTTTTGCATTAGCCGCTGCACACTACCGATCCTTACTTTGCTTCACTGTGGCTGTAATTGGAGACTAAAGGTACGGCTCTCTTCTGCTTTAAACTTAGGAAGAATCTGTTAGTGGCATACCTAATAGAAATAAAAATAGGGGCTGCTGTTATGGATCTAAGGCTAGGATTATGTTGATAGAAAAAGGGTGTTTTGTGGACATTATATGACCATATATGGCCTCACTTAATAACACCACCCATCTGCCATGTATCTTCACGTTGTCCTTGTTCACTACGTGTCCAGCAACTTCTTTGTGTTTTGGTGGCATCAAGTGAATACTAGGCAATTGGATGGATAATTTAAGGTATATATATTAGGTTGATCAGATAGGTATACATATCACGTGGCTTCCAAATACTAGTTTGAATATATATATATATATATATATCTAATATTAGACTGAATGGATATATTTAATATATGGCTTCCTTTATTAGATGGATCAGACTTTCATCATTCAGCCTATATTGAGTCTTATTTTTACTTGAAGCTATTCTATACATGTGACCCTACCATTAGGTTCGGCCATATTGAAGTTTCATGAATATCTATGATTACTTTAATGGAAAAATCTGATTAGGCGGCAATATTTTTTAAGTCCAGAAATCTGATCAAAGCTGAAAGTGAATTGGATAGTTAAGTGAACAAATGGGGAATTTTGAATATATCAATATTGTCTAGGTTAAAACTATTTAAGTGTGAAAACTGATTTTTAAGTGGAAAATTGTGTATTGATGGACCTATCTTTGGTGTTATTTAGGTTCTAGTTGACATCATTTCGAACAATTGAAGTCAAGCTTGATTTAGCAACTAGAGGTAAGTGGACTACAGAACATGACGTCTCTCAAGACGTGTATATACATATATATATTTGGTAAAAATATATTTATATATACATAATTGTAAAAGTGAAGTTTCAAAAACTTATATCATTGTAAATGCATAATATATAACAGAATTTTATTATTTATTGTATATTATTATGAAACTGTACATGTTAAGAATGTTTTCAAATAGTCAGTTAGACAGTCTGCAACCTTTGCCAACACAGGGTTAAGTGTTGGCCTTCGGTCGATGTAGTGTTATTGTGGTGTGGTGCAGTGTTATCGTTTGCTCTTCGGAGCCAGTGTTGCCTCTTTGAGGTTAGTGTTATTGTTCCCTATGGGAATCACCCACCGAGTGTTTAGCAGCTTATGTCTTTGTCTGACTAATATTTTCCATATCGAACTACTGTTTTATTGTTACTGATCTTTATAAGTGGAAAAAGACTATTTATTGTCATATATATTGTTTCTAACTATTTAGTGTATTTTGGCTAACTAAAGTGGTTATTATTTTATTTAATAAGTACAGTGTAATGGTTAAATGTTTTATTCTTGACAGTTTTACAAAGAATATTATATTACTGTTAAAACTAATTGTAAATGTTTTGTAAAGTTTATATTTTATCAATGATACTAATATTTTGTTTTGGAAGACATCCTTATGTTATGTAGTCTCTTATTGGGCTTCTAGCTCACCCCCCTTTTCCACCCTTTCAGATTAGAGCAGTGGAATATCTTTTGGTGGTAGATCATTGGAGGCATAGATTGAAGACTTCTTTCGGAGCTACATTAGTTGATGAACGATTTTAGTATATTTTCTTAGGATAGTGAGTTTGGCATTTGTGGAACTATTTGAGATTGTATTTGGAGACTTTATTGTTAAACTTTTTATTTTTATGGATTTCATAGGAAAAGATTTTGATTATTGGAAGATTATTGTGGATATTTAATTACGCTCTGTTCCATTATATTAATGCTGAGTATTATTAAGACAGGTTATGCATCTAAATCCTTGGTATGGGTTTGGGGCGTTACAGTAACGGCCTAGCCAGCCTGGGACTTTTGTCCTGTAGTGCGACAGCTGGCACGACCTTCGCCTCCCCCGTGTGCTTCTCACGTGCCTGAATTTGGCGGCTTGCAGCCACGAGCCACCCGCAAGTTCTAGCTTCGAAACTCTGCTTCTTTGCACATACTTGAGCTTTTCTTCACATCTTCTCACACACTACCCTTACATAAAACCCACCTAAATACAGGGTTACTAAGTGCTTAAATTACAAGCAAATTGGCACGGAATAAAACCAAAAAGATGGTTGATTAAATTCAACCTTACAATCTCCCCCTTTGGCTATTCCCTGACAAAACCCTACAACAAACTCTAGACTTAACGCATGAGTTTGGAACAGTTGGAAAACTCACTCACACCTAACTCTAGACTCTGTGAAGCTTTAGAACCATGAGCACAAGAACTCCTGAAACACAACAACACAATAAGTTCATTGTATGCAAAAAACTTGTAAAGCATATGGAACAAGCACAATGCGATCAAGCACAAAGGGGTAAAGCAATAGACCATGGCAAGACCAAAACATGCAATCACTATAACCAAGTGATCACAATGCTCATTCACACTTGGAATGAACATCCGGACATTCAAGTTGATAAACACAAGGCAAATCACTTGAATGACCAACACTCAACCAATGCACAGTACATGAAGTATGTGCATCTAGGAAAAATTCTACAAGGGCACAAGAGTGACAGTACTCAAAATAAAATGCATGACATTTAGCTAGAAGTACTGATTTAACAAAGCACAAAGGCTGCATAAAGCATGATACAAACCACAAAGGCCTACAAGTGCATAAAAGCAAACCCTTAAAGCTTACAAAAGCAACATGGGTACAAACATAAACAAAAACCTTAACAACCTACAAAGGCACCAGGTACACACCAAAAGCATAACAGTACAAGTGCTAAATAATATAAAATGGATACTGAAATATGATAAAAGCTAAAGATAGACAAAAGCAATAAACAAAAGCCTGTTAGTTGAAATCTCCCCCTTTCAATGAGCTCCCCCTGCCAACAGCATCTCCCCCTCTTTGTCATGGAATAGCTAGTCTTCATCATCTTCTAGCTTTCTTTGAATTTGATCCAATTGAGCTTGAATGGAAGTGAACTTTGTATTCCATCGAATATTGAGATGGTGCAAGATGGAAGTAAGTCCGGACATCTTTGAACTCAGTTCATGAACAGATGCTACAATAGAGTCTAGCTTCTCGTCGGCGGGGAATGAACTGTAGTGCGAACCACTGTGGGACGCGGAAGCTTCAGATTTGATTCGCTTCTTGCTATGACCAATGCTAGCATTGAATGTACGCATGTTGATTGGACATGGTTTTGTGTAGGGAAATTCATTCTCAGAAGGATGGAGCCCTTTAAGCTTCAGAATCCGTGAGATGAGACAGCAAAAAGGAATGCATATCCTTGATTCTATTTGTAGAACAATTTTGCGAAGGATATGAAAGATATGAGCACAGATGTCAATCTCTACATCAGAAATCAGATCATGAAGAAACAGTGCACGCCCGAGGTTCATATACCCTGTGCTGGATAGGGGATACAGGATGTGAAACATGACAATCGTAAGCACCCTCAATTTTGGAGGAAGAGATGAAACACTGACTGAGTTCCCATTTGAGGAAAATTCCAGATCTACTCCAAGAACTACTTTAAGTAATTCCTCATCTGGATGTAGATCATCATAAACTGGTAAGACCCCAAGTATTGGCCGGTTGATGTGTAGAATCTCTGCCAGGTATGTGGGAGAGACCGAGAAACTTTTTCCTCTAACCCAGCACTTAAGTTCGTCTCTTTCAACAATTGCATTGGCATAAAATTCTTTTACCAGATTTTCATATGCATCATCAAGGTCGGAGAGGAGATAATTCCAATCCTTACGGGCAAACCATTGAGGAATGTTGGTGTCAAAGAGAGAATGTTGGTCAAAGACCCTTTCAATCAGTGGTGTAGCCTTTTTGAAATAATTTTCATGAGTCTGAAAGGCAGAATACGATCGGAACATGTTGGGATTGAACACATCAAATGGGGAACAAGCTCGTTTTGGTCTAGGAGAGAAATCATCAATTTCAATGACAGGTTCCTTCCCTTTGCTGCTACCTCCTTTCACAGCTGATCTCTTGAACGAAGACATTTTGACACTGCAACATGATTTAACACACACAAGAGACACCACACAAGACACCAAACATTATTAGCAATGTGTCAGTTTCACACCATGGATAATGAAGAAAAACCCTAAACATTTAAATTTAGGTTCAAATCATGACAATTAATGTGTGTATACAACTAAAACCATAATAGGTACACACAATAGAGAAGATCAGTGTATGGACCATCATAAACATACAATACAACTAGAAAATCAGAAGCCCATGTTCAAACATGATAAAGATTTGAGAAGAAACGATGCAGAAATGGAGGATTTTCAAAGAAATACTCAGAGTGTTTGTGAGAGTGAAATGGGGAAGATAATGAACAGTCACAGTAAGTACGAGGGAAAAAAATAACCAAAAACATTTTAAAACTGACCTGGAAATGCAAAACACGCGTTTTTCGCAATTGAGATAAGTCGCCAGTAAGTCACCAGGGTAAGTCGCGAAACACTGTGAAACAAGATTCTTTAAAAATCTTCTAAGTGTTTTTCGCAACTGGAAGATCTACCCGCGAGGGAGTCGCTAGCTGAGCCATGAAAATCTCTATGTACCCCTCGCGACTGGACCTTCCACCCACGAACAAGTCGCAACACTGAGCCGCGAAATATGCAAAAACACAAATTTTGAAAAAAATTTCTAAGTCTTTTTCATGACTAGGATGCTGACCCGCCAGTGACCCGCAAAAATCTTGGAGAGAGCTTCACGACTGGACCAACCCCCGACTTAGCCGCCAAAACAGGGCAACACTGTTTTTGAAATTTTTGACTATTTTGTAAAAACAAAACACTTTCCAAAAACAAACTAAAACACTCAAAAATCATTATGTGTTTGATCAACAAAGATTGAGTATGTGAAAACACATTTAATCAAGTACAATCACATAAATGAATATGGCGTTCATTGAACATAGACTTGTGTGCTGTGTGTGGATATCAAAAATGAGATAGTTCTTAGTCCAATGTGAAGCTTCAATGATCAATTCAATCAAGGCATACACAACTAGCACTAGATAATGTGAACTATCTCAATTATAGAAACATGCATATATGACCTCCCACATGCACTTGATAACAATTCTTCGAAGCTTTTCATTTGGCTCCATATTTAACATATCATTTGCACTTTTTAAGCAAAGAAAATCTCATTGTGAGATAGATGCCTGAAATTTTTGATATTTCAATTGATGAGTTAGCCTTTGGCTTTTTGGGCATCATACATTTTATTTTGGTCACTTTCCCTTTTTCCTAGTCGAATACTAGTATGTGCGACAGACTTTTGCATCTCTATATCCCTTTTCATTTGGAGATTTACATTTAGAGAGCTCTTTTAAGCATAAAAATAAAAAGTGGGAAGATATATAGGCATGAGTCTATGCATGTCTCAAGATCAACAAAATCATTTACTAATTATTCATGACAAGGTTGAAGATCTATTTACAACAGTCACATAGATTTCAGAATTTCTTCCATAATGATATGAGTGCAAAAGAGACAAGTTAAGCTCATTAAATGCACAAAGCCATAAGTACGAAGATACAAGACAAAACATGCTTTGAGACAAAAACTCAACAAAGTGATCAAACTTTTTGGATTTTCTACTTTTTATGTGTTTTTGGATTTTTGTACACAAAAGCAAGAAAAAAATTTGATAAAAAATATTCATAAAAAAAATGAAGACAAACATAAGACGTACAAAGCAACCAAGAACACAATAAGATATCATGGAAGATTGAGTTTAAGGAATGATACCAATACCAATTGTCTTATGCAAGGATTCAAACCTCGGGCCATCAAGAGGTTTGGTGAATATGTCTGCCTTTTGATTGTCAGTATTGATGAATTCTAGACATATTGTCTTGTCTTCTACTAAGTCCCGAATGAAGTGATAGCGGATCTCGATATGCTTTGATTTGGAGTGCTGAACTGGATTCTTTGACAAGTTTATGGCACTAGTGTTATCACAGAACACACACATAGTGTCTTGATAAATTCCATAGTCATGCAATAGCTTTCTCATCCATAATAATTGTGCACAACAACTTCCTGCTGCAATGTATTCAGCTTCAGCTGTTGAAAGGGATTCTAAATTTTGCTTTTTGCTCATCCATGAAACCAAGTTATTTCCAAGATAGAAGCACCCACCAGAGGTACTTTTCTTATCATTAACGCATCCTGCCCAGTCAGCATCTGAATATCCCGCCAAACACTCATTTGAATCTTTTGTATACCAAATCCCATAGTTAGATGTTCCATTTACATAGCGAATGATTCGCTTAACTCCTGTCAAGTGGGATTCTTTAGGAGCAGCTTGAAACCGTGCACATACTCTGACACTGAACGCAATATCTGGCCTACTTGCTGTGAGATAGAGAAGACTGCCAATCATACTTCGATAAAGGGTTGGATCAACATCAACACCGGCTGCATCTATGCTTAATTTTGCCGAGGAACTCATGGGAGTAGACGTGTGTTTCTTAGAGTCCAGATCAAATCTTTTGACAAGATTTTTGGCATACTTCTCTTGAGAAATAAATATTCCATCCCTCCATTGTTTTACTTGAAGCCCTAAAAAGTAGTTCAACTCTCCCACCATGCTCATTTCAAATTCCCTTTTCATTTCTTCCAAGAACTTGTGAGCTAGTTGATCAATTGTGGATCCAAATACAATATCATCCACATACACTTGAGCGACAAGAAGGGATTTCTCATCTCTTTTAACAAAAAATGTTCGATCTGCTAAACCTCTTTTGAACCCACGATCCAATAGGTAAGTAGTGAGACGATCATACCATGCTCTTGATGCCTGCTTCAACCCATATAAAGCTTTCTTCAATCTTAGTACATGACCCGGAAAGTGAGGATCTTCAAACCCCTTTGGTTGTTCAACAAAGACTTCTTCATTTAGAAAGCCGTTTAAGAAGGCACTCTTCACATCCATTTGGTACAACTTGAAATCCATGATGCATGCTATGGATAAGAGAATTCGAATGGACTCTAGTCTTGCTACTGGAGCAAATGATTCATCAAAATCTATGCCTTCCACCTGAGTATACCCTTGAGCCACCAATCTAGACTTATTTCGGATAACTTCACCATCTTCATCTATTTTGTTCTTAAAAATCCACTTGGTGCCTATCACATATGTATCTTTAGGCCTTGGAACCAATTCCCACACATCATTTCTAACAAATTGGTGTAGTTCCTGGTGCATAGACTCTACCCAATTCTCATCTTTCAGTGCTTCTTCTACCTTTTTAGGTTCAAATTGAGCAAGATAGCAGTTGTATGTTACATGGTTAGCAATATACTTTGGCCCTTTTCTTAAACGAAGTCCCTCGTTGACATTCCCCAATAATATTACTTGATGGGTGATTGAGAGTCACTCTTGATGAAGGTTTCTTGGAAGTTGAGAGTTCCTCATCACGAGATATTGGGGTTTGAACTTCTGGAGGAGTGAGTGGACTTGAGACTTCTTGTGTTGATCTAGTCTCACTTCTTGATATAGGGGGTGTTACTTTCTCAGCATCATCACTTAGAGACATATCATCATCGTCCTCATTCGCCTTGAGTTTGAGCCCCTTTCCATCATCCTCAATTTCCTTTTCTAATATGGTGTTGTCTATGACCATATTGATTGACTCCATCACCATCTTAGTACGCTTGTTGTATACTCTATAAGCTCGGCTATTTGTGGAGTAACCTAGGAATATTCCTTCATCACTCTTAGCATCAAATTTTCCCAGATTTTCCCTGTCATTTAGAATGTAGCATGTGCTCCTAAATACTCTGAAATACTTCACCTTGGGTTTCTTTTCTCTCCATATTTCATATGACGTCTTCTTTGTCCCTGCTCGGAAATAGATTCTGTTACAAATGTGACAAGATGTGTTCACAGCTTCAGCCCAAAACCTTTGAGGTATGTTTTTGTTAAGTAGCATGACTCTTGCCATCTCTTGGATCACCCGGTTCTTTCTTTCAACCACCCCATTTTGTTGTGGAGTCTTTGGAGCTGAGAATTCCTTCTTGATACCATGCTCTTCATAAAACACTTCAAATTTAGCATTCTCGAATTCCTTCCCATGATCACTTCTGATTTTGACTATGGGAACTCCTTTTTCATTCTGCAGTCTCTTGCATAATCTTTGCATTTTATCACATGCTTCTGACTTCTCCCTAAGGAATTCCACCCAAGAGTACCTTGAGAAATCATCAACTACCACCATAATGTATCTCTTTTCCTCCTAGGCTTTCAATTCTTGTAGGCCTCATTAGATCAACGTGAAGAAGCTCCAAACACCGTGAGGTAGCAATCACATTCACCTTGTGATGGTTTGCTTTTGTTTGTTTTCCCATTTGGCATGCTCCACATATAGTCTTCTTCACCTTTCCAAACTTTGGAAGTCCCTCAACTGCCTCATGTTTAGAGACTTTACATACTTGTTTGAAGTTTGCATGTCCAAACCTGTGATGCCAGAGTTTCAGGATATCAACACGAGCACTTCTACATGAAATAGGTGCCGTAGGAACTACTCCATAGCAATTATCAGTAGTCCTATTTCCCTCCAAGACTTGAACTCCTTTTTCATCAATGATTATGCACCCCTTCTTTGATAATTGGACAAGAAGGGGTACATAAGAGATTTGCCTTCAATCCTTTGATGTATAGCACTTCTTTCAGTAGAGGTAATCCCGGTATTTCAACTGTCCCATTCCCAAGAACTTGAGCATGACTCCCATCACCAAAAGTCACATAATCACATGCTTTCTCTTTAAGAGTCTTAAACAGTGATTTTATCTCCTGTCATATGATGAGAACATCCACTGTCAAGGTACCATAAGTATGAGTTAAATACCTTCAGTGAGGTGTGCACAAACATACAAGCATGAGACAAGCATTCTTGACCATCAAACAGAAATTCATCTTTATTTTCCATGCTTTTTCCAGATTGGATTTTCTTTTTCAGATTATCAACCTTTTCACACAATGTTCTATTTCTTCTTTTGTATTTCTCAATCAAAGAGTTAGACTCACAGACTATTGTGTAGAATGTGGTCCTTATTTTCAAAGTATTTCAGCATGTGAATGAACATCCTAGCATGTTTCCTGGATTTAATTAACTCTAAGAGTTCATTTTTAGAATACCCTTCAAACATACTCATAGAGTCATTATCACAAACGCCTAAACCACAATTCAGCATGACCCTTTTTACAGCTGCATCCATAGCCAAGGGGTCTAGGATTGTACTCAGGTAATCAAACCATAAAAAGTGCACCCGCTCTGATACCAATTGAATGTTAAAAAAGGGTATGAAACACCTTTGAACATTTAGACCCCCAAATACAAAATTACCAATTCAAACTTTATATCAAACAATGTATATGCGGAAAATGATAACAAGCTTATAACATAATTAATAAACAATCTAAACCAAAAATAATCACAATCACAGCAGTAATTAAATGCTAAAGATAAAGGGAAGAGAGATGCAAACACAAAGACAACACGCAATGTGTTATCGAAGAGGAAACCGAAGCCCTCGGCGTAAAACCTCTCCGCCGCCCTCCAAGCGATCAATAATCCACTAGAAAATGTAGTTGGGATACATAAACAACAATAAACCCTCCAAGCCTAATCTACCCAGGTACCTAAGCCCTCCAAGCTTCCTGCACCAACGAGGTTGCGCTGAACCTTTTTCTTTTCTAGCTTACCGGATTCCGCTATAGCCCATAGCATCAACCAATCACCATTGGTTCCTTCCCAAACTGCTTCCCTTAGCACCAAATGAACCTTCTCACAGATGTGGGTGTGGTGAGAAAAGGATTTGGTCAATTACCTCTCAAAGGTATGACAATGGAGAGGAAGAGAGTAGAGGAATTTGTAGAGTCTCTAAGGTAAAGATTGTGGATGAATCAATCTTGTATTTCTCTAGGGTTTCTCTCACAAAATTCTCTCTAGAAGCTCTCTCAATATCATGGGTATAAGGGTCTATATATAGTGGGGTGAGAAAGGAATACGAAGAGACAATTTTTGCCAAACAGGGTGAATTGGCGGCTTAGCCTCGTGACTGGTTTGAGTCGCGAGATCAAGTCGTGAGGTAACGGCCTGGCCAGCCTGGGACTTTTGTCCTGTAGTGCGACAGCTGGTGTGACCCTTCACCTCCCCCGTGTGCTTCTCACGTGCCTGAAGTTGGCGGCTTGCAACCGCGAGCCACCCGTGAGTTCTAGCTTCAAAACTCTGCTTCTTTGCACATACTTGAGCTTTTCTTCACATCTTCTCACACACTACCCTTACATAAAACCCACCTAAATACAGGGTTACTAAGTGCTTAAATTACAAGCAAATTGGCACGGAATAAAACCAACAAGATGGTTGATTAAATTCAACCTTACACACTTAGTGATGAGTTGTGTCAGGTGAACACCCGTGTCGGCCGTATTGCCCGATAGCAGGCTCGCCTTGGTGGCTTCGTGGCGTCTCCCTCTCCTTCTCCAGAGGCATCTGAGGACAAGGATGATGATGGTGACTCTGACGATGATAATGATGATGGGATAAGGATGCTAGCTCTTCCAGTGACGACAAGATGATTGCTTGAGTTACATACCCTTTGTCATTCGAGACAAAAATGGGGAGTAGTTTTGGGATAAGAGTAGTCATGTATTTAAGGGGAGAGTTAGCATAGGACATTTTTGTGATAGAGGGAGTGTTTATATTTTAAGGGATGTAGTGAAGTTATTATGTATTTTCTTTTCTTTCTTTTATTTTTACCTCATGTATACCGGTCTTGTGACCATTTGACATACATTGTACTTATCTTTTGATATATATATGTGTGTGTGTGTGTGTGTGTGTGGATGTAGGTTTATTTACCTATCTCTTCATGTGTTGTTTCTTTTCTCTCTTTATGCACATGCTTCTTATTAATTGTATGCAGTTTTTTATTTTTGTCTCACACTAAGATGTCATGATGAGTTTTATTTAAAGTGTCTTAGAAATATAGGTTGTCAAAGTCTTTCATGCCATGAACTTTCTTCTTGCAAAGTTTTTCAAGAGTTTGTGTTAGGATAGATTTTATTGTATTCAACAAGTGAGTATAAGTTGAGTGATTTATGACTTCTCTTATATGTTCATTTGTTTGTTGTGGTTTTGTCACGAATTGCCAAGGGGAGAGATTGTTAGGACATGTGTGAATCTTGTTTGGAATATATGTCAATATAGAATTGGCTAATCCTTTGAAAAAACACACTTTACTTGTAATTGGGTAGATTTAGGATGTGTTTAATGCTTCAAGGAATAAGAGTTCAAGTCCAAGTGTTAAAGCCATGCAAGTTTGTCCAAGAAACAAGTGAAGAAGTGCTGGATTTTAAAGCTCAAAGGCTAGCTCGACAGATAGCATCTATCGATTTAAAAGGCAGCTTTTGCTCAATGCTCGACAACTGATGAACTTGGCCAGAGCTGGAAAAGTGACCCTGATGTGGGGAATGGACATCCCTTGGCCAATGCACTTCCTTTTCTTTCCTCTCGGAGCCTAGAAAAGTTCTTCATTGGAGGGGTTGTAGCCTAGACCGAATCCTCCTTTGTTATATGGGAGTTCAATTAGAGAAGCATACCCATGTCCTACAGCAATGAGGCCTTGGCCTAACTGATAGCCAAATTTGAGCATCTCCTTGGCAGCCATTAAAGTAGCGGAGGGCCATGCTGACTCAAGTTCAGAAACTTTAGAGGTCATGGAGACTAGCTCGAAACTTTGGAAAGTTGCCTCTAGAAAGGCATTAGCACCAATGTAGGGATAGAGGTTTCCTTAAAGATGGTTAGGGGCTCTTCAGCTATAATAGTGATAATCTTATCCTCGGAGTCGGAGGGGAACATGAGCCTTCGGTGAAGGGTAGAAGCAACTGTGCCTACGAAGTGTAGCCAGGGCCTCCCTATGAGCATATTATATGGGGAACTACACCTGCGGCGTGTAGCTAGAGGTCTTTTCCAACCTTACATACCATGTGGCCACAGAGCCGATCAAACTATCAGGGAAAATCTGGCAAAGCAAAGGGTGATTATCCCCATAGGGAGCCATCTTCCTACAGAACATGCGCAAGTGTGCGCAAGGGTCTCTAGTACCATCATACTTGACGAACTCTAGCGCCTTGAACTTAGGAGGCATAATGACCTGAGGGAAGTTGGTGAGACTCTCTAGATCATCACTTCCATGGGCGCTGGAGCCCTCTATGATTCGAAGCTTTTCGGCCAGAGTTTCCACTTGGCTCTTGACTTGGCCATACCCAGATTCTAGCGTCGTATCCTTAGAAGGATCCATTTCTTGGTCATTGCCTTGGGGTAATATATGGTGGCCCTAATCCTATTCTGGTGAGGGCTAATTTTCATTCTCGGTTTGGGGACCTCCTTGACTATGACCGGAAGAGTTTTGTCCTCCTTCTACAACTAGCTGTTGCACCATGCGCATCAATTTTAACATTTGCTCTTTCATCTGAGCGAACTCGGTTGGACTCACTTCAGGAGTCGAAGGCCCACTGGTAAACATTTCTCTTGCACAGGACTTGGTGATGATGGGATCACGATGTGGTGTTAGCTTAGTCTATTTTCCTTTAGCAATTTTGTAGCAACCTTTTAATCCTAAGAATGAATGGGACGTGACAAAAACAGGGTGCATTTGACAATGTGGAAATACAACACCAAAATCAAGTTCGTTTACATCCTTGTTATGTAACAAGCACCTACCATTTCAGGAAAATTTGGCTTTGCACCCTTGATCGGGTATTTATCATGGTGAGTTTCTACTATGATGCAAGATTAATGGACGAGATAGGCAAGTAACTAAAATTTTCATGATATGCTTGGTAATGCGGGACGGACCCTCTTGTGATTACATGCATGTACAATATTCACTTTTACAACGTAGGGTTCATTAGCTCCAATGGTGAGCCTTTTACAATACAAGGAAATGCAATTACAAGGAAAAGCTCAGCTTCTGACAATGCTGACTTCTTGAGGAAGCTCTTGGACACTTGGATCTCTTGGTAACTTGGACAGCATGAATCTCTTAGACCTTTGGATCTCTTGGGGGAGCCCGTTCGAGGCCTCTTTCAATTGATTGGTGTGTGTGGTTCGTGCGGAGCTTCGGGCGCTCTCTCTCTCTCGGTACAGAAAGGTCCGACACTTACTTTTTTTTATCTCTTTCTGGAGGTGAGCTTCACAGTGGGATTTCAGGAGTCTAGAGGGGTGTTGGCAGATTTTGACTTGGTGGGCATATGAGTACATCCCAACTTTGTGACCACGGTTCTTGGGTTTGTCACCGACAGTGTAACCTCGAGCATATGCTTGGTCTCACTGTAGGATCACCAGGGTTGTCCTGGTGTAACCGATCACTATCTCTGCCACCTTAGATTGCATCACTTGGGGTGAGATAGTGGTTCATCCTTATGATGGCTCACTAATGAGGAGACCGGAGCTTACCATTGCCATGGGCCAGTCGAGGATTCGACCCTAGTTCTGGGCCCTGTTGAGTTGGGAGTTTTTTTTGGCTGAGAGGACCTTCCATCAGGTTATGCCAGTTTTCAAGGTACCCAGGGATCCACCTCCTCCCGACTTGTCATTTGAATTCGTTGTCATGGATGACCCGACTTACACGATAGGTTCTTTTGATGTCTATATGGATACTAGTAGGGATTATGCCACTCGGTTTGTAAAGTCTTCCACAGGGCCTATCATTGAAGATGTTCCTATGAGTGGGGGTAGAGTGCTGTGAGGCATTGTTCATGCTCAAGTGGCTTCCAGAGCTAAGTAGAGATTGCATGCAGAGGCTTTGCAGGCCAGGGTGATAGAGCTTAAGACTACTGTTTCTACTAAGGAGGTGCATATGTAGGAGGAGACTACTTAGGCATTAGCTTGGGAGAGGGAGCTTTGGCAGAGGGATAGAGAGGCCCGTGCTACTATCGCAGAGAGAGCTAGCCATGCTTCATGGCTATACCATGGTTTTGATAGAAGAGTTACGGGCAGCTCGTATTCATGTTCTGCCTCCGTTTCATATTTGGTCCCATTGTTCCTCCATACGAGCCCAGGTATATGTCGGCTCCTATAGGTCCGCCACGCATTTGGGGCTCTTTTACTTAGACTCAGGGGCCTTCTCAGGACCTAGGATACACTCCTAGTACTTCAGGCGTTGCGGGTCCTTCCCCCGGTTCTCTTGCGAGTATGGTGATGTTGATGATGATAGCGACTAGTATTTTAGGGATGATGATTCTCAGTAAGGTTAGCCTTTTGTTGTAGCATGATTTAGCCCCTGCATAGGCATGTATATATTCTTCGTGTATCTTGTAGACATTGCCCTATGATGGGCTAGTTATGCATGCATATTATGTATCGTTTCTTGATAGGCCTGGACATGTGTATATTATATTGCCCCACAGTAGGCCTTGATGTGTGATATTATCTCTTTGTAGCTTCATGGTGTATGTATGAAACAATGCCTCTTGTTAGGACTTACATGCATAGCCCAAGGAAATCGCCTTTGAGAGGACTGCGGATGTGTATGAAAGACAATCCCTTTGGTTAGGACTTACATGTGTGATTCTAGAAACTACCTTTGAGAGGGCTGATGTATGACTTTAGGAAAAGTGCCCTTGAAAGGGCTACCGCTATATGTGAAAAACAGTGCCTCTGACTAGGACTTACATGCATAGCTTTGGGAAATGGCCTTTGAGAGGGCCATTGACATGTGCGAAAAACAATGCCTTTAGGTGGGACTTACATGCATAACTCTAGAAAATTGCCTTTGAAAGGGATGCAACAAGAAACAATACCTCTAGATAGGGCTTACATGTATGATTATGGAAATTGCCTTGGAGAAGGCTATTGATGTGAGCAAGAAACAATGCCTCTAGGTAGGAATTAAATGTATAACTCTTGAAAATTTCCTTTGAAAGGGCTGCTAATGTATGCATGCATTATTGCATTTTCATCATAGATGGTGGTTTTGAACCCGCTCATATCACACTCATTTATATTGCACTGCAATTTCATATGTTTATTGGTGGGTTTTAACAATGATCGTCCCACTGGGGGAGAGAGAAATTGGAGAGATCGCGTGAAATAAACTGCCCCAGTTTAGGGTTTCATGTGATTCTCAACATGAGAGACACATCCTCTGCGAGACAGGCCCATTCTTGTGTATTGGACAAGGGTGAGGGAACCGCGCAAAATAAACTGCCCCAGTTTAGGGTTTTACGGGCTTCCAAGCCTACAAACTAGCTAAAAATGGCCTCGGCTTCATAGACCATCCCAAATGCTGATAATGAATGTGGACATTTTGAATGAAATCTCCTTAGACATGCCATGAAATGGTATGCACTGATTGCTCCTGTTGTCGCCTAGGCCAGTTATTAATTCAAAGACAAGTTTTTTGGTGTGATAACATGAGAGACTACTCCCTCTGTCCTCCAAATAAGCTAAAAAAAGCTGCCGAATGGTTGAGAATGGATTCTAGTGTCATTCTGTTGTGAGCTCTAATTACCGGGGCTGAACCAACCCCTGAACCTGGTGAACCTGGCTTTAGAAAATGAGGTTCAAGATATCTAGAGGTGCTGAATGACACACACAAATATAAATTGCCCCAGTGTAGGATTTTTGCAGTCTCAGATGCACGAGAGAGAGTTTCTGACAATTCGATTCATTGATGGGCCAACCGCACACTACGACGAGTGCTAAATTAGAGGAATCTTTGCTCCAAGGTGATCAAAAACATCCCAGATAGGGGGGTAATGGTCAGAATACAGTTGGGCTTGTGCCTGGGGAGCTGAAAAGGCCTAGCACATGTCCCGAGGGTAGGCCCGTCACCTCGGTTTTTGAGCATAAAAGGCTGGGTTTAGAACCGCGCCAGCTCATTATGGTTTACGATTTTCTAAGGTCTTCTCCTATGCTTTTCTTCACTCAAAACGTGTAGAAAAACATTTTTTTTCATCATTTTTTTGCATAGATTCTCATTAGATCATCAAATTTAACAAGATTTATGGATGCTCTTGGTGCTCACTCCTATGAGACTTTGGTCGAGCTTGAAAGGGAGTCTTACTATGAGAAGAAGCTTAAAAGGTAGTAGAGCTCCTTTTCTTGTGGTGATCGGGCATTCATCTGGCGACTTCTTGGAGATGCTACTGCTCTTCTTCACACCACACTAGATTGGCATTTGTTGGAGGTCATTACCTCTTGTTGAAACCCCATCTTGCAAGGGTTTTGACCTTGTTTGACCTTTGGTCAACCGTTGGCACTGGGAATTTTGGTTATTTTAGCTAAAAAATGCCCTTTTGGTGCTTCGGTGTCCGAATAGGTTACGCCATATCATTTTGAATGTCCTCGCTGCCCAATGGAAAGAAAATAATATTTTTGGATTTTTTTGGGGTTCAGCATGCAAATCGAAGTCGGAAAAAATACGGTATCAACACCTGGGACAACGGGACGAGTTTACCGTTAGGTTAGGGGCTTAATTTGATTCCTAAGGCTACTAGAAGTCCTTGGCCTCTTATAGCCACCCACGGCAAGAGGCACTCGGGGACGTGGAGGAGGTGGTCGATCCCTAAAAGTCTAGACATTCGGGAAATAGTGTCCCTATTTCAACGTTGCACTAACAAACCATATCGACGTCCTCCCCTTCTTCTTCGATGTCATTCACGAGAATATATTGCAACTGCCCGTGAAAGACAGAATCACCTGAACCATCCCTTACTGGTTTTCTTGGTCCTTCCCTCACTCGATGGGGTCCCTTTTGTTGAGCCTCATTCACTAAGATATTAGGGAGGAAACCCAGTATACGGGCATCGATGTTCGTCAGAAATGGGTTAAAAACAAGAAAGGCTAGCCCTAAAGCTTGGTAGCTGGTGTATGATGGGTGCATCCTAAAATCAGGTGTGGTGCCTGGAGTTGATCGTTGTAGTGTACAAATATCTTTAAGCGAAGGAAAAATTCTAGGTTAATCTGGTTGTTTTAAGTGGTCTAAAATCGTTCAAGTGGTATCAGAGCAGGTAGCTCTTTTCCTGTAGATCTTTTGATCTTTGAGTTGATCCTTGACTCCTGTTGTCATGGAACACGGTCACTCTCTTGTTGTTCCTCCTCACTTTGATGGGAATAACTATGCTTATTGGAAAGTAAGGATGAAAGCATTCCTGAAATCCATTGATGAGAGAGTTTGGAATTTCGTTGAGTACGGATAGGAGAAACCCACTACTCTTGTGAGTGAGTGGCAAACTTCTCAAAAAGAAGCAGCTGGGCTCAATAGCAAAGCTATGAATGCCATCTTTAATGCTATTTTCATGGAGGAATTTAAGAGAATCTCTAAAAGATTGCATACATAATAAGGAACATATGTATAAAGAGAGAAAAGAAACAACACATGGGGAGATAGGTGAAAAATAATAACAACATCAAATATATATATCAAAGATAAATACAATGTTTGCTATCACTAAGTGGTCACAGGACCAATGTACAAAAAGGTAATATATCTAAAAAGAAAGAAAAGAAAAGATACATAAATCCTCACTACATCCCTCGTAAACAAAAAGAACACTCCCCCTAAAAAAAATGTCCTATGCTAACTTTCCCCCTAAATACATGACTATTCTCTTACCCAAACCTACTCCCCTTTTTTGTCACTAATTACAAAGGGCAAGTCACTGAGAAGCAATCATCTCTTCATCACTAGAAGAGCTAGCATCCTCATCCTCATCATCATCATCATCATCATTGGAGCCATTGTCATAATCCTTGTCCTTGGAAGCCTGTGGAGATGGAGAGGGAGATAGAGATGCAACAAAGCCACCCATGCGAGCCTGTTGTCATGCGATACGACTAACATGGGTGTTCACCTGACACCACTCATCATTAAGAGTGTCAAGGCAAGCATCCATGCGCTCAAGTTGTGCCAATGGTGAAGAACATAAGAGAATACAAGGAGAACATATGCCGATGGTGACTGATGCCTTATTCTCCTTAAAAGAAGCTACTGCGTCTTTGCACCTTAAGGTTTTGTAATCAAGTGCTTCTTGATCTTCATTGTTGATGAAGTGAAGAACTTTGTAGCCAACATCTTCTTCTAGTTGGTGTGTTAGTCACGTACTGGGAGTCATGCATCTTTGGTTAGTCATGTACTAGGATCCGTGCATCAAAAAGGGTGGCATTCATATATTGAAGAGTTCAGAGTTCTGAAGCGATAGAAGGTTTCTGCTATGAGTTCATCTATGAGGATTGTGGAGTCTAGGGACAAAGGTTTTGTACTAGATCTGAAACTTCTCTTTACTATAGTGGATTGCTTTTCGGAAAGGTTTCCCCCCAGGTTTTTTACTGTGAAACTAGTTTGTTTCATTGGTTTTCCTGGGTCATCATATCTTGTCTTATTTATTTTTCCGCTGCATGATTTTGACATGATACTAATGTTTGTTTGTATTAACAAGGTGAGAAAATGGAAAATAAGGAGTAATAGAAAGCTAAACAGAGAGCTATGGAAACTGAGAAAGAGAGAAAAGAGAGAGAGAGAGCTTCTAGAAAATACTTTCTATTGTGACTGAGAAAAATGAATTAATTAATTGTATCTGTACACAGGTCCTACTTATATACTAACTGGAAGCTAACTGAAACGAAACTAATTTTCCAAACTATGCGCTGAGTAGTTACATCAAGCAGTTACAACAGAGCACATGTGACTCTCACGTGTGAACATAAATAACTAATGCAAAAGTAAAATTACAGGTAGTAAAAGTTCTTGTGTCGTTTTGTGTATAACACTGTTACTCTGTTTTACTCCACAAGCACTTCACACCACAATCACTTTACTTCACTGTTTCAGCATCTACTTCTTACCACACTGCTGCTCTAACCTTGACTTTAGTATCTTTACAGCCCCCCTCAAGGTTAGCTTCAGGTCCAGGGATGTTGATTATGCTCATTTTGTCAAGTAAAGAAAACAATTGTTGAGCACTAAGTGCCTTTGTCAATAAATCTGCTAATTGTGTGTGAGTTGGAGTATAAAATAACTTAATCACTCGATCTTGCACTTTGTCTCTAACCAAGTGACAGTCTATCTCTATGTGTTTTGTACGTTCATGAAACACAGGATTCTCTCCTATGTACATGGTTGCTTGGTTATAACAAAAAAGTAACGATGGTTGTGGATGATAAACTTCAAGATCCTTTAATAGTGCTAGCAGCCAGGTTATCTCACATATTGTCACAGCCATTGCTCTATACTCTAGCTCTGTAGAGGACCTGGACACAATGGACTGCTTTTTATACTTCCATGACACCAAAGAATCTCCTAGAAAGATGCAATATCTGGTTGTTGATCTTCTAGTATCCACACATGCTGCCCAATCTGCATCAGTTTACCCTTTTAAATGAAAATCAGATCTTGAAGACAACAAAATCCCTTGACCAGGACAACTTTTGATATACTGCAATACCTTATAAGCTGCATCCAAGTGAGGTTTTCTAGGCTTGGACATGAACTAGCTAAGCTTGTGGACTGAATATGCCAAATTTGGCCTAGTAATGGTGAGGTATAGTAATCTACCAACCAGTCTCCTATAGACTCTAGGATCAGCCAACAATTGTCCATGATACTTACTTAGCTTTAAATTTTGGTCCATTGGAATCTTGCAAGGCTTACAAGCTGTCATCCCTGCATCCTTAAGCATCTCAAGGGCATATTTTCTTTGGCATAAGGTGATTCCCTTATCTGATCTAGCCACTTCAAGACCAAGAAAATATTTCAAACTTCCAAGATCTTTAAGCTTGAACTTTTAATCCAAAAACACTTTAAGATCTTCCACTGCCTTGACATCATTGCTTGCAATAAGGATGTCATCAACATAAACTAATAAGGCCAAAAATGACCTGTGAGACTTCTTAGTAAACAAAGAGTAGTCTGATTGTGACTGTGTGAAACCAGACTGCAAGATTGTGGATGAAAACTTGGAGTACCAATGTCTGGAAGCTTGCTTAAGTCCATATAATGACTTGTTGAGCTTACAAACCAGGCCCCCCTTGCAGTGAAACCCCTGTGGAAGCTGCATATATACATCCTCATGTAGATCACCATGGAGGAAAGCATTATTAACATCAAGTTGAGTCAAATGCCAACCTCGAACAGCAGAAACAGCCAACAAAGTTTTGATAGTAGCCATTTTGGCAACAGGAGAGAAAGTTTCAATAAAATCAAGACCCTCCTGTTGTGTAAACCCCTTAGCCACCAAACGTGCTTTATACCTTTCAATACTACCATCTAACCTATATTTGACCCTGTAAACCCATTTGCAACCCACTACCCTCTTATGAGGAGGTAATGGAGTGAGTGTCGAAGTATTGTTGGCTTTTAAGGCAGCAATTTCTGTATCCATTGCTTCCTGCCATTTTGGATTCTTGACAGCCTCAAAGTAGGACTTGGGTTTAGGAATATTAGTAATGAGGGAACAAAAATTGGCATAAGAAGTAGACAATTTAGAAGTAGAGAGATAAGAGGATAAAGGGTATTTGGTACCTGATATGGGAGGTAAAGAACCTGACTTGATGGAGGAATTGGAGTGAGGAAATTAATCACAAAGAACTGAGCTGCATTTGTATGATTGCAGATAGGTAGAAGGCTTAGAGAGCCTTTGTGACCTTCTCAAAGATGGAGTAGAAGTAACAGTGTCTAAGTTTGGAGAAACATCTGCAATAGCAGTTGGAATAGGAGAACTACCAGACACATGAGGAGGATTAGACATAGAAGGAACTTCAACTGGTAACTGATCTAGGACAGGAAAAGTGGAAGAAAGGGAAGGGATAGAATCAGGAATTGGAGCAGTAGAAATGGACTCAGATGTAGGTGGAATGACCTGATTTGGTGCAGGAATGGCATCTGTGACAAGGTCAGAATTTGGAAAAGAAATGAAAGGATCATAAGGGGAAGCTACTGAAGGAAACAGATGAGGTAGAGGGATGTTGGAATGAGAAGAAGATGAATAAGGATCTAACACAAAAGGAAAAATGGTTTCATGAAAAATCATATCCCTTGAAATGAAAATTCTCTTAGTAAATAGGTTAAGAAGTTTGTAACCCTTAACACCAAAGGGGTATCCAAGAAAAACACAAGGTACAGACTTAGGATCAAACTTAGTTCTATGGTGAATTAAAGTTGAAGCAAAACAAAGACAACCAAAAACCTTGAGATGCTCATAAGAAGGGATTTTGCCATATAACTTTTCAAAGGGAGATTTATTATTTAAAATAGGGGAAGGTAGCCTGTTAATGATATGTACAGTAGTCAACACACACTCACCCCAAAGATAATGAGGGACATTAGACTGAAATCTCAAGGCCTTAGCCATGCTCAAGATATGTTGGTGTTTCCTCTCCACAATTGAATTTTGTTGTGGAGTGGCTACACAAGAATGTTGATGTATAATACCATTTGCAGAAAAAAAAATATATGTATATATATATATATATATATATATCTTTCAAGAAAAACTCAGGAGCATTATCAATTCTAAACACTTTGATTTTGGTGTGAAACTGTGTACATATCATATTGTAAAAAGAAACAAACAATGGCCTAGTATCTGATTTTTATTTCATTAGATAGACCCAAGTGAATCTAGTAGCATCATCAACTAGAGTAAGGAAATATTTGAAACCTTCTTGAGTAGGTTTAACAAAAGGACCCCAAACATCACAATGGACAATATCAAAAGCATTAGAGGAAATGTGATTAAAAGATGGAAAGGGTAATTTTTTCTGTTTAGCAATAGGATAGAGAACACAATCTTTATTACTTTGAAATTGGATTACATTAGGAAGATGACTGTGCAGAGTATTGAGCTTATTATCAGAAACATGCCCAAGTCTAAGATGCCAAAGAAATGGCTTAGAAACAACAGGAACATTGGAAACAGAATTTACAAGTGAATCAAAAAAAGATTGCAAAATGGAAGAAACTCCTGATATAGATGTGCAATCTGGTGAAACTTGCAACAAGTAAAGATTGTTGTGCAATTTACCCACTCCAATCATTTTCTAACATGACAAGTCCTATATGAAACAAAATTTGGAAAGAAAAACAAGACAACAAGATAGGCATTTTGTTAATTTACTAACTGAGATTAGGTTGAATGAAAAAGAGGGAACACAAAGAACATTCTCAAGAATTAAGGTGGATGTGATTTGGATAGTTCCTATGTGAGTGACAATAACTTTCTCACCATTAGGCAATTGAACAAAAGTGTATATAGAACTAGTGATTTTGGTGAATAAGGTGACAGAATGAATTATGTGATCTGTAGCACCAGTATCAAGAACCCAAGTCTCACCATTGAAAGCAGTTTCATGCATAGGATTAACAGCAAATACAAAATGTTGCATGCTTAAAGTCATACAATCTTGAAACATATGACAAGTATTACCTGAGGTAGTAGTGGAAGTAATTGCAGAATTGGTTGAATGGACACCTTCACAGGAATCAGATGAGAAGGCATGAGTGTTGAGTAGGGAAATCAATTGTTGGCATTGATTAGCAATAAATGGAAAATCGCCACTGCCTAGCTATGTCTCTCCAGTCTGAGATTGATCACCCCTAAGACTGATCTGATTTGCCATTGGAGCCTTTCCCTTCTGCTTATAACCTGGTGGAAAACCCACCAATTTGTAACACTTCTCCTTGATGTGACCAAGCTTGCCACAATAACTGCACATAGGCCTTCCTCTCCTAGTATTGCCTTTGAAATTCTTGCCAAAATTGCTTGTAAAACTAGAGCTATGATTAAAGCTTTGATTTTTAACAGCAAGAGCAGTTGTTTCAACTGATGAAACCTGAATGAAACCTGAAGATCTTTGCCTTTCTTCTTGAATCACCAAAGAAAATGCCTTGTCTATAGAAGGAGTAGGTTCCATCATGAGAATCTGAATTCGCACTTGAGAATAAACATCATTCAATCCATTGAGAAACTGCATCAATGAATCTTGATGCTGAAGAGAATTGATCTTATCATTTACACCACAGGTGCATTTGCCACATGAACAGCAAGGCAAAGTTCTGAAATTTAGCAATTGATCCCACAAAGCTTAAAGCCCTATGAAGTAGAAGGTGACTGTTGAATCTCCTTACATCACAGTAGAAATTTGCTTTTGTAGCTGTGAAATTCATGGTCCATTAGCCTAAGAGAAACGATTCTTGAGTACATTCCAAACTTTAAGAGCTATGTTCCGATAGATCACACTAGCAGTGATATGAGGCGAAACACAATTCAAAATCCAAGAGGAAATCATTGAATTGCACTTAGAGCATGCCTTTTTCTCCAGAGGACTAACTGCCATTGAAGCAGTGATTGATCCACCAACAAAACCTAGTTTGCTTTTGGCATCCAAAGCCATCTTCATCGAACGATCCCAGGTAGGATAATTATCCTCTATTAATGGTTGTGAAACCAAGATCGCACTAGGTGATTCACTATGATGCAGAAAGAATGGGCTACGAGGATCCTCCATTGGTGAAAGCTCACACTGTGAGGTTGAAGATGAAGCTTGTTGAGGATTGGACGCCATTGAAAGCGATTCTAGCTCTGATTCCATGAAAAAATGGAAAACAAGGACTAATAGAAAGCTGAACAGAGAGCTATGGAAACTGAGAAAAAGAGAAAAGAGAGAGAGAGCTTCTGGAAAATACTTTCTATTATGACTGAGAAAAATGAATTAATTAATTTTATCTGTACACAGGTCCTACTTATATACTAACTGGAAGCTAACTGAAATGAAACTAATTTTCCAAACTATGCGCTAAGTAGTTACATCAAACAGTTACAACGTAGCATGTGTGAACATAAATAACTAATGCAAAAGTAAAACTACAGGTAGTATAAGTTCTTGTGTCGTTTTGTGTATAACACTGTCACTTTTTTTACTCCACAAGTACTTTAGACCACAATCACTTTACTTCACTGTTTCAGCATCTGCTTCTTGCTTCACTGCTGCTTTAACCTTGACCTTAGTATCTTTACACAAGGTTTATTCGTAATTAATATAATTAACAACTTGGGTTTAAAACTTAATAATTCTATCAACCGAGGTCTAAATTTCCCAACAAGTGGTATCAGAGCGAGTACACTCTGGTTGGATTAATTTCCTGAGTGTGATCCTTGACCCTTGTTGTCATGGATTATGGACAATCTCTTTTTATTCCTCCTTTATTTGATGGCACTAATTATATGTACTGGAAAGTTCGTATGAAAGTCTTTTTGCAAGCTCTAGATGAATAGGTATGGCAAGCTATTGAAGTTGGCTGGATTAAGCCAAAGGAAGCGTCAGTGGATTGGGATGATGCAACGATCATAATCGCAAATTTCACTAGTAGGGCTTTAAATGCTTTGTTTTGTGGGGTAACCAATGAGGAATTCAAGAGAATATCATCCACAAAAGTTGCCAGGGAAGCATGGACCATTCTTGAGACCACCTATGAAGGTACCAAGGCAGTAAAGACTGTGAAGCTTCAAAGACTCACTAATAGTTTTGAAGAAATAAGGATGGAGGAGGATGAGACATTTGATGAGTTCTATGCTAAACTCAAGGATATTGTGAATTCTGCTTTCAACCTTGAAGAATTTATAGCAGAATCTAAAATTGTTAGGAAAATCCTTAGGTCCTTACCTGAAAGATTTCATGCCAAGATCACTGCCATTGAAGAAGTAAAGGACATTGATCAAATTCCTTTGACTGAGCTTGTAGGGAACCTTTAAACCTATAAGATGGGATTAGGTTTAATTGGAAAAGGATGAACGAGTAGAAACTTGGCTCTTAAAGGAATAGAGGAAGAGATTGAGGACTCTGAAGATGAAGATGAAGATGATGAGGATGAGGATCTAACCTTCATAACCAATGAGATTATCAAGCATCTTCAATTTAGGAAAAAGGATAAGGGCAAACCTCCTAGGAAATCTAAATCCTCAAGGAAGAGCAAGAATGAGAAACCCCTCACCCAATGCCATGAGTACAAAGGTTTTGGTCATATGAGGATAGAGTGCCCAAACTACCTCATGAGGAAAAGACCAAGGAGTCAAAAGATAAAGGGTTTATTACTAATTGGAGTGATACTGAGAATGACTCTTCTAATGAGTATGTAGATGAATGTAGTCACGTTATGGCTTTTACTGCCTTAATTGATAAAGTGATTATGGAGAGTTCTAGTGACTGTAAGGATTCTTCTGATGATGAAGTACCTAAGAAGATGACCCTTCAGGAAGCCTATGATAAGCTATGCACTAAATTTATAAAATTTGAAAAGACTTCTCATCTTTGTAGAAAAGAGCTTAATGAGGTAAAAATTGAAAAAGCTGATCTGTTAGTCAAACTAGATGAGACTACAAGGTTAGTTGAGACTCTTGTTGTGGAGAACACCTCATTAGAAGAGAATGTCAAGAATCTTAAGGTTGGGCTTAGCCAAGTTAGAACTCAAATAGAGAGGATGTCTAGTGCAAAGCTTGATGAGGTATTGAGTACTCAAAAGCCTAGTTCTGATAAGACTAGCTTAGAATATGTTGTTTCCTCCAGCCCCTCCTCTTCCACGGCTTTTGGATCAAGGACTGTCTTTGTGCCCCAATCTGAAAAATGTGATAAAGGTATGACATCCATAACTGATTTGTCGAATTCTAAATCCTTTGTTAGATCTCATGTTTGTCACCATTGTGGTGTTTCCAGACACATTCGTCCTAATTGCTTTAATTTGTATCCTCATAAGCAGTTGTCCAAACGGTCACAAGTTTCCTCTCAAGGACCTACACCTTTGTTTGGAGAGTTATTAAAAGCTTTGAGCTTTTTAACTCAATTTTAGGAGAATTTTAATTCTTCTATGTCCTTTAGTAGACATACTAGGACATGTGCCATTTCATCTTCACAGCCAAAGACTCGTGCTATGTGGGTGAGAAAGGAGCCTAAGACTTAATTGTCTTTTCTGTTTGTCCTCTGCTTTAATTCTTTCTATCTAAAGTATGACTCTTTTTGCTTGATTTCTTATCTGTTTTTGGAATCATGCTTTCATGCATCTGCACCTTTCTATCATGCCTTCATGCATATGCATCTTTCTTTCATGATTTCATGTTGTTTGTCTGTTTTTGTTTGGTTGTTTAGTTTTTATTTTATTATGTTTTCAAAATAAAAATAAAAAGAGAAAAATCAGAAAAATTCAAAAACAGTGTGTGTTTGTGTACATTGGTACTTGTGTACCTTGGATGGCCACTGAAACAAAGTTTTTTAAACTTTGTATCTTTTGTAGCTTAGATGAGCATCTCTATGCACAACTAAGCAAGTGAGTTTTGTGTCTCTTTTTTGTGATGAGTAAGATTAAGTAATCTCTTGTACTTAACACTCATATCACTCTTTTTGATGGGAAGGACTAGAAAATCCTAAGAGAAAGGCATAAATAACCATCTCACTATTGTTGCCCGCCAATCATGAAATGACATCTATATGCTTCGGCATAACAAAAGTATAATGTCAATGATGTTTGTGTGCTTCGGCATAGCAAAATTGGAATGTCAAATGCTTAACATCATTGGGAATTTCTTTTCTTTCTCTCATATGCCCATGCATGATTTGCTCAAAAGAAAAATATGCAAAGAAAAATAAAAAGCAAAATGATCAAAAATGCTTTAAAAATGATTGCAAGCATGTATTTTAGGAGATGTGGGAGTTATAAGATGTACCTCAAAGGTGATAGTCCCCATCAAATAGTTATGATTGTGTGTGAGTTAAAGTGATTTTCTCATATCTCAAATCGTCATAACATGTATACACTTATGCAATCTTGCGATGTTTTTCACACACAACAAACAATATTCTTTGCAACTCTTGATACATGTGCAGATACAATGTGATTTGGCCATCACAAGGTTTTACATGTGTTAATGTATGCTCACTAAACTATCTTGACTTGTTTTTAAAATATAAAATTTGTTAGATTTGTTTAGTGTGTGTGTGTGTGTTTTGTGATCTATGTGCTTAACATTTTTCTTGTTGAGAGATTTGTTTTTCACATGTTTTGCATCCATAGCATCTAGTTTCATTACATTCATGCATTTATATGGATTTCTTGTGCCCCCTTGATCATCTTTATGTCTCTTGGGTGAAGCTTTCTAGCTTCTTGTACCCTTTGTCAATCATGACAAAAAGGGGGATAGTTTGTGGAGAGTTTGTGGTTTCTTTTTTTAAGATTCTACATGTTAGGGGGAGATGTGTTTCATCTTGTTAGAGGAGTGCTTACCTCCTTCTTCTTGCACATCGGTCTTGTGACCATGTTTACATACATTGTGCTTAGCTTTGATATATATATATATATATATATATGATGATGTATGTCTTCTTCACCTACCTCTACATGTGTTGTTTCTTTTCTATCTCCATACACATGTTTCTTATTAATTGTATGCAATCTATTATTTCTGTTTCACACTAAGATGCCTTGATGAGTTTTGTTTAAAGTGTTTCAGAAATACAGGTTGTCAAAGTTTACTTGCCATAAACTCTCTTCTTGCAAAGTTTTTCAAGAGTTTGTGTTAGGATAGATTTTATTATATTCAACAAGTGAATATGAGTTGAGTGATTTATGACTTCTCTCATATGTTCATTTGTTTGTTGTGGTTTTGTCACGAATTGCCAAAGGGGGAGATTGTTAGGACATATGTGTTTCAGTTGTTAAGAACATATGTCATTCTTTTATGTAATTGGCTAATCCTTTGACAAAACGCACTTTACTTGTATTTTGGTAGATCTAGGATGAGTTTAATATTTTAAGAAACCTTGTTTCAAGTTCAAGTGTTAAAACCATGCAAGTCTGTCCAAGAATCAAGTGAGAAAGTGCTGAATTTTAAAACTCGATAGCTGTTCGACACCTCTTGTCTATCGAGATCTTTAGTTGATTGTTATCGCAATCTCGACACCTCTCGACAGCTAGGTGGATCGATCGAGAAAGCTCCTGTCCCCTCAACACCTCCTCGATTGATTGAGAATTACTGAGCCTTACGAAATTTAGATTTCTAGATCTGATTTTCGGCCCATGCTGACATGTATGTGTAAGGTTTCTTTTCTCACAACCTTAAACTTATTAGACTTATTTTAGAGGCTGTCACACAAGAGGATACAAGGAGAACATATGCCAAAGGTGACCGATGCCTTATTCTCTCTAAAAGAAGCTATTGCATCTTTGTGTCTTAGGGTTTTGTAACCAAGTGCTTCTTGATCTTCATTGTTGATGAAGTGAAGAACTTTGCAGCCACCATCTTCTTCTAGTTGGTGTGTTAGTCACGTATTGGGAGTCATGCATATTTGGTCAGTCACATATTGGGATTTGTGCATTAAAAATGGTGGCGTTCATATATTGAAGAGTTTAGAGGTTCTGAAGTGGTAGAAGGTTTCTGCTGTGAGTTCATCTACAGAAATTGTACAGTCTAAGGACAAAAGCTTTATACTAGATCTGAAACTTCTCTTTACTATAGTGGATTGCTTTCCGGGAAGGTTTCCCCCAGGTTTTTTTACTGTGAAACTAGTTTGTTTAATTGGTTTTTTTACTGTGAAACTAATTTGTTTAATTGACATGATACTGATGTTTGTTTATGTTAACAAGGTTTATTCATAATTAATCTAATTAACAACTTGGGTTTAAAACTTGTTAATTCTATCAACCGGGATCTAAATTTCCCAACAAGTGGTATTAGAGCGGGTACACTCTAATTAGATTAATTTCTTGAGTGTGATCCTTAACCCCTGTTGTCATGGATTGTGGACAATCTCTTTTGATTCCTCTTTTATTTGATGACACTAATTATACGTATTGGAAAGTTCGTATGAAAGTTTTTTTACAGGCTCTAGGTGAACAGGTATGGCAAGTTGTTGAAGTTGGCTAGATTAAGCCAAAGGAAGCGTTAGTGGATTGGGATGATGCAACGATCATAGCGGCAAATTTCAATAGTAGTGCTTTAAATGCTTTGTTTTTTATCTCTTTTCTTTTATTTTTCTTTGCATATTATTCTTTTAATAAGTAAACCATGCATGGGCATATATTAGAGAGAAAAGAAATGCACAATGATGTTAAGCATTTGACATTCCACTTTTACTATGCCGAAACATACAAATGTAGTTTCATGATTGGTGGGCAACAGTGGTGAGATGGTTATCTATGCCTTTCTCTTAAGATTTTCTAGTCCTTCTTGTCAAAAAGAGTGATACGAGTGTTAAGTACAAGAGATTACTTAATCATACTCATCACAAACACGAGCCACAAAACTCACTTTCTTAGTTGTGCATTGAAATGCTCATCTAAGCTAAAAAAGCTACAAAGTTTAGAAAACTTTGTTTCAATAGCCATCCAAGGTACACAAGTACCAATGTACACAAAACACATACTGTTTTTGTATTTTTCTAATTTTTCAATTTTTTTTTATGAAAAACAAAATAAAGCAAAACTGAGAACAAACAAACAAAAAATGTTAAACAAAGCACAACATAAAACTAGACTGACTCAAAAACAAGAAAGCAAAACACACAAGTAATGCATAAACAAAAAGAGAGGGATAGAGAGAAAAAGTGACTAAATCACTTAGAGCCTTTTTCCTTCCACATCTTGGAAGAACCTTTCCGTTGAGTGAACCTTTGATCCGGCGGTAAGGGGGAAGAATTGAAACCATTCAAGTTCGAAAGGAACATGAGGACCATAAGAAGATCTCCAAGAGGACCGAAAGAGGATGGAAACTAATTTTGGTTTCCAGATGAGATCATACTATTGCTTTGTTGAGTGGCTAACCACTTGTAGCAATTAGTAGCTCCATAGTGATGACAGAGATGCTACTTCTTCTGTTTCGACTTTTGGTTATTGCCTTTCTTAGCCCTAGGGTTTTTAGTCTCTTTCTTTTCAAGTTTAGGGGGTCCTCCTAGGATAGATTTACCATTGTTTATGTTCTCACTAGCTAAAATAGTTTTAACATCATTGTTCTTAGAATCAACATTATTAGCAGGTGAAACAAACACAGTAGTACTAGAAGAAGCAATATTAGGAGAAGAGAAATCATAACCTAAACTGGTTCTATCAGAAGAAGATTTTTGAAAGCTAAGCATCTCATCAAGCTTTGCACTGGAAGTCCTCTCCAATTGAGCTCTAACTTGAAGCAGCTTCACTTTAAGCTTTTTGGTCTTTTTAGCCAAGAAATTGTTCTCAAACTGTGGTGCTCCAAATTTCTGATTAGTTTTGTCAAACTTTGTGGAGAGCTCTTCTCGATCAAGTTCCACATCACTCAACTTATTGGTGGCTAGCCTATATAGTTTCTCATGCTTCTCAGAAGCTTTGTGCAATTTTTCATAATTGTATGGATATCATCTTGATCGTCCATTTTCTTAAACTTAGAGTCCACCAATTCCTCTTCATCATCTATTATTTCTGAAACCCCATCAGTAGGATCAACTGCAGCAGTGAAGGCATTCAAGATTCCATTGTCATCATTTTCATTTGAATTATCCTCAAACTTAATGTCACTCAAGGTAGCAGCAAGGGCCTTGCTTTTTCCAATAGTCTTGAGATAAGTTGGACATTCTTGTTTCATGTATCCAAAACCTTGACATCCAAAACATTTTGGTCTAGAGGAAACTGTCTTAGTTCTTGAACTGAGAACTAGACTGCTTACGATTTTTATCAAATCCCTTTGCATTGGCATTCTTCATGAACTTTTTGAACTGTCTCATGATATAGGATTTCATCTTAGAATCTTCAACATCTAATGACTCATCAGTATCACTACTTTTGGCCTTCAAAGCCATGCTCTTACTCTTACTTGATTTCCCTATCCTAGTCAAACCCAATTCATAGGTTTGCAAGTTCCCAACCAATTATGTTAAAGGAATTTGGTCAATGTCCTTTAATTCCTCAATGGTGGTGATTTTGGCATTAAAGAGATCTGAGCACGTTTCTTACAATCTTGGGTTTAGGAACGGTTTCCCCAAGATTAAAGGCAGAGTTCACTATGTCCTTCAGCTTGGCATAGAACTCATCAAACGACTCATACTCCTCCATATTAATCTCTTCAAAGCTCATAGTAAGCCTTTGAAGCTTTGAATCCTTGACAGCCTTAGTCCCCTCATAGGCTGTATGGAGGATAGTCCATGCTTCCTTAGTAGTTTCAGCTGAGGATATCTTCTTGAACTCCTCATTAGTGACCGCATTAAATAAGGCATTCAATGCTCTGCTGTTGAAGTTTGTCACTTTGATCTTAGCACCATCCCAATCAGTCGGCGCCTCCTTTGGCTTAGTCTAGCCAATCTCCACACCTTGCCACACCTTCTAATCTAAAGACTGTAAGAAAGCTCTCATGCATACTTTCCAGTATGCATAGTTAATGCCATCAAATAAATGAGGTATAATTAAAGATTGTCCTTTATCCATAACAAACATGGGTCAATGGATCATATAGCAAAGATTAACCCTAATCAAAGTATGCCCACTTTGATACCACTTGATAAGCCAAGAATGTATTGACCCCTTTGGTAACTCAATCAAATTAGTTAGCCAAGTGAAATTAATTGGATTGAATTACATGCAATAAGTGTGGTAGCACAAACAAATCACCAAATAACTAAATTAATTTGACATGGGGAAAACCACCGAGGCAAAACCCCACCGAGTAAATTTAAGGTCACCACTCCCGAGAATCCACTATTATTAAAACAAGCGGTTACAAGTAAAGGAATCCCAGTACCTTATACCAACGTATAGTTGAACCCTTACCCTAATACCCAATTAGACTTGTAATGTAGTGACAATCTCTCCTTTCAATGCACGGCTCTCAGTACGTGACTAATCAATCGATGCACGGATCGAAGTACATGACTAACACACCAACTTCAGAAGGATGTTGGCTGCAAAGTTCTTCAGCTCATCCATATGATGAAGATCAAGAAGCTCCTTGGTTACAAAACCCTTGGCGCATAAACACAACAGCTTCTTTGAGAGAAAGATGAACTAGGGAAAATTGTCTGTAGTCACAATTTGAGTGAATAATCACTTTGCGTCAAGTTGCATCACCTTTGAAGGCCCTTAAAATAATCCTTGTATATGTCTAGGGTTGTGAGAAAAGAAACCCTACACAAATACACGCGGATATGCATGAAATCAGATCTGGAAATCTGAATTTCCTAATTCTAAATAGATACAACTGTCGAGGTATCTGTCGAGCTTCAAATATTAAATCTCAATAGATACATTTGTCGAGCTATTTGTCAAGCTTTAATGAACAACACTTCTTCACTTGATTCTTGAATAGATTTGCATGACTTCAATACTTGGACTTGAACTCTTGTTCCTTGAAGTATTAAACACATCCTAAATTTACCCAAATACAAGTAAAGTGCATTTTGTCAAAGGATTAGCCAATTATATATAACATATGTTCTTAACATATTCCACATATGTCCTGACAAACTTGACCTTTTTGATTCACTATTTCTAGTGAATCTTAGTGTTTTCCCGTGGGATTTCTGTGTGTGTTGAAAATATACTATGTAAGGCTAGTTATAATGTAAAAAAAGGGGTTCCGAACGATCCCCAGACAATGTGGGATTCATTCCAAACCTTAACATAAATGCAAAAAACTTTCCTTGTGTAGTTTTCTGGAAATCGCTATGCATGCACAAGATCATGCTTAAGCACGCATGCAAAAAGTTGCGTGCGCAAGCTGATTCTTGTGTGCCTATAGCGAGGGTTTCCTTTGGCCTTATTTTTCAAAAATTGATTTACTTGCTCATTAAAAGTTATATTTTTCATTTTAACACTCAATTTAATTTTTGATTGGGCCTTAAACCAACCTTGGGTCTTAGAACTCAGCATCATTGGGGAACAGGGGCCCGTGTCGTAAGTGATACAAAATGCAGTGTCTATAGTGCAGTTGCGTCTACCCTCCATAGGAGACTCAAGTTCATCACTGAAAATCAATTGATCACTTTTATGGCTAAAGAGCCCATAACTATCTTCCAGGAGACATCTATCCCCTACATCAATGCCAATGCTTTTCTAGAAGCGTCTTTCCATAGCTTCGAGTTAGTTTCCATGATTCACGATGCTTTAGAGTTTGAGTCCAATTGGCTTGCAGTAGTTCTAATGGCCACTAAGGAAATGCTCAAGTTTGGATACCAACTATGGCAAGGCCTTGGAGCTATAGGATGTGGGAGCCTTGCTCCCGATAAACTCTCAGATAATAAAGGAAGATTCAATTGAACCCACTCATGAAGAACTCTTTCAAGCTTTCAGAGGCAAGAAGAGGAAATGCACAACTTTAGGAATGCCTATTCCCTATATCAAGACCACTTTTCCAGATCCTTTCAAGGAATTGGAAGATAAAGAGCCTGATCTCGCTTGCCTTATTCAGTTCTGTCCCAAGAGTTCTCCATGAATGCTATCATATCTAACGAAGATAATCCAACTTCAACTATTCGACTAAGGATGCCAGGTGAGACAGCAAGCCTTTGGACCATCAAGCCTTGCTTTGTGGTTACACTGGTTGAGTAAGGAGTATTCCATCATCGAGTGATTGGGCCTCCTAATCACCTGAGAGGGTTGGAATAGCATATCTAGTTTTTTTTGCATGCTTATGTCATTTCCTGCTTTATTTGTATTCCCTGTTCATTTCCCCAATTTGTTTTTCCAGAAACAACAACAAAAACAAAAACAAAAAAAGCATTTCCCTTTTATCGTTATCAGGCATGAACTTTATTTTCCCGCTACCCATAATCCATTAATGAAATATTCAGTGTATTATTCAGGAAATTCTTGCATCTCTCTTTATTTGCTTTCCTATGATATGTGTGTACAAATTATCTTATGTTTCTTTGTATATGTTCCACTCTATAGTATCTGTTCTGAGTCGCAAGTGGGTACATCATCCTTTTGCCATGATAAGGGTGTAGATGATGTGAATGAGACAGTAGAGTTGGATCATGATGTTAAAGGAATGGAAGAGGTCCTGAACTTACCTCAAGACATCTTAGAAGCTCTGAACAAAGAGAGCGAAGGGTCCAAGCCTAATATAGAAGAGACAAAGGTGATAAATCTAGTCGACAAAGGCGAGAAAAAAAAACTTGTCAAGATCGGGGTAAACTTTCCCAAAGACATGAAAGACAAGCTCGTAGCTCTACTGAGGGAATTCAAGGAAATCTTTGCTTGGTCTTATCAAGATATGCCAGGACTGGATACCAAAATTGTTGTCCATAGGATTCTAGTTAAATTCAAATGCCCCCAGTGTGGCAAGCTCTCCAAAGGATGAAGTCAGAGATTATCCTAAAAATAAAAGAAGAAGTAGAAAGTAGTTGAAAAGCCGGTTTTCTTACTGCCATAGCCTACTTTAATTCGGTTGCCAACATTGTTCCCGTGCCAAAGAAAGATGGAAAAATACATATGTATGTCGATTATAGGGATTTGAATTAAGACAGCCTGAAGGATAATTTTCCCATGCCACATATCATTACCCTGATTGATAACACCGCGACCAACATGTTCTTCTCCTTTATGGATGCATTCTTGGGTTATAATCAGATCAAGATGGCTGAAGAGGACAAAGCTAAGACATCATTCACCACTCATTGGGGAACCTATACCTCCAACATTATGCCATTTGACTTGAAGAATGCTAGGGCAACCTACCAACGAGCCATGGTAACCTTATTCCATGATATGCTGTATAAGGAGATCGAAGTCTATGTGGATTATATGATCACTAAGTCACGCACTCCTAGAGATCATTTGATAGATTTGAGAAAGCTATTCATGTGCCTCGTCAAGTACAGGTTAAGGCTTAACCCTAACCAGTGCGTCTTTGAAGCTAGTTTAGGGAAATTGCTCGGCTTCATAGTTAGCCAAAGAGGACATGCCTGCACCAAAAACCAAGAAACAAGTTCAAAGATTCTTAGGAAGGATTAATTACATAGCTCGCTTCATAATGTAGTTAATAGCCACGTGCGATCCCTTGTTCAATGTATATGGTTGAACAAACAAGAGATCTAAAGGATATCTTCTTCTGATAGGATCTAGTATCTCTATAAGTGTGGGTCAGCTCCTTAAAGCTAAAGGAATAGATCAATAGGTCACTAATAACTAGGTGGACCATGATTCCAACCTTAGGCCTAAATGGACTGCAATGGATTGGTGGCAAACCATTAATGTACTCAAAACCCATTATAGGCGATTACACAGATTGTGAGTCAGTGGGATGAATTTCGGAAGATTTTGGCCCTAGTGGAGCCTCCACCTTCCCACTCATCACCAACCATGGCAAGGGACTAAGAACCCAAGTGAAAGTGTGTGTAAAAAATATTAACAAAGCCTTTATTAAGATTAAGAAACAGAACACATTGGAATCAAACTCTCTATTCCTAGTAGAGTTGCCACTGTAGACGCAAGCACTCGCAAATGCGTGGTGTCATCCTTGCGGTTTGGGGGAGTACACCTTGGCCTAGGTGGACCATGGTAGAGAAATGGAGTCGTCACCTAGATTAGGTCTAGGAATCATAAATATAGCACCCTTCGTGGAATGACTAATCTTTTACCAAAGCATGTGTTCAGAGTTTAGGTATGGGGATGGGAAGGTGTTAAGCACCCAACCATACCCGATCCATGGGTCCGCTTCCTCTCATTGTGTTCCAAGTCTTAATCTCATTAAAGGCGGGTTCAATATGTTATTCTAACTTACACACACTCTAGCATGCATCTAAGGCACACAACATGCAATCAATCATCCCAAGCCTAACATTCATCTATCATGGAATTTAAATAAACATCTCCAAGGGCAGAAACACCACGTGGCAGAATCAACAAAATATGTTAAAGCATCTAAACACCATAGACATGGTATTCAACCAAGCTGTTCCTGTTATTTAGATACATCAAGCTCATACTCTAACCAATGCATGTTCATGTGAGTACATGACTTACCTCACTTACCTCATCGCATCACAACACCTATGCATCAATGCATATTCATGTTCATATGCATGTTCTTGGTATCCAAGTAAATCAAAACCCTAATAAACATAAAGGCATGAAACAAAGCAAAGTGAGACAAAACAAGGTAAATAAATGTATACAGATGTGAAAACTAGGTTAAATAGAGGCTAAACATGTAGATAAAACAAAGGAAAGACAAACAAAAGGTGTTAAGATCTCTGGGCAAGAGTATGCGTTCGCATACATAGGGCATGCGTACGTAGCCCATCTGTATGCATACGCAAACTACGAGTATGCATACGCATGCAAGTAGCATGTGTACGCATACACACCTTAAGAACCCTAAACCAGAAACTATAGAACAGAAACACGAAAACAAAGAAACTAACAACCTAACATGCTCAGAAATAAACACAAAGGAAACCTAAGCTTAAGCAACATATTAGAACACATAAACTCAAATAAAAACATATATGAACAAGGAAAATCAAAGGAAAGCAAAAGGCCAAAATTAAAAACTTTACCTTAACACTAGAACTCTCTAGAGCTTGATTTTGACTATTCCCCTCAGTCAATCTATTCACAACCAAATCAAAGATGAGTTATTTAACTTAGAACTCAAATATTAAAACCTAAAAAGACCTCAATCAAACAATATTTTACTTGAGGATGTTTTGTGAAAAACTCCCTCTTTGATTCACTATTTTCTCGTGAATCTTATGTGTTTTACCACCAGAATTTGTTCTCCTTAAAAATGTACCATTTATGGCTTTATATAGTTGAAAAATAGGGATTTGAGGCGGCTCCTAGACGATGTGAGATTCGTTCCAAACCAAGTTTTAATGCATAAAACCTTTCATTTCATAGTTTCTGGAACCTTAGCATGTATGCGTACGCATGCATGAAGCATGCACATGAAGAGCTTGAGCGTGCGCGCAAATACGCGTGTATGTGCACGCAAGCCTTAGGGTTTTTTTGGTCTTCATTTTCCAAAAATAGTTTTATTCTTCTAAAAATAATTTATATTTTCCACATATGCTTTCCTCAAGTCAATTTTTATTTGATTGGGCCTTAAACCAACCTTGGGTTTTAAAATTCTAATATCATTGGGTAATAGGGGCTCGAGTCGTAAAGGGTATAAAATACGGTGTCTACAGGGAGTTGCTTGGTTAAAAATCCTCTCAATTCAGACTCCAAAGGAAGCCCCAGTTTAAACGTGTTTGCTACTATTTCTTTGTTATTTCCACTGATCTTGTTATACAACTCCCAGTACTAGTCAAAATAGGCATGCAAGGTCTCCCTTTCCCCCATATACATTGACAATAGGGCATCAATGGGATACAGAACTCAGCTACACATTATGAACCAAGCCTCGAATGCTTGAGTCAGCTCCTTGAAGTTGTGGATAGAGCCCTTCTCCAACCCATTAAACCACCATAATTTCTGGAATATAAGGCCATCAATTGACTAAAGTGACTTACGTGCTCCACTGGTTTGTTTTGCCGTTGTAGACAACAAAAGCGGGCCGGATAAAATGGTGTGGGACCCTTCTTTCAATCTCTTCAGAAAAAGGGAACTTGAGATTTGCCTTAGTGCTTGGCTTATTGCATCTAGAGCTGCGTTGGGATGACCCGCTACTCCTCTTCTCAAGGATCTCTAATTATTGTGGGTACATTTTGAGGTTGATTGGGTAAATTTGGGGCCTTATGCTATTTTATAAACACTGATATAAATAGATGTATAGCAAATCAACATTTCAAATATATAGATTTAAAATGCAAATTAAGAGCACACATTATCTAATGTACCAAATGATTAATTATTGATATAGGGAAAAAAATTAAGCTTATTATTCTTTGTTTTTATTTTTTTATTTGACATAAAAAGTCATGTGTGCATATATATATATATATATATAATACACCATATATAGTCATTTACAATGCTTTCATCCACACGACAACATAGTCCTCTTCAACAACTTTCAACTTTAAAGACCAGCTACATATTAGAGTACCAAACACACTTATGCATTATACATATCAAAGAGACCAAGCGACAGAGTTTTTTCAAGCCAAGAACTTCTGAAAGAGGCTTTGAAATTTTTCCATTTCATTTCCAGGGAGAGCTACCAAAACATTAACCCCACTATTGCTTCCACCACCTTCTTTGAGATCTGGGAACAACAAAATGATGTCCTTCCTATGATACACCACTGGACAACTGTACCTTGGCCTCCCCCATGGATATTCTACTTCATCAAATCCTAATCTCCACCAAGAAGAAACCAAGAACTCCCCATGTGGAAATCCTTTGTACAACTCGCCCCAGTCTATCACAGACCTTGCATACTTATCTGTCATTCTCCTTGCACCTTCAGAAACCATCTCCACCAGCCTTGCAAATGGCCCTTCATTCAATTCCTTGCATGTGGCTGTTGCATACGCGGTGAGGACCGCGTTTCCGGCATAAGATGGTGGCAATGGGGGGTTCAATCTTGACCTTATGTCAACAGCGTAAAGGATGGTGGACATTCTATCCATGTTGATCCCAGTATCACATGATAATGCCTTGCACTGCCATATATGAGCCGTCACAACGTTAAAGCCCGTGATAGGCGCATTCGGGTGGACCCCACTGGCAGCTTTGGCCTTCTCTTTAAGGCTGTTGATGTTGTCCGAGGTCAGCCGGAAAATATTGAAGGCAAGGTCTTCTTGGGTGGCTACAAAGACAGGAGGGTTTGAGTCTTGGCCTGTGGGGTTCTTGAGCTGGACCAGCTCAGGGTGTGGGAATGTCACATGTGGCGGTGATCGTGAGGCCAGGAGGTGACGGTCATGGCTGAGAGTGACAGCCAGGGGTTTGTTATGACCTAGGGCAGCCAGATTGTCCAAAAAGAGTTTGAAGCTTAGGCCATCCAATGTTGTATGGTTTATAGAGAGGCCCATTGCAAAGCCACCACACTTAAATGATGTCAACTGTAACAAATGAAGTAGAATTATGAAGCTAGTTCATTTTAATTACTAGTATTTGATTTAGGAACGAAATATGTTTAGGATTTTTTTTTTCTTTTCTTTTCTATTAAAATACTAATATTGTAATCTTTATTATATAAACCTTATAAACTTATTTTTAATCTGTCGTTAATAAGTAATTTTGACATTTTTATATTATATTATTATAAGATTATATGCTTTTTCTTTATACGTAATAGTTGTCAAATTAAAATGATGGAGATCAACAATAGTTTCATTTATAAATTGTTCAAAATTTTAGTTTCTTTTAAAATAAAATAAAATATATTAAGTGCATGAGAATATTGATATTACAATAAATTATGTTCGATGACATGAAATTTCACATGCATATATGATAAATATGTAAAGATTATCAAATATAATGATTAGACCAACATAAATATTGATTTAATGTAAAATTATACATAAGCAAGCATGAAGTATTGTGGCTGGAAGCCTGGAAGGAAAGAGAGATCAGAAACAAGTACACATTTATCACTTATTTCCAAGGTAGTAATATATTGTATATTCAATCCTTTTATTGTCCACAGTCCACAATCTATAAAATCAAAGCTTGAGTAGTTAGATCCAATTAAAAAAACAAAAAACAAAAAACCTAGCACGTGCGTAGGCTAGATATGAGAAGTTAGAAACCATAATTATGCAGTGATAATTCTAGTATAAAGTTATAATTTTTGCTGTAAGTTTTCTACATGACAGACTGTAACAGGTTATTTATTGTTTTTACATTTACTTATCATTTTTTCTCCACTCCTTATAGTCTGTCATGTGAATTGCAGTGGCAAAATTGTAATTTACTTACTTAAATTTTTTTTTTTTTTTACGTGGGGTTGGAATTTTTGTTATGCAATCTAATGTCTCTTTTTCTTCTCACTGCAGGTCTATTTGATCGGAATGGTAGGCTGACTCCCCAACTAACTTATTAATTATGAGTTCATTACAAATTCATCTTTAAGGCATAAAGGAAATAAAAAGTAGCCAACCATCACCTGTCCACAAATAGTAAGTAGAGTATTACAGAACATGAGATCTTATCAAGATGGCAGATCTAATAATTGAGGTCCAAAATTGGTTGGTCATAAATGTCTTTATGTCCCCTTCAATTAATGGCGGGAAAGCCATTACACAGTAGTAAGAGAAAATTATTGTGTACTTCTAAACTATCATAAATGCATACTTTCTCATCTCACATAAATTGTGAGTCACACTAATTAAATTCATGGTAGGACCTACCATTTATGTAAGAGAGAGGAGTACACAATTATGGTACTCCGAGAGTACCTAATAATTTTTCGTAAGATAATAGTATCAAAATTTTCCTAAAATAGATTATTAATTAATACTCTAATGGCACTCGTTAGTCTGACTTTTTTTTTATATCTAACAATATATAAAGTGATACATTATTTAAAATTTTAAATAATATAACATTAAATATGTTTTTAGATTTATAATATTTAATTTAAAACGAAATAGAAGAATTTCAATCTTTATTTACCACCTTCAGAATTGATTTAAAAAGGAAGAAATAGAAATTATTTGAAAGCTAAATGGCATTGGATTTGTACCTGAAAAATGCATAGTGGCTGATCATCTGGTTTCAAGAATTTGGAAGTCTTACAAACCAGCTGAGCAAAAGCCGGATTGGGATAAACCAAATCTCCAATCTCATCCAATGTATACTCACTAGAAGCTACCACAAAGCCAGCTCCAGCAGCATTGCAGTCAATCTCAAGACGAGATGTTTCAGAATTTAGCTTCAATCTTCCGGCAAAGAAATCATAGGGGACTAGTATTTTTGCTAGTGTGTTCTTGAGCGTGTCAGCTACAATTTTAGGAGAGAAATCTTTGTGGGATGGAAAGAAATGAACAGTTTCAACGTCAAAATTGAGAACTTGATCTATGTTGGATAAGAACAAGGTTCTTTTCTCAGTTTCTTGGGATGGAAAAACTAGAGACGATTTGTGAACAGTGACCTTGAGATCTTGGAGGAGAGACGGGGGTCCTTGGCATATGGTTCCCATGGTGTGTAATTTTTGGTTGTGATATGTATTATCGATCATGTAATTTATAGTAGTGTGGACCAAGGATATTGGAAGCAAAATGCTACAATAAATATGGTTCTAAGATATTGTGAAATATAGGTCCAAATCATGACACGTATGGGAGTGAAACTGGACACCATAAAATCATTAAATTTTCTCATGACTAAGCCTAGAGCAGGTATTCAGCCAAAAAAAAAAAAAAAAAAAAGCCTAGACCAGGTGAGACTCCTATTACTTCTACTATTTGCACTAATTTTTTTTTTTCAAATATTTTCATGAATAAAATGAGTATCAAGAATATTCCATTTATCTGCCCCCTTGCTACATAATTACTAAAGTGGTTGAGTAGGTTTTATAGATAAAGGGAGACAGGTGTATTCAACGGCTATACATTTTGGTTGGAAAGAAAATGTGTGGTGGTGTGTGCTTGCATAGGTTCTAGTAATGTTTAGCTACTTTAACATGCAATTAATCTTTTTTTTTTCACTCCTCTCTTTCTTTAATATCATCGCACTGCAACAAAATGTATTTTTAGCGACGAAACTTAGTGAGAATTATTTTTTTCGATGCTAAAATTACAGATTTAGCAACGAAATATGGATTTTGTTGCTAATAATGAAAAAAATTATAACATTTAACAACGAAAAGTAATTTTCGTCGCTATTGTTGATTTAAAATAGGGGCGCCAACAGGGAAAAACTAGGTGCGAACTTAATTAATCTATAGTGACGAAATATTTCATCACTAAAAGTTGAGATTTTTAGTGATGAAATATTTCATTGCTATAGATATTGCTTTGAACAGTATTAGCGATGAAACCCATTTCGTCGCCAAAGGTAACCAATAGTGATGAAACTAAATCGTTGCCAAAAGTCCAATGCATATAAACCGGCAGCTTTAGCGTTGAAATCATAATTTGTAACAAAAAGTTAGAAACAACGATGAAATAAATTTTGTCACTAAAGAGTACAGCTTAAATGGGTTAAATTTTAGCAAAAAAAAAAAAAAAATTCTTTTCTCACATAAACTTTCATTTCTCCCACCCACTCACTTAAAAAATTTTCAGCCCTCCCTCTCTCATTATCACTCACTCCCAAACACAAACACAAACTCAAAGACAAACACAAACACACACATCCCTCTATCTCTCTCTCTCTCTACCAAATCTCTCCTCCTTGATCTCTTGGTTAGCTTCTACTAGATTTTCAGTCGTCAAACTCTTATCCATGGTTTGACTTCTCTTAACATGAATCTAAGGTAAAATCTCCATAACCCACATTCTAATATCTTTGGGTTTTTATCCTATACTATTAGGATTGCTCTTTATGTTGTGAGTTTTGTTTTAGAAGTAGTTTGTTGTGTTTGTTGGTACATTTAAATTCTTATTGGAGGTTTTTAATTTAATGGAATGAAATGGATTTTATTGTTTGGCAACTATGTGAGTTGGGTTTCCTAAGAAATTATTTGAGTTTTTGATTAATATGGGAGATTGGGTTAATTTTAGAAAAATGGTTTCCTTGCATCTTGAAATGTCTTTGGCATATGTGGTTGTGATTGTGGTGTTAAATATAAATTTGTGCAAGTAATATGAGCACGTGTCTTTTGTTTATCAAGTGTTTGACAAATTGCCTATATGAGTTACGAAACGGATTTTGTTGTTTGGCAACCATGTGAGTTGGGTTTCTTGAGAAATCATTTGGGTTTTAATTTATATTGGAGATTGGGTTAATTTTAGAAAAATTCCATACATTTTGAAATGTCTTTGGCGTATGTGGTTATGATTGTGGTGTTAAATTTAAATTTGTGTAAGTAATATGAGCATGTGTCTTTTGCTTACCAAGTGTTTGACAAATTGCCTATATGAGTTATGAAATGGATTTTGTTGTTTGGCAACCATGTGAGTTGGGTTTCTTGAGAAATCATTTGGGATTTCGATTTATATGAGGGATTGGATTAATTTTAGAAAAAGGGTTTCCTTGCATTTTGAAATGTCTTTGGCATATGTTGTTGTGATTGTGGTGTTAACTATAAATTTGTGTAAGTAAAATAAGTATGTGTCTTTTGCGTATCAAGTGTTTGACAAATTGCCTATATGAGTTATGAAATGGATTTTGTTGTTTGGCAACCATGTGATTTGGGTTTCTTGAGAAATCATTTGAGTTTTTGATTTATATGGGAGACTGGGTAATTTTAGAAAAGGGTTTCCTTGCATTTTGAAATGTCTTTGGCATATGTGGTTGTGATTGTGGTGTTAACTATAAATTTATGTAAGTTGTTAGTTTCTAAGGAATTAAGAACTAATGTATTAGAACTTCAATTTGTAATGTTGGCAAACCATGATCAAAACGTTTTAGTCTTGTTTAGATTTGCTCAAAGTGTATTTATATGTAAAGTTGGAATCGAGTGTTCTGCAGAATTTACTATGTAAATTTGCCTGGCTTGATTGATCGAAAATTCGGCTCGATCGATCAAAAGTCGTGCAGATTATTTTTCTGTAGAATTTTCCAACTCAGCCCAAGCCCATTTGACGTGTAGGGTTTTATGTTTTGCCCTAGGTATAAAATGGAAAACCCTAGCCATGTTTTAAGGTTGTTCTTTATGCTGTGTGTGTGAATCTTTTGTGAGATCTAGAGGTGTTTACCTTCACATATACTTAGAGTTATCAAGACTATGTCAAGAATCAAGACTATGTCAAGAACTTGATGATCGTTTCAGTTGCTGATCAAAGAGCTTAAAGATACACAAGCGGGAGTGCTTGTACTTGCTGGGAATCCAAGAAAGAAGTAGTCCATGGACTCGGAGCTGTCATGTGGTCGTGGTAATAAGTTTCCTACTTGAGATAGCAATAGGATGTTAGTGGTCTAAGTCGCTATTGTGTAAACTTCAATTCTTTCATAATGGATTTGGTTTACCTTGAGGATAGCTAGGTTAAATCCTCCCCAGGTTTTTTATCGGTTTGGTTTTCCTGAGTCATCATATCTTTGTGTTCTTTACTTTTCGCACTTTACATTGATATGATATATTTTTGTTAACCTAGAGTTGTTTAATTTGACTAAGTAATCACTTGGCTAATTAACTAGGTTAATCTGGTTGTGTTTTAAGGGGTCTAAAAATGAACAAGTGGTATCAGAGCAGGTAGCTCTCTTGTTGTAGATCCTTTGATCTAAGAGGTGATCCTTGACCCCGGATGTCATAGAACATAGACACTTTCTTGTTATTCCACTTCACTTTGATGGGAATAATTATGCTTATTGGAAAGTAAGGATGAAAGTATTCCTGAAATCTATTGATGAGAGAGTCTAGAACTCCGTTGAATATGGATGGTAGAAGCCCACTACTCCTATGAGTGAGTGGCAAACTTCTCAGAAAGAAGCGGCCGCTTTTAATGGCAAAGCTATGAATGCTATTTTTAATACTGTTTTTATGGAGGAATTTAAGAAATTTCTAATGTTAAGGTTGCTCACACTACTTGGAATATCCTCCAGACTATGCATGAAGGCACAAAGGCAGTTAAAACCAATAAGTTGCAGCAATTAACAACTAGATTTGAAAGCATTAGGATGTCTGATGATGAATCTTTTGATGAATTCTATACTAAGCTTAATGATATTGTTAATTTTGCATATAATTTGAGTGAAATCTATGATTAACCTAAAATTGTTAGGAAGATTCTTAGATTTTTGACTGAGAATTTTAGATCCAAAGTGACTGTCATCACTGAAAGCAAGGATGTGAACTTCATCCCTGTTGATGAACTTGTAGGATCTCTTTAGTCCTATGAGTTGGACCTACCTAAGACTAGCAAATCCAAATCAATGGCTCTTAAGTCTGTTGATGATGTTGATATGAATGGATTTGATGATGAGCTCTCTGCTACAAAGATTGTCTATTTTGCCAAGAACTTAAGAAACTTTCTTAGGAACAACAACAGAAGGGCAAGAGGTAAGAACAATGCTGAACCTAGAAACTTTAGGAGGAATGATCCCACTAAGGTGAACAACACTGAAAAACCTAAAGAAAAATTTGGTCAATCTTCTAACAATTCTATGGGTCAACAATGTTTTGGGTGTCAAGAGTATAGTCATGTGAAATTTGAATGTCCAACATTCTTAAGGTCTAAGGGTAAGGATGTGGCTGTAACCCTTAGTGATGATGAAGTTTCTGACAATAAGTCTGGTAATGATGAGGATGGAAACTTCATTACTTTCACTGCTACTGCGGTAGTTGATGAAAGTGTTGCTGTTGAAGAGAACCCTTCTGATGGGGAATTCTCTCAGGATGCAGATTTACAAGAAGCCCACAATAAACTTTGCAAAGTTGCTGCAAAGGATGCTACGAGTATTGATCTAGGCTTAAAGAAAATTGCATCTTTTGAACTTGAAAGGAAAAATTTGCTTGTGAAACTATTTGATGCTAATGGATTGTTGAATAATGTGAAGACTAAGAACATGCTCTTGCTTGATAAAGTTAAGAATTTGGAACTTGAACTATCTGTTTCTAGAGAACAAACTAATAGGTCTGCAAGCTCCAAACTTGATCACATGCTGAGTGTTCAAAAGTCTCCATCTGACAAAACTGGTTTAGGTTTTGTAGAAAGCATCTCTGTGCCTGAACCCCATTCCATAAACTTTGTTCCTTCTTTTGAACCCCCTGTGAGTGAGGTTGTCAAACCCTCTGTGAGTGAGGCTGCTAAATCTATAGAAGTTACACCTCCTAGGAAGATTAGGGTTGATCTTTAAGAGTCTAAACCTAAGGCTTCTAACCCTCCTAAAGGCAAGTTGCATGATAAGCCTAGGCACATTCGTCCAAACTATTTCAAGTTGCAAGCTGCTAAGTGAGTAAATAAGCCAAAAGTACCTGTGCCTCAAGCACAAGATCCTATGGTACTTATTGGTGAATTGGTAAAGGCTCTAAACTTTTATTCCAATCCTAGAGTTGGTCATCATTCTAATTTGAATAAGAACTCCAATGCTCGAGGTGTATCTAAAAGTTTTGGATACAAAAGGCTTAATCAAATTGAGTCTTTCTAACATGGTCCTTGTGTGCTTCATCGCTCTACTCTTTGTGACCATTGTTCTTTGCTGTTTTGTTTTCTTTGTTTTTCTAGGATTTGCATTGCATAACATTCATGCATTTCATTCTAGGATTGTTTTTTGTTTTTTTCAAAAAAAAAAAAAAAAAAAAGAAAAACAAACAAACAAGTGGAAGCAAAATGTGTTTTGTATTATTTTTCAAATCAAGGTTAGCCAATTTATTTTTACATAACATGTGTGTATAATTTGTTTAGCTTTGATGAGCTTATTTTTTGCACTTTACTAGTTTGAGCTGTGTAGTGCATGTTGTGGGGGAAGATGTTTATAGTTTTTGATCACATGATCTTGATCTTGAAGTCACATGTCTTTGATTGACAGACTTGAACTTTTTGAAAAAGACATAAATAACCATCTCACCTCTGTTTACTAGCCAATCATGAACACCTTAGTGCATATCATATGATTTTATGCTCGAGAAAGTGTAGCACATGCACAAAAAGAATATAAGGTGTAGCCTTGGTTTAAATGCTAAAATTGGTGTGTACATTATTGGGCTATAATAATGTCAAATAAAATAAAATTTGTGTGTACATTATCCTGGCTATCTTTAATAAGTTTCTAATTAAATAAAATTGGTGTGTACTTTATGAGACAAATCAAGAAACTTACATGATTGCACGCTTTTATTCTAGGAGATGTGGGAGTTTTATGATGTAACTCTTTAGGTGATAGTCTCTTTAAAGTTTATGTGATGAATTTTGTAGAAATTGTGGTTAATTACTATTCACATGTCACCTCACATGTATCTCAAACTTTTGCTAGTTGTACACACTACATAAGTTACTCTTTACTAAACTTTGTACATGTTATTGTGTGTGATTTTGGTTTGGCCAACCAAGTTTGAAAATTTCTTGAGTTTTATGTAAAACATGTTTGCTGTTTGAGAATTTAAGGATAATTGATGAAAATCTTATTTTTGGGAAATCTGGGTTCAATACAAGTTTGTTTTAGAGCATTTCATCTCATTTTCATGCATTTTGTTCATAAAATACTATGCTTTGAGGAGTTTCTGCATAAAATTGCTCTGTTTTTCAAAAAATTGTGTTTTCTAGATTTTCGATCAATCGAGTCTGTTTTTCGACCGATCAAAAATGCAATTAAAATTTTGTTTTGAATCTGACCAACTCGATCGCTGTTGGATCAATCAAAAGTGATTTTCGATCGATCGAATCTAATTTTTGATCAATCGAAAATTGTATAGAGAGTTTTTTAAAAACATTTGTTTCTCACGTGTTCAAACACTATTTAAAAACTTTCAAAAGCTTTTCTCTCTCTATTCCATCGGTCTAAGATTACAAGCAAGATTTTTTTCATTTTCGCCCAAATTTCTTCAAGGGTTTTTTTCATCTAAGGCTGGTAAGACCTTTATACCCCTCCTTTTCATTTATTTTCATGATTCATGCATTTTGGGGATATTTTCGAACCTAAGGAAAATTGAGATTTTTTTTGTTTTAAGCATTTTCTTTCAAAATTGATCATTGGGTTTTTGTTATGAGATGTTATTAAACTGTTCCTTGGTGATTAATTGGATCAATTTGTTGATTTGGGAAAATTTGAATTTTCTAGGGCTTGAAACTACCCGATTTTGGGATTTTGTTCAATTCTGCTTAATTTGATGAAATTGGCTTGGTAGATTGATTCAATTGATCAATATAATGTGTTATCTCTCTTGTGTAATGGTCAATTGATCAATTTGTTGGATTTTGAGAAAGTGGGTTTTTCAAATTTTGGGTTTTTGATGTAAACTCTATGCTAAAGCCAATTTTGTGATCTTGGAGTAAAATTGAACTTATTCTCACTGCATTAGAGCATGCATAATGTGTTGATATTGTTCAAGCATCATATAGAATTGTTATTTCTATATATTTTTGTGCTAACTTGTAGTCTGCCCTTAGTTTTTTTTTTTTTTTTTTTTTTTTTATCTCTTTATTGTCTATCCTTCTGCTTTTTAGCATCATGTCTAGGAAGACTAGAGCTAATAGGAAATCATCCTCTACTTCTTCCCCCACCTTCGATAGTGAGAGATTTCTGAGTGAGAAAAACCAAGTAGCATATGAGAAGCTTAACCTTCGTAGGAATATTTGGGCTGAGAGGAAGGTTTTGTTAAACGAGTTGGATGGTGAGATTAGGAGAACTTTGACCATAGGGGCTGGTTACCTCTGTTGGATGTTGATCATCCTCCTACAGCTACCTTGATCAGAGAGTTCTACTCGAATCTCTCGGTCCACGCCTATGATTCCAACACTCTTGTGAGGAGTTGGATACGGGGTGATGAGTACACCATTACTCCTTCGATAGTGGCTGATGCTCTTGGGGTGCCATTGGTTTAGCATCCTGTTTATCCGTATGATGAGTCTCCACCCCTTGATGACATTATGTCATTTATGACTGGTACTTCTATCCAGTGGGGTTCTGATCCTCGGATCACCTCTCACGAGTTAACCAAGACTCATTATCTCTTTTTCTGGATTTCTTGCCATTCCATCTGGCCTATCTCTCATTTGCATACCATTCCTATAGAGAGATGTGCATTTTTGTATGCCTTTGTTACTGATGCTCCTATGAGCTTTCCTCATCTTTTCATTCGTTCTTTGATTAAGGTTCATAGGAGTAGTTCTACTGCTCATGCTCTTTTCTTTCCGATTTTCATTCATCAGATTCTTTTGCATTTAGGGTTAGAGGACTTTCTCGCGTCTGAGTCTATTCATATTATAGCTCCCATAAGTGCCACCTTTCTTAGGCAGAGGGCTGCTCAGATGAGAGCGAGCTCTAAACATCCTAGGGTTGAGCCTTTTGGTGTCGCACCTCCTTCTCCCTCTTCTACAGGTGATACTTTAGGTGAGGCGTCTATAAATCCGATTGTTGCTGTTGCTGCTATTCCTCCACCATCTACTTCAGATGATTCAGACATTTGTCACATGTTGGAGACTATCGTGACCGTTCAGGCGGCTTATAGTCAGATTTTGGTGGACATGCTTGATAAACTTCTTGCCATTTGGCAATTCGTCACAAAAAGGGGGAGGTTTTTTTTTTTTTTTTTTAAGTTGTGGAGCTTTAGATTGTATGTAGGTGCTTCATTATGTATTTATTCTTTTGGCTCATGATATATTTTGTTTGGGTTGTCCGTGATAGGGGGAGATACATTGATTGTATATGTTTCTTGTTTCACATTGCTTATTGATTTATATTTACGAGGTTATTCATTATATATTGTCTTTATTTTGTGTTATGTGAAATCAAGAAGTTATTTCGTCTTACTTATATTTTCCACACATCCGTGCTGTTGTCTACACTTGCATCTGATACATAGTAGTTAGGTTGAATTTGTTATGTTGGGCTATTTTTATGTAAATTTTGATCATTTTGTTAAGTTTGTGTTTTGTCACGGATTGCGAAATGGTGAGTTTGTTAGGTTCTAAGGAATTAGGAACTAATGTATTAGAACTTCAATTTGTAATGTTGGCAAACTATGATCAAAAAGTTTTAGTCTTGTTTAGACTTGCTCAAAGTGTATTTATATGTAAAGTTGGAATCGAGTGTTCTACAGGATTTACTGTGTAAATCTGCCTGGTTCAATCGATTGAAAGTCATGCAGATTATTTTTCTGCAGAATTTTCCAACTCAGCACAAGCCCGTTTGACGTGTAGGGTTTTATGTTTTTCCCTTATGTATAAAAGGGAAAACCCTATCCAAGTTTTGAGGTTGTTGTGTGTGAATCTTTTGTAAGATCTAGAGGTGTTTGCCTTCACACATACTTAGGGTTATCAAGAATCAAGACTATGTCAAGAACTTGATAATCGTTTCAGTTGCTGATCAAAGAGCTTAAAGATACACAATCGGGAGTGCTTGTACTTACTGGGAATCCAAGAAAGAAGTAGTCTATGGACTCGGAGCTATCACGTGGTCGTGGTAGTAAGTTTCCTACTCGAGGTACCAATAGGATGTTAGTAGTCTAAGTCACTATTGTGTAAACTTCAATTCTTTCATAGTGGATTCGGTTTACCTTGAGGATAGCTAAATTAAATCCTCCCCAAGTTTTTTACCGATTTGGTTTTCTTGGGTCATCATATCTTTGTGTTCTTTACTTTCCGCACTTTACATTGATATGATATATTTGTGTTAACCTAGACTTGTTTAATTTGACTAAGTAATCACTTGACTAATTAACTAGGTTAATCTGGTTATGTTTTAAGGGGTCTAAAAATAAACACAAGTAATATAAGCATGTGTCTTTTGCTTACCAAGTGTTTGATAAATTGTCTATATGAGTTATGAGATAGAATTTCTTGACTTGTGTTGTGATGATTGTTATATGAGGTTATGGGTTGTAATCCTAGTTTTTTATATGTACTAACACATGTAGCTTTAAGGTTTAATCAAGTCTCAAATTTTTCGCATAGGGTTAAAATTATATTATTTTTCTTTTGTGACTTTATACAGATTTGAGTTAGATGCATTACATGATTTTTAATAAATTATAGAAAACTTATTTTGAAATAAATTTTTGATGGTACATACTAGACATATAAGGGCTTCTCCCTATTTAATTTAAAGCTTTTTGGATAAAACTAAGTGGATCAAACGAATTTTTAAAAAGAGCTGACCTGTTGCAAATTTAATCAGAAAGTAAGATTAGAATGTTGAGACTATAAGTAGTTTACTACAAGCTTTTGTTGTGGGCTATCTTGTAAGTTCATATGTTCTTTCATTGAGAAGTGTTTTACTTTGGCTAATTTTATCATGGTTTGGTAATGACATGCTTTGTATTAAGTTGGTAAATGCACATTGTTTGTGGTAGGGAAATAAAAGGTTTTGGTAGTGTTAAAGCCTATAAGTTTCTTGTATGCTTGCTTGGTTCCCGTTTGGGTAGGTGTATTCGTCTTAGGATGGTAAAGTTAGGTTTTAGGGACTTAGGTTTTGATTGAGTTATATTTACTGGTTACTTTTTTTTCAATACTTGAAGCATTTGGAGGTCTTAGTGGTGTGGAGAGATGAGTATATGATATTTTGATGGTTTGGGTGCTATGAACTTGTTTTAAAACAAATGGGCAATGAAGTGTTAACCATGAAAGTTTAAGTGCTTTGAGGTTTTGATTTTTGCACATAAAGTGTTTGATATATTACCTCAATGAGTTATAAAGTTGTGATATATATATATATACATGTATGTATGTATATGTATATGTATATAAAGTTTGTGAAATCTGAAATTTTGTTTAAATTATTTTTCTCTAAAGGTGAGTATGTCATACTTTGATGGTTTGGGTGCTATGAACTTGTTTTAAAACAAATGGGTTATGAAGTGTTAACCATGAAAGTTTATGTGTCTTAAGGTTTTGCTTTTTGCACATCAAGTGTTTGATATATTACCTCAATGAGTTATGAAGTTGAGTTTAATTTATTGTTGTTGATTATTCAATTTGAAGTTGGACTATGTGATATATATATATATATATATATATCTGTGTGTGTGTGTGTGTAAAGTTTGTGAAATCTGAAACTTTGCTTAAATTATTTTGCTCTAATGGTCACCCAATCACTATTTTTGTTGGGTAATGGATTTTGGAGGTCTTGATGGTGTGAAGAGGTGAGTATATGATACGTTAATGGTTTGGGTGCTATGAACTTGTTTTAAAACAAATGGGTAATGAAGTGTTAACCATGAAAGTTTAAATGCTTTGAGATTTTGCTTTTTGCACATAAAGTGTTTGATATATTACCTTAATGAGTTATGAAGTTGGGTTTAATTGTTTGTTGTTGATTATTTAATTTGAAGTTGGACTATGTGATATATATATATATATATATATGTATGTATGTATATGTATATGTATATAAAGTTTGTGAAATCTGAAATTTTGTTTAAATTATTTTGCTCTAGAGGTGAGTATGTGATACTTTGATGGTTTGGGTGCTATGAATTTGTTTTTAAAACAAATGAGTAATGAAGTGTTAACCGTGAAAGTTTAAGTGCCATGTAGTGTCTCTTCTTTCTCTTGGCCTTTTGGTTTCTTGAAATCGGATATTCAGCTATCAACCTTCCCTACAAAACTTTTGCCTTCTCCCAACATGATTCCAGGGTAATTTTCCTTGATTATTTGTCTCTATGATTTATGAGTTTTGGTTTCTTGATTTGTTGTTGTTGTATTTGTTTATATGAGATAAAGGGTTTCATTCCATGTTTTTAATATTCTTTAACATGTAGTTTTAACGTGAATAAAGTCTCAAAGCATTTGGGCTAATTTTGAAACTGTAGCAATTTTCTTTTGGGAACCTAAATCTGTCAAAGAGAAATTTCAATTAGCTACAATACGTGATTTTTAATAAATTATAGAAAGATTATTTTGTACTTAATATTTTATGGTACATACTAAACATATAAGAGCTTATCAGTATTTACTTTCAAGTTAATTAGATAACTTTTCATGGACCAAACAATTTTTACAAAAGAGCTGACTTGTTATGTAGTGAATCTGAAAGTATTGCGAGTATGTTGGGATTTTGTGGAATTTACTTGAAACATTTGTTGAGTGGGTTGGCTTGCAAATTCCTGCATTTTCCTCGACATGTGTTTTACTTAGCTAATTTTAATAATGGTATGATTTAATCACTTGTAGTAGTGTATTAAAATGCTTTGGTTGTGTTATGGTCCTTCGGATCACTCTTTTTTTTTTTTTTTTTGGGTGGCAATTGATTCTATTTTAAATCTGAAATTTGTTGCTTTTATGTCATTCTGATTGACTTAGATTTGATGATCACTGTGAAAGCCTGAATTTTGCTTCGTATTGATGTTTATGTGGGAATTTAGTTTAAGTTCTTGAATTGTGTTAGATCTGGTAATTGAGACTATTTTTTATTTGTCTTTGTAGTGTATGGCTCTATGCATTAATGCCTAAATTGGGTTTTTTGTTGTTTACTTTGATTGAATTATAGAGTAAATGATTTAGTTCTAGCAAATATGTGGTAATTGAATTATGCAATGTGAGGTTGACAGCCAAATTGGGTTTGAAGTTTGTGTCTTGGATGAACATATATATATATATATATATATACACAAATATTCAATAGAGATGTTTCTTATAACATAGTTAATGTTTTTACTTTACAATTTTAATGCAGTATTGTTTTTACATTTGTGCAGATTTCTTATTGGTGGCTTTTCGGGCATTTTTTTTGGCACTACTTGAAGACGTTTGAGGAAATCTTCTTTTAGCCCTTAGTATTTTATGTTATTTTCTGTTATAAAGCATCTTGTGTTATTGTATGTGTTGGAAACAATTTGTATGGATGGATTGAATAGAATACTTTTTTTTTTTTTTTTTTTTTTTATACAAGATAGAATTTCTAATCTAACCTAATCTAAGTGTATATGTGTGTGAAGCTCCTTTCTGGAGACTTAAACCTTGGCCCTTGCCCTCCACACCCCTCAAGCATTTATACTTGTGGAGTGACCACTACACCAAGGGTGTGAGGTGGTAATACATGTTTTTTTTTTTTTTTTTTTTTACATTTGGAATGTATGGATCATTTTCTTATAAATGTGTAGTTGACATAAATGTGTTATTCAAGTGTGAGGAGTTAATAATGTAATGACAAGTTTTATACAGGAAAAAAAATGAAAACAGATAAGTAGCTTTAGTGAAGAATTTTTACATCACATTTAGCTACATTTAGTGACAAAATTTTTCATCGCTAAATGTAACTAAATTTATAAAAAACAATTTCAGCAACAAAAATTTTTGTTGCTAAATATAGCTGAATATTTTAAACAAAAGTTTTAGCAATGAAAATATTTGTCGCTATAAGTACCCGAATATTCTTAAAAATAGTTTTAGCGGCAAAAATATTTCATCGCTAAAAATTATCTAATAAAATAAGGTACATGTAGCGACAAAATAGTTTCGTCACTGAATAGTATTTTTAATAAGGAAAACATTTGGTGATAAAATAATTTTGTCGGTAAAAGTGTTTTTATTTTAAAACAACTTGGATCTTTAGCGATGAAATTTGTTGAAAGTTTTCATTGCTAATACTTTTAGCGACAGAGCTATAGTGACGAAACGAATTTCGTCAGTAAAAAGAAGAGTTTGTCACTAAAAGTACTAGGCGAGAAATATTGGACTTTTAGTGATAAAAGTTTTCGTCGCTAAAAATACATTTTGTTGTAGTGATGGTGCACACCACAAAAAAGTTAGGTTTTTTTCAAGGGCCAAAACTCTTGAAAATTTTACAAAAAGCCTTAAAAAAAACATTATTTTAAGGGTCTGAATGACCATTGACGGCCTTTGAAATAAATGCCATCAAAAAATAAATTTCAATGACCTACGTGACCCTTGAAACAAGTGATAAAGGGTCTCCCCACCTCCAAAAATTTAAAAATAAATAAAAATATAATAACCATTTTTGAGGGTATCCCAACACTCAAAATAAGATTTTTCTCTTTCAAAAAAACATCTATATATATGTATGTGTGTATTTAAAAAAATGAAGAATAATATTTATTATTGTTACGTTTCTGTTAGGTCACATCAACAGCGATGTCATCATTTTCTTTCCATCCTTTAATATATATATATATATATATATATGAGTGTGTGTGTGTGTGTGTGTGTGTGTGTGTGTGTGTGTGTTCCTCTTTTAAACTTTTCTTCTCCCTATCTAAAAACTAAAAATAAAAATATTTTTTTCTCCCTATTAGTCCACACCTACTGTTACACTTTCTCCAACATTTCCCCTCCCTTTTTGCCTCTTTCTCTCCCCACTACTCTCTAGTTTACCATTAAACTTCCTTAATCTTTTTGTCTTTCTTATGCTTTGACTTTTTTTTTCCCCCATTCTATTTTGTATAAATTTGATATCATTTCTTCCATTAAATCCATATTTTTCCTACACGGAAACTCTCTCTCTCTCTCCCCCTTTCTCTCTCTCTCTCTCTACATTCTTTTGATGGAATTTTTGTTCTTTCTTATAACTATAATTAAGTTTGATGGTTTTTTTTTTTTAAATGTGTTTTTGTATCGTGTTTTTTTTTTTTTTAAATTCCCATCTCAAAGTTTTATCTCTCGCTTTTATAGCTTTGGTTGAATTTTGGTTTGGGTTAATAGTTATTATTTATTTTTTTATTTATTTTTTTGGAAATAGAAATTTGAGTTTATATTAAAATGCAACCTACATGGCTATGAATTTAACTATGCCTACATATTGTCTAAGTTATAAATTATTATAAAATATATTTTATTTGGTTGGTTTCATTTTAGTTTTCGTTAAAATAACAAAGTAATTTTGTGATAGTTTTAATTATCATGATAATTTCCTTATTCCTCAAGCAATGAATAATTTTAATATTAAATTTGAAATTTATAAAGTTTAGCTGTATATAAGGAAAATATAACACACTACAACAAAAGTTAGAAGAATATTGTGGAGTCGGAGAATTTGGCAACCCAGTGGCCCACTTTATACCAAGCCCAAGGCCCATGCCGAGGAGGAGGAAGCCCAATGCCCTCGCCGAGGACAACCCTGTCCTCGGCCAACCAAGACCATGGGAGGAGGAAGTAACGGCTACCCTAGGCGACCCCTCCAGGGCATCTGAGGAGAAAGACCAAGTACAACACATCAGTCGTGAAAGAGTGGCCGAGAAGTAAAGCCAGGATTGAATTGTCACTTCCACATTAAATACGCACAACTAATGTTCCGGCAGCATTAATGGGGAAATGACCCCAGAGTAGTGCTGCCTCGGTTCCTGCAATTCACAGGGAGTTTTGATAAGGTGGCTGATGGGACGAGTTGTCAGAGAGGGGCATGGATGATCAACAAGTGGAGGAAAAGGATCGTTGGGGAAGGACTATATAAGGGGAAGAAGAAGATCAAAGAGGGGGATGGATCCCGATGAAAGAAGGACTACCACCAAGCTCCTTGGACCGGGCCGAGGACAAACTTTTGAGGATAACTTCGATTCGTCTATGTTGAATGGTGGCGAACGCTGCATTGGGCGTTGTCCGCTTGCTAGGGCCTAGTTCTTGAACCCATTCTCTACAAATTCATTATATTGGGCTAGTTGGGCTTGAGTCCACTTACTCAACAGTAGAAGTGCTCGAACCCAGTCCCTACAATTGGCGCCGTCTGTGGGAAGAACTTGTGCACTAGCAAGCGCAGAGGGCAATTGTTCCTATGATGCTAACTTACGCAACGTTAGGCAGTTTTTCGTCACCACTGACGGCAGTGATTCCGGATCCCATCAAAAAAAAGAAAAAAAGAAAAAAAGAAACAACAAACAACGGCGCATTTGCTCAAGAAACGATTATCGCAGAAAAATAAAAGATTCAGAGAAAAAAGCGAATAAACATTGTAGCCTTTTTATTAAATAAAGGAAAAATACATTATACAAACAGAGGCTTAGACGAGCTTGTTCTAAAGCCAACTATACAAACAGAGGCCCAAACGGGCTTGTTCAAAAGCTAACCTTAGAAAGGAAGGCTGAGGCAGGCTTGTTTTAAGGCTACCAACAACCCCCGAGCCGATATGGATGGTACCGGCAAGGAGATTGGAGCAGATGCAAAAGCGTCTGATGGCCCTATCCCATGATGTTCACTTGATGCTCCCCCAGCCTCATGATAATTAAACATTGGAGGTGGCAACACCCAGGCACAGAATGTGACGTAGTCTTGCAAGCCTCCATCGGCGGGTAAGTTGGGCACGAGTCACTACCAGCTTGAAGGGCAGGCAGGGACGTGCACCGGAGAAAAATATGATGTTCTTCATGGACCTCCCTCCTAACTGCCAGATACGCTACCACAGGGATGACGCCTAAGCCTTGCCGCGCTGGAAGTCTGACGTGAACCACAATTGCTATGACCCTCGATCGAGGGAGGACCTTTGTCTTGCTTGCCCTGGCCCTCATCCAGAGCTGTCCCATTCCTTCAAGCCCTGATCACAATCTTGGCAAGGTTATCGAAGGGGCCTAAAGGGTTGGAGGATCATGTTTTCTGTTTAAGTAAAGGGTTCGTGAAGTGTGGAAGGACGATTCCCCCAGAAAGCCTTATATAGAGGGCGAAGGTTGGTGGGAATTGGTCCACACAGAATTCGAAAGAAGAATTATCAGCGACATTAATCTTGACCAAATTCCAAAGAGGCCACCAACCGCTGTATCTGCATTGATCCACGAGGATATTAATGAGGGCGCGCCTCGCACACCTAAGCGTCAGGCACATAACTCGAACAGTCAAAAGACGCCTCGTAATCAAAGGTGGCAAAAAATTGGAGTGAAGGAGGGGCTACTATCACACATGAGGTTAGAAATCCGAGCCGCCTCTGCCCAGGTCAGTGCTGGGCCAAGGGCCTAGTCTGAGGAATAATCCATTTCCGGCGAGGCAAGGCCGAGACCGTTATCGCTCTAGAAGTGAACATTCCAGTGTTGAGGACAAGTTCCTTCACCCTGAGCAGAGACGACGAAGCATTAGACTGAACCAAGGTCTTGCATGGTCCTCGGACTCAAAGCTATGGGGAAACTAATCACGTCAAGGAAAACCTGGGTACTAGACTGAACCAAGGTCTTGCATGGTCCTCGGACTCAAAGCTATGGGGAAACTAATCACGTCAAGGAAAACTTGGGTACTAGACTGAACCAAGGTCTTGCATGGTCTTCAGACTCAAACCTATTGGGAAACTAACCACGTCAAGGAAAACCTGGGTACTAGACTGAACCAAGGTCTTGCATGGTCCTCAGACTCAAGCCTATAGGGAAACTAGTTACTTACAGAAGAACATCTGCATTAGACTAAACCAAGGTCTTGCATGGTCCTCGGACTCAAACCTATGGGAAACTAGCTACTCAGAGAAGAACCTAAGGGTTCGGCAGCGCCAGGGTCTCGCACAGCCCTCAGACTCGGGTCCCTAGAGAGACTGGCTACGTTCAACAAAGGAGCAAACAAACACAAGCCCATGAGCATCAGTTAAAGCATTCAGAGGCACATTGAATTTAACCCCTTAGCACAGTCAGCAACTAATGACTTACCTAAGCATTTTTTTTTTACTGTTTACAGTACGTAATTCATGTGATGTAGAACCAATATTGTGGAGTTGTTTCCTCAGCATTCAATCTGGCAAAAATTGGTCGTGGTGCTAAGGTGGTTCAATTATCGATCAAGGTCCAAGTGGGAACTATTGCTAGGGGCTTTATGTTTTTTGGTTACCAATTTGAAATGAAAAACATACTGAGCTCCTGGGATTGTGAAGCTAATAATTAAAGCCCAGGCTATATAAGCAGCAAAACTCATCACAATAACATTAAACACCAAAAAAAAAAAGGAGGATTCATGCATTCAACTTGAAGCGTAGCATTACAGTGCTTAAAAGAAAAAAAGGATAAAAAACGAGAAAAAAAAAAAAAAAAACTAACTAAAACTAAACATAAGATAGAAGCTAGCTAAGCCAGCCTATTTCTTCAATTTAAGCTTCACTTCCCTTTGGGAGGCTGTCCAGAGGTATCCTCGGGGTCCTCGAAGCTCTGACCTAGGGGAACAGCCTACATAGGCACCACCTTGAGAGCTGTCTCCTTAGCTGGAGGGACAACTTTAGGGAGGTCCCCCTCAGCAAGAAGAACCTAGGAGTTAGCAGGAGGGACTTGAGGACCATCAAGGGGCTTCACCACATCTCGGGGCACTTCCAGGTTACTAGTTTCTCCTTAATCTGGCCCCCCTTGATGCCCAGTCTCCTCAGCAAGCTTATCAGTTGACACTGGATCATTGGCGGCGCTGGCCTGGCCTTCGTCCATCACTTTAGAAGCAGTGCTAGCTTCACGGTCAGCGGAGGCAGCCTCGTGGATGGCGGGGGGATAATACACCTTCTCGGCCCTCCTAAGCTCAGACGAGGCCTCAACCCCAGCTTGGTTGAGGGCATCATCCCAGGTCTGGGAGCAATAGCGTCTGCACACCTCGGGCACTTGAGCCTTGAGACTAGCCTCGGTCTTAGCCACTCCCTCAGCAAAGGCCTCCTCCTCCGCTTGCTCTTTGGAGCTCTCAGCATTTATCCTCGCAAACTCGGCCAATTCTTTAACCCTCAAGGCCTCATCCCTGGCGTACTCGGTAACGCCTTTGGCCCGCTCTGCCTTTGCCAGTTTCTTCTTTAAGTCGGCGATATGCTCTTTATTGACTAGCAGCTGACCCTCAACCTCTAGCAGGCACACTATCTGGTCCTCGGCCTGTTTCTTAAAGCTGGCTAGGTCAGATGCCGCGCTGTCTCTGGCCCTCGTTATCTCCGCTAGGTCTTCCCTTACCTTCTTAAGATCGGCCTCAGATTTCTTAAGGGTATTCGTAGCATCCAAGTACTTCTCGCGCTCCTGATCCAGGGCTCTACCCTAGTTGCCGGCCTCCTCTTCTAGCCTAAAGGTGGCCTGGATAGCCTACCAATCAAAACGAGTACACCGTAAGTCAGAAACTAAGGAATAAAATTCCAACAAAACCACAAGTGTCAGAAGTCTTACCATACCCAGGTACCTCTTGAGGTTACGGGCAATTTCTTGCCTCCTCATGCCCCTCAGCTCGGCCATGTTGACAGGAAGAAGTAGGGACCTCTCCAGGGCATCGGCCACGCAAGCGCCCTCTTCCCCTCGAAAGTCCCTAAGGGTGGCATCGTCCATCAAAGGCTTCCCATGAAGCATGGCTGCAAGTAGCCAGGCCTAGGGCTCGGACTGCTGAATGACCTCTTTTCCCTTGTCCTAGCCACCAATCCTCAGCTGCTTGGAAGGTCGGCAGGCTTTATCTTCCTCTTGGGAGGAATGAGATCTCCCCCCATCCACTGGGTCTTTGCCCTTGGAAGGCCTCTTCCTCTTCGGATTGGTGGACTCAGGTAGAGGGTCCGAGGTCGACAGAGTGGAAGACGGTTTAGTCTGCGTGGGCAAAGACTTAGGTGGGGGAGAAGGAAGCTTGAGCGGGGGAGAAGGAGGCTTGGATTATGACTTCCCTGGCGTGTCCTTCCCCGGCTGGCCCTTAAGTAGGTCGAACAGGCTAGTTTAGGGTTGTCTCTTGAAACCCATCTCAGTACCAGTCCTTGGTGACAGAAGGTCTGGTTCAGATAAATGGGGATCACCCAAGTCACCAGAGGGATCCTCAGATAGATGGACTTGGTCGAATGCACCAAATTCGTCCTCGGACGAACCCAGATCAACTACTTCTCCCTCGGCCTCCGCAACTTAGTGGGACGAGGAAGAGCCTGCCAACGGGACGCCCTCGGGGATGAAAGATCTTTTAGAAAACGAGAACCCGTGCTCCACCATGGTGATTTGGTGAAGCCTAGGGTCCTTGGCTCTAATCACGTGTCAGGGAGCCGAGAACGACTTCTGGAGCGGCTTATACCTGAGGATCTTGTGGGATGCTCTAACTTGGTTGTCAGCCTCATTCACAAAGATCTCCGCTCTAAGGACCTTTTCCAAGTCTTCCTTGTTGACTAAATGGAAGTGTCGTTCAAAGGCATGTGGATCTGCAAAAGAAAAGCTAGTCCCTGTTAGCAACCAAGCAATGCAAACGGTGAAAACGTAGCAGATCAACCTTCCTGTATTCCGAGTACCCTACCTGGCTTTCCCTCTACTGTCGGGTAGTAAAGGCCGTCGTGCCACTCCCCTGACACGATGAGAAAATCCTCATTCAACCCCTTGCTAGACTCAAGGAGACACTGGATGAGCCATCTTCATGTAGTAGAACTTATCCGTTAGGTGCTGGAGATTGTAGCACCAATTCACGTCATGATGGGTTAACCTCAACCCCATCTTCTCGTTCAAGGCATCCACGCAACCCAAGATCCTAAACACGTTAATGGCGCACTGGGTAGGGGCTAATCGGAAATGCCTAAGATAGCCCCTCATCACTGACCCCATAGGGATCCTTATACCACATTCAAGGAAGGCGATTATAGGAATCACTACTTCACCAACCTTCCTCCTAATATACCATTCCCCCTCCTCGCAGTACCTCAGACCCATGTTACCGGGTATCCTATGAGTGGCGATGAATTCCTCCATCGCCTCCTCAGACTCAACCAATTTCTTAAACCTACCCATCCTGAAAGACGGCTAAAAGACTCCGGGAAGAGTGAAAAGAAGAGTGGAGTAGAGGAAGAGGAAAATCAGAAAGGAAAAAGTATAAGATGGAGTAAGGAGAAAACTTACGAAAATAAGGGAAGGCGCTCGGACCCAGGCTTTTTAGGCTGTGAAGAGATGCGAATTGGGCTGAAGACTTGACTGGATTCGGGGCGTGTGCATGAGAACCCTTGAATGCAGAAGTGAAGAGGCAAACCGGTTCAAATGGGTATTTACCCCTTCACCAAAGACAACTATGCAAGGCTTCCCACCTATAATGGTGAAAGATCCACACCATTGGATTACCATCACACCGTCGAACGTGGGAAGTATGGAGCCACCAAAATTAAATACAGGTGCGTACTGTATATCGAAGCGCCAGAAATGTGCGTTAGACAGGTGAATAGACTTTAAGCGCTGACTTGGGGTCAGACTAGACAAGCCACCGTATAGACTCGAGGACATCAAAATCCTCCTCCCCGTCCGAGGAGCCGAACAGCAGGATTTTGAGGGGCTATTGTGGGGTCGGAGAATTTGGCAACCTAGTGGCCCACTTTATACCAAGCCCAAGGCCCATGCTGAAGAGGAGGAAGCCCAATGCCCTCGCTGAGGACAACCCTGTCCTCGGCCAACCAAGACCATGGGAGGAGGAAGTAACGGCTACCATAGGCGACCCCTTCGAGGCATCTAAGGAGAAAGACCAAGTACAACACATCAGCCATGGAAGAGTGGTTGAGGAGCAAAGCCAGAATTGAATTGTCACTTCCACATTAAATGCGCACAACTAATATTCTGGCAGCATTAATGGGGAAATGACCCCTGATCAGTGCTGCCTCGGTTACTGCAACTCACAGGGAGTTTTGATAAGGTGGCTAATGGGACGGGTTGTCAGAGAGGGGCATGGATGATCAACAAGTGAAGGAAAGGGATCGTTGAGGAAGGACTATATAAGGGGAAGAAGAAGATCAAAGAGGGGGATGGTTCCCCATGAAAAAAGGACTACCACCAAGCTCCTCAAACCGGGCCAAGGACAAACTTTTGAGGATAACTTCGATTCGTCTATGTTGAATGGTGGCGAACACTGCATTGGGCGTTGTTCGCTTGCTAAGGCCTAGTTCTTGAACCCATTCTCTACAAATTCATTATATTGGGCTAGATGGGCTTGAGTCCACTTACTCAACAGTAGAAGTGCTCGAACCCAGTCCCTACAAATATGGATCACCTTAAAAAAATAATAATAATAATAATAATCAAGCACACAAAAAAAAAAAAAAATTAGAATGATGTATTTTTAAAGCTAAAAAGATTTTTTTTTTTTTTAAATACTTGTAGAAATCTTTGAAAAAATAGACAATACTTGAAGCAAGTATTACTTTTTTATATGTTACACCCCATTACATAATATTTATATATATAAAACCGAAACCTTTGACTTTTTTTAGAGCTCCCACATTTTAAAATATCTTTTTTCTACACCAAATACAAATTACAAAACCCACACTTCTTATAAAACAAAAACAAAAACACGATAAAGTTTTTTAAAAAATTCTCTCTTCTAATCTCTTACCGTGTCTCACACTAACATCTCCTTCCCCCAAACATTAAACTCACCATTTCCTTCCCCCAAAATCAAAACACAAAACTTAGATCCTCCCACTATCGCTGCTGCCACCATGGACCACCGTCACTGCATCAATTTCTCTCTGCCTCTCCATCGTCACCCAACCTTGCCCATCATATTCTATGTCAAAAAATTATTTTGAGGTAATTAAAGCATGTTTTGACTCTGCTCAATTTCTATATATTTCTCTCTCTCTCTCTATCCGCTTCATTCGTTCATGGAATTTCGTTGGTTTGTGGTCGTGGGTTGCTCTAGATTTAAGTTTTTTTTTTTGTTTTGTTTTTTTTGTTTTTTCCTTTGTAGATTTCCACGTTTTCTTCTTCTTCCTTTGCTATCAAAGCTATGGCAAAAAAGAATCAAGAAATTTTTGTTATTAGATTTTCTTTTTCCCTTTTTTTGTATGTAATTTTTATTGGATTTTTGGTTTCTTGGGATTCTTCTATTTGGTTTCAATTCTGGGTTTGTTTTAGTTGATATATAGTTTTTTTTTTTTTTCTCATCTTCATTTTATATTGGTTTGGATTTTCTTTTTCCCTTTTTTTGGTTATGCAATTTTAATTGGATTTTTGGTTTCCTAGGATTTTTCTATTTAATTTTAATTCTAGGCTTATTGTGGTTTGATTTATAGTACTATTGTCGTCTTCATTACATTGGTTTTCCCCTTTTATAAATTATTATAATCTCTGGGTTTTCTTATATGATAGCCTACGAAATGTTTATGTTGGGGCTGCTGCTATTTTGGATTCCGTGGGCATTTTTGTTTAAGGTTGGGGTTGGTTAGTATAGTTGTTTTAGATTGCTGAACATGTGTTTGATAGAATACTTAGGTGTTTGTTCTCTGATTTTTCTTTGCCAATTCATTTGTGGTATTTCTTGAACAAGTTTGGAATGCTCAGGTGTTTGTTCTTAGATTCATTTGTAATATGCCTTTTGTTCTCTATTTAAAAGAATTCAGATACAAGAAATTACAAAAGGCTATGGATAAACTTGGTCTAAAATATAAAGTTATATAACTCAGTTATATATGATTATGCAAGATAGGCCTAGAATTAGATATTATAAATTTGAGGTAGAGATTCAGAGAGAGGGTTGAGAGAGACTTAACAAATAGCAAGCTATAATGAATACCTCTATCATTATGCAAAATCAAAAGGCATGTTACAAATTTTTAATCTTTTAACTTCATAATCAAACTTGCGTATTTATGGGGTATCATATTACCTTTTAATTTGGAGTATGTACATGAAATCTTTTAACTTCATAACCAAACTTGCTTGTTTATGTGGTATCAAAAATACATAGGTACCTACAAAAAACTTATTCCATGTTTTCAATTTTTAGGCACAAAGGAGTTTGCACAGGCCTTGAGAGAGAAAAAATAACCCTTGGTTATATTGAGCCTGGTGTTGCTGCAACATGGTACTTTCTTTTCTTTTTAAAATTCTCTCTTTTATAAAGTCTTTCGGAAGTTTTGCAATGATTCATGATTATTGTCTTACTATTTTAAAGTTACTATTTTGAAGTAGAGTAAAAGATCATTCTCATTGATGCCCGTTTTCATTAAGTGTTGTTTCTCTTACACATACACAAGTTGTTTGATAAAATTCCTAAGTGATTTTTTGTTGTTGTTGTTGTAGAAGTCATAATACATGGAGAGTGGTAAGGAGGAAGATAAGTAGGGAATGTGATATTTTGTTGTTGATTTAATCAGGGTGAGATTTATTTGTTGGCCTTAGTTTCTCAATGTCATTTTTTGTGCGATGTAAAAACATGACTGTCATTTTTTGTGCGATGTAAAAATATGACTGTCATTTTTTTTTTCTTTTATGTAGTTTAGGTTTTTGTAGTTTTAAAGTTTTAAAGCATGTTAGGATGTTAGATTTTTTGTTTTGAAGTCCTGCTCTATTTTTAGTGTTGCTGTGTTCTTGGCTAGGGTTTTTGTGGCTGAACCCATATGCTAAGCCCGAAAACCGATCAAAGGGTACCGCTTCATGAAGGGTGCCACACTTGGAGAGGGAGATGGATCAAATAAGGAAGGTCATGGATGAGATGATACATGAGAAGGGCAAACCCCATAGATGACTTGGTTCATCAAACAGACTCCCTTTTCACGGCTTCCATCAACAGTCACCCCTTGCCTCCTAAGTTCAAGATGTCTTTCTTGGACTCATATGATGGAACGCCTGACCCTTTTGATCATATTGCTACTTTCAAGACTACGACGGACCTTCAAGAGGTTCTAGGCGAGATTATGTGTGGGGCCTTCCCTACTACCCTCAAAGGGCTAGCACGGGTATGGTTCAGTAAGATACCTCATAGTACTGTGAGTTCTTTCAAAGAATTGAGTAAGCTGTTTGTCAACAATTTTATCAGAGGAAAAAGGCATAAACATTCCTCATCTAGCCTGTTAACCATAGAGCAAGGGGAAAATGAAAGCTTGCGGTCCTTCATTACACATTTCAACAAGGAAGCTTTGACAGTGGACGAGATGGACGACAAGTTGTTGTTGGCGGCCTTCCATAATGGAGTAAACTCTGATTTATTCATCCATAAGCTTTATGAACAAAAGCCTCAAACTATGGCTAAACTCATCCACTCAGCCCAAAACTTCATGAATGCAGAGGAAGCAATTATAGCTAAGAAGAGAAAGAGAGCTGAACGAATGGAAGCAGATCTCCCGTGACATCCTGAGTAGGTTCCTCGTCCAAAGAAGGCATGGACGGGAGAGAAGAAAGATTGAGATAACAAGAAGGCGAGCTCTTCTACACAGAGTCAGCAATATACGCCCTTGAACATGCCGCTCGAACAAGTTCTCATGCAGATCAAGGATGATCCTTCCTTAAAGTGGCCAAAAAAAATGAAAGGAGATCCCAACAAGCCCAATCGGAACAAGTATTGCCACTTCCACAGAGACCATGGGCATGAGACGGACGACTGTTTTGATTTAAAGCAGCAGATAGAAAATCTCATCAGACAAGGAAAATTGAAAAATTTCCTTGGACAAGATCACAAAGACGAGAAGTTGAAGGCAAAGCTAGAAGAGCCATCAAGACCCCCACTTAGAGAAATAAGAGTCATCATAGGAGGGACCTCGATAGGCCAATCTTCTAAGTCAAGGAAGACGTACCTGAAGGTAGTGTAAAACGTCCAACTTTCAGGATGATCCCGGAGGAGGAGGACCACGGATAAGCAAGCCATTACATTCACGGACGAAGATGTTGAAAGGGTTCACCACCCACATGATGATGCAATCGTCATTACTTTGCTTATTGCTGATTATATAACTAGAAGGGTATTGGTAGACAATGAGAGCTTGACAAACATCCTATATTACCCTACTTTCTAACAAATGAGGCTTGGATGAAATCAACTTTGTCCAGTGAATTCACCCTTGGTAGGATTTGGGGGGAAGAAAGTACAGCCTTTGGGTACCATTACGTTACCTGTGGTGGTGGGAGCATATCCACAACAGATAACCAAAGAAGTAAACTTTCTTGTCGTGGACTGTTCGTCATCATACAATGCCAACATTGGAAGACCAACTTTAAACAGTTGGAAGACAGTAACATCTACCTATCACTTATCAGTCAAATTCCCTACGGAATACAGGGTAGGGCAAGTGCAAGGAGATCAGTTAGCAGCAAGAGAGTGTTATTTGGCCATGCTGGCTATGGACGAACAGGTTCAGACAATGAGCATTGAGAAAAGGAGAGTTGTGGCAGAGCCTACCGAAGTGTTGGAAGACATTCCTTTGGATGAGAATAACCTTGATAAGTATACAAGGGTTGAAGCAGGTATGGAAAGGAAGATGAAGCAAGACCTTGTCCAGTTCTTAAAGAAAAGCATTGATGTATTTGCATGGAGTCATGAGGACATGCCAGGTATTGACCCTAGTGTCATCACCCATCACCTAAACGTATATCCTTCCTCCAAGCCCGTCCGTCAAAAGAAAAGAGTCTTTGCTCCTGAACGAGATAATGCAATCAAGGAAGAAGTCTAGAAGTTGACCATGTTAAGGACATATTTTATGTAATTGGCTAATCCTTTAGCAAAACGCACTTTACTTGTAATTGGGTAGATCTAGGATGTGTTTAATACTTCAAGGAATACGTTGTTCAAGTCTAGTATTAAAGCCATGAAGATTGGACCAAGAGACAAGTGAAGAAAAGGTGTTCATTAAAGCTGGACAGATAGCTCGACAGCTGCTCGACACCTTCTCGACAGCTGGCTATCTATTGAGCTCTTAAGGTGTTTTCTTATCGCAATCTCGACACCTTCTCGACAGCTAGTGGATCGATCGAGAAAGCTCCTATCACCTCGATAGCTTTTCAACACCTCCTCGACACCTAGCTATCTATCAAGGTTTAATGAGGCTTGACAGATTCTATCTATCGAGGTTACGGGAATCAGAATTTTCAGATCTGATTTTTGAGCCAGGCTTTTGTATTTGTGTAGGGTTTCTTTTCTCACAACCCTAGACCTATATAAGGCTTATTTTAGAGGTCGTCACATAAGAGAATAAGAAGAGAATACAAGGAGAACATATGTAAAAGGTGACCGATGCCTTATTCTCTCTGAAAGAAGCTACTGCATCTTTTGCGCCTTAGGGTTTTGTAACCAAGTGCTTCTTGATCTTCATTGTTAATGAAGTGAAGAACTTTGCAGCCAACATCTTCTTCTAGTTGGTGATTTAAGTCACGTACTGGGATCCGCGCAATTGGTTAGTCACATATTGGGATTCGTGCATCAAAGGGTAGCATTCATATATTGAAGAGTTCAGAGGTTCTGAAGCAGTAGAAGGTTTCTGCTGCGAGTTCATCTACGGGGATTGTAGAGTCTAGGGACAAAGGTTTTGTACTAGATCTGAAACTTCTCTTTTCTATAGTGGATTGCTTTTCGGGAAGGTTTTCCCCCAGGTTTTTTACTGTGAAACTAGTTTGTTTCATTGGTTTCCCTGAGTCATCATATCTTGTCTTATTTATTTTTTCCGCTGCATGGTTTTGACATGATATTGATATTTGTTTGTTTTAACAAGTTTTATTCATAATAAATCTAATTAACAACTTGGGTTTAAAACTTATTAATTCTACCAACTAGGGTCTAAATTTCTCAATAAGTGGTATCAGAGCGGGTTTACTCTGATTGGATTAATTTTCTGAGTGTGATCCTTGACCCCCGTTGTTATGGAATCTCTTGATTGGTTTGATTTGCATGATCTTATGTTGAATGATGATGATGATATTCAAGATGCCTATTGCAAGCTTTATAATTTTTATATGAAATCTCTTGAATGTTCTACAAAATTGAAAGCTAAAATTAAAAAAGTCAAACTTGAAAAAGATGAATTGATTGCTAAATTGGATGAAGCCAATAATTTGAATGAGAATTTTAAAATTCAAATTTCATCTCAAGTGGACAAAACTAAAAGTTTGTAAGAGCAACTAGTTGAATCTAAAACTGAAGTTGAAAAATTAACTAGTGCCAAACTTGTTGAGCCTAACTCAAAAGAAAAGGATTTTTATATTCCTCCATTGAAAAGGAATAATCAAGACTTGAAGGCTAATATTGCTAGGATAGACAAAGGTAAACAATTTGATGTTAATGCTGAAGTTTCTAAACCTATGTCTAAAACTCCTCCTAGGTTGAATGATAAATCTGAATTTGTCCCCATTTGTCATTATTGTCATATTATTGGTCATATTAGGCCAAATTGTCCTAAGTTGAGGTCTCTGTCAACCTCTAAAGTTAAACCTCCTTCTAGGAAGCCGAGTAGCTCTAAAACTACTCATGTTTGTCACCATTGTGGTGTTTCTGGACACATTCATCCTAATTGCTCTAAATTGTATCCTCATAAGCAATTGTCCAAACAGTCACAGGTTTCCTCTCAAGGACCTACACCTTTGTTTGGAGAGTTATTAAAAGTCTTGAACTTTTTAACTCATATTCAGAAGAATTTTAATTCTTCTATGTCCTTTAGTAGACATACTAGGACATATGCCTTTTCATCTTCATGGCCAAAGACTCGTGCTGTGTGGGTGAGAAAGAAGCCTAAGACTTAATTGTCTTTTCTATTTGTCCTTTGCTTTGATTATTTCCATCTAAAGTAGGACTCTCTTTGCTTGATTTCTTATCTACTTTTGGAATCATGCTTTCATGCATTTTCATCTTTCTATCATGCCTTCATGCATATGCATTTTTCTTTCATGCATTCATGTTGTTTATCTGTTTTTGTTTGATTGTTTAGTTTTTATTTTGTTTTGTTTTCAAAATAAAAATAAAAAGGAAAAATCATAAAAATACAAAAACAGTGTGTGTTTGTGTACATTGGTACTTGTGTACCTTGGGTGGCCATTGAAACAAAGTTTTCTAAACTTTGTATCTTTTGTAGCTTAGATGAGCATCTCTATGCACAACTAAGCAAGTGAGCTTTTTGGCTCTTGTTTGTGATGAGTAAGATTAAGTTATCTCTTAAAACTTAACACTCATATCACTCTTTTTGACGGGTAGGACTAGAAAATCCTAAGAGAAAGACATAAATAACCATCTCACCACTATTGCCCGCCAATTATATTATGACACCTGTATGCTTCAGCATAGCAAAAGTGCAGTATCAAAGATATCTGTATGCTTCAGCATAACAAAAGTGCAATGTCTATGCTTAACATGTTGGGTATTTCTTTTCTCTCTCTTATATGCCCATGCATGATATGCTTGAAAGAAAATATGTAAAGAAAATAAAAAGAAAAAAGATTAAAATGCTTTAAATATGATTGCAAGCGTGTTTTCTAGGAGATGTGAGAGTTATAGGATGTACCTCAAAGGTGATAGTCCCCATCAAACAGTTATGATTGTGTGTGAGTTAAAGTGATTTTCTCATATCTCAAATCGTCATAAAATGTATACACTTATGCAATCTTGTGATGTTTATCACACACAACACGCAATATTCTTTGTTACTCTTGATACATGTGCAGGTACAATGTGATTTGGCCATCAATAGGTTTTACATGTGTTAATATATGCTCACTAAACTGTCTTGACTTGTTTTTAAAATATAAAATTGATTAGACTTGTTTAGTGTGTATGTGTGTTTTGGGATCTATGTGCTTAACATTTTTCTTGTTGAGAGATTTGTCTTTCACATGTTTTGCATCCTTCTATTATCTTGTCATCCATTGCATCTTGTTTCATTATATTCATGCAATTATATGGATTTCTTGTACCCCTTTGATCATCCTTGATCATCTTTATGTCTCTCGGGTGAAACTTTCTAGCTTCCTGTACCCTTTGTCAATCATGACAAAAAGGGGGAGAGAAATTGTGAATGTGGTTTCTTTTATAAGATTCTACATGTTAGGAGGAGAAATACATGCCTCTGAAAAGGGGAGATGTGTTTCATCTTGTTAGGGGGAGTGTTTACTTCCTTCTTCTTGTACCTTGGGTCTTGTGACCATGTTTACATACATTGTGCTTATCTTTTTTATATGCTGATGTATGTTTCTTTCACCCACCTCTACATGTGTTGTTTCTTTTCTCTCTTTATACACATGTTTCTTTACTTTTATGCAATCTATTATTTCTGTTTCATACTAAGATGCCTTGATGAGTTTTGTTTAAAGTGTTTCAGAAATACAGGTTGTTAAAGTTTACTTGCCATGAACTCTCTTCTTACAAACTTTTTAAAGAGTTTGTGTTAGGATAGATTTTATTGTATTCAACAAGTGAATATGAGTTGAGTGTTTTATGACTTCTCTCATATGTTCATTTGTTTGTTGTGGTTTTGTCACGGATTGCCAAAGGGGGAGATTGTTAAGGACATATTTTATGTAATTGGCTAATCATTTGACAAAACACACTTTACTTGTAATTGGTTAGATCTATGATGTGTTTAATACTTCAAGGAACACGTTGTTCAAGTCTAGTATTAAAGCCATGAAGATTGGACCAAGAAACAAGTGAAAAAAAGGTGTTCATTAAAGCTGGACAGATAGCTCGACACCTGTGGACAGATAGCTTGACAGCTGCTCAACACCTTCTCGACAGCTGGCTATCTATCGAGCTCTTAAGGTGTTTTCTTATCGCAATCTCGACACCTTCTCGACAGCTAGTGGATCGATCGAGAAAGATCCTGTCCCCTCGACAGCTTCTCGGCACCTCCTCGACACCTAGCTATCTATCGAGGTTTAATGAGGCTGACAGATTCTATCTATTGAGCTATCTATCGAGGTTACGGGAATCAGAATTTTCAGATTTGATTTTTGGGCCAGGCTTTTGTATTTGTGTAGGATTTCTTTTCTCACAACCCTAGACCTATATAAGGCTTATTTTAGAGGCCGTCACATAAGAGAATAAGAAGAGAATACAAGGAGAACATATGTAAAAGGTGACCAATGCCTTATTCTCTCTGAAAGAAGCTACTGCGTCTTTTGTGCCTTAGGGTTTTGTAACCAAGTGCTTCTTGATCTTCATTGTTAATGAAGTGAAGAACTTTGCAGCCAACATCTTCTTCTAGTTGGTGATTTAAGTCGCATACTAGGATCCGCGCAATTGGTTAGTTATGTATTGGGATTCTTGCATCAAAGGGTGGCATTCATATATTGAAGAGTTTAGAGGTTCTGAAGCGGTAGAAGGTTTCTGCTGTGAGTTCATCTACGGGGATTGTAGAGTCTTTGGAAAAAGTTTTGTACTAGATCTGAAACTTCTTTTTTCTATAGTGGATTGCTTTTCAGGAAGGTTTCCCCCCGAGTTTTTTACTGTGAAACTAGTTTGTTTTATTGGTTTTCCTGAGTCATCATATCTTGTCTTATTTATTTTTTTCGCTGCATGGTTTTGACATGATATTGATGTTTGTTTGTTTTAACAAGTTTTACTCATAATAAATCTAATTAACAACTTGGGTTTAAAACTTATTAATTCTATCAACCGGGGTCTAAATTTCCCAACAGACCACAGCAAAATTTATCCGAGAATTTTATTACCTGGACTGGTTGGCTGATGTGGTGATGATCAGCAAGGCTAATGGAAAGTGGAGAATGTGTAAACAAGGCTTACCCCAAGGATAGCTATCCATTACCACGTATTGACCAGCTGGTGGACCCAACTGTGAGTCATAAATTGCTAAGTTTCATGGATGCTTTCTCAGGTTACAATCAAATAAGGATGGACGAGGTGGATTAAGAGAAGACATCCTTCATTACCAGCCAAGGTTTGTTTTGCTACAAGGTGATGCCCTTCGGTTTGAAGAACACGGGGGCAACTTATTAGAGCCTAGTTAACCATATGTTTCGTCCACAGATCGGGCAAAATGTAAGTTAAATCCGAGCAAGTGTGCTTTCGAAGTCTTGTCTAGTAAGTTTCTTGAGTTCATGGTTTCCCATAGAGGAATTGAGGTGAACCCTGATAAAATCCAGGCAATACTGAATATGGAGCCACCAAAGAACATCAAGGAAGTCCAGTCCCTCACCAGACAAGTTGTTGCCCTTAACAGGTTCGTCTCTAAAGCTACTAACAAGTGCTTGCCATTTTTTAAGGTTCTTAAGAAGGCATTTGAATGGACGGACGAGTGTCAAAATGATCTTAAGCCCTACCTCATAGTAGCTCCTTTGCTGAGCCTGTCTATACCAGGTGAGGAATTATACTTGTATTCAATGGTATCCCTACATGCAGTAAGCTTAGCGTTGATTAGAGAAGAAAGGAAGATTCAGAAGCCGGTTTATTACACAAGCCAAGTGCTAAGAGGGGCAGAAGGACGATACCCCATGATGGAAAAGCTGGCCTTTGCTTTGGTCACGGCTTCCAGAATGTTAAGGCATTACTTTCAGGCTCATGTCATCAATGTCTTGATAGATCATCCACTGAAGAAGGCAATAAACAAGTTGGAAGCCCCAGCACAGCTAATCCAATGGGCCATAGAACTCAGCGAGTTTGATGTTAAGTACCAACCAAGAAATGCGATAAAAGCATAAGTATTGGCAGATTTCATTGCAGAGTTCAATCCCAATCAAGGTGAGCTAGACGAGGTGGATGAAGTACAGAGGTGGGTTGTCAATGTGGATGGCTCATCCATGTTATATGTAGGAGGAATTGGAGTTATACTTAAATCCCTAGAAGGAGACAAGTTGAAATACACAGCCCGTCTACAATACCAAAACTTAGGGGTGGAGTAAGTAATCGTCCAAGGGGATTCTCAATCGATCATCAATCAAGTGAATGGAATGTGTGAAGCTAAAGAAGATCGAATGAAGAAGTATCTAAACAAGGTAAGGCAGCTTGTCAAGAAATTCAAAGAATCCAGTTTTGTTTAACTCCCGAGGGAGGAAATCATGGAATCAGATTCTTTGGTGAAAGCACCTTCGGCAGGGGGAGCCATGAACGAGTGTGATAAAGTCCAATATATGCCGAGCATAGATCTTTAGGAGGTACAACAAATTGAAGGAGAAGAAAATTGGATGACTTCAATAGTCATCTATCTTAAGGATGGAAGGCTTCTAAAGGACAAGGACGAGGCCAGGAAGTTGAGGATCAGAGCTGCCAAGTATGTCCTCATAGACGAGGTGTTGTATTATTCATGGGTTGCCTTAAGGGAAGCTCGTCTAGACCAAGGAAGGTCGTCCAGATATGGACGACCCTTCAGTACTTAGGAATATTTCTAAATACAAGATTTATCTACAAGAGCTTATGAATAGGACCAAGTGTAACCATTTTAGTACGTGAGTGAAATCCTAATTCATCGCTATAACTTCCTGCCAAGCACTTATCTTCCAATGATAGTTATAGAAGATAAGAGTAAATATTATAACTTCTATAGCAGTTGTAAGAGTTTTGTGTAAACCTTTTAACCTCCACAAATATGGGGGAAGTTACAAGACAAGTAATCGCTTCAAGAGAACACTATATAAACACTCATTCACGACAAGTAAAAGTAAGTTTTAGACAATTCCCAAAAAGTTGGAACTCTATAATTTAAGAGAGAAACTAACTTAAGCATCAGAGGGTTCTTGGCCGGTTAGTCCCAGTCTCCTTTGATTGTTTGTTTTCCTTTTTAGGCCTTCCAGATCATTGAAGCCTGAAGCATTCAGCCTACTTATTTTTTGTGCATCATCAATATGTTTACATGATGATAGATGGATGTTAGAGTTGATATGAGATGCCATGTATGCTAGGTTTAGGTTGTGATATGCCATGATAGATGTATGATTAGGTATTTCGGATGGTTGATACCATATTGTATGCTTAGATATATGCTAGTCTATGTGTGAGTTAGAATGCAATATTGAGTATGCCTTTAATAGGGTTAAGACATAATACACAATGAAAGGAAGCCAACCTTAGGGTTGGGCAGTTTTAGGTGCCTAACACCTTCCTAAAACCGTACCTAAACTCTGAACCCATATCTCTTGTAGTATGATCAAAAAGGTCCTTCATTGAGAGGACGTTATATAGATGGTTCCTAGACCATTGCGAAAAGTAGATGGCAACTCCCTATTGTGTCCACAGTGGTAACTCCATTGGGGATGATGCGTTTAATTCCTATGTGTCCTATGTCTAAACCTTAATAACGGCTTATTCAATACTTGTTTGAACACATGTCACTTAGTTCTATTGTCCCATTTACCATGATTGGTGATGAGCGGGAAGATGGAAGGCTCCATTTGGGCCCAAGTCTTTCGAAGTTCATCCCACCAACTCATAATGTGTGTCAATACCTATGATGGGCTTTGAGTACGTTAACGGTTTGCCACCAATCCACAAAGGTTCACTTAGTCCCTCAGTTGGAATCATGGCCCACCTAGTTGTCAGTGACCTGCTTAGCTGTCATTTTAGCTTTAAGGAGCCTACCCACACTTAGAGAGATCCTAAATCCTACCAAAAAAGGGTACCTTTTTTATATCTCTTTTTTGTTCAACCATATATCTTGTGATCACCTAATTCTAAAGGACAAATAAAAGATGTAAAAATTGGAAGGATGATCCTAAAGTTATGGCATACCCTAAGACAATTGGGATAAAAGAAAAGAAGTTCTCACATATAAGAGGCTTATCCCTAAGTCCAAAGGTATATCTTAACTTGAAAAGTTCATAAGATCATAGCTTAATTGCTATCATAAGCCCAAATTAAAGTTTTAGTGCATACAATTTAGTGAGGCAATTAAAATAAATAAAAAGAAAAGAGAAAGATGTTCTATGGGCCTCTTGGAGACTAAAGAGATAAGCTTAAGTGGATTTTAAACTCTAGCCGACTACCCCACCGAGCCCACATTTCTGATGTGTTAAAATATAAGTTGGAGGAAAAGATAATTAGGGTTTGGGATAAGAAGGGTTTCATCACTAAGGAGGCTAAAATGTGTATTTTTCCTTGGAGTTAATTGAAGAGGCAACTAATTGTTCAGGTATGATTTTTCATCTTTTAGAATCAAAGAATTAAAAGAGTTAGTGATGTGCAGATGGTTAAAAAAGGGGTATTTTCCTAGAATTGTTATTTAAACTATTAAATCCTAGATTGCCCACTGCCCTTGATCCGGGTCCTTGAACAGATTCATGGAATCTCAATTCCTAATTCAAGAACACGGCTGTAAAATTTCAATTGTGGTTAATACATATATTACAGGATGGCTTTAACGTTAGGAGGGCTTAAACGTTGTTTCGTTGGATTAATATATATTAAATCCATGAATAAGAGTTGCATCATTTTTTTATAGGGCTATAAGAACTTTCGGGTTGCTGATCTATACCGTAAGGTTTATTTATGTATTGCTGGAGAAATTGCAACTGACCCCACACATGAAATCTCATTTTTGTCGAAGTCCAAGTCCTCTAATGGATGATTAATAGCCTTGGTAGTCTTTGCCTAGACTTTGACTATTTTCGCTACCACAATGAGTCATTAGTAATCAACACGTCTACAATTCTGTAAAGGATAATGGCAAACTTGCTTCTTCTATCAAATTCTAATTTATCTCAAAATGCTTAGATATTTAATACATTAAGGTCATTGATATTAAGTCCATGAGCAAGTCATATTAGTTTTGCCCCACGGTTTTCATTGGGATATATATTAAATCCTGAAGTATTGGCTGCTGGGTCTGAGTTTTGATAAATTCAAGGAAGCATATTCTTAGGTAGAGATGCTTTGCATTAGTGTTATCTTTTAGTTCAGCAAGTATAGTTTTAGTGAGTCAATTTGTATAAGTCAATAAGATTTATATTTTGTGGAGGATATTAAGTAATTTTCATGATTGATTATAGGTTCTATTTAAGAGTATTTTGAGACTATTTGGAGGGTGTTTCGGCTGGACTTTCAGAGTGATTCAAGTGCTGTAAGTAATTATGCATAATATGCACAAGTTTTGTCATTTAGGTTCTTTGATGTCAAAGGTTTTCAAAAGTCATATTTTTAAGCTTACATTTTCTAAAGTTTATCGAAAGCACTATTTTTACATCATTGGAAGAGAAACTTCGAGTTTTAGACAATGTTTTAAAGAGAAACTTCAAATTTTAAATAACGTTTTGAATGTCCAAATCTCATTTAAAAGATTATTTCTAAACTAACTATTTTCAGAAAATAATTGAGTTTCAAAGTAAGTTTTCTAAAAACGTTCTTGTTTCTTTAAATTTGTTAAAACCAAGTGATTTCAAAGTCATATTTTTATTTTCCAAATGGTATTTAAGACGTTTCTTTTAGCAAATTGGTTTTTCAAACTTACTCAAGAATTGAAAAAATATTTATAGAAACTCTTAAGTTCTTATTCATTCCCTAAGAGAGTCAAGCATCCTTTGATTTATGTTCAATTCGATATTGTGATATTTGCTATGCCTGTATAGTTGGAATAATTGTTAATATTAAGAAAATTATTCTATTTTGTATATATTTCATTTTGTGATATGTGACTCAGAATGAATGTTTTTAGAATTGATCAGATATATCAGATTTATGTGTAAATCCGCTCACAGGATTGTATGTGAGAATATGTGTTGATCCCTCACCAGTAGGGGTTAGATGTTGGTATCCGCTCACAGGATTGTATGTGAGAATATGTGATGTGTATATATGACATTGTGCTCTAATCAATTATATGTATGTGATTTCTAATGATTTTAAGATGTGATTACATATGTATTAAGTGATTCATTATATGTTTTGTGGAATAACTATTTTTGATATCATTGAATGAGTTTGTGAAAAATGCAAAATACTCGTGCTTTGCTTGACTCTATTCTGTTTTGTATTCTATATAATTACTTACTAGATGTGGCTCACCCCATCAATTATTATTTTTCAGATTGAAGTGTAGTTGGGAATATAGGACCTTCTGATCGCTTTATAAGGTGCAAGGTTGAGCGTGGAAGTTGTAGGCGATTTCTATATTACTTGAAGACTTATAAAATTTTAGTTATCCTTATTTTGTAATTCATGTTTTATATTTTGGAGATTATTTCCAATTTGTGGAGTTTAGATTTTTGTAAGAGGTTATTTATTAAGAGCATTGTTTCTTTGGAGTTTTAAATTATTTTGGATTAATTTTACTTTTAGTTGTGCAAGATTAGCAAGTTAGTCATGCATCTAAATTTATGTTCCATGAATTTGGGTCGTGACAGAGCAGGTATATATATACATACATAATGCACAATGCTAGCACACAGAGCAAGAAAGCAAATGCCTACATCCCTAGAGCATGGCCCAAAATATAGGTGCAAGAAAGTAAATAGGGGTCGCCATACTCTAGAGCAGTGGATGACAGTATCAGGGACACTCACCTTCAGTGGATGACAGTATTAGGCGTGGAAGGGATAGGTATGTTGTCTTCATTTTTCATCATCTAGATTCCTGTTGAACGCATATGCTAATGGGTAGCTCTTGGTTCTGAATGCAAGAGCCTGACAAGATCCGTGGTCGGGGTGCTTGGTTTACTTTCCTTCGGTGGCTATCTGACCCTAAGACCAACATGTGCTATACTGATTTCTTGAGAGAGCAGGGGTTTGAGGATTTTCTAAGGATCCCTCTATATACCATGAGGCACAGGATTAGGGAGGCTTTGGTGTAGTGATTTCATGCCGAGACAGGCACCTTTCATTTGAGTTGCAGGGAGTATATGATTCTCTTTCTTGACTGGACGACCATCCTGGACATTAGATTCTGTGGATACCTAATTTCGACTGATGCCATGAGCTTCGAGATGGCTTGTGAGCTCTTAGGGATCCCTCTCCCACTGAAGGCTAGCACGTGAATGTATTTTAGGCCTACCGCATCACCACAGATCCATACTGAGTGGCTGCAGGGTAGCATCCCCTAAAGTGTAGTGCTAACTAACATCCACCTTCACTGGTTCTTCATGTATTTCCTCAGTAGTTGCTTTTTTGGCAACAACCGATCAATATTGACCTGCCAGTTGCTGTAGGCTTTAAGAGCAGTTTCAGACGTTGGGAGTTGTGACTAGGGGTCCGTCACTTATTGCTTCTTCATAGCCTTCTTAAGGCGAGCTTCACAACTAGATTTCAAGAGCCAGGAGGTGTGCTGGTAGATCTTGACATGGTGGGGCTATGAGTATATTTTAGCCTTGCAACCATAGTTCATAGGTTTATCTGTGACCGTTTATCCTCAAGCTTATGCTTGGTCTCTCTACACTATTACCAGAGTTGTCTTGGTGCAGCCAATTACTATCACTACGGCCTTAGATTGCGTCACCAGGGGTGCAATAGTGGTTCTTTCTTTTGATGGCTCACTATTAGGGAGACCAGAGCTTACTGTTGCCATGGGCTAGTCGAGAGTACGATGCTAGTTCTGGGCCCTGTTGAGTTGGAAGTTCTTCTTGGCTGAGAGGACCTTCCATCTGGTCACGTCAATTTTTGGAGTACCCAGGGATCCACCTCCTCTCGGTTTGTCATTTGAGTCCATCACTGTGGATGATCTGGATTACACGACGGGCTCCTTCGATGCATATATGGATACTAGCATAGACTATGCCACTTGGTTTGCAGTGTCCTCTATGGGACCTATTATGGTAAACATCCCTGTGAGTGGGGGCAAAGTGCTAGGAGGCATCGCTCATGCCCAGGTAGCCTTTGGAGCTGAATGGAGATTGCGGGCCAAGACTTTGCAGGTCAGGGTGACAGAGCTTGAGACTGCTGCTACTGCCAGGGAGGCGTGTATACAGGAGGATATTGTTCGAGCGTTAGCGAGAGAGAGAGAGCTTTGTTAGAGGGATAGAAAGGCTTGTGCTACTACCACAGACAGAAAAAGGACCTAGCTTTAGGGTGAGCTGGCCATACTTCACGACTATACCATGGTTTTGATAGGAGAATTGCGAGTGGCTCGTGACCATATTCTGCCTCCGACTCACATTCCAAGCCGAGGGTCCATTATTCCTCCACACGAGCTTGGGTATATGCCAGTTCCTCTTGGCCTGACAGGTGGTTGGGGTCCTAATGCTTAGACTCAAGGGCCTTCTCAGGATCCAAGATACACTCTAGGTGCTTCAGGTGGAGCCAGTCCTTTTACCAACCCTTTTACTAGCGACGATGATGATGATGCCGACCAGTTTATCAATGACTTCTTTAGAGATGATGATTCCTAGTAGAGTTAGCTTCCTGTTGTAGCATGATATAGCCCATGCGTGGGCATGTATGTACCTTCCATGTATTTTGTAGACATTGCCCCATGGTAGGCCTACTATGTATATATATTATGCATCGCCTCTTGATAGGCCTGGACATATGTGTATTAATTGAACCACAGTGGGCCTTGATGTATGATATTATCTCTTTGCTTCATGATGTATGTATAAAACAATGCCTTTGGTGGGGGCTGATTTTCATTCTCGGTTTGGGGACGTCCCTGACTATGACCGGAAGAGTTTTGTCCTCCTCCTACAACTAGCTATTGCACCGCGCGTATCAATTCTGACATTTGCTCTTTCATCTAAGCAAACTTGGTAGGACTCACTTCGGGGGTCGAAGGCCCACTAGTAGACATCTCTCTTGCACGAGACCTAGTGATGATGGGATCACGATGTGGTGGTAGCTTAGAATATTTCCTTTTAGCAATTTTTAGCAACCTTTTGAGCCTGAGAATGATTGGTTTATGACAAAAACGGGGTGCATTTGACAATCTGGAAACACAACACCAAAATCAAGTTATTTAACATACACCTACCATTTTTAGAAAAATTCGGTTTTTCCACCCTTGATTGGGTATTTATCATGGTGAGTTTCTATAATGATGCAAGATTCATGCACTAGATTGGCAAGTAACCGAAACTTTCATGACATGCTCAACAATGCAGGAAGGACCTTTCTTTTGATTACATGCTTGTACAAGATTTGCTTTTACAACGCTAGGTTCATCGATTCCAACAGTGGGCCTTTTACAATATAGGTAAATGCGATTACGAGGAAAAACTTGGCTCTTGACGATGTGGACTTCTTGGGGAAGCTCTTGGCAACTTGGACCTCCTGGCAATTTAAACAACATGGATCTCTTGGACCTTTGGATCTCTTGAGGGAGCCTTTGGACTCTTGACATCTAGGACATTTTGGTAACTTGCACCTCTTGGAAATTTAGATAGCACAGATCACTTGGACCTTTGGATCTCTTTCAGGATTTAGGTTTCCTAGCAATCTTTTTTGGATCTACCTTGGGAGAATTCTTAAGCTCATGATATCTTGGGATTCTTGATAGTTTTTCAGCAGCATCTCCTCCTGGGGAGTTTTGGTCACTTGCCACAGATTTTATCTTTGCACAATTAGGTGACAGAACCAATTAGTGTATGCATGAGCGCCCTTGTAGGGTTGTAAACCCTTAGGGATGAGGTATGATCTAGCATGTACAAGCAACGGGGTTGCTTTCCCTAGGGGTTTAATCATGGATGCTGTGCAAGCAAGATAGAGAGAACCTGGAGTAGAGCACAATTTCTTTAGCGCAAGCAAAAATGGTGCACTTGTTACAAGACACTTTCCCCTTACCCCTAGTCCTATAAGGGTATCCTTTCCTAGGCTTTGATGTTCACTCTTTGGGCTTTACCTAGTCCTCATGGGTTTGACATAACTAGGCCAACTGTCTACAAAGGCTTAACTGGTAGGTTGTTCCTATCCTAGGGGGACTCAATCGCCATACCCTTCCCTTTATGGAAGTTGTGGGGCAGGAAGGATCGAGAGGGCCTTTTTAGGTACTCCTGTCCACCCATGGACCCAGAAGTGCCTTTAAAGTCAGACCTAGATCTAAGTATGGGTAACACTACTGATGTTTATGTCTGGGCATCTGCAGATGGGGTGTTGAAATCCCCAAAGAGATGTGACTACGCTAGCAGTGCAGAGCCCAGGTTTGGCTTAAAAAGGGTGCATATGTCATGCAATCCTTAGTGAAAGGGAAAGACTTTTTCCAAACATAGCAGATATATATATATATATATATATGAAAATAGATAAAGGTGTAGCGGAAATTAAATTTTGCTACCCTATGTTTGCATGTGAAGGAAAGCTATAAAGCATGTAAGGAAAGAAGTAAAGCATTCGAGGAAAGCGGTAAAGCATGTGGGGAAAATTGTAAAGCGTGTGAGGAAAGTTGTAAAGCCCCATGAAAATACCCCATGCCCCTTTTTTGAAAATGTTTTTGCTATTTTGAAAATAGTCTACTAGGATATAGTAGAAGCCTTTTTCAAAAACGAAAGCCCCGGAGGCTAATGCCAATTTTCGTGTTTTTGAAAGCCAGAGTCCATAGATTATGATTCTATAAAAAGATCTAAAGGCTAAACTCTCACCGATCACTAGTGGAGTCGCTAGTCTGTCGACGTCGGGATGCGAAATGGCTGGAAAACTACTAGGCCTTCATTCGACCACCCGCCGTGGTGACGCTACAGCACACGCGGGGCCCGTTGGAGGCCCTTCTCAATAATTGTGTGGTTTGACTTTGGGAATCTCACGTAGAGCTTCAGGTGCTCTCTCTCTTGGTGGAGGAAGGTTGGTCTACCTTTGGAGGTATGGCAGGAATCTTGGCCAAATTTTAAGGGATGACCAATGGTAAGTGAAGTCGCCACCAATCATTGGGTTTTTCTAAGGTGTGATTGGTCACCTATTTCTAGTTGATTTTATTACCGATCCTAGGCTAAGAAAAATGTCATTTTTCCTAATATAATATGGATGGAAAAAAATCTTGATTCTTGTGTCTGAAGTTTGGTTACGTGTGGGAAATGTGTTAGGCACCCCACAACGCCTGTCCAAGGACAGTCTTTTTTTTTTTTCTTTTTTTATTATATTAAACCTTAACTTTCGGATATTGGCGGTGAAAAATATGATTTTAACATTGGCTTTTGAGGCTTTGCATGCATGGGTCTTTGAGATTTGGCTTTTGAATGGGTGTGGTCCCAATCTATACTTTCCTAAGGAATTTAAGCAAATACTAGATTTCCACGGTGAAAATCCGGCGACATGTCACCTTACTTTCGAGGCGGAAATTAGACATCGCTTTGCCTTATATGACATGGATTGTGACAATCACACCAGGAGGGGCAAGCAAGTTTATATATACATACATCATGCACAATGCTAGCACACACAACAGGAAAGTAAATGCCTACATCTCTAGAGCATGGCCCAAAATATAGGTGCAGGAAAGTAAACAGGGGTTGCCATACTCTAGAGATGAGGACGAACGGTACATGTTATGATATACCTAATATAACCCATCTAAGAGAGAAATGAGGGAGGAATGAATGAGGTTTAAAAGAGTACATAACCAAATGGGAGAGGCTAGACCCTTAAATCAACTAAACATAGCCGCTTGGCTCATATCTACTGAAGGATTATGCAAGTACGCAGCGGAAAATATGTTAAACAGATCTACTTCATTCTCAATTGATAACATGTCCAAAGTAAGTTTCAAAATTTAGGGACTAGAGAGTGTACCTTGAAGCAGTGAAATTCAAAACCAAAATTCAGAAGTTCTTGAGAAGACTTTCAATCTTCACTCCAATTCCACTAACGCCTAAGATGTGTGATCTCTCAATCAGTTATATGAGTTTGTTCTAGAGAGAATGAGAGTGTTCAACACTCTCATACATACCAATTCATGTGTTATATCAAATTCTGTATGTTTCTCTCTTAATAACTGATTATCTAATTGGGCTAGCCTTTTGGCCCTTCCCAATTGGGCTTTAGTATGTGGCTTGGAGTGGGACCAAAAGGGAACAGATAAGACACTAGCTCCAATGGGCCTTGGGTTTTTTTGTCAACTCTTGACAAGTTCAAAGTTATCATTAATTATATTTAATACCACTATATAAATATAATTGAACTCTAGGCCTTATTAATAGATTATATCGCAAGACTTTATTGTACACGCAACCCCTTCATAAAATATTCGTAGTAACACAAAGTCATGAATGAAGACTTCCACTTTGTGAATTACTACATCAAAATCCTTGAGTATCCGGTTTAATCCTTTAAGTTATTCATCATATATTTATGAAATCCAATTTCATAAATATATAATTTAGTAACTATTTACTAAAGTAGTTAGGCCTAACATTCTGAATAACAAACCCATTAAACTTATCTCAAGAGAATATTTTATATCTCCGTTAAAAGACTATGAATTCCATCTTGAGAATATATGTTCCATCAACACTAAATGTGGCTGCCCAACATACTGAGGTTTTGACCGTTACTTTAGATCTCACTCTTGATATACCAAAGCAACCTACACTTCATGATCAGGTCCATTATTCTCTTAGGATTAAGAGTTTGTGTGAATATAAGTTGTGAGATTTATTATTCAATTGACAGTCATTAGGAGAATAACAAATCTCATAGCGGTCCAGTTCAATATGTCTTAACTGTTGGGGTTTATGCCCTAAAATCCAATTTATTGGCATGTTATAAATAATTAAGTTATTTAATTATATGAGACTATTTATGAACTAATGGGACATTATCATAGTCTTTGAGATGCATTGTATGCGGTTTATGTGATTTAGTCACAGAAGATATAAATCACAAGTTCCTTGTAAACTCAAAATATAGTTCGTAGTTGGTGATGAAATTGGGCGTTTCATCTGCGAAGACTATAACACATTAACTAAGATGGTTTGTCTTGATCATGGAAGTGTAGACTTCTAGTTGATATGTTGATGTGTCTTAAGAGTTAAGACATATTGAATTAGACCGCTGTGAGATTAATTATTCAATCAACAACTGTCACTTGAATAATTAATCTCACGGCTTCTAATTTCATAGACTCTTAATCCTAAGAGGATAGTAAACCCGATCATGAAATGTAGGTTACTTTGATATATCAAGAGTGAGATCTAATATCAAAACCTCAGTATGTTGGGTAACTACACGTAGTGTTGAAGGAACACATATTCTCAAGATGGAATCCATAATCTCTTTTAATAGAGACACGAAATATCCCCTTGAGATAAGTTTAATGGGAACTGGTTATTCAGGGCGCCCACTTTAGTAAAAAGTTACTAAAACTTATATTTATTGAAATTAGATTTCAATAAATGTGAATAACTTAAAGATTAAACCGGGTACTCAAGGATAAAATAGTTGTTTACAAAGTGACAGTTCTTTATGACTTTGTTCACTATGGATATTTCATGGAGGGGTCATATGATATTATTAGAGTCTTGGGATATAATTTATTAATAAGGCCTAGAGTGCAATTATATTTATATAGTAGTATTAAAAATAATTAATGGTAACTTTGGACTTGTCAAGAGTTGACAGAAAAGCCCAAGGCCCATTGGAGCTAGTGTCTTATTGGTCCCTTTTGGTCCCACTCCAAGCCACACACTAAAGCCCAATTGGAAAGGCCCAATAGGCCAGCCCAATTAGATAATCAGTTAGTTATAAAGGGAGAAACATACTAAATTTTATTTTAAGAGAGACATCATTGTGAAATGGTGTGTATGTGCAAGTGAAGCCACTCGATTATTCTCCCTTGGAAACTGATTGAGAGACTACACTTCTTAGGCGTAAAGTGGAATTGGAGTGAAGATTAAAAGTGTTCTCAAGTACTTATAATCTTTTGTTTTGAATTTCACCGCACCAAGGTACGCTATCTTGTTCTTAAATTCTGAAATTTATATAGTGCATGTTATCAATCATGAATGAAACAGATTCATATTTGTTGCTTCCGCTGTGTGTTTTGTATGAGATACAAAACCAGTTTTTCCAACATTAACTCTTAAAACATATCAACATATCAACTAGAAGTCACCACTTCCATGATCAAGACAAATCATCTTAGTTGACATGTTATAGTTTTCGCAGATGAAACAGCCAATTTCATCACCGACTAGGAACTAAATTCTGAGTTTACAAAGAACTTGTGATTTATATCTTCTGTGACTTTTCACATAAATCACATACTATGCATCTCATGAACTATATGATAATGTCCAAATATTCATGTTACCATTATTTCAGATAATAATAAAACTACTTTATTAATTACAATATTGAGTCGTACATTATGTCATACATAATGTAATACATAGCATCATACAATAGGATTTAAGGGCACAAATGCACAAATCCTAACAATCTCCCACTTGCCCTAAAGACTATTGTGCACTAATCTAACTCTCATTCTTTTCAAATGTGACTCGAAAGTCCTTTGAGGCAAGGCTTTGGTAAAGGGATCTACTAGATTATTTGCACTTTCAATCTTTGCCACCACCACATCTCCACGAGCAATGATGTCTCGAATGATGTGGTACTTTCTCTCAATGTGCTTTCCTTTCTTATGATTCCTTGGATCTTTTGATTGTGCAACTGCACCACTATTGTCGCAAAATAATGTGATGGGAGCTTGTTCCATTTTCATTACACTAAGGTTAGAAAGGAATTTCTTAAGCCATACAGCTTCCTTTACTGCTTCACAAGCAGCAACGTACTCAGCTTCCATAGTGGAGTCTGTAATACAAGATTGCTTGACACTCCTCCAAGTTATGGCTCCACCTCCCAAGGTGAAAACACATCCTGATGTGGACTTTCTGAAATCTAGATTTGATTGAAAGTCTGAATCTGTATAGCCAATGGGAATCAAATCCTCACACCGGTAAACAAGCATATAATCTCTCGTTCTCCGAAGATACTTGAGAATATGCTTTACAGCTTGCCAATGTTTTGGTCCTGGATTTGATTGATATCGGCTGACCATGCCAACTGAATAACAAATATCTGGCCTAGTACATAGCATGGCATACATAAGACTTCCCACTGCAGAAGCATAAGGAACTTGTCTTATCATATCTACTTCCTCTTGAGTCTTAGGCCTTTGGTCATCAAACAGAGGAACTCCATGTCTGAAAGGAAGTAATCATTTCTTGGAGTTTTGCATGCTGAACCGTTCTAGAACCTTATCTATATACCCAGCTTGTGATAAGCCTAACATGTTATTCTTGCGATCTCGCCAAAGCTTGATCCCTAGAATAAAATTAGCTTTACCCAAGTCCTTCATATCAAATTGGCTTGACAACCAAACCTTTACCGATGACATTGCCCCTACATCATTTCCAATGAGTAGAATATCATCAACATAAAGCACTAGGAACATTACTACTCTATCTTGATGTCTTTTGTACACACATAGTTCATCTAGATTTTGTTCAAAACCAAATGATTTGATTGCTTGATCAAATCTGATATTCCATGTTCCATGACCTAGATGCTTGCTTAAGTCCATAAATGGACCTTTTCAACTTACATACCATATGCTCTTGGTTCTTTGCTATGAAACCTTTTGGTTGCATCATATAGATTTCTTCTTCAAGATTGCCATTAAGAAATGTAGTCTTGACATCCATTTGCCAAATCTCATAATCATAATAAGCGGCAATGGATAAGAGAATTCTGATAGATTTAAACATTGCTACTGGTGAAAAGGTTTCTTCATAATCAATACCTTCTTTTTGAGTATACCCTTTCACCACTAGCATTGCTTTAAATGTTTCAACCTTTCCATCTATCCCTCTCTTCCTCTTTTAAACCCATTTGCAACCAACAGGTTTAGTGCCGTTAGGCGCCTTTACAAGATCCCAAAGTTGATTGGAATACATGGAATCTAATTCAGATTTCATAGCTTTGACCCAATGATGTGCATCTATATCATTCATTGCTTTTTCATAAGTGTAGGGATACAATTCAGCCTCTTCTGAGATAGCTTCATAAGTTTCTCCCAAACCTATGAATCTTATAGAAGGCCGAACAATTCTCCCACTACGACGAGGTACTTATTTACTAGACATCTCTTGAGTAGTATCTTGTGGTGTATTTAAAACATCCACATCATCCCTAGTTTGATCTATTGATTGTTCATTTACAGGTTCATTCATTTCAGCCAACACAACTCTACTTCTAGGAGTATAATCATTCATATAGTCATTTTCCAAGAATTTGGCATTTGTGCTAACAAACACTTTATTCTCTTTATGACTATAGAATAAACCTCCAATAGTTCCTTTTGGATACCCTACAAAGAATACCACTTTTGTTTTAGACTGTAACTTGTCAGACTTTCCTTTCAACACATGTGCTGGACAACCCCAAATATGGAGATGTCTCATACTAGGCTTACGCCCATTCCACAACTCTACAGGTGTTTTAGGAACAGACTTCGAAGGTACTAAATTCAGAAGATACATTGTTGTATTTAAGGCATATCCCCAAAAGGAAATTGGTAAAGTCGAATAACTCATCATGGACCTAACCATATCTAAAAGAGTCCTATTCCTTCTTTCCGCTACACCATTTTGTTATGAAGTTCCAAGTACGGTCAATTGGGGTACAATCCCATTTTCAGTTAAGTAATCCTTAAAATCACCAAGAAGGTATTCGCCACCACGATTAGATCGAATGGCCTTTATGCGTTTACCCAATTGATTCTCAACTTCAACCCTAAACTCTTTGAACTTTTCAAAGGTTTCGGACTTCCGTTTCATTAGGTACACATAACCAAATCTAGAGTAATCATTAGTGAAAGTAATGAAATACTCATAGCCACCTCTTGCCTGGATTGACATAGGACCACATACATCTGAATGTACTAGTTTTAGCAAATCTTGGGCTCTTCTACCTTTTGCATTAAAAGGTCATTTGGTCATTTTGCCTTCCAAACAAGATTCACAAACTGGAAAACCATCAAAATCCAATGGCTCTAAGAGACCATCTGTTTGAATTAATATGACCCAAATGCAAATGCCAAAGATATGCATCACTAGTAGAAGGAAACTTTCTCTTTAATTATTTTACATGAGAGTTATTATCTAATTCAGAATTATATAATTCATGCTTATCAGGAGTTAGAATATAAAGATCATCAACAATATTGCCAGAATAGATAAACACTTTACCTTTCTTTATTACAACATTATCTTTAAGGATAACACAATATCCATGTTTACCTAAATAAGTTGCAGAAATTAAATTCCTACGAACATTAGGTACATACAGGCAGTCTTCCAATATTAAAACTCTAGACTCAAAACATAAATTATAAACACCAACAGCTACAACCAGAATCCTGCTCCCATCAGCCAAAGTAAGAAACAATTCCCCTTCTTTAAGCTTTCTGGTCTCCTGAAACCCCTGCAAAGAATTGCAAATATGATTAGTACAACCTGAATCCACACACCAGGAATCTGTGGGATTCTGCACTAAACATATTTCAAGGAGGAATGAACTTTTCATACCTTTATTCTTGGCAGCCTTGAATTTTGGACAATTCCTCTTCCAATGTCCTTTCTCACCACAATGGAAACATTTTCCTTTGAGCTTCTTTCCTTTGTCAACAACCCCTAAGACAATTTGTTTACCCTCTTGCTTGGTGAAGTCCTTCTTCTTCTTCTTCTTACCCTTGCCTTTCGACTTAGGTTGAGAAGTAGAAGCTTCACCCACATTGGCTTCAACATTAGAAGTGCCAAGGATTCCTTTCACTACTACCAATTCATTCATTAATTTAGACAAAGAATATATCCATTTTTTCATGTTATAATTTAGTCTGAATTTCTTGAATGATTCCGGTAGTGACTGGAGTATCATATCCACTTGGGTTTCTCCATCAATATCGGCACCTAAAACCTCCAATATATTCAGATTAGAGATCATTGTAAGACAATGCTCCCTAACTGAACCGCCTTCTGCCATTTTGGTATTATAAATTTGCCTTATGGTTTCTTGCCTTGCAAATCGGCCTTGCTCACCAAACATCTCCTTCAGACTGAACATTATGTCCAAAGCTAGTTCTACATCCTGCATTTGATGCTGTAAAACATTTGAGATAGATGCTAGGATGTAGTACTTGGCCATCTCATTAGATTTCTAACAACGATCATATCGTTGTTTTTCCTCAAGAGGAGCATCTAATGAAGGAAAGCTAGGACATGGTTTAGTAAGAACATATTTGTGCTCTTCAGCAGTGAGAACAATGTCCAAATTTCTTTTCCATTCAACATAATTGGATCTAGTCAGTTTGTTTTGATTAAGAATAGAAACAAGCGGGCTAAATGATGCCATGTTCAAATCTGAAATTAATAAACATGAATATAATAAGTAAACTGGAGATTATCAATTTAGCATATAAACATATAGCATGGAACCTTAATAAAACCATAATACAATATTTGCAACGGCAACCCAATCTTATATTCAATATCCCTCAGCATAGAGTGAGCATTAAATACTATGACTGATTGAGAACTGTTCTCATTATTAATGCTATCATGATAACTCTTATCAAACACTAATAATATGTCGTTTTATATTAGGCCTCTAAATAATAATAGTAAGAACTCAGCATAGAGGATACTATAATATTTAGTCTAGTGTATACCATTGTCTAGAATCATGTGTAGCCACATTTCATCACCTTAATAGGTTCATTTTGTAGTACCATGATGCAAAACACCATCCGCATTGAATGCAAAGCTCGAGGCTAAGACAAGGTGTTTGATCAAACTAGTATAAACCAAGAAATTCAATCCTATAGTACCATGAAATAAATACTCTCCGCATGGAATGCTAAGCTCGAAGCAAAGACAAAGTACATATTTCACACTACTATGAACAGACAATGGAGGCCGTGAGATCCAACCCTTGTATCTCTCTCCCACTAGATGTTTTAAATTAAAGGTTTTTATTTTGCAAACATGTGTAAAACAATCACACACAGCCTTGCACTTTATACATAAGAAAACACTTAGAAAAAATTCGAAATTCCCTTCAGTGGCATTTTCGCGAGTATCTCGCAACTAAGCTCTTCCCGCGAAATTGAGTTAAGGCAAAATAGTGAAAACTCAAAAAATCAGACAGAAACTTTCGCTACTGTCTCACGACTGTTTCGCGAGTAAAGCTTACCTGTGAAAAGTTTTGTGCTTTAGAAGCATTTTTCGCGAGTAACTTCGCAAGAAGCTAACCAGCGAAAAACCCATGTTTTCAATTTTCAAATGGAAAAATTTGAATAGTTTTCTACGGTTTTTCCATGAACAAACAATCACCATATGAACATGATAGATGGAATTTGATATCAAAACGGAAATTCATTGATGCTATAGCCTTAAAGTTCAATTTAACATACTTAAATTCAAATTTAAACATCATAACATCAATATCAGTTTTCATCAAATCATAGTTCAACTACTATGCAAAAAATTAAATACATATATAATCTTCTAACATCATGAAACTATTATTTCTAATTCCAGAACTCATAAAACATGTTATACGGATTGGAAATTAAAGACTGATACCATTTGAAGGATTATGCAAGTACGCAGCAGAAACTGTGTTAAACGGATCTACTTCATTCTAAATTGATAACATGTCCAAAGTAAGTTTCAGAATTTAGAAACTAGAGAGTGTACCTTAAAGCAATGAAATTCAAAACCAAAATTCAGAAGTTCTTGAGAAGACTTTCAATCTTCACTCCAATTCCATTAACGCCCAAGATGTGTGGTCTCTCAATCAGTTATATGACTTTGTTCTAGAGAGAATGAGAGTGTCCAACACTCTCATACATACCAATTCATGTGTTATATCAAATTCTGTATGTTTCTCTCTTAATAATTGATTATCTAATTGGGCTAGCCTTTTGGGCCTTCCCAATTGGGCTTTAGTATGTGGCTTGGAGTGGGACCAAAAGGGAATAGATAAGACACTAGCTCCAATGGGCCTTGGGCTTTTTTGTCAACTCTTGACAAGTCCAAAGTTACTATTAATTATATTTAATACCACTATATAAATATAATTGAACAATAGGCCTTATAAATAGATTATATCCTAAGACTTTATTGAACATGCAACCCTTTTATAAAATATTCATAGTAACACAAAGTCATGAATGAAGACTGCCACTTTGTGAATTACTACATCTTAATCCTTGAGTACCCGGTTTAATTCTTTAAGTTATTCATCATATATTTATGAAATCCAATTTCAAAAATATATAATTTAGTAACTATTTACTAAAGTAGTTAGGCCTAACATTATGAATAACAAACCCATTAAACTTATCTCAAGGGAATATTTTAGATCTCCGTTAAGAGACTATGAATTCCATCTTGAGAATATATGTTCCATCAACACTAAATGTGGCTGCCCAACATACTGAGGTTTTGACCGTTACTTTAGATCTCACTCCTGATATATCAAAGCAACTTACACCTCATGATCAGGTCCATTATTCTCTCAGGATTAAGAGTTCATGTGAATATAAGTCGTGAGGTTTATTATTCAATTGATAGTCATTAGGAGAATAACAAATTTCACAGCATTCCAGTTCAATATGTCTTTACTCTTAAAACATATCAACAGATCAACTAGAAGTCACCACTTCCATGATCGAGACAAATCATCTTAGTTGACATGTTATAGTCTTCGCAAATGAAACGCCCAATTTCATCACCGACTACGAACTAAATTCTAAGTTTACAAAGAACTTGTGATTTATATCTTCTGTGACTTTTCACATAAATCACATACTATGCATCTCATGGACTATATGATAATTTCCAGATATTTATGTTACCATTATTTCAGATAATAATAAAACTACTTTATTAATTACAATATTGAGTCATACATTATGTCATACATAATGTAATACATAGCATCATACAATAGGATTTAAGGGCACAGATGCACAAATCCTAACATCTACATGCTTGCATCTGTGCCCTTTTTTGCTTGCGCCTAGGAGACTATGCCTTAGCTCCATGCGTCCTCGCTCCATGTGTGTCCACGCAAAGGCAAAGACAAGAAACCACTAGACAAGCAATAGAAAGAAAGAGATGCATAGATAATGCAAAATGGGTATAAAGCAAATAAGCATACAAGCGAAGCAAGCATGGCATGTGGCAAGAGACATGACAAGCAACAAGATAAGTGAGCAAACTAGAAGATAAACAAACAAGGAAGCAAGCAAACAAATAAACAAGAAAGAAGGCAAACAAACAAACAAGAAAGAAGGCAAACAAAAGATGGTGTCTACGGGGGGACAAATGTAGGTTTAGATTGGATGTCTATGACTTCATTGTGTTGAAGTTCAGACGACACTAGCAAGCAAGACTCATGCATGAACATGTAAGCAAACGTGTAAAGATGCATAGAAGGCTAACGTGTGGCACAAACAAGCATGGTAAGTATAGCATCGCACGAAGCGGAAAATGGAAGGGTACACATGGAGCAACCCAACATCCGGAGATGCCTCCCAAATGGTTACATCCGAACAAGGCCTCATGGGCGTCGAATGTAACTACACAAGGTTAAGCCCGCAAAGGGTGCCAAACATGGCAAAGCCTAGAACTAGAAAGGCTAACACAAGCATAAAGCATAAAAAGCAAGCAAGCATAGACATGCAAATAGGAATGATCCAAACTCTTTTGATATGGGCCCTAGTACATGGACGACGACAAAGACCATAGGGTCTAGATTAGGTCCGAACCATTAGGCCAAAATGCAAGAAAATGCGATGAAAGGAACAAAAGGGCTACAATGACACATGGCATGACAAACAAGGTCTAGGCCCAAGAACATAAACATCGCATAGAGCATCTAAGCACATAGATCTAACATAGGAGATGGCACAAGACATGCAGCAAGGAAGATCCAAACACCAAAGCACACAGAGACGTAGATCTAAACATATAAGCATGTAGATGTACATCTAAGCATGTGGTGGGATAGACATAGGATAGGAGCATAGAACATGCATAGAAGCATGTAGATCTAAGCAAGGCATAGCCAAAGACATTACATCAAGCATGTAAGCATGTAGACCCAAACATCAACAAATAGGAAAGAAAAGATCTATGCATCTAAAACATGGCATAAAGCATAAAACATGTAGAAGAGGCGACTAACACATCAAAAAACAAGGAAGCATATGGAAATAAACCAAAAATATGCTAGAAGCAAAATAACGCAAAAAGCATGCTAGATAAAGCAATAAATCATGTTATTAAGGCGAGAGAAAGCAAGATAAAAGCTAGATGAAGCTTTCGAGAAAAAGGGGTATGGATAGTAGCTAAAAAGCTACATCCATACCCCCTTAAACCTTAAATCCAAGGTATGGAACCAAGGAGAGGAAGATGGAGGGTACTACCTCGTATTTTTGGTGAAGAGAATAATCAAGAGGCTCTAATGTGTTTTTTGTGTTTGGAAGAGAGGAGAAAATCTTAGAATTCGTCCAGGTAGAGAGCAGGCAACCAGGAAGTCTCTTCTTTTTTTTTTTGGTTTAGAGGTTCCTAGGGGCCTTTATAGCCCCGGCACGCTTTACGAGGTGGAACCCTTTGTAGGGCCGCCACCTGTGAAGCTCCTCAAATGAGGTTGATCTTGACACCCCTGAAAAGCTCTTAACTTCCAGTTTCTCAAAAGGTATGAAACTTAAAAACCCAACGGTCAAATCAAAAGTTATGGCTCTGGGAAGTTAGTAGTGCATCAATCGATGCGTTAACCGGTTTTCATGATATCTCGACCATTTTAGCTCTAATTTTTTCCCATAAGTAGTCATTGGAGTGAGAATTTGATAATCTTCACAATGACGTTGAGTTCAACCAGTTCTGATGGGCATATCAAAATTAGGGTTTTTGGGGTCCACAAGAGTCAACTCTGGGTCAAATTTGGCCAAAGTTACCAAAAATATCCAAGAAGCTCGGGTTTGATGTAAAAAAATGAAAAGTGATATTTTGAGGGGATTTTAACCTTGCTTGACTTTCGGTCAACCTAGGGTTGACTAGGGGCGTTTTGGTCATTTTGGCTGAGAGAGGCATTTTGAGTGCTCCGGTGTTCGAATGGGCTGCGCCATGTCATTCTAGATGTTCTCGTGGCCCCATGGAAAGGAGATGATATTTTTGGAGTTTTCGAGGTCTGGCATGCAAATCGAGGGTAGACAAAATATGGTATCAATAGTCTTAGTGGAGTTCTTCCTCCCCAACGTGTCAAGACCTAGCTGGATGCCCAACACACTGTCCAAACTGATGATGGCCCCTTCAAAGCTAAGGCCGGTCATGCGGTAAAAGTCATAGGGAGTCACTGTCATCTCCCACTCAGCAATGTGAATGGTATGAGTAGTATCCCACCACCTCTTGATGAGGCATTGCACCAAGGTAGCACTTGTAGACATTTCCGAAAGGAGGCCAATGATAGGCTCGAAGCCTGCTTCCCAGATTTAAGCCCTCGTTTTTGGGAACGAGGATGTTATACCATTCCACTGCCTTGTTGGTGCTTCCCTTACAAGCATAAGGGGATGAGGACTACAAAAGAAGAATATGACATTAGATTCTTAATTCAAGCGAAAATAATGAAAAGTGATGTTTTCGATAAAAGAATAAAGATAAAACGAGGGATGCAGTGATGTTTAGATGCAAAAATGACAAAAAGAGGTGTTAGGATTGCATATAGAAGTGGAACAGTTGAAAGGGAAGGGAAAATGGGCAGAGCAAGACCTCTACCAAGCATCTCACGTATGCAGGTCAAGGCCCACATATGCAGACAGGACCCCGCATACACAGGCCCATCCCCACGTACATAGAACCTCAAGAATAGACATAAGAACAGAGCTGCATATGCATGAGTACAAGCTGCATAGGTAGGCTCGAGCCCATGCACGCAAGAGCACAAATAAGAAAAGTTCTTTGACATTTCCAAGTATGTATCACCCAAAATCAATCCTAAATGTGTTCCTACATCACCTAATGTGTCAGGTTTTCATCTAAACCCATCCCACAACAAAACCCAAGCATTTACATGGTCAAAAACCCATCAAAACAGAAGATCAAAGAGAAACTTGAAAATGAGAAAAGTTTGAAAAACTTATGGATTCAGCCATGGGGATGTGATTCTCTGGCCGATAAGTCAATGTAGGAGGCTCCATCAATCTCACTACCTCATTCCAGCAGGAGAGGAGAAATGCATAAGAGGAAAGAACATAAGAAGTCTTCTTAGCCTTGGGTTCCATTGGAGGAGATGAAGAGTCTAGAGAGAAAATGAGAGAATGAGGGAGTTTATGAGGGAATGGAAAATTAGAAGGTGTGAGGGGAAAAAAAAAAAAGACGAAGGTTTTTGTAGAAAGAGAAAAAGTAGTAGTTATAAGGAATGTGAAGAGATGAGGGAGATGAAGAGAATGAAGAAGAAAAAGAAACAGTTGGTAATTGTTGGGAAATAAAGAGGTGGAAACACACCTGATGGCTAAACTATGTGTAGTTTAGAACTTACCACTAAACTATGTGTAGTTTAGTCATGAACAGGAAAAATAAAAAATAAAAATCTCAAGATTGCCCCAATTAGGCATAAAGTCACCAAGGACCCCCTAGTGAGCAATAAAGGAAGTAGAAGACTCTTCCCCCGATGAAGCAAATACATCCCAAAACCATTTCCAGCAGATCACAAAAACTCAAGAACACTATCCCTAATAAAGAAGCAGAAGATTCTTTCCTAGTGGATCAAGCATTTCTAGAGCATTATCCCCAATGAGGAAGCAGAAGATTCTTCCCTGATGAACCTAAGCACATTTAAACAATCCCTAGTAAGGAAGTAGAAGATTCTTCTCCAGTGGATCAAGTACGACTAAAGTATCCCCAGTGAGGAAGCAGAAGATTCTTCCTCAAAGTCCTCGGCATACCATGAAGGAAGTAGAAGATTCTTCCCTAGTGGATCACATATCTACAAGGTTACACTAATCCTTAGTGAGTCCATTTTTATTACTCCTCGGCATGTTTCTCATCCCCAAGTAAGAGGCAGAAGATTCCTCCCTATACATACCTACTCCTTAGCGAGTTTTCACCACCCCTAGTTGGTCCAACAATCAAGACTACTCATACACATATCCTCTCGGAATTGAACATGCACGCACGGTAGAAAAAGGTAGAGATAGAGACAAAGAAAGAGACCAAGGTCAACTCGAGGCAAGAGCCTTACTAGAAAAGGTAGAGAAAGAAGTGAAGAAGACAAGAGGAGTGAGCCACTTAGAGAAGTTTGAGACAAGGGCCCCAGATGGACACCACAGAGACCGTATCACTTTGTTGTTTATTGGGTTAGCTTGTAAAAGCACCCTTGATTGTTTTCTTTTTTCTTTTCAGTGACCTTAGGATAGTAAGTCACTCACCATTTTCTTGTAAGTGGCAAAACAGGTTCTGGGATAGCAAACCTATCGTTGCTTGTTTCCCAAGCAATGAAGGTGGGACTTTGGACATATGAATCCCACACAACTCTAAGGAGTTGTACCATGCCCCATGTATGCGTGATGTGTGTCGTGTGATTGGCTAGGCTCGAGCCATATGTCGAAGCAAAATGTTTTGTCTCTTATTCTTTTCATTCTGTTAGTGAAGCTCACAAATCAAAATTAGGGCATCTGTAGACACCGCATTTTGTACCCTTTATGACTGGGGCCCCCATTCCCCAATGATGTCTAAACTCTAAGGCCCAAAGCCAATTTAGAGCCCAATCAGTATCAAATTGACTTGAGGAGTGTTAGAATGGAAAATCAAACCATTTAAATGAGTAAAAATCTATTTTTAGAAATAAGTGACCAAAGTGGCCCTCGGCCCACGTACATGGATGGTAGCCTAAGTACGCGGGCCAAAGCATGTTTATGCAGGCATACTTTTGCGTAGGCTGCTAAGGTTTCAGAAACATTAAAAAAAAAAGTAAGTTTTCTGCAATAATGGCTAAGGTTTGGAATGAATCCCACCTCGTCTGGGAGTCGTTCCAAACCCCATTTTTTCCACTATATAAAGCCTTACGTGGTACATTTTCAAAACACACAGAAAATTCTAAGGGAAAGCCTAAGATTCACTAGAAAATAGTGAATCAAAAGGGAGTTTTTCACAAAACACCCTCAAGTCATTTTTATCTGATTGGGACCTTTCTTGGCCCTAATCCCTTGAGTTTAAAGTTTCTAATCACTATTTTATTGAATTGTGATTGATTTGACTGAAAGGAACAGTAAAAAATAAAGCTTGAAGAGCTTTTTGTTTAAGGTATCCCTTAAACCATTTCTTTTTCTCTTTTGCTTTTTAATCTTTGTTTTAGCCCCCTTTTTGCTTAGTTTATGTTTATGCATGCTTGTTTAGGTTAGTTTTACAGTTCCTTGTATGTTCTGAGCATGTTTGGTTATTAGAATTAGGGTTTTCTTTTCTGCTCTATTTTTCTGCTTCGTGTTTCTGGGTTAGGGTTTTTGAACAACCCTACGCACGCATGCCATGAGCATGCGTATATAGGACAAATCCTACGTGCGTAGGATTTGGCCTGTGTAAGGATTTGGCCTGCATACGCAAGCCTCTGTTTACGAATGCAAGCATTTACCTTGAAACCCTAATTCAGATTTCTGTTTTGTTTGGTTTGTTTGTTTCACGTATCTTGCCTCTATTTAAACCCTTTTCATATGTATACACATATCGAAATCTCTGTTTCACATGCTTTATTTGTTGTTTATCCCTCATATGCTAGATTAGGATTTTCTTTCATCTTGATGCCATAGGTGCTGTGTTGCTGAAAGGAAGTAAAGGTAAGTCATGCATTGGTATGAACATGCATTTGATGATGTATATTGTTTGAATGTTTTTTTTATATCTTTTAATCCCAATTGTATGCTTTATATAATTCTGTTATTGCCATGAAACTTTGAGGCCATGATTAAGTTGCCACCATGTTTTAGATGTGTGATAGGGTTTTCACATGCTAGACAAATGCTAGGGTTTGTATATATGCGTATGGGTTTGGCTCTCTTTTGTTTAAGGGTAGATATGTATGTATTTTGGGATGAATGATGCCATGTTGTATGCTTCAATGTATGCTAGTGTGTGTGTGTGAGTATAGATACAAGTGTTGAACATGTTTTTAATGAGGTTAAGATGTAAGACACAATGATAGTAGGCCAACCTTAGGGTTAGGCGATCTTGGGTACCTAACACCTTTCCAAGAATGTACCTAAACTTCAAACTCATATCTCTGGTAGTAAGATGAAAAGGTTCTTCCTTGAGAGGAAGCTATATATATGGTTCCTAGACCATTGCAAAAAACTAAGTGGCGACTCCGCCTTATGTCCACAGCCTAAGATAACTACCAAAATCCTACAAAGTCAATATGAAATTCACTAATCTGGGGCCTATTTGTGTTGGAAAAATACATGTTTGTACTGCATACAAAACATACGCAACAAAAAATTAACGGATCTACTTCATTCGCAATTGATAACATCTACTATGTAAATTTCAGAATATAAGAATAAGAGAGTGTACCTTGGTGCAGTGAAATTCAAAACAAAAGATTAGAAGTACTCGGGAACACTTTTAATCTTCACTCCAATTCCACTTATGCCTAAGAAGTTTGGTCTCTCAATCAGTTTCTATGAATATGTTCAAGGGAGATTTAGAGAGTGTCCAACTCTCACATACAAAACCATTTTATTCTCTTACAAAATTTTGTATGTTTCTCTCCTTATAACTGATTATCTAATTGGGTTATCCTTTTAGGCCATTCCAATTGGGCGTTAGTATGTGGCTTGGAATGGGACCAAAAGGGAACAAGTAAGACACTAGTTCCAATGGGCCTTAGGCTTTTCTGTCAACTCTTGACAAGTCCAAAGTTACCATTAATTATATTTAATACCATCATATAAATATAATTGCACTCTAGGCCTTATTAATAAATTATATCCTAAGACTTTATTGTACGTGCAACCACTTTATAAAATATTCGTAGTAATACAAAGTCATAAATGTAGACTGTCACTTTGAAGATTACTATATCTTAATCCTTAAATACCCAGTTTAATCCTTTAAGTTATTGATTATATATTTATGAAATCCAATTTCATAAATATATACTTTAGTAACTCCTTACTAAAGTGGTTAGACCTAACACTCTGAATAACCGAACCCATTAAACTTATCTCAAGGGAATATTTTATATCTCCGTTAAGAGATTATGAATTCCATCTTGAGAATATATGTTCCATCAACACTAAATGTGGCTGCCCAACATACTAAGCTTTTGACCGTTACTTTAGATCTCACTCCTGATATATCAAAGCAACCTACACTTTATGATGAAGTCCATTATTTTCTCAGGATTAAGAGTTGATGTAAATAGAAGTCATGAGATTTATTATTCATTTGACAATCGTTAGGAGAATAATAAATCTCACAGCAGTCTAGTTCAATATGTCTTATCTCTTAAAATATATCAACATATTAACTAGAAGTCTCCACTTCCATGATCAAGACAAATCATCTTAATTGATATGTTATAGTAACTGCAGATGAAATGCCTAATTTCATCACTAAGTACGAACAAAAATTTTGAGTTTACAAAGAACTTGTGACTTATATATTCTGTGACTAAATCACATAGATCACATACTATGTATCTCATGGACTATATGATAATGTCCAAATATTCATGTTATCATTATTTTAGATAATAATAAAACAACTTTATTAATTACAACATTAAGTCATACATAATGTCATACATAGCATCATACAATAGGATTTAAGGGCACTAATCCTAACAATCTCCCACTTGCCCTAAAGACTATTGTGCACTAATCTAACTCGCATTCCCTCCAAATGTGACTTGAAAGTCCTTTGAGGCAAGGCTTTGGTAAAGGGATTTGCTAGATTATTTGCACTATCTATTTTTGCTGCTATTACATCTCCACGAGTAGTAATGTCTCGAATGATGTGGTACTTTCTTTTAATGTGATTTCCTTTCTTGTGATTTCTTGGATCTTTGGATTATGCAACCGCTCCACTATTGTTGTAAAACGATGTGATAGGAACTTGCTCCAGTCTCATAACACCAAGATTAGAAAGGAACTTCTTGAGCTAAACAGCTTTCTTTACTGCTTCAGAAGCAGCAACATATTCAGCTTCCATGGTGGAGTCAGCAATACAAGATTGCTTAACACTCCTCCAACTTATGGCTCCACCTCCCAAGGTGAACACACAACCTGAAGTGGACTTTCCAAAATAAAGATCTGATTGAAAATTTGAATCTGTACAGCCAATAGGTATCAAATCCTCACACCGGTAAACAAGCAGAAAATTTCTCATTCTTCGTAGATACTTGAGAATATGCTTTACAACTTGCCAAAGCATGGCATACATAAGACTTGCCACTGTAGAAGCATAAGGAACTTGTCTCATCATATTTTCTTCCTCAAGAGTCTTAGGCCTTTGGTCATTAGACAGAGGAACTCTATTTCTGAAAGGAAGTAATCCTTTCTTAGAGTTTTGCATGCTAAACCGTTCTAGAATCTTATATATATATATCCAACTTGTGACAAGCCTAACATCTTATTCTTATGATCTTGCCAAAGCTTGATCCCTAGAATAACGTTAGCCTCACCCAAGTCCTTCATATCAAATTGGCTTGACAACCAAACCTTTACTGATGACATTACCCCTACATCATTTCCAATGAGTAGAATGTCATCAACATAAAGCACTAGGAACTTTACTACTTTATCTCAATGTCTTTTGTACACACATGGTTCATCAAGATTTTGTTCAAAACCAATTGACTTGATTGCTTGATCAAACTTGATGTTCCATGACCTAGATGCTTGCATAAGTCCATAAATGGATCTTTTCAACTTGCATACCATATGTTCTTGGTTCTTTGCTATGAAACCTTCCGGTTGCATCATATAGATTTCTTCTTCAAAATTGCCATTAAGAAATGCAGTCTTAACATCCATTTGCCAAATCTCATAATCATAATGAGCAGCAATGGATAAGAGAATTCTGATAGATTTAAGCATTGCTACTAATGAAAGGGTTTCTTCACAATCAATACCTTCATTCTATCTGGTCTATTTCTCATTTGCACACCATTCCTATTGAGAGATGTGCATTTTTGTATGCCCTTGTGACTGATGCTCCTATGAGTTTTCCTTCTCGTTTCATTCATTCCTTGATTGAGGTTCATAGAGTAGCTCTATAGCACATGGTCTTTTCTTCCCTATTTTTATTCAAAGGATTTTGTTGCGTTTAGGTTTAAAGGATTTTCCCGCATCTGAGCCCGTACATATTATAGCTCCCATAGGTGCCACATTCCTTAGGCAAAGAGTAGCTCAGATGAAAGCTAGCTCTAAACGCTCTAGAGTAGAGTCTTCCACAGGTGTTGCAGCTCAGCCTCCTTCTTCAGGTGACTCTATTGCTGAGGCTTATGTCGATCCCACTACCACTGTTGATCCTCCACCTTCTTCTTCAGGTGATTCATCAGTCCTGTGTATGTTGGATATTGTCATGACTGTTCAGGCAGCGCATGAACAGCTTTTGGTGGATGTGCTTATGGAGCTTCAGGCCTTGTGTGCAGATTTGATGAGTGTTCGGCAGTCTACTCTACCACCTCCTTTTGATGATGAGCCTTGATTTCCCTTTGGCAATTCGTCACAAAAAGAGGGAGTACATATTGATGGAGATAGGGGGAGATTTTGAGTTTTTGGAGCTTTGGAGCTTTAGATTGTTTTTAGGAGCTTCATGATGTATTTTTTTTTTGCTCATGATGTATTTATTTTTGTGGGATGTATAAGTTAAGGGGAGACACTTTGTTTTATGTTTTTATTTCTATTATTGTTTCTTGTTTCACTGTGCCACATTGGCCATTGATTTATATTATGAGGTTATTAATGATATATGTCTTTTATTTTCTGTTTTGTGAAATCAAGAATTTATCTTTTTGTTTTACTTGTATTTTCCACACATGCGTTTATGTGTTTGTTGAGTGTTTCAGGAATATACAGATTTATTCAGTCGTGCTGTTGTCTACACTGGCAACTGATAGATAGTAGTTAGGTTGAATTGTTTTTGGCCATGTTTAATGTTTAATGGGTTGTTTTGTAACTTTGAGCATTTCAGTTTTGTTATATGTTTTGTCATGGATTGCCAAAGGGGGAGTTTATTAGGTTCTAAGACTTTAGGATCTAAATGTATTAGAACTTCAATGAGTAATGTTGGTAAACCATGATTAAAACTTAGAGTCTAGATTTAGGTTGCTCAAAGTGTGTTTATGTGTAAAGTTGGAATCAAGTGATTGCAGAATTTACTGGACTAAATCTACAAGGCTTGATTGATAAAAAATTAGACTCGATCGATCGAAACTCGTGCAGATTATTTTTTCTGCAGAATTTCCAACTTAGCCCAAGCCCATATGACATGTAGGGTTTTATGTTTTGCTTCAAGTATAAAAGAAAAAACCCTACCCACGTTTTAAAGGTTGTTGATATGCTATGTGTGAATCTCTTGTGAGATCTAGAGGTGTTTACCTTCATACACACTTAGGGTTATCAAGATCAAGATTGATGTCGAGAACTTGGTGATCTCTTCAGTTGATGTCTCAAGAGCTTAAAGAAAAACACAAGTGGGAGTACTTATGGTTGCTATGGATCAAGGAAAGAAGTAGTCTATGAACTTGGAGTTGTCACGTGGCTGTGGAGTAAGTTTTCTACTCGAGGTAGCAATAGGATGTTAGTGGTCTAACTCTTATTGTAAAATTTCAATTCTTTCATAGTGGATCCGTTTTACCTTAAGGATAGCTAGGTGAAATCCTCCCTAGGTTTTTTACAAGTTTGGTTTTCCTGGGTTATCATATCGCTGTGTTATTTACTTTTCTGTATTGTTTACATGATATGATTTGTTTGTGTTAACCTAGATTTGAATAATTTATCTAAGTAATCACTTGACTAAATAACTAGGTTAAATAACTTGTGTTTTAAGGGGTCTAAAAACGTACAAGTGGTATCAGCGGGTTAGATCTAGTATTTAGATCCTTTGATCTAAGAGTTGATTATTGACCCCTATTGTCATGGATTCTTGGAAGTTTTTATTGCTAAAATTCCAACTTGTCTACTTTTAACTTGTGTCTCTTGTTGCATTTGTTAAGTCCTTCCTTGAGTATCTTGGTATAATTACGTGTGATGATAATTATGTGTGCTATACTGCTTTAACTGCCTTAAAGGCACGTGATTCTTGTCTTTGGTATTTGGATAGTGGTTGTTCTAGGCATATGATAGAAAATAAAGCTTTATTCAAGACACTCTTTAAAGGAAAGATTGGGACAGTCATGCTTGGAGATGGAAGCAAATCTGTAATCAGAGGCATTGGAACTATGGACATTCCAGGGTTACCAGTTTGTGCAGATGTCTAGTATGTTGATGGGTTGCAGGCTAACTTACTCAGCATCAGTCAGATTTGTGATAATGGACTAAATGTTCTCTTCACCAAGTATGAATGTGAGATACTTGATGGAGGAGGTGACTGCATGTGTATTGGTGTAAGGACAACTGACAACTGTTATGGTATAACACTAGGTATAAACAACAAGTGTTTCAGTGCAAAGATCAATCAAGAAGATTTATGGCATCAATGGTTGGGATATGCAAGTCATAAGCAATTAGAGAAGATTTCCAAGTGTGATGCAGTTATTGGTTTGCCCAAGTTTGAAAAGATAGAAAAGTGCATATGTGGACCATGTTAGATGGGTAAACAAGTGAAGTCCAAACATCTGTCTATAACTGAAGTTCAAACTTTAAGACATCTAGAGTTGTTGGACAGTGATCTCATGGGTCTTGCCAGAGTTCAGAGTTTAGGTGGAAAGAAGTATATTCTAGTTGTTGTGGATGATTTCACCAGATATACTTGGGTTGTGCTTTTGAGAGATAAAGCTGAGGCTCCTGAAAAGATGATACACTTGTGCAAGAAATTGTAAGTTGAGAGAGGTACTATGATAGCTAGAATTAGAAGTGATCATGGAAGAGAATTTGAAAACACAACAGAATGGAATAGTGGAACGGAAGAATAGGGTTTTTCAAGAGATAGCTCGTGTCATGCTACATAACAAAAAGATGCCCAAGTCCTTCTGGGGAGAAGCAATTAGCACTGCTTGCCATACACTCAACCGAGTGTATTTTGGAATTGATTCCAAGAAAACTCCTTATGAACTCTGGAGAGGAAAGAAGCCTATTGTCAAATACTTCTGGATATTTGGCAGTGACTATTATATTCTGCTTGATAGGGAGATCTAGAAAAGTTTGATGTAAAGAGCGACAAGGGATACATTTTGGGATACTCTTCCACTAGTAGAGCATACAAAGTATACAATTTGAGAAAATAAACAGTCATGGATTCTTCAAATGTGGTGATCAATGATGAACTATGTTTAGAAACTCATTCAGAAAACACTCCTCCGATTCAAGAAAAGACTATGAAGGTTGATGATTCTATTCCTGATGATTATGTTGGGAAGCATAGTGATGAAGAGCTACTGTTGTTGAATGATGCTGTTTCAGTACCATCAAGTTTAGAACCATCCACACCAGTTCATGAAACTCACCAAGAACAAAGTGAGCCTAGTCCTTCATCATAACAAAATGGTACCTCCACATCTCTGGTCAAAAGTCCATCTTCTAGAGTAAAGTTAAATCACCCTGCCACAAACATATTGGGTAGTTTGAATAATAACATGAGATTGAGATCCAAAGCCTTGAAAGTAATTACTCACTCATGCTATCTATCCCAATTTGAACTAAAAAAGGTGGATGAAGCACTTTAAGATGCTGATTGAGTTAATTCTATGCATGAAGAACTTCATCAATTTTTTCGGAATGATGTGTGGGAATTATTTCCTAGACCAAAGGGAGTAAATGTCATTGGAACTAAGTGGACCTTTAAGAACAAGTCAGATGAACATGGTACTATTATTAGAAACAAATCAAAACTTGTTGCTCAAGGATAGACAGAAGTGGAAGGGATTGATTTTGATGAGACTTTTGCACCGGTAGCAAAACTGGAATCCATTAAAATACTTTTGGCCATAGCAAATCATTTGAATTTCAAGCTGTATCAAATGGATGTCAAGAGTGCATTCTTGAATGAGATGTTGCAAGAAGAGTTGTATGTTGAACAACCAAAGGGTTTTGTTAATCCTCATAGATCGGATGATGTCTACAAGTTGAAGAGAGCCCTCTATGGTTTGAAACAAGTTCCCAGGGAATGGTATGATAGGTTAACTGCATATCTCACTAAGAATGGATTCAAAAGAGGATTTACAAATACTATTCTCTTCATATGAAAGGATAAGAATTATTTTATAGTAGCTCAAATTTATGTTGATGATATTGTTTTTGGTGCTACTAATGATTCGCTTGCTCAATTTTTTGCAGGTGCAATTAAGAAGATGTTTGAAATGAGTATGGTTGGTGAACTGACTTATTTCTTGGGATTGCAGGTGAAGCAAACGGATTCTAGAATTTACATTAACCAAGCAAAGTATGCTAGAAATCTAGTCAAAAGATTTGGACTTGACAAGGCTGCACATGCTAGAACACCAATGGCTGTTAATGCCAGGTTAACCAATGATCCATCGGGTGAGTCTATTGATGTTACATTATATAGAAGCATGATTGGTTGTCTTCTGTATTTAACTACAAGTCGACCTGATATTGCTTTTAGTGTTGGTGTATGTTCTAGGTTTCAATCTAATCTTAAGATTTCACATTTGAATGCTGTTAAAAGAATCATAAAATATGTTAGTGGAACTTATGATAATGGATTGTTTTATAGCAAAGAGTCAAATTTGTCTCTTGCTGGTTTTTCATATTCAAATTGGGCCGGCAATGCCGATGATAGAAAAAGCACCACTGGTGGGTGTTTTTATGTATGAGCCAATCTTGTTGCTTGGATGAGTAAAAAGCAAAATTATATCTCTCCTTTTGCAGCATAAGCAGAATATATTGCTGCTGGAAGTTGCTGTTCACAGTTTCTTTGGATGGAAAAGCTTTTGAGTGATTATGGGATATCAAAAGACACCATGGTTGTCTATTGTGATAATTCTAGTGCTATCGATATCTCTAAGAACCCTGTTCAACACTCTAAGACTAAGCACATAGAGATTAGATATCACTTTATTAGGGATTTAGTTGAAAGAAAGATTGTGGCTCTTGAATATATCCCTATTAAACGTCAAAATGCTGACATCTTCACCAAATCTCTTCATATAAGTAAGCTTGAAACACTTCGTCAAGTAATTGGTGTGATTCTGTGTCCCTAGTCATCTTTGGCTCTTATGGTCCCTATGCTTCATCTCTCTACTCATTTTGACCTTTCTTCTTTGGTGTTTTTTTGTTTTTAGGATTTGCATTGCATAACATTCATGCATTTCATGATAGGTTATTTTTGTTATTCTTTTCAAAAAATAAAAATAAAAATAAAAAAGGGGAAATGAAGGAAAAATGTGTTTTGCATTATTTTTCTTGGACTTGAAATCAAGGTTGGCAATATTATCTTTACATAACATGCTTATGTACCTTATTTAGCTTGGATGAGCTTATTTTACTGCACTTTACTAGTTTTAGCTTTGTGGTGCATGTTGTGTGGGAGTTGTTTATAGTTTTTGATCACATGATCTTAATCTTGAAGTCACATGCTTTTGATTGTAAGGACTAAAAAATCCAAAGAGAAAGGCATAAATAACCATCTCACCATTGTTTACTAGCCAATCATGAACACCTTAGTGCATATCATATGATTTTGTGCTCGAGAAAGTGTAGCACATGCACAAAAAGCACATAAGGTGTAGCCTTGGTTTAAATAATTAAATTGGTGTGTACATTATTGGGCTATAATAAATTCAAATTGAAATAAAATTGGTGTGTACATTATGAGGCAAATCAAGAAACTTACATGATTGTAAGCTTGTTTTCTAGGAGATGTGAGAGTTATATGATGTAACTCTTTAGGTGATAGTCACTTTCAAACTTATGTGATGAATTTTGTAGAAATTGTGATAGATCACTATTTACTTATCACCTCAAATGTATCTCATTCTATTGCTAGTTGCACACACTACACAAGTTAGTTCTTGCAAAAATTAGTACATGATATTGTGTGTGATCTTGTTGTGGCCATCCAAGATTAAAAGTTCCTTCATTTTAATGCAAAATATGTTTTAATGTTTGAATTTTTAAGGACAAATTGATTCAAAATCTTGTTTTCGGAAGATCTGGGTTGAATTCAAGTGTTTTTGAAAAACTTTTCATCTCATACTCATGCTTTTTATTCAGAAAACAATGTGTTTTAAGGATTTTCTACATTAAAATGCTCTGTTTTTCAAAAATATGATTTTTCAAGATTTTCGATTGATCGAACCTATTGCTCAATCGATCGAAAATGTGATAAAAACTTTGGTTACAATCAGCCTGGCTCGATCGATGCTCAATTGGTGTTGGATCGATCAAAATTGCTTTTCGATCAATCGAATCCAATTCTTGACCGATAGGTCAGTGAGTTTTTAAAAAAGGTTTTTCTCTCACGTGTTCTTCACACTTTTCAAATCTTTTCAAAAGCTCTCTCACTATTCTTGCTCGACCGATCCAATCTGAGTCTATTTTTTCGTTTTCTTCCTAATTTTTCTCAAGTATCTTTGTCTTCAAGTGCAGGTAAGACCTTTTTACCCCTTCTTTTTCCGTTTATTCACAATTTTCATGCATTTTTATTGTAATTTTTAAACCTAAGATTTTTGGGGTTTTTTATATTTAATTTGTTTTCTTTCACATTTGATCATTGGGTTTTTGTCTGTATATGATATTAACATGATTCCCATGCTTTAATTTGATTAAATTTGTGATTTGGGAAAATTTTGAAATTCTAGGGCTTGAAACTACATGAAATTGGGGATTTTGTTCAATTGGGCTAAAATTAATGAAATTGACTTGTGCTATTGATTGATTATGTCACTATATGATGTTATCTAACAAGTGTAATGATCAATTGATCAATTTGTTGGGATTTTTGAAATTGGGTTTTTCAAAATTTGGGGTTTTTGTTCTAAGACTTTATGTTCAAGTCAATTGTTGGTTTATAAAGTAAAATTGAACGGTTTTCAATGCATTAGAGCAAGCATCATTTGTTCATTTATGTCATGCATCATATATATTGTTATTTTCTATATTTTTATTCTCTCAAACCCTGTCTAATGCAGTCTGCCCATGGTTTTTTTTTTCTTTCTTTGGTTTCTTCTGTGTCTTGCCTTTCCAAATCTTAGCATCATGGTTAAGGGAGATTTTGAGTTTTTGGAGCTTTAGATTTTATCTAGAAGCTTCATGATGTATATATATATATATTTTTTTTGGCTCATGATGTATTTATTTTTATGGGATGTATATGTTAGGTGGAGATACTTTGTTTTATGTTTTTATTTCTATTATTGTTTCTTGTTTCACTGTACTACATTGGCTATTGATTTACATTATGAGGTTATTCATGATATATGTATTTTATTTTATGTTTTGTGAAATCAAGAATTTATCTTTTTGTTTTACTTGTATTTTCCACACATACGTTTATGTGTTTGTTGAGTGTTTCAGGAATATATAGGTTTATTCAGTCATGCTGCTGTCTACACTGGCAACTGATAGATAGTAGTTAGGTTGAATTGTTTTTGGGCATGTTTAATGTTTAATGGGCTGTTTTGTAACTTTGAGCATTTCAGTTTTGTTATATGTTTTGTCACGAATTGCCAAAGGGGGAGTTTGTTAGGTTCTAAGACTTTAGGATCTAAATGTATTAGAACTTCAATGTGTAATGTTGGCAAACCATGATCAAAACTTAGAGTCTAGATTTATGCTGCTCAAAGTGTGTTTATGTGTATAGTTGGAATCGAGTGATTGTAGAATTTACTAGACTAAATCTGCAAGGCTTGATCGATCGAAAATTAGACTCGATTGATCGAAGCTCATGTAGATTATTTTTTCTGTAGAATTTCCAACTCAGCCCAAGCCCATATGACGTGTAGGGTTTTATGTCTTGCTTCAAGTATAAAAGGAAAAACCCTAGCCATGTTTTAGAGGTTGTTGATATGTTGTGTGTGTGAATTTCTTGTGAGATCTAGAGGTGTTTACCTTCATACACACTCAGGGTTATCAAGATCAAGATTGATGTCCAGAACTTGGTGATCTCTTTAGTTGCTGTTTCAAGAACTTAAAGAAAAACACAAGTTGGAGTACTTGTGGTTGCTGTGGATCAAGAAAGAAGTAGTTCATGGAATCAGAGCAGTCACGTGGTCGTGGTAGTAAGATTTCTACTCGAGGTAGCAATAGGATGCTAGTCGTCTAAGTCTTATGGTAAAACTTCAATCCTTTCATAGTGGATTTATTTTACCTTGAGGGAAGCTAGGTTAAATCCTCTCCAAGTTTTTTACCGGTTTGGTTTTCCTAGGCTATCATATCATAGTGTTATTTACTTTTCCGCATTGTTTACATGATATGATTTGTTTGTGTTAACCTAGATCAGAATAATTTATCTAAGTAATCACTTGGCTAAATAACTAAGTTAAAAAACTTGTGTTTTAAGGGGTCTAAAAACGTACAAAACACTAATAACATGTCGTGTTTCCTTCAACCTCTAAGCAATAATGACATAGCTCCGAAGGGAGGTTTACATTAAACTTAGTTTAGTGTACACCATTGCCTGAATTCCATGTGTGTCATTAAGTAACTCCACGGTAGCATGGTCATTCTTAATGTAAAAACACATATCATCCATCATTAAGAAGTTTAATCTGTAGTACCATGAATTAAACACCCTCCACAGGGAGCAAGGCATGTATGCTAAGGCGAGGTGCTTAATCATACTACTATAAACCGACAATGGAGGCCGTGAGATCCAACCCTTGTATCTCTCTCCCATTAGATGTTTTGAAATAGAGGTTTTAAATTAGAAAACATGTGTAATCTAATCACACATAGCCTTGCTCTTTATATGTGAAAACACTTAGAAAAAATTCTAAATTCTCAGGTTTCGATTGATCAAATGTGTATCTTGATTGGTCAAAAAAATTAAAAAATTCATACTTGACAATCTACCAGGCTTGATCAGTGCTCAATCACTTCTAGATCAATCAAAAAAGAACATTTGATTGATCGACTAGCAATTGAATATCAATTGAACCAAACTCAACAATCTGCCTGGCTTGATCGGTACTTGATCGCTTCTCGATCGATCAAAAAAGAATATTCAATCAATCGACTAGCAATCGAATATCAATCAAACCAAACAGATTGGTCACTATTTCACTCGATTAATCAAAGGTAATTTTTGCTCGATCGAATCTCGTGAAACTTTAATTTTCCAGGATTTTTCTAAGGCAGTTTTCAATGGTTTTTCATGAACAAACAACCACCATATGAACATGATAGACAGAGATTGATATCAAAACTGAATTCCATTGATGCTTTAGCCTTAAAGTTCAATTTAACATAATTAACTTCAAATTTAAACATCATAACATCAATATTAGTTTTCGTCAAAAAATAATTTCAACAACCATGCAAAAAATTAAATATATAACATTCTAACATCATGAAATTCTTATCTCTAATTCCAAAACTCACAAAACATGTTGTAAAGATTCAAAATTGAAGACCGCTCTGATACCATTTATTGGAAAAATACATGTTTGTATCACATACAAAACATACGCAGCGAAAAATTAACGGATCTACTTTATTCACAATTGATAACATGTACTATGTAAATTTCAAAATATAAGAATAAGAGAGTGTAACTTGGTATGGTGAAATTCAAAACAAAAGATTAGAAGTACTCGGGAATACTTTTAATCTTCACTCCAATTCCACTTATGCCTAAGAAGTGTTGTCTCTCAATCAGTTTCTATGAATATGTTCAAGGGAGAATTAGAGAGTGTCAAACTCTCACATACAAAACCATTTCATTCTCTTACAAAATTTTTTTATTTGTGTTTCCTTATAACTGATTATCTAATTGGGCTAGCCACTTTGGCCATTCCAATTGGGCTGTAGTATGTGCCTTGGAGGGGGACTAAAAGGGAACAAATAAGACTTTAGCTCCAATGGGCCCGGGGCTTTTCTGTCAAGTCTTGATAAGTCCAAAGTTACCATTAATTATATTTAATACCACTATATAAATATAATTGCACTCTAGGCCTTATTAACAAATTATATTCCAAGACTTTATTGTACATGCAACCCCTTCATAAAATATTCGTAGTAATACAAAGTCATAAATGTAGACTGCCACTTTGAAGATTACTACATCTTAATCCTCGAGTACCCGGTTTAATCCTTTAAGTTATTCATTATATATTTATGAAATCCAATTTCATAAATATATACTTTAGTAACTCCTTACTAAATTGGTTAGGTCTAACACTCTGAATAACCGAACCCATTAAACTTATCTCAAGGGAATATTTTATATCTCTGTTAAGAGATTATGAATTTCATCTTGAGAATATATGTTCCATCAACACTAAATGTGGCTGCCCAACATACTGAGGTTTTGATCGTGACTTTAGATCTCACTCCTAATATATCAAAGCAACCTACATTTCATGATCAGGTCCATTATTCTCTCAGGATTAAGAGTTCATGTAAACAGAAGTCATGAGATTTATTATTCATTTGACAATTGTTAGAAGAATAGTAAATCTTACAGTGGTCTAGTTTAATATGTCTCAACTCTTAAAACATATCAGCATATCAACTATTGTAAATGGACTAAATCCCAAGGAAACAAAGGGCAAGGTTCATGAGTGGAAAGGGAGTGATTTTGTAATTGGGCCTTCATTAAAATGGACTTAAAGACTTTCTAAGAACATCTAAAATTCTAAAAGGAACCTTTTAATGGGACATGGACTTAATGAAAATGTGAGCTTTTTTCAGGCATCATTACACCCCCAAGGTCAAGAAAACACGTCCCCACTCCAATTTGGCTGCCTAATTGATGAGGAAGTATCTCAAGAAACAATGGCTGCCTAATTGATGACGCAATGACATAAAAGATCCTAAAGGCTTTGGACGAACATGGTGATACCCTCAAAATGATGGGGAGTCGCCTCACAAAGCTAGAAGAGGCCAAGTTGAAAAAGGTCGCACATGTAAAGATTCCTGATGATGAAGAAATAGAAGATTGGGATGAAAGAGACAAGATGCAACTAGCCTTTCACAAGGTTCATGGGATGGATGATTGTCTCTATACCATAGGGGGCATAAGCTCCAAAACTCCCATTGCACTACCTCCAAAGTTCAAGATTTCTGATGCAGACAAGTTTGATGGAACTGGAGATCTAAAGCAACATGTTAGGAGGTACCTAAGTATTGCTGGAATGAAAGGTTTGGATGAGAAACAAACTTTGCATGCATTTCCTCGCTCACTCACGGGGGTGCATCAGGGTGGTACTATAGCTTGGATCCTAGCAAGACTAAGGTATGGGATGAGCTAGTGGAGTTTTTTATGGATCAATTCATATTTAATGAAAGTTGAATTAGTGTGTAAAACACTAATAAATTTTTAGACCCTTAATTTCAAATTTATCCAATGCAAACTTATACCTAAACAATAGATGTGCAGAATAATAGGTACAAGCAAAAACCTAAAAAAATAAACAACTTTACACCATAATTAATCATAACACAATAGAAATTAAAGGTAGACAGTAAGGGTTAGAGAGATGCAAACACAAGGATAACACCGGCACGTGTTATCGAAGAGGAAACCGAAGAACTCAGCAAAAAACCTCTCTGCTGCCCCCCAAGCAATAAAATGATCCACTAAAGAATAAAGTTGGGATACACGAATAGCAATAGACCCTCCAATCCTGATCTACCCAATGCATCTAAGCCCTCCAAGCTTCTTGCTTCAACAAGGTTAAGCCTAACCGTGTCTTCTTTAACTTTCTGAATCCCGCAATAAGCCCATTGCATCAACCAAGTAAATTGGACATCTCTGAATTGCTTCCCAAGCACGAAAATACCTCCTCACTGATGTGGGTATGGTGAGTTAAAGATTTGGCTAGTAAACCTCTCAAGCGTATGTCAATGGAAAGGGTAGGAGTAAAGAAATTTAGAGAATCAAAAGTCTAAGAATGTGGATGAGTCAATCTTGGTTTTCTCTAGGGTTTCTCTCTCAAAATTCTCTTTGGAAGCTCTCTACAATTTGTGGGTATAAGGGTATTTATAGTAGAGCACGTGAGAAATTTTAAAAGTCATTTTTCTGCAAAACAGGGCATTTTGGCGACTCAGTCTTGAGAATGGGATGAGATGCGAGTTTGAGTCACGAGTTCACAGCCAGGCCAGACTGTTAATTTTTGTCCTATAGTGCTCTAGCTATCGTGACCCTTCAACTTCCTACATGCTTCACACGTGTGGCATTTTGGCGAGTTGCCAGTCGTGAGTTACTTGCAAGATCCAGTCGCGAGAAACCTCTAAATGCACACACACTTGAATTTCTTCACACTCTCTCACACACAACCCTTACACAATTCCCACCTAAATACAGGGCATCTAAATGCTAAAATATATGCAAATTTAGCATGGAATAAAGCCAAAACATGATTGAATAATTTCAACCATACAATCACCCCCTTTGGCTATTCCGTGACAAAACCCTAAAATAGACTCTAGACTTAAAATGTGGCTTGGGAACAGTTGCCAAAACTCACTCACGCCTAACTCTAGATTCTATGAAGCTCTTGAACCATACAGACAAGTTTCCTAAAAACAATAACACAAGAAGATCATTATAAGCAAACATCTTGAAATGCATATGGAGCGAGCACAATGTGATCAAGCAACAAAGAATATAACAAGAAACATGGCTTGACCAAACATGAACAATTACTATAAATAGTGACCACAATGATCATTCACACAAGGAATGAACATCCGGACATGCAAGCTAATAAGCTCAATGCAAAGTACCATTTGCATGTCTAACACTCAACCAATGCAAAACACTAAGGTATTTGCATCAAGGATACAAGATCCAACAAGGGCACAAGAGTAAAGTACTAAAGATAATGCATATAAAATCTAAAAGTACTAATAAGCTACAAAGCAAAGGTACATATTTAAGACATAGTCAAGTACACAATATAAACCATGAAATATGAACATAGACTATAAATAGCATGAAATCAAATATTAAGCATAGACTTCTCTTCATCTCCATTGCTCCCCCTTTGATCTAGCTCTTTCTCCCCCTATCATGAACCATTTCCCACTTTTTGTCATAGAATAGCTAGTCCTCATGTTCCTCTAGCTTTCTTTGGATTTGGTCTAATTGAGTTTGGAGAGACATGAACTTTTTGTCAAAACGGGTGTTTTGGGGGTGCATGATAGATGCAAGTCTGGACAGCTTAGTGCTGATGTCTTGGACAAATGCCATAATAGTGTCTTCTCGTCATAGGGATGTAAGTTAGAGTGTGAACCACTATGAGGTGCATGACTCTTTTGCTTGACTCCCTTTTGGTCATGACTGATGCTAGCATTAAGAGTGTGAATGTTGATTGGACTTTGCTTAGGATAAGGGTACTTATTTGCCAATGGATGAACGCCTTTGAGTTTCAAAATTTTTGAAACAAGGCAACAAAAAGGAAGGCAATTCCTTGAGGTAGTTCTCTCAGCAGTCTTGCTCAAAATATGGAAGATGTGAGAGCAAATATCGATTTCTTCATCAGTGATCAGGTCATGAAGGAATAGTTCATGTACCTGGTGCTTGAGAGAGGATAGAGGTTGTGGAACATGATTGTTGTGAGCAGCCTCAATTCGGGAGATAGTGATGAAACACTAACAAATTTCCCATTGGGAGAGAACTCCAAGTTTTTCTCCAAAAGTTTCCCGAAGCAAGTCCGCCTCTGGATCCAGTTCTCTGGATCCAAGTCATCGTACATTGGTGGTTTTTGGAACACAAGCCGGTTGATGTGCAAAATGATGGCAAGATAGGAAGGTGTCACTGTGAAGTCCTTTCCTAAAACCCAACATTTCAGCTCATCCCCATCATAAATGCATTTGCATAGAATTCCTTAACCATTTCTTTGTACATTTCATCAAAGTTAGATAGAAGAAAATTCCAATCTTTGGTGACGAACCATTACGGAATGTTCATTTCAAGAAGAGATGCTTGCTCAACCACCCTTTCAACCAATAAGGAGGCATCTTTGAAGTAGTTCGCATAAGCTTGAGATGCAGCATATGATTTGAAATTTTCGGTGTCATAAAATCCTGTCAAAGACCGAGTCTGCTTTAACTTAGGGGTGAAGCTATCAAGATTAAACACCGGTTCTTTTCCCTTGCTACTACCTCCTTTCACGACTGATTTCTTGAAGGGAGACATTGTCAAGTTGTATCATGTAATATCAAAGAGCAAAATGAAACATAAAGGGCAACAAACTTGATTAGTAACAAGTTAGTCCCAAATCAGAAATTTTGAATTAAAACCCTAAAAACTGAATTTAAAGAGTAATTAAAAAATTGACATGTGAAGACAAAAAACATCAAATCATGATAGAGTCATGACATTAAGCACTCAAACATGTCAAAGATAATGTGTGTGTGCATAAAATGCAAAAGTGTGCAAACTAGGATAAAGTGTAAAAACACATAATCATACGATGTTTCAAAATCAAAGAAACATGATTATCCCTACAAACTATATATTCCATGGAATCCAAAGAAACACACAAAAGCAACTAAGAGACATTTTATCATGAACATGATATGCACAACACAACACCAAACATAATACAATGCAAAAAAAAAAAACACACACACACACACACACACACACAAAAACATATAAAACATGTAGAATAAGCATTATACTAACAAAACCAACAAAACCCATAAATAAAACCAAAAAACCCCATAAATCAAACTCATCAAAACATCAACAAAACCATATTCAATCACCATATTTTCATATCTCAGTATATACATAAAATCCAAGAAAATTAGGCTAGAAACTTAAAAAACTTTAGGAATAAGAGAAAACCCAAACCTTTTCTTGAAGATTGATGAAGAAAATGGAGGTTTTGTGAGAGAAAATGGAGGTTTTGGGAGAGGGAAAGGCAGACAAGACAAAGTGTGTGCACGTGATGCGAGGGAAAACTGAAAGGTTTTTGAAAACTATCTTGGATTTAACCCTATTTGTGCAAAACAAGTGATTTTTGGGATTGGAATGAGTCGCGAGCAAGTCGCCAAAATGAGTCACAAAAATCCCTTGACAAAATTTTTGAAAAATTTGTCTAAGTGTTTTTCGTGACTGGGAAGTCCACTCGCTAGCAAGTCGCGAAGGGAGTCGTGAATCATTTTGTGTAAGCTCACAACTGGAGCTTCCATTCACAAACAAGTTGAGTCATGAAAAAAGCCAAAAAACCCAAAATTTTGAAATTTTTCCAAGTATTTTTTTCGACTGGGGGACTGACTCGCCAGGGAGTTGTGAGAGCTTCTAAGTAAGCTTGCGACTAGGGTCTTGCAACTGGCTTGACCCACGAGAGTGAGTCGCAAAAACAGAGTTGCAAAAATTTTGGTTTTTTTTGAAAATTTTCAAAACAAAACCCTTTCCAAAAGCAACTAAAAATACTCAAAAATATTTTTGTGTTTGATCAACATATGATTGAGTATGTACAACACATTTAATCAAGTACAATCACACAAATGAATAAGGCATTCATTGAACATAGACATGTGTGATGTGTATGGGTACCAAATGTGAAATAGTCTAATGTGAAGCTTCAATGATCAATTCAACCAAGACATACACAATTAGCACTAGGAAGAGTGACCAATCTCAATTATAGATATATGCATATATGACCTCCAACAAAACTTGATTACATAACAATGAAGCATTTCATTTGGCTTCTTACGAGTTATAACATTTTATCATTATAGAACAATACATCTCATTTTGAGATTGATGCCTGAAATTTTTTGATATTTCAATTTGATGATTAAGCCTTTGGCTTTTGGGCACCACACAATTTCATTACAAGTCGCTTTCCCTTTTTCCTAGTCAAATACTAGTAAGTGCAACGGCATTTGCAGCTCATTATCTCTTTTAGGGATTTAACATTTGTTAAGCTATAAAGTATAAACATAAAAGAGTGGGAAGATGTATAGGCACAAGCCTATGCTTGTCTCAAGATCAACAAAACCATTGGCTAATCATTCATGACAAGTTTGAAGATCTATTTACAACAATCACATAGATGTCAAGATTTTTTCCACAATGATATGAGTGCATAGAGAATAGGCTATGCTCGTGAATGTTCAATTTAGTGTGTAAAACACCTTGAACGTTTAAGCCCCCAAAATTCAAATTACCAATTCAAGCTTATTAACAAACAATGTATGTGTGGAATATGAAAATAAGCTAAAACTGAATTGATTAAATAATCTAAACCAAATAAAACCATAACCACAGCAGAAATTAAATGGCAAAGATTAAGGGAAGAGAGATGCAAACACAAAGACAACACAACGATGTGTTATCAAAGAGGAAACCAAAGATTCAGTTTACAGCATAGTTCAGAACCAACTGGACAATAAAAAGTATAGCAACAGAACACAATAGGGTGTAGACATAATTTTTTTTTTTTTTTTTTTTTTTTTAAACAGAACACTCTGTGGGTGTGAGTTCAAAGCATTCATGGACACCCTAGGGCAAAATGCATAAACACTCAACTAGACCAATCAGTGTATACCAGAGACATCTCCCAATCAGTGTATATCACAAAATCCCTAAAAAAAACAAGCAAATGTCTACAAGACATTTTACAATGGGTATGATATGCACAACACCTCAGATCAAGGGTTTATGCTTAAAAATGAGAATCAATAATGAGAGAATGTGAAATAAGCATCATACAATCCATATCAACAAAACCCTTCAATCAAACTCAACAAAATGAACCCAACCCATAATCGAATCATCATATGAATCAAATCTCAACAGTAACTCAAAAACCAAGAAACCAACTCTATAAACATGAAATACTTAGAGAAAGATAGAAAATCCATACATTTTCTTGAAGATTGAAGTTGAGATGATGAAGAAAAATGGAGGTTTTTGATAGAGAAACACAGTGAGTTTGTGAGAGAGAAGAACAGACAAGACAAAGAATAGTCAAAATGTTCGAGGGAAAACTGAAAAGTTTTAAAAACTGTCCTTAAAGCACAAAACACGCAGTTTTCACGACTAAAACAAGTCGTGGCCAAGTTGCCAAACACCTTAGAGACAAAATTTTCATGACTGGAAGGTCCACCCGTGAGTAAGTCACGAAGGGAGCCACGAAAATTTCTATATAACCTCACGATTGGAGCTTCCACTCTCGAATAAGTCACCAAACCGATTCGCGAGAATTGTAAAAACCCAGAATTTTGGAAAATTTTCTAAGTCTTTTTCGTGATTGGAACATTGATTCACTAATGAGTCGCGAAAATCTTCTGTGCAAGCTCGCGACTAGGGCATGCGACTGGATTGACCCGCGACCAAGTCGCTAGTACAAGGCAACACATTTTTTGAAATTTTTAATATTTTTGCAAAAAAAAAAAAAAATACTTTCCAAAAACAATTAAAACACTCAAAAATCTTTTTGTGTTTGATCAACAAAAATTTAGTATGTGAAAACACATTTAATCAAGTACAATCACACAAATGAATATGGCATTCATTGAACATAGACATGTGTGATGTGTGTGGGTACCAAAGATGAGATAGTCCTTAGTCCAATGTGAAGCTTCAATGATCAATTCAACCAAAGCATACACAATTAGCACTAGGAAAAGTGACATATCTTAATTATAGAAATATGCATATATGACCTCCCACAAAACTTGATAACATAATTTTGAAGCTTTTCATTTGGCTCCATATTCATCATATCATTTGATCTTTTTGAATCATTACATCTTATTTTGAGATCGATACCTGAAATTTTTGACATTTCAATTTGATGAGTAAGCCTTTGGATTTTTGGGCATCATACATTTTTCACAAAAGTCGCTTTCCCTTTTTCCTAGTCAAATACTAGTACGTACGAAGACTTTTGCAGCTCATTATCTCATTTCATTTTGAGAATTACATTTGTTGAGCTCTTTTAAAAAAATAAAAGAGTGGGAAGATATATAGGCACAAGTCTATGCAAGTTTCAAGATCAACAAAACCATTGACTAATCATTCATGACAAGTTTGAAGATCTATTCACAACAGTCACGTAGATGTCAAGATTTTTCCCACAATGATATGAGTGCATGAAGAACAAGTTCATCACATCTCCAATGTTAGATTCAGCTTCTCCCCCTTTCACTTGCTTGGGGTTCCCTTTATCATTTCTTTGTCCACTTGGCCTTTGATAGTTGCCATTCTTTAATGCCCACAAATTATGACAATTCAGTCTGGTGTGTCCTTGAATTCCACAGTGATGGCAGAAATGTTGAGTTCTCGGACCTCTTTGTGACTTTGGGAGTGATTTCCCTTAGGCCTTAGGTTTGACCACTGATTGGTTAGGAGGTTTAGTCAAGAACCGTTGGTCAGTCACATTCCTCTTCTTTTCTGGCTTCACTTTCTCAAATACTGAAGTTTCTACCACTGGTTCCATAGCTTTCATGAACTTCATACCTTTGGGCACTTTGACACTCGAACTGCTCTCTTCGGTGTATCCCAAACCACTTTTGTCAGAGAAAGGTTTTTGATAAGCAAGCACTTCATCAAGCTTCTTGGAGGAGACTCGCTCTACTTTAGCATTAGTTTGAATTACCTCAAGCTCAAGGAATTTTATCTTTGTATAAGCTTTGGTTAACTCTCCATTCAGCATCTCCATTTCACATTTAGTCTCCTTGTATCGCACTAGAAGACTTCTATAATCTTCCACTGCCCTCTTCATCTTTTTAATGGCTGCGTTAGCCACTTTTGCATATTCACCGATCTTCTCAAGGAGGGAATTGTAGGTCTCTTGCAGTACCACTGTTCCTTCATCTTCCTTATCATCAGATTCCTCTACTATCCCTATTGACTCCAATTCAGAATACTCACTAAGCTCTTTCACTAGCTCACCCAAATCATCCGAAGATTCTACTGGAGCAATGGTCATGAATGCAGAGAAGTTTCCCTCTCCATCATAGCTTTCATCTGAATCTGAATCAGAGGATTCGGAATCACTAAGAGTGGTGGCATACACCTTGCCCTTCCCTCTCAAATAATTAGGACACTCTTCCTTTTGATGTCCATGTCCATTGCATTCCAAACATGTGATTCCTTGAGAGGATTGAGTCTCTTTCCCATATTTCCTCTTAAAGTCCTTTTTCTCCTTTCCGAAACTTGGGAATTTTCCCTTCTCAGCAAATTTTCCATTCTTCTTGAACTTCAAGAACTTTTGGAAATTCTTCACAAGATATGCCACATCTTTATCGACCTCATCCTCATCTGATGAGTCATGAGCTTCCACCCTATAATTAATTGTCTTAAGAGCAAGGGATTTGCTCTTTCTTTGTAATGGTAATGATAGCTCATATGTTTGAAGTGAGCCAATTAGTTCTTGAACTTTGATATCATCTAAGTCCTTGCTCTCTTCAATTACAATAACTTTTGCACGGAAGCTCTCCACCAATGATCGAAGGATTTTCCTCACTATCTTTAAGTCCTCTGTCTTTTCACCCAAGTTGAACTTGCCAATAACCATCTCATTTAGCTTGATATAGAATGAGTCGAATGACTCGTCTTCACTCATTTTCAGCTCTTCAAATCGAGTGGTTAGCATCTACAACTTAGTATCCTTCACCTTCTTCGTGCCTTCATAGGTGGTCTCCAATATCTCCCACACCTCCTTGGCAACTGTTATGTGAGAAATTATGTGAAACTCATCTCAAGAAACACCATAGAAAATAGCATTTAATGCTTTGCTATTTGCATTTGCTGCCACAAGAGCCGCCATATCCCATGCGGATTTAGTGGCCTCCGGCCTAGTCCATTCTACATCTCCTGCATCCCAAACAGTGTCATTAATTGAACACAAGAATGCCCTCATCCAGAATTTCCAAAAGGCATAGTTGCTATCATCAAAATATGGTGGAACATTTAAAGATTGAGACCAGTCCATCTTAAACAGGGTCAATGATCACACTAAGGTAATTCAACCACAGCTAGTGCACCTACTCTAATACCAATTGAATGTTCAATTTAGTGTGTAAAATACCTTGAACGTTTAGACCCTCAAAATACAAATTACCAATTCAAGCTTATTAACAAAAAATGTATGTGCGGAATATGAAAATAAGCAAAAAAAGAATTGATAAAATAATCAAAACCAAATAAAACCACAACCACAGCAAAAATTAAATGGCAAAAATTAAGGGAAGAGAGATGCAAACACAAAGATAACACATCGATGTGTTATTGAAGAGGAAACCGAAGTCCTCAATGTAAAACCTCTCTGCCGCCCTCCAAGCAGCCAATAATCCACTAGAGAATGAAGTTGGGATACATGAACAGTAGAAGACCCTCCAAGCCTAATCTACCCAGTGTACCTAAGCCCTCCAAACTTCTTTCTCCAACGAGGTTACTCCGAACCTTTGTCTTCTCTAGCTTACTGGATTCTGCTATAGCCTATAGCTTCAACCAATATCAACTGGTCCCTTCCTAACAGCTTCCCAAGTACTAAATAACATTCTCACAGATATGGGTATGGTGAGAAAAGATTTGGCTAAATGTACCTCTCAAGGATGTAACAATGGAGAGGGTGAGAGTAGAGGAATTTGAAGAATCAAGGATGAAGATTATGGATGAGTCAATCTTGTTTTTCTCTAGGGTTTCTCTCTCAAAATTCTCTCTGGAAGCTCTCCACAATACGTCGGTATAAGGGGTATTTATACTGGTGTGTGTTTGGAATGCGAAAGGTCAGTTTTTCCCAAATAGAGTCGTCTGGTAACTTAGCCTCGCGGCTTGACTGAGTCGCGAGCTAACAAAATGGCCAGACTGGAAGTTTTGTCCTGTAGTGCTCTAGCTGGCATGACTCTTCAACTCCTCTGCATGCTTCACACATGTGCCTCCATTGGCGACTTGCCAGCCGCGAGCTAGTTGCAAGATCCAGTCACGAGACCCTGCTGAGTGCACACTCTTGAGCATTTCTTCACACTCTCTTACACACTACTCTTACATGATTCCCACCTAAATACAGGGTTTCTAAATGCTAAATTACAAGCAAATTGGCATGGAATAAACCCAACAAAATGGTTGATTAAATTCAACCTTACATCTCGTAAATGCACAAAGCCATTTGTACGAAGGTACAAGGCAAAACATGTGTGTGACAAAACACAATAATGCTAATCAAACTTTTTGGATTTTCTACCTTTTATGTGTTTTTGGATTTTTGACACAAAAACAAGTAAATATTGATGAAAAAGAATAAACATTCAAAGCAATTTAAACATTGCCACAACATATAGAAAGAATTTATGCATGGACATGTTCTAATGCTTATACATGTGTACCCTTCTTCACCCACACGACACGTGTGTTTGGGGTGATATCCTTAGAGAATTGGGTACTTGAGTTGTGATTCTCAAACCTTAGGGTGAAGTTTTCCAAACAAGAAGTGATGGTGTCTATCATTTTCATCACATCACCAATATCGGAGTCAAGTTCTCGCCCTTTTGATTATTTGAGATTCCCTTTGCCATTTCTTTGTCCTCTTAGCCTTTGAAAACTTGCATTCTTCAACACTTGAAGCTTGTGACTATTAGGTCTAGTGTGTCTCGGATTCCATAATGGTGGCAAGAATCTTGAGTTTGTGGGCCTCTTTGTGACTTCAAAAGAGATCTCCATTTAGCCTTGGGTTTGGCCACTAATGGGTTTGAAGTCTTTTCAAAACCTGTTGAGCAATTACATTTGGCTTCTTCTCAACCTTCACTTTCTTAACAATAGGAGTTGCTACCATTGGTTCCTTCACCTTCACTTTAACAAATTTCATCTCCTTAGACACATTAGTGCTTGAGCCACTTTCTCCGGTATATCCTAAACCACTTTTGTCAGAAAATGGCTTTTGATGTGCAAGCACTTCGCCAAGTTTCTTAGAGGCAACACGCTCCACTTTGGCATTAGCTTGAATCACTTCAAGCTCAAGAAACTTGATCTTGAATAGGCCTCGGTTAGTTCTTCATTCAGCGCCTCAACTTCGCATTTCGTCTCCTTATACCGCACTAGAAGACTTTTGTAATCTTGCTCAGCTCTTTTCATTTTTCTTATGGATGCTTTAGACACTAACATACTCTCCAAAATTATCAAGAAGAGAATTATGGGTTTCTTGCAATCCCTTTGCTTCTTCATCTTCCTTATCTGATTCCTCTCCAATCCCCATAGACTCCACTTCGATGTGCTCACCGAGCTCTTCCACTAGAGCATGTAAGTCTTCCGAAGAATCCATGGGTGCAATGGTCATAAATGCAGAGTAGTTTCCTTATCTGTCATAACTTTCTTCTGAATCCAAGTTAGAGCTATCTGAGTCACTAAGGGTAGTTACAAAGACTTTACCCTTTCCCTTCAAGTATGTGGGGTATTCTTTCTTCACATGCCCATGCCCTTTGCACTCATAACAAGTGGCTTCTTGAGATGGAGAAGAGTCCTTGGAATCCTTCTTCTTGAAGTCTTTCTTATCCTTCTTGAAATTTGAGAATTTCCCTTTATCAAAAGACTTCCCATCCTTCTTGAATTTCAAGAACTTACGAAATTTCTTAGCAAGGTATGCCACTTCCTTTTCAACCTCATTCTCATCCTAGAAGTCTTGAGCTTCCACTCTCTCATTAATCGTCTTCAGATCAAGAGATTTGCTCTTCCTTTGTGATGGTAGAGATAACACATAAATTTGAAGAGAGCCGATGAGTTCCTGAATTTTAATCTCATCAAGGTCTTTGCTCTCTTCGATCGTGGTAACCTTAGCACGGAAACTCTCCGGCAATGATCGTAGAATTTTCCTCACAATCTTGGAGTCCTCTATCTTTTCTCCCAAGTTGAATTTGCCAATGACCACTTCATTTAGCTTTCCATAGAAAGACTTGAACGACTCATCTTTGCTCATCCTTTAGTTCCTCGAAGCGAGTTGTGAGCATTTGTAACTTGGTGTCCTTCACCCATTTGGTGCCTTTATATGTGGTCTCCAAGATTTGCCACGCCTCATTGGCAATTGTGACATGTGAGATCCTGTGAAATTCATCGGGTGAGAAACCACAAAAAATAGCATTTAAAGCCTTACTATTAGCATTGGCTGCTACAAGGGCTGCTTATCCTAAGTAGATTTGGTAGCCTTCAGCCTAGTCCATCCAATCTTAGTAGCATCCCATACACTATCATCAATAGAACATAAAAATGCACGCATACATACTTTCTAAAAGGCGTAATTGCTCCCACTAAATAAGGGAGGTGCATTGAGGGATTGAGACCTTTCCATTGTAGGGTCAAGGACCACACTTAGGATGTAGGAATCCAACAAAGTGTACCTACTCTGATACCAATTGAAAGTTCAATTAGTGTGTAAAACACTAATAAATGTTTAGTCCCCAAATTTCAAATTTATCCAACACAAGCTTATACCCAAACAATAAATGTGTGGAATAATAGGTACAAGCAAAAACCTAAATAAATAAATAACTCTACACCATAATTAATCACAACACAACAGCAATTAAAGGTAGAGAGTAAGGGTTAGAGAGATGCAAACACAAGGATAACACCAGCATGTGTTATCGAAGAGGAAACTGAAGAACTCAGCAAAAAACCTCTTCGCCGCCCTTTAAGCGGTAAAATGATCCACTAAAGAATAAAGTTAGGATACACAAATAGCAATAGACCGTGTCTTCTTTAGCTTTCTGGATCCTGCAATAAGCCTATTGCATCAACCAAGTAAATTGGTCATCTCTAAACTGCTTCCTAAGCACCAAAATACCTCATCACTAATATGGGTATGGTGAGATAAGGATTTGGCCAATAAACCTCTCAAGGGTATGTCAATGGAGAGGGTGAAAGTAGAGGAATTTGAAGAATCAAAAGTTTAAGATTATGGATGAGTCAATCTTGGTTTTCTCTAGGGTTTCTCTCACAAAATTCTCTCTAGAAGCTCTCTACATTTCACGGGTTTAAGGGTATTCATAGTAGAGTACGTGAGGAATGTGAAAAGTCATTTTTCTGCAAAATAGGGCATTCTAGCAACTTAGTCTCGCAAGTGGGATAAGTCACGTGTTAACTTCCAAGCCAAACTGTCAATTTTTGTCCTGTAGTGCTCCAACTGTCATGACCCTTCAGCTTCCTACATGCTTCACACATGTGGCATTTTGGCGAGTTTCCAGTCGCGAGAAACATCCAAATGCACACACACTTGAATTTCTTCACACTCTCTCACACACAACCCTTACATAATTCCCACCTAAATACAAGGTATCTAAATGCTAAAATACAAGCAAATTTGGCATGGAATAAAGCCAACACATGATTGAAGAATTTCCACCTTACATTTAATACTACGATTGATGTGACTTTAAGAGATTTGCAACCACTAAGCAAGGAGTAAGGGAAACATTCTCCGAATACATGATAAGGTAGAAGGGAAAAGCATCTAAGATGGTTAATAGGCCAAATGAGAAAGATCAAATCAACATGATTATCAAGAATTTGCTTCCAGCATATAATAGTAGGCGTTTGTCATCACCTATTAGTTATTTTGGTGAGTTGTGTGATTGTGGAACTAGGATAGAGGATGCCATCAACAATGGACAATTAGAGAAGGTTGAGAGCAAACCTCCAATCAAGAAGAGATATGGAGGAGGAGCAACTGCCTCTAACACACCCAATCCGGTGAATGTAAGTGCCATCATACCTCAACAAAACTTAGCCTACCTAAGCTTCACAAAGAAAGCCCACCGAGAATTTTTCGACCTACGAATGACCCTTGCCCAAGCATATGAAAATTTGACCTCCAAAGGATTCATCAAACCTCTAGATCCCACACCTGTGCCTAATCCTGTGCCTCCTACTTAGAACCTTAGTGAATATTGTCACTTTCACCAGAAATTTGGCCATAAGACCGACAATTGCTTCCGCCTCAAACACGAAATACAAGACCTCATAGAGAACAGAATCCTCCCAAATCCTAATATCAGCACTAAACCTAGCATTAGGAAGAACTCTTTACCTGATTATCATATAGCTCCTCTTCCATATCAAAATTTGGTGCAAATAGATGAGATTGAATGGAATTGTTCAAAGTTGATAGAAACCATGGGGGTTAATGTTGTGGAAGTCCAAGGAATATGGGATGAGGAAGATGAAATTTTAAAGAATGCGATGGCTAAAGAAAATAGTCATTGAGGACAATATGGCCAACATTACTAGGAGTGAGAAACACTACAAACCATCCTTTTTAGAGAAGGATCATCCTAGTAGTGATATGGGAGAAGGGTCTAAGCCCACGAAACCTAGAGGGAAAGAAGAGAAAGAGGAAGAAGATCAAGTTTTGACTCAATTGAAGAAAAATCAAGCTCATGAATCGGTATGGGGCTTGCTTATGGCTTCGCACAAGCATCATAGTGCTCTCTTGGATGCTTTGAATGGGAAGGAGGTTCCCATAGAAACTATACCACAAGAAGTTCTATCTCTCATGGGATTTGAGGCCCTATCTCATCCTCTTCTTACTTTTCCTGTTGAAGAGCTTCCTCCCGAAAGAGCAACTCACACTAGGCCTTTGCAAATCACCATTGAATGCATGGGCGCCAAGGTTCCCATGGTGTTTATTGATAATCAATCCACATTGAATGTATGCCCTTTTAGGACTGCCCTTACCATTGGCCTAGATACGGAGACTATCATACCCTCTCCTTTGACCATTAGGGCCTATGACAGTACATCAAGGAAGGTTATGGAAACTTTTAAAGCTTCTTGCAAGATTGGTTTATTGGAGACAATTATGGAATTCCACGTCATGGATATCACTCCCAACTACAACCTTCTCTTAGGAATGGCATGGCTCCATCCTATTAGGGCTATTCCCTCTTCTCTACACCAAAAGATGAAGATCCCATGGAAGGAAGGGATTGCCATAGTGCTTGGTGATAGTGAAATCCTAGCACCGGCTTGTGGACTTAAGGAAGGAGGAAGTGAGCTCCAAATGAGTGGCTTTGAGTTTGTGAACGTGGCTAATTATGGATTGAAGGATGAAAGGTATACTACAGATTTGCTCCCATATTATAGCCATGAGGTGATTGCAATGATAAAGAACATAGGGTATATGCTTGGTATGGATCTTGGGAAAGAAGGAAAAGGGGTGGTTGAATTCCCCAATTTCAAGACTCAACTGTGATAGGCCAAAAACGAATTGACCCCTTGTGATGAATTAATTGATTAATTAGCCAAGTTTAATTAATTAATCAAATTAACATGCAAACACGTGGTAGCACAAACAAATCACCAATTAAACTAAGTATACATCAGAAATTAAATTGACACGGTGATTTGTTTACGAATAGGGAAAACCAAAACAGCAAAAACCCCACCGGGTGATTTTAAGGTCACCACTCCCGAAATTCTACTATTATCGCAACAAGTGGTTACAAGTAAAGGAATCCCAGTACGTTATACCAACCTACAGTTGAACACTTACCCTAATACCCAATTGGACTTGTTCTGTAGTGACAATTTCTCCTTTTGATGCATAGCTCCTAGTACGGGACTAACCAATTGCGCGGATCCCAGTATGCGACTTCAATCACCAACTAGAGAAGGTTGTTGGCTGCAAAGTTCCTCAATTCATCCAGACCATGAAGATCAAGAAGATGCTTGGTTACAAAACCCTACAGTGCACAAACACAACAACTTCTTCACAAGAATGATGAACTAGGGCAAAAATCTGTCTCCAGTCACAATTTACTTGAACAAACTTTGCTCAACACTTGTGCAACTTGTGTCCTCTTTGACGGCCCTTAAAATAATCCTTTTATATGTCTAGGGTTGTGAGAAAAGAAAGCCCAAACATACAATCACGGATTAGAGTCAAAACATATCTGAAATTCTATTTTTCATAAACCTCGACAAATGCCTATCTGTCGAGCTGCTGTCAAGCAGCTGTCGAGCCATGGGCCTTGAACAGCTTCTTAAGCTCGATAGATGGCTAGCTGTCGAGCTTTAATGACAGGCACTTCTTTAGCTTGAATCTTGGACAGACTTGCATGTCTTCAACACTTGATCTTGAAACACAGTTTCTTGAAGTATTAAACACAACCTAGATCTACTCAAATACAAGTAAAGTGCATTTTGTCAAAGGATTAGCCAATTACATAAAATAGTGACATATGTTTCTAACAAGTGAATCACATATGTCCTAACAATCTCCCCATTTGACAATATGTGACAAAACCACAACAAACAAATGAACATATGAGAGAAGTCATAAATCACTCAACTCATATTCACTTGATGAATACAATAAAATCTATCCTAACACAAACTCTTGAAAAACTTTGCAAGAAGAGAGTTTATAGCAAGTAGACTTTGACAACCTATATTTCTGAAACACTTTAAACAAAACTCATCAAGGCAACTTAGTGTGAAACATAAATAATAGATTGCATACACATAATAAGAAGCATGTGCATAAAGAGAGAAAAGAAACAACACTTGTAAGGGTAGGTGAAAGAAACATGCATCAACATATAAAGCAGATAAGTACAATTATGTCACTAATGGTCACAAGACCCAATGTACAAGAAAAATGTATCTAAAGTAGAGAAAAGAAAAAGATACAAATAATACTCATTACATCCCTCAAAATATCAACACTCCCCATAACAAAAATGTCTCATACTAACTCTCCCCCTAAGAATGACTAATCTCATATCCAAAACTACTCCCTCTTTTTGTCACGAGTGATAAAGGGTAAGAGTTTCAAGTAGACATCTCATCGGTAAAGCTAGCATCTCCATCACCATCATCCTCAGAAGCAGTAGAATCATCATCATCATCCTCAACATCAGAAGCCTCGGGAGTATGTGGAGGAGAATCAACGAAACCACCCATGACCGCCTACTCTCAAGCAATACGGCCGACACGAACATTCACCTGATACAACTCAGTAGAGAGTTTATCAAGGCGAGCATCCATGCGCTGAAGCTGCGTCATGATGTCTCCGAGTGACACATCGCTCGTAGAAAAGGAAAGAGTGGATGTGGATGGAGCAGATCGGGATGGAGCCGAACGGGAGGGAGGAGCAGCTGACCAAGACTGCCTCGACCTAAACTGTGCCTCGCTTCGTTTAATGGTAGCGGCGTCTATGGCACAAATGTGAGTAAAGTGGTCGGACACTAGAAAGGGAACAGAAAAATGGCGTAAGATCCTCTTGATAGCGAAGGGGAAGATAAGCTTATCACGGGACGTTGTATCCCTATAAACATCTAAGATAGAAAGAATAAAGTGAGAAGGAAAATCTACGGTAAGATGCTCAAGAAGGGACAGCAAAAATCGAGCACGAGGCTCTATGATAGAGTTATAGTGAGAAAGATAGACAATTAGAAAAGTCCCAACAAATTTCAAATATAGCAAGTATATTGAAAATAGAGGATGTATGCATGGGAAATGCATGAACATGTGATATGCAATATAAAAAGCATCATGGGCTCAGCATAATCCAATCCTACCAGCACACAATCAATTTGCACACATCTAAGTGCATGATAATACTGTTATAATGCTTATGTGATGCAATGCATGAGATTTTAAACTCATTTAAGCAAAAACCCATCCCAAATTTTCAACAAAAACTCAACAATTGTAAAAAAACCCCAAAACTTAGGTTTCAAAACATGAAATGCATGTAAATGAGAGAAAAGAGACACACCAAGTGAAGAGAAAACCTTGAAAAAGCTTGAAAATCACTTGGAAAAGAGGTTTAGAGAAAGAGAGAGTGATTTGGGAGGTGAGGAGACAAAGTTATCGAGAGAGAGATCGAGAGAAATGAGAATCGAATCACACAGAACCTATATATAGTGGTTCAGTAAATCTCAACAAATAAAGGTGTCGAGAGGTGTCGAGACATCTATCGAGACAGGTGTTGAGATAACAAAACGTCGACAGATGTAGCTGTCAAGGATTTGTCAAGGGACAAATCAACAGAAAGCTAAAAGGAAGCTCGATTGATCCACCAGGTGTCAAGAAGCTATCGAGGAGATAGGAGCTTTCTCGATCGATCCACCAGCTGTCGAGAAGGTGTCGAGATTGCGATAAGAAACAACTTAAGAGCTCGACAGATAGCCAGGTATCGAGGAGGTGTCAATGACCTGTCGAGATTGCTAAAAACCAGTTTTTCAAGAAGGGAAAAACACAGATATGAATGCAATCAAGCATGCAACTCAACCAATGATCCAATCAACATTTTAAGCTCTCAAGGTCATGTCTCAGCAACAATTTTAAGCACATAGATCCCAAAAACACACACACACACTAAACAAATCTAACCAATTTTATATTTCAAAAACAAGTCAAGACAATTTAGTGAGCATACATTAACACATGTAAAATCTTGTGATGGCCAAATCACATTGTACCTACACAAAGAATATTGCGTGTTGTGTGTAAAAAAACATCGCAAGATTGCATAAATGTATACATGTTATGACGATTTGAGATATGAGAAAATCACTTTCACTCACACACAATCATAACTGTTTGATGAGGACTATCACCTTCAAGGTACATCCTATAACTCCCACATCTCCTAGAATATACACTTGCAATCATATTTAAAGCATTTTTATTCTTTTTGCTTTTGATTTTTCTTTACATATTTTTCTTTTTAAGAGAATCATGCATGGGTATATAAGAGATAGAAAAGAAATACCCAACGATGTTAAGCATTTGACATTCCAATTTCGCTATGCCAAAGCATACAAATGTCATTGACATTGCACTTTTGCTATGCTGAAGCATACAGATGTCATTTCATGATTGGCGGGTAACAGTGGTGAGATGGTTATTTATGCCTTTCTCTTAGGATTTTCTAGTCCTTCCCGTCAAAAAGGGTGATACGAGTGTTAAGTACAAGAGATAACTTAATCTTACTCATCACAAACAAGAGCCACGAAGCTCACTTGCTTAGTTGTGCATAGAGATGCTCATCTAAGCTACAAAAGATACAAAGTTTAGAAAACTTTATTTCAATGGCCATCCAAGGTACACAAGTACCAATGTACACAAAACACACATTGTTTTTGTATTTTTCTAATTTTTCAATTTTTTTTTTTACTTTTTATATGAAAAACAAAATAAATAAAACTAAAAACAAACAAACAAAAACATGTTAAACAAAGCAAAGCATAAAACTAGATGCAAATGCATGAGGAAGAAGGAGAAGAGAAAGAGATCAATCCATGGAAATAACACCAATGTTTTGACGAAGGAATTCAAAACGTTTACTGTCAAGAGGTTTGGTGAACAAATCAACCTTCTAATCATCGATGTGAATAAACTCAAGAGTGAGAATACCATCTTTAACAAGCTCCCTAATGAAGTGATGTCGAATCTCTATGTGTTTGGTTCGAGAATGTTGAACCGGATTCTTAGAGATGTTGATGGCATTGGTATTGTCACAATAGATGGTGAGATGCTCTTGACAAATACCATAATCATGGAGGAGTTTTTGTATCCATAGGAGTTGGGTGCAACAGCTACCAATAGCGATGTACTCAGCTTCTGCAGTGGATAAAGAGATGGAGTTCTGCTTTTTGCTCATCTAGGAGACAAGATTGTTACCCACATAAAAACAACCCCCCGAAGTACTCTTTCTATCATCAGCATTCCTAGCCCAATCAGAATCAAAATACCCAGCTAAGACATCATTTGTATCCTTGCTATATCACACACCGAACTCAGCAGTGGTTTTGACATACTTTATAATTCTTTTTAAAGTAGTCATATGAGATTCTTTAGGATTAGCCTGATATCTAGCACACACTCCAACACTGTAACTAATGTTAGGTCTACTAGCAGTAAGGTAAAGAAGATTACCTATCATGTTTCTATATAGAGATGAATCTACACTTTTGCCTAACAAGTCCACAGTGAGTTTAACATTTGGGCTCATGGGGGTTCTAACAGAACTAGTAGATTCCAAACCAAACTTTTTCACAAGATTCTTAGCATATTTAGATTGAGATAGGAATATACCTGAATCTTGTTGACGAATTTGCAATCCAAGGAAGTGAGTAAGCTCTCCAATCATGCTCATCTCGAACTCGGCTTGCATGAGTTTTAAGAAGCCATGAGCAAGTTCATCCTTAGTCGATCCAAAGATGATATCATCAACATAGACTTCAGCAACTATCAACTCGCCATCTTCCTTTTTGATGAAGAAAGTTTGATCAGCCTTTCCTCTTGTGAACCCATGTGACACTAGATATTGTGTAAGCATATCATACCAAGCTCTAGGGGCTTGCTTTAACCCATAAAGTGCCTTCTTGAGGTGCAACACATTATCCGAAAAGTGTGGATCAATGAATCCTTTTGGTTAAGCCACATAGACATCTTCTTTAAGTAGCCTATTCAAGAAAGCAGTCTTTACATCCATCTGATAAAGTCTGAACTTCAGATGACATGCTAAGGCAAGGAGAATTCTGATGGACTCCATACGGGCAGCTGGGGCAAATGTTTCATCATAGTCTACTCCTTCCATTTATGAGTATCCTTCAGCTACTAGCCGAGCCTTGTTGTAGATCACATTGCCCTCCTCATCAGTCTTGTTGCGGAATATCCACTTTATGTTGATGATGTGCTCACCCTTCGGTCTAGGTACTAAAGTCCAGACATCATTCCTCTAAAACTGAAGCAGTTCATCATGCATTGCTTCGACCCATCTTTCATCTTGAAGAGTTTCCTCAACTTTTGTAGGTTCAACCTGTGACAAATAACAAGAATAAGACACAAAGTTAGCAACACATTTATCAACTGTACGTTTCCTTAATGTGAGTTCATTCATGTTTCCCACAATGACTTCTGGATGTTGATTTAATTTAATCTTGGAGGAAGGTCCCTTCTCTTCATGAGATTCAGAATCTAGTGAAGTGGGTATATTTTTAGAATCTTCCACAACACTGGGAGTATCAGGAGTACTTGGAGATGCAGGGTCTTATTCAACAATTTCTTGAACTTCCTTAGGCTTAGGAGGAATAATTTCTTCGGGGAATTTCTCAATACCTTTCTCAAAACCGGAATCTGAAGACTCATCAATAACAACATTCACTGTTTCCATTACCTTCATAGTTCTTTTGTTGTATACCCGATAAGCCTTGCTTGTGGAGGAGTAGCCCAGAAATATACCTTCATCGCTCCTAGAGTCAAACTTTCCTACATTCTCTCTATCCTTGAGGATGAAACAAGTACTTCCAAAGATTCTGAAATACTTCACATTCAGCTTTCTTCCTTTCCATAACTCATATAAAGTCTTCTTGTTACCGAGTCTGAAGTACACCCTATTAACCGTATGACATGCAGTGTTAACAACTTATACCCACAAGTTTCTAGCCACATCTTTGTTGTGTAACATGGCTCTGGCCATCTCTTGAATAACCATGTTCTTTCTTTCTACTACACCATTCTGCTAAGGAGTAATAGGAGCAAAGAATTCTTGAGATATACCTGATCTTGTGCAAAAGGATTCCATATACGAGTTCTCAAGTTCTTTACCATGGTCACTTTGAATTTGATCAATCTTCAGGCTCTTTTCGTTCTGCAGTCTTGTACACAAAGGTTCAATGTGCTCAGGAGCATCAGACTTGGATCCTAGAAGAATGACCCAAGTGTACTTAGTGAAGTCGTCTACCACAACCATGATGTATCTCTTATCACCAAGAGACTCAGTTCTAGTTGGACCCATAAGATCCAAATGTAGAAGCTCCAATGGCCTAGATGTAGCTGATGTCTGAGTGCCCGGATGCTTAGCTTTCGTCTGTTTCCCAAGTTGGCATGGTCCACACACTACATTGCTCATTCAACTAAGCTTTGGTTTTCCCACAACTAATTCATGCTTAGATACAATAGAAAGATGTTTGTAACTAACATGTCCCATCTATTGATGCCATAGGTCTTCATTTGGCAAACGAATGCTATTGCACACAATATCAGCGTCAGGAACCAATCCATAACAGTTGTCGAGAGTGCGAACACCACTTATGAGTTTCTTTCCAGACTCATCCATGACAAGACACTTTCCCTTTGAGAATAGCACCATGAAGTCTTGATCACATATCTGACTTATACTTAACAAATTCACCCTCAGACCTTCTACATATAGAACATTTGCAATGTCCGGTAGTCCAGGTAGAGAGATGATTCCCTTCCCTTTAATCTGTGATTTGCTCCCATCACCAAAAGTGACATTGCCACCTTTCTTAGACTCGAAAACCTTGAAAAGAGATCAGTCTCCAATCATGTGTCTTAAGAAACCGCTGTCAAGGTACCACAAACACGTGTCCATGACTTTAAATAAAGACTTCATCAAAAACACACTTCATGCTTAGATGACAGATCAGTAGGAATGGTGCTTTCTTTCATCTGCCTTTTATGAGTCAAGCCTTTAATTTTTACTCTTCTCAGACAAACTCCTTTGCACATTTTCATTCTGAGATAGTCTAGTTTCTTCTTAGTCAGACTGAGATCTTTTCCAATAGTCAACATAAGAGAATTCAAATAACTTTTAGACTTGTATTTTCTGAGACACTCAAACAAATAGAGATCAGAAAAATAAGTTGTATTTGAAAACAAAGATCTTTTTAAGCCAGTTACAACCATGACAACAGGGGTCAATGGATCAACATAGCAAAGATTAACCCTAATTAGAGTGTGCCTGCTCTGATACCACTTGATAGGCCAAAAATGAATTCACCCCTTGTCCTGAATTAATTGATTAACTAGCCAAGTTTAATTAATTAATCAAATTAACATGCAAACATGTGGTAGCACAAACAAATCACCAATTAAACTAAGTATGCAGTGGAAATTAAATTGACATGATGATTTGTTTACGAATAGGGAAAACCAACACGGCAAAAACCCCACCGGGTGATTTTAAGGTCACCACTCCCGAAATTTCACTATTATCACAACAAACGATTTCAAGTAAAGGAATCCCAGTACCTTATACCAACCTACAGCTGAACCCTTACCCCAATACCCAATTGGACTTGTTCTATAGTGACAATTTCTCCTTTTGATGCATGGCTCCCAGTACGTGACTAACCAATTGCGTGGATCCTAGTACGTGACTTCAATCACCAACTAGAGAAGGTTGTTGGCTACAAAGTTTCTCAATTCATCTAAACGATGAAGATAAAGAAGATGCTTGGTTACAAAATCCTATGGTGCACAAACACAACAACTTCTTCACAAGAATGATGAACTAGGGTAGAAATCTGTCTCCAGTCACAATTTGCTTAAACAAACTTTGCTCAACACTTGTGAAAATTGTGTCCTCTTTGACAGCCCTTAAAATAATCCTTTTATATGTCTAGGGTTGTGAGAAAAGAAAGCCCAAACATACAATCACGAATTAGAGTCAAAACAGATCTGAAATTCTGTTTTTCATAAACCTCGATAGATGCCTATCTATCAAGCTGCTGTCAAGCCACGAGGCTAGAACAGCTTCTTAAGCTCGATAGATGGCTAGCTGTCGAGCTTTAATGACAGGCACTTCTTTAGCTTGAATCTTGGATAGACTTGCATGTCTTCAACACTTGATCTTGAAACACATTTTCTTGAAGTATTAAACACATCCTAGATCTACCCAAATACAAGTAAAGTGTGTTTTGTCAAAGGATTAGCCAATTACATAAAATAGTGACATATATTCCTAACAAGTGAGTCACATATGTCCTAACAAACTGACCAAGGAAGTTTTAGGATTCTTTGAAGGCTGCGATGAAATCAAGAAGAACCTTGGTACCTTTAATGGAAACTTTGTGAAAGAAGGGGGGGGGGGGGGGGACTTCCTTTTTTTTGGCTTTCCCGAACTTTGGGTAGGTAAGGATGGAAAAGTGTATCTTGGCTAGGAAATATTCTTCAATGAGAAGCTTGCTTTCAAGGAGAAACCTACTGCGGTGATCAAGGAACTTCAAGAGGAAGTCGACTGGGTGGACTACATGGATGCTGAAGCAATGGAGACTATGCTAAACATGGAGGGGGATGTGTTCGCCATCACCAATAAGGAACCAAGTGATCCTTCTACCTTCATCGTGCCTGCTGTGGGGCAACTTAATAATTGGACTTGGGTTGGGTTTTCTGAGAATGTGGAAAAGAAAGTTTGTAATGCATGTCCTAATGTACTTTTCAACATTTTTAATAAGATGAGTTATGATTTGTCTTATTTTGATGTGTGCCATATTATTGAAATTCTGCACTTAAATGATTCTAATGAATTTGAAAATAAAATTAATAAACAATTGGAAAAGAAAATTGAACCTATGGAACCAACTTTTGAAACTCTTAATTTAGGCAATGATGAGAATCCACGCTTAATTAAAATTGGCTCAACCCTAAATGAAAAAGAAAGAAAAGATCTCAAAGACTTGCTTACTGAATTTCAATAAGTGTTTACATGGTCCTATGAAGATATGTCTGGTATTAATCCCGAGATAGCTCAACACCACATTGATACTCATGCTCATATGGTACCCATCACGCAAAAATTGAGACGTATGGAACCGAATGGCTTTTAAAGATCAAAGAAGAGGTCACCAAGCAATTGAAAGTAGGGTTCATCAAACCGTACACCAAGCCAAATGGATAGCCAATGTTGTGTCCGTACCAAAGAAAGATGGGAAGGTAAGAATGTGCGTGGATTTTAGGGATTTAAGCAAAACTTGCCCTAAGGATAACTTCCCTCTTCCACACATAGATGTTTTAGTGGATAACACAGCTGGTAGTGCCTTGATGTCTTTCATGGATGGTTTCTTGGGATATAACCAAATCAAGATGGCTCATAGAGATATGACCAAGACTACCTTCACCACAAAATGAGGAATTTATTGTTACACAATGATGCCATTCGGACTTAAGAATGTTGGTGCAACTTATCAAAGAATGGCCACAGCCTTGTTACATGATAAGGTAGAGGTATATGTTGATGACATGATCCTAAAATCCAAGGAAAGAGAGGGTCACATCGTTAACTTGAGGAAGTTCTTCGAGAGGATCAAGGAGTATGGATTGAGATTGAACCCACAAAAATGCACCTTTGGGAAACTACGAGGAAGTTGTTGGGCTTTTTAGTAAGTGATAAAGGGAAAGAAGTTAACCCATCAAAGATTAGAGCCATATTAGAGATGCCTCCACCAAGAGCGAGAAAGAGATAAGGGGATTCTTGGGTCGATTGCAATATATCAGCCAGTTCATTGCCAAACTCACTTCCACTTATGAGCCCATCTTCAAGCTCCTAAGAAAGAATGAACCTCATGAATGGAATGATGAATGTTAGAAAGCTTTTGAGCACCTTAAGGAGTATCTCCTCCATCCACCTATATTGATACCCATGTTGCATGAAAAGCTATTACTCCTATATCTCTCTATCATAGAAGATGTGGTTGAAACTATGCTTGCACAAGAGGACGCTAATAAGAATGAGAGAGCCGTATACTATTTGAGCAAAAGGTTCCACGATTATGAGACTAGGTACACACCCATAGAAAAATCATGCTTTGCTCTCATATGGGTCGTACAGAAGTTGAGGTACATCATCCTACCTTTTTGAATATGGGTAGTAGCTCGAATGGATCCGTTGAAGTACTTGTTTAAGAAGCCCGCTTTGAGTGAAAGACTCTCAAGATGGTTGATCCTATTAGCGGAATTCAATTTGAAGTATGTGGCAAGGAAAACCATCAAAGGAAGCATCATGTCAGATTTTTGTGTCGAGAACCCCATGGAAGGAAAGGATGGTAGAGAACATTTTTCAGATGAGGACATTTTGGACATTGAATTAAGGGCATGGGAGATATATTTCGATGAAGCTGTGAACCAATATGGGATTGGGATAGGAGTACTCTTGATCACTCCCGAAGGATCTCACATACCCTTGGCAGTTAAATTGAATTTCGAGGTAACTAATAACATGGAAGAATATGAGGCTTGTATCACCAGTGTAAACATTGTATTTTGTTCGCCATCGATTTGCATGCTGGACCCTGAAAATTCCAAAAATATTATCTTTTCTCCATGGGGCCACAGGAACATCTAGAATGACATGGTGCAACCCGTTTAGGTGTCAGCACGCGTCCTGAGGCCATAACTTTTGATCTAACCATTGGATTCTTAATTTCTTTAGTGTTCTAAAAACTAAACATTTAGAGATTTCCAGGGACACTAAGATCAGCTCAATCTGAGTCCGTGAAGGCCTTCAAATATGCATGTGAAGTTGAACTGGGAAATGGCCAGAACTGCTAATGTCAGTAGAGTGGCTAGCGACCCTATAAGGTGCTCCAGTAGCTGAAGGGTCACTTTTTCACAATAAATGCCTCTAGACCCATCATTTTGCCCAAAAAAAAGATTTTTTGGGTAGTTTCTGGCAGATTCTCTCTCTCTGCTCTCTCTAATTTCTCTCATAAACATATCCAAACATATCCAAACACATCAAAACACCTCTAAATACCTTAGATTCTCAATATTCCTCTCCTTGGTTCCATACCTTGGATTTGAGATTTAGGGGTGTGGATGTAGCTTTTTAGCTATAGTCCACACCCTTTTCTCTGTATTTCTTTTCCTTGTTTTATTTGCATAATAAAGTGCTTTTAATGCTTTTCCTAGCTTGTTCTTGCTTCCTAGCTTGTTCTTGCTTCCTAGCATGTCTTTATAGCTTTCCTAGCATGTTTCCTTGCTTATGCCATGCATTATCGCTTTGATGTTGTTGGCCTAGCCTTCTTGGTCTAAGGTATGTTTAATTTTCATGTTTGTGCTTAGATCCACATTTTTTTAGGCTCCTTTCCATTTTTATGCTTAGATCTACATGTGAGTGCTTAGATCTATGTCCTTATGATTAGATCTATGTGTTTATGTACTCTGTACCATGATTGTGTGCTTAGATCTATGTTGGTTGCTATGACATGTGCTACTTTAGCCCTTTTTGCCCTTTAATATCTCTCATTCTTGCTTTTTGGCCCTTTCGGTAGGGTGTAGACCTAGATCCTGTGGTCTAAGCCTACATTTGTGCACCTAGGCCTATATTAAAGGGTTTGGATAATTTTTTTTGCATGTCTATATTTGTTTGCTTGCTTCCATGTTTATCTACATGTTAGCCTCTCTAGATCTGGGCTTTGCCATGCTTTGCACCCTTTGTGGGCTTGTGCTTGTGTGGTCACATCCACCCCTCCTAAGGTTTGTTTAGATGTAAACTCTTGTGTGATACACCTCCGTGGTGTCGGTGTGTCAAATTCACACCTTTCTTTGCTTTGTGCGATGCTGATATGCTTGCCTAGTGCCACCCATTTGGCTTCCTTTGCTTCTTTGCATCTTTGCACGCTTGACTACATGTTCATGCATGAGTCTATGTGTCATCCATACTCCGATCCAATGGAACTATGGACACTCGATCCAAACCAACATTTGTCCTCCTAGGAAACCCCTTTTTGTTTACTAACATGTTTCTTTGCTTCTTTGTGTGCGTCACATGTCTGTTTGCTCCCATTTGGCATCTTTTCCTCGCATGTCTTTAGCATGATTTTCCTTCCATTTGTTTCTTTTCTTGTCTGCTGGCTTGTTTATTTTGTCTTTGCATGTACACGTATGGAGCAAAGATGCTTAAAGCAAGGGTGCAACCTCCTAGGCATGAGCAAAAAGGGCAAGGACATAAGCAAGAGGATGCAAGCCCACAAAGGGCAATAATCAGTAGATTAGGGGGCCTAGCCCATCCAGAGCGGTATTCTCTTTCTCTCTCTCTCTCTAAGCCTCTTCTCTAGAGCATGTATTAGGGTCCCCCTCCAGGTACCCCTTTTTATTTTCCTGCTCCTTGCATGGGCCAAGTTCCTTGGGTATGGCAATGTCTGTTTTACATTTCCTGTACCTTGCTGGGACATACCCTTGGAGTGTTGGCAATGTCTAGTTTACTTTCCCGCTCTATATGATAGTATTGTGCATGATGTGTGTGTATATATATATATATATATCTGTATCTGCTTGTATATGGGTGATTGTGCACTTTGTACGATGGACTCTCATGATTACGTGAGTGATCCTCTCTAGTCATGAGAGCTCATGACCTTGTAGTATAGGTATGAGCTCAAGGCGATTGCCATAGGTGCATATTCATAATATATTGTGTGCATGATCATCGTGGTGTGATTGTCTTGATCCATGTCACCCAGTGACATTGGTTTCCCCATGTATGCAACATCAACATGCTTAACACTTTGGAGGGCTTCGGTTCGTCACAGTGCGAGCATGTCGATACACACTGTATACACAGACGCGAAACCCTGTCGATGCGCCATAGTGCACCAAATGCAAAACTCTGTCAGATTTTCGCCATAAAATGGGGCATCCCCATTGCTGTATTCTCATATCAAAAGCTTGATGAGAATAGTGTTTGGCATGCTATGACGCATTTGAGGCAAAGTGTTGCCGGATTTTCGCCATGAAAATAAGGTGAAATGCTGCCAGATTTTCGCCATGAAAATTTGGTAGTGACTTCAAACACACTTGGAAAGCATCAATTGGGACCACACCCATTCCAAAACCAAACCTCAAAACCCAACATATTTAAAGCCCCGAAAGCTAATGCCAATAGCTTTTTTTCAATTGCCAATGTCTTAAAATTATGATTTTACCAAAAAAATGGGACTATCAACAGGCATGTGTTATGGGGTGTCTAACGCCTTCCATACACGTAACCAGACTTCCAAACTTAAGAATCAAGATTTTTTGCCTATCCACATTAGATTAGGAAAAATAACCTTTTTCTTAACCTAGGATCGGTAATAAAATCTAATAGAGTTAGGTGACCAATCACACCTTAGAAAAAACCCAATGATTGGTGACGACTTCACTTGCCCTTGGTAATTTTCTTAAAATCAACTCATATTCCAGTCACACAACTGAGGTACAACACATCTCTATGTTCTCGTACTAAGAGATATAGAAAGCGCGTGAGCATTGCCGCGATGGGTGGTTAAAGATTCGACTTTGGTCATAGCTCAAGCACAAAGGTTGTGGAGAGTAAAGGAAGAGAACTCAAAGCCCTATCAGCAATACATAGAGGATTTAACCAAAACCTTTGACAAGATTGAATATACAGTCATCCTTAAAGCTCAGAATCAGTTTGCAAATGCCTTGGCCACTTTAGCTTCCATGGTTGAAATAACCAAAGGAGTATGGACGTGACCCTTAAAGATTGAACAAAGTTATGAGTTGGTGCACAGAAGGAAGGCTGAAGCTTCAGTCTTGGTTATGGAAGAGGAAAGGGTTCCTTGGTATTATGACATCATGAAATTCGTGGAATTGGGGCTATATCCAGATGGTGCCAACAAGAGAGAGCATTGTCTGTTTAGGATGATGGTAATGCAATACATCTTATGCAGAGGTCAGCTCTATAGAAGATCCTGTGATGGTATACATCTTCATTGTTTAATGAAAGAAGAAGCCGAGAAAGTCATGGAAGAAATCCATCAAGGGATTTGTGGTCTTTATATGAATGGGAGAATGTTAGCCAAGAAGATATTAAGTATAGGGTACTATTGGAACATGATGGAAACTGATTGCATAGACTCTATGAAGAGTTTCTACGATTGCCAAACACATGTAAATTTGAATCACGTGCCACCTCACTATACAACATGACCTCTTCATGGCCTTTCATAGTCTGGGGCATAGATGTGATTGGAAGAAAAGCCCCTTAGGCCTTGAATGGACACAAATACATCCTAGTGGCAATTGATTACTTCACCAAGTGGGTGGAAGCGGCCTCCTACTCCGTACTAAAAGCCAAACATGTGGCTCAATTCATAGAGAATAACATCATTTATCAATATGGGGTACCCCAAGAGATTATCTCCGATAATGGTTCTCACTTTGAGGGAGAGGTAAGAAAGATCATGGAACTATACAACATTGAGTATCACAAGTCTTCACCATATCGATGATAGACTAATGGGGCCATAGAAGCAGCCAATAAGAATGTCAAGAACATCCTAGCCAAGATGGTAGTGACATATAAGGATTAGGCCGAGAAGCTCCCATTCGCCTTATGGGGTTACAAAACTTTTGCCCGTACATCGACTGGGACAACCCCTTACTCTTTGGTCTATGGCAGTGAAGTGGAGATACAGTCTTTGAGAGTACTAGCGGTAACGAAGGTCCTAGAGGAAGATTGGATGAAACAAAGATATGAGCAATTGGCTTTGATAAAGGAGAAGAGAGTTAGAGCATTTAATAAAAAGGTGAAACCTAGAAACTTTAAAGAAGGAAACTTGGTCCTAAAAGTGCTTAGAGATATAACTTTTAATCCAAGAGGAAAGATGAAGCCAAGAATTTTAACTTTGGGCCTTTTATTATCAAGGAGATCATGTTAAGAGATGCTACGAGAATCACAGATTTGGATGGAGAGGAGATGCTTCGCCCAATCAACATAGATAGACTCTGAGGATACAACATTTGAGGAAAAGAAAAAAGCCTGCTAGATTGAAAACTTGAAAGGGCGGCCTTGGTAAAAATTAAGGCAAAAGAACCCCACTAGGTTGAAAACCCGAAAAGGGAAATCTAGGCAAAAGATAGGGGCAAAGACCATGGGCAAGGTGAAAATTCCTAAAAAGGACGTCATTGGCAAAAATTACATGGCATGGAAAAAAAAAATAAAGAGAGAGAGAGAGAGAAAAATGATGACAATAAGCAAAGATAATAAATGCATGGTTTTGTCATTACTCAAATTAAAAGAAGATAAACTGTTTCCATAGGGGATTTGGAACATTCCAATCCTTTATTAAATTCATAAGAAAAGACATGAGAATCATAAAGTGTAGAAAAGTAAAATTTGGGGCATATCAAGGTGGTCGGTCAGTCCTTCTTTTGATTGTACTTTTTGTAAGCTTTCTCAGCTATGTGAACCAACTTCAAGGTAGCCTCTAAGTCATTTCTTATACCCTAAAGTTGGATGAAACAATTGGAGCCTTTCACATGGCCATATCTAGAAAAGGTAAAAGAGAAGGAGAGAAAGCATGAGTAAATGGAAAAGAAAGAGAGGGAGAGAGTAAAAAAAAATAAAATATAAGTAAATGAAAAGACAATATTAGGAACCTCGATAGGTTGAAAACTGAAAGGCAATCTATGCAAAAGTTAGAGGAATCTTGCTAGGTCAAGGACCTAGACAAAAATTAGGGATTAAGAGAGAGGTTCATCCACTTTGACTTGATGGTATGAGAAAAGAGACCAAAAGGAGTGAGAGCCTCTTTGAAACAACGACCAAACTTCTTGAGCCATGCCGAGACCTCCAAAGGAGAGAGTTCCGCCATTGGAAAGCTTTGAGAAGCATTTTCTAAGTTTCGAATTGGTTTGGTGAAGGCATGGTGGCCCCAAAGGTTATTTTTTACTTGAATAAAGGCAATAAGGGTTTTTTGGCTCTCAGTACACACACACAAGATAGCAGGAAGAACCAAGTTTTCCCCTACTTCGAGTATGTTTTCTCCCAAAAGCTTCTCCAATGAGTCTTACTGCCTAGAAAACTACATGAGGCACAATTCAAGCTCAAAATTTCCAAATATCAAAGATCAAGAATAGCAGAGTTGCATAAAGTTTCCATAAGTTTGTAATTTAAGTACATATCCCAAATAAAAGCATAAATGTGAAAGATGTTCTTAAATACAACCCAATGTCTCAAATAAAATCCAAAGTGTAGGAATGTGTTCTAAAAAGAGAAAAATAATAAAAGCAACAAAAAAAGAAATATTTTATGCTATGCTGTCTATGTTTGTGTCTGTCTGTAGAATCACTAGAAGTGCCTCTTCCTTGGCTGATAGCTTAAAGTTGACTTTGAATATCCACCGCCATCACCACCACCACCACCACCATCATCATCATCATCGCCAATGCCTTCACCGCTGTACAGTTGCCTGGAATACTCGGTCACCTCAAACTTGAGGATCCCCGTAAGCCAAACAAGCTCTTCATGCTTTTGCAAAGTAAGCTAAATTGAAAGAGGATAGTGTCAGGACAAAGGATGAGAGATGTAGGAAAAGTAAAGGCAAAATGAAAGAGAACTCATCACTCGTGTGTCGCTAGGAAAAGGGTAACCCGTGACATTTGTAATGCGGACAACAGGACACTCCCAAGCAAAGCCATCAGAGCCATAAGCGTAGACTGACCAAGGCAAACGGGGAGGATTGATAAGAGCACCAGTAGTAGGGCCAACCTGACACAAGTGTTTCATTTAGATATCACCAATGTACAAGAATGAAAAGTGATGGATGGTTGAAAAAAAAGATGAGAGAAGCAAGAACACATAACACTACAGTAAGGGAAGGCATGAGGTGAGTCTCACTAAACTCATCATAGTCCAGCTCATCTATGACTCACTTAGTATTGGGGATGCTCATCCCCCATAGGTCATAGTGCGTGGTTGTCATGGAGTGAGGCGTAAGCATGAACACTGGAGGATCCATCGGAACCTACGGCATATCCTCAGCCACCAACTAGCAGTACACCTTCTCTACCAAGTAAATCACCCTCAATCTGGTGCCCTCAAAAGGCTAGGAGATTCTAGAATCAACAATAGCAGTTGCCTCTAAGTTTAGGTCCGTGACAGGATAAACATCGTCCCTGGGACTCCATACAATTTGTGACAACACATAGGGTGAGAAAGAAAATCCGAAGAAGCATGCTAGGAAAAAATGGGAAGCAATATATTCCTAACTTACATCATCAAGAGAAAGCCTATTGAGGTGGGCCCAGATTGAGGTGACGCTCTTCAAATCCACCGAAGTTCCCCGAACAACAAGACTGTACTCTATGGCCTAACGCTGAGAAGATATAACAGTTTGCATGGCGACAGTTTGCAAGAGGTTTTGGTACAGTTTGCAAGGGAACATGACAGTTTGTAAGATACAAATATGATAGTTTGCAAGAGGCTATGGTATAGTTTGCAAGGTACAGATATGACGGTTTGCAAGGTACAGATATGACGGTTTGCAAGATGGCAGTTTGCAAGATATGGATATGAATGCAGTCAACAAGACTATGATACATAGTCTTAACCTAAATGGCATGTGGATATACATGATCATAAGAGTTGAGAATGCATGAGCTACAAGAGAAAAGGGAAGGAAACTAACCTCGAGGAGCTTCCAAGGCCTAACTAGCTGGTGCAGAGTTCCCCATCTGAGAGTGTCTGAGGAAGAATAAAAGTAGGCCAAGCACGCTTGCCCCCAGTTGGTAGTCCAAGCCCTCTCAAAGTCCTGGAAAAGGGCCAACCACCTTAAAGACCTAACAGGTACAGCTAGTAGACCCTGGCCATCTAGGCACACTTCTCAACCATCCCCTGTGGATGTTGCATGAAATCTGCCTCAAGGTTGGTGTAGCGGATCATCTCTGTGGAATACCTCCTCCCGAGCAGCTCTAAACCCAACTGAATGCCCGATTCCCCCTCCAAATTTATCAAGGCCCCATCAAACCATAGGCTAGTCATGCGATGGAAGTCATAGTGAGTGATGGTCATCTCTCGATCAACAATGTGAAAGGTGTGAATAGTGTCCCACCACCTCTTAGTTAAAGTCTGTGCCAAGACAGCACTAGCAGACTGCTCAGGAAGCAAACGAATGACAGACTTGATGCCTGCAGCACGAATATGACCCTGAGTCTCCTTGTTAAGGATGTTGTACTATACCAACGCTCGGCTGGTACTCCCCCTGCCAAAGTATGGAGGTAAAACCTGCAAAAAGAAAGTAAGATTAGATTCATGGTTAGGTGAAGAGAATAGTGGGAAAGTGATATTGGATTCACAATAGAATGAGATATGACATGGGACATATAGTTGGATGCAAAAATGGTAGGTGTCGACGCCCAGCCTTGATCGGGGTGGAAGTGGAAAAACTGTTGTCGCCGTCGTGGTCCTTTGTTTGACCACCCACCGTGGCAACAGCTCCCGCTCACATGGGGCCCCTTGGAGGGCCCTGCTCGATACGATGGTGCATGTTGTTCGCGTAGAGCTTTAGGTGCTCTATCTCTTGGTGGAGGAAGGTAGGTCTACCTTTTGCGTTATGGCAGGAATCTAGGTCAAATTTTAAGGGATTACCAAAGGTAAGTGGAGTCAACACCAATTATTGGGTTTTTCTTTGATTGGTCACCTGTTTCTAGCTGATTTTATTACCAATCCTAGGTTAAAAAAAATTTCATCTTTCCTTATCTAATGTGGACGGAAAAAAATCTTGATTCTTAGGTCCAGAAGTTTGGTTACGTGTGGGGAAGGTGTTAGGCACCCCACAATGCCCGTCCAAGGACAGTCCTTTGTTTTGATAAAACCTTAATTTTTGGAGATTGGCAATAAAAACATGGTTTTGGCATTAGCTTATGGGGCTTCACATGCATGGGGGCTTTAAGGTTTAGCTTTTGGAATGGGTGTAGTCCCAATCTTTGCTTTCCTAAGGCAAGCAGAGTGCTAGATTTCCACCACGAAAATCTGGCGAGAAGTCACCTTACTTTCATGGCAGGAATTAGGCATTGCAAGCCTTAAGTGACACGGATCGTGATAATCACACTGGAAATGGGCAAGCAGCTATATATATACATGCATCATGCACAATGCTAGCACACAGAGTAGCAAAGTATATGCCTACATTGCTAGAGTATGGCCCAAAATATAGGTGCAGGAAAATAAACAAAGGTCTCCATACTCTAGAGATGAGGACAAATGGTACAAAGCATGATATATTTAATACAAACCATCTAAGGGAGAAAGGAAGGAGGAAGGAGGGAGTTTAAAAGAGTACATAACCGAAGGGAAAAGCTAAACTGCTAAACCTACTGTCTGTAGCCGTGTGCTCACATTCTTGCCCCTTTTGCTTGCACCTGGGAGACCGTGCCCTAGCTCCATGCATCCTTGCTCCATGTGCGTACATGCAAAGGCAAAGACAAGAAACCAATAGACAAGCCATGGAAGGGAAAGATGCAAAGAGCACAATAAAGAGGCATAAAGCAGATAAACACGACAGACATGGTAAGCATAGAAACCAAGATGCAAGCAAAAAAGGGAAACAAAGCAAGATAGCAAATAAACAAGGGTGGTGTCCACGAAGGACCAATGTAGGAGCCCGTTTGTTTAGGCATTTACATTGCACAGAGTTCTCCCCTCATCAATTTCATGATATTCACTTCTTTCTTCTCTATTATTGCTCAGTTGCTCTCTTCGATTATTGTCGTCATTCTACATCACGATTTCCAGGTAAACATTCTCCATTACCCATCTCTAAAAGTACGTTACTATATATATTCTTCTTAGAATTCATATCTTGGAGACAATCGGGAAAACGATAATGTGATTGGATTGTACTCATTTCTTTGATTAATTATGAACGTTTTTTAGACCCCTTAACCCAACCAGATTAGCCTAGTTAATTAGCCAAGTGATTAACTTAGTCAAATTATGCAAATCTAGGTCATCACAATCAAACAATCATATCAAGAACATAAAGCAGCGGAAAAATAAATAACACAATGATATGATGACCCAGGAAACCACACGGTAAAAACCTGGGGAGGATTTGACCTAGCTATCCTCAAGGTAAACTTGAATCCATTATTTGAAAGAATCGAAGTTCATACAAAAGGACTTACAAGCTCCCCGCTTGACTTCCTAATGCTACCCACCAGTAGAACTTACTGACATGACCATGTGCAAGCTCCGAATCCACGGACTCCTTCTTTCTTGGATTCTCCAATCAGCTACAAGCACCCACACTTGTTATTCTTTAAGCTCCAATGGCAGCAACTGAGTTGATCATCAAGATGTTGATATTATCTCTACCTTGAAAACCTTAAGTTTATGTGAAGGAAAGCTTCTCAAGGATCTCACAAGAGATTCACACAAACCGCAAAGTATGAGCAACAATACAACCAGAGTAACTCTTAAAAACATGACTAAGGTTTTGCTTTATATATCTAGGGCAAAAACATAAAACCCTAAACGTTTAATGAGATAGGGCTGAGTTGGAAATTCTGCAAAAAAAGCATTCTGGCCGACTTTCGATCGATCGGGTCTAACTTTCGATCGATCGAGCCAAGCCAAAATGCACCAATGCATCTACAGCCTCTCGATTCCAACTTTACATGAATAATACAACTTTGAGCAAGCCTAAACAAGACTAAACATATTGTTTTGATCATAGTTTGCCAACATTACACATTAGAGTTCTAAATACACAAATTCCTAAATCTTTAGAACCTAACAAACTCCTCCTTTGGCAATCCATGACAAAACACAAATTAAAAGCTCAAAGTTTACAAGTAAAAACCCTTTACAAAAATAAAGCTCATAACACAAATTCAATCCTAACTACTATCCATCAATTGCAAGTGTAGACAGCAGCTCAATTGAATCAACCTGTATAATCCTGAAACACTCAACAAACGCATAAACACATGTGTGACAGAAAAACAGTAAACACCAGATATGTAAACTAACTCTCCCCTTAAGTTAGATACAACAAAAAAATAAAACAATCTTGCATGTTTCACACAACACATAATATAGACATATATCAATGAAATAACTCATAAATATAAATCAATAAGCAGTGAACACAACAACAAGAATCAATATATATCAAAAAAAAAATGTATCTCCCCCTGACATGAATAGCCCTAAAAACATGATATACAAAGTGAAGCACCTAGATACAATCTAATATCTCCACTAGCTCCGCAAAACAAAAGAAAAACTCTCCCTAACTACAAAAACTCCTCTACAGTGTCAAAACTCTACTCCCCCTTTTTGTGACAGAATGCCAAAAGACAATCACACGCCATCATCAAAAGGAGGTGGTGAGGGTCATCAAGCAAGTCCACCAAAATCTGACTATGAGCCGCCTGAACGGTCATAACAGTCTCCAAGGTATGACGAATATTAAAGTCATCCGAAGGAGGTGGAGGAACAGCAGTAGCAGCAGCATCACCAACAGGATCAGGAACATCCTCACCAACAGGACCTGTAGAAGAAGAAGGAGGAGGAGCGCTACTAGAAGGCTCAGACCTAGGGTGTTTAGAGCTAACTCGAAGATGAGCAGCCCTTTGTCTAAGAAAAGACACACCTATGGGAGCAATAACATGAACGGGCTCAGAATAAGAGAAATCATCTAAACCAAGATAAAGCAAAATCCTATGAATAAAGATAGGATGAACAAGAGCATGAGAGGAAGATGAACTCCTATAAACTTCGTTCAAAGAACGAAGGAACAAGTGAGGAAAACTGATAGGAGCATCAGTCGTAAGAGCGTACAAAAAGACACACCGCTCGAGAGGAATGGTGTGAAGATGAGAAATGGGCCAAATAGAATGACACGCTATCCTAAAGAAGAGATAGTGCAACTCAGATAGCTCAGCAGTGATGATCCTAGGATCAGAACCCCACTGGATAGAAGACCTAGGGATGTATGACATGACATCACTCAGAAGAAGAGACTCATCATAAGGGTAGACAGGGTGCTAGACCACAGATACCCCTAGAGCATCAGCCACTACACTAGGAGTAATGGTGTACTCTACGCCTCGTATCCAAATCTTTACCAAAGTGTTGGAATCATAGACGCGGATAGAGATGTTCAAAAAGAACTCTCTAATCAAGGTAGCTGGAGGAGGAGGATCAGAAATATCCAACAAAGGTAACCAGCCCCAACGCTCAAAATTTGCCCTAATGGCAGGATCAAGCTCATCAAACACAACAGAACACTCAGGCCAAATCTTACGCCTAAGGTTCAACTTATCAAAAATCTCTTGGTTTTTCTCACTCGGAAACTTCTCACGGTCAAAAGAAGGTAGGGGAGGAGAAGGTGATGGAATAGACCTACGAGCTCTAGTTTTCCTAGGCATGATGCTAAGGAAAGGACAGAGACACAAAAAGAACCAAAAGAACAGACACAAACCAAGGGCAGACTGCAAGTTAGCACAAAAAAAATATAGAACAAAAATCTATATGATGCATGAACAATATTAATAACATGATGCATGTTCTAATGCAGTTAAACTAAGTTCAATTGAAATTCAATTTCACAAAATTGACTCGAGCACAGAGTTTCTAAAGACAAAAACCCCAAAATCAAAAACCACTTGTTCGATTTTATAAAAAATTGACCAATTAATCATCACACAAGTCAAAGGAAAGATAATAATGATCAATTACATCACATCAACAAGCTAATTTCATCAATTGAACCCAATTTGAACAAATCCCCAATTTGAACAAATCCCCAATTCGGATCAAATACAAGCCCTAGAATTTTTAATTTTTCACAAATCACAAAATTGATCAAATTAAACCATCAATATTAAGTTTATATCATGTCCCAACAAAAACCCATTGATAAATTTAACATAATATGGCTTGAATCAACAAAAACCCCAAAAAGAAAAGGTCCGAAAATCTTAAAGAAAAATGCATGAAAAATGCATGAAACTTGTAAATAAAAGAAAAAGGAAGGGTAAAATAGACTTACCGGCCTTAGAGGACAAATTCGTTGCAAAATATTCGAAGGAAAATGACAAAAAATTGTTGAGTGAGCTTGCCAAGTCAGAGAGAGAGAAAAAGGTTATGAAACTTTTAGAAAAAGTGATTTAAGAAAATCAAGAATAGTGTTTTAAAAAACCTAATTCGCGATATTCAATTGATCGAAAATTACATTTGATCAATCGAATAAACCCGAGACTTTTAAAAAGATTTTAAGCAATTTTCGATCAATCGAAAAACAGAATGGATCAATCGAAACAGGCAGAGGCTCACAAAAATTTTAGGAAAAACACAGTTTTGAAAAACAACAACCACATTTTGGGTAAAACTCCTCAAAGCATTAAAATTGATGAAACAAAATGCATGAGTATGAGATGAAATACTTTTTCAAAAACCCAAGTTTTAACACCAATTTTTCAAAGAAGTTTTCAGCCATTCTTTCTTTACATTCTTAAGCAAAAAAATGTTTTGCATAATACTTAAGATATTTTCAAACTTGGTTGGTCAGACCCAAAAACACACTCAATAACATGTACAGTATTTAGCAAAGAGTAACTTGTGTAGTGTGTGTAACTAGTAAAAACTTGAGATACATGTGAGGTGATATGTGAATAGAAGTCAAACACAAAGTCTACAAAATTCATCACATAGAATTTGAAAGAGACTATCACCAAAAGAGTTACATCATATAACTCCCATATCTCCTAGAACATGAGCTTGCAATCATGTAAGTTTCTTGATTTTTGCCTCATAATATACACACCAATTTTAATTATGTGATTTGGCATCAAGCCTAATAGTACACACCAATTTTAAGCATTAAGCAACTAAACCGAGGCTTCACCTTATGTTCTTTTTGTGCATATGCTACACTTTCTCGAGTACAAAATCTTATGATATGCACTAAGGTGTTCATGATTGGCTAGTGAACAGTGGTGAGATGGTTATTTATGCCTTTCTCAAAAGGATCAAGTCTGACAATCAAATAACATGTGATTTCAAGATTAAGACAAAGTGATAAACACTATAATCATCTTTCCCACACAACACGCACTACAAAGTTTCAACTAGTCAAGTGCAATAAATAAGCTCATCAAAACTAAACAAGGTACAAAGACATGTTATGTGTAAATAAATTGACCAACCTTGTTTTCAAAAACCAAGAAAAATAGTGACAAACACAATTTGTTTTTCCCTTTCTTTTTTTCTTTTTTTTTATTTAAAAGAGAAAACAAACATAAATCCTAGAATGAAATGCGTGAATGTTATGAAATGCAAATCCTAGAAACAAAAACAACACAAAAACCAAAGAACAATGATCACAAAAGAGTATAGCAATGAAGCACAAGGACCATGTCAGAAAAACTCAATTAGATCAAGTCTTTTGCATCCAAAACCTTTTAGATGCACCACGAGCATTGGAGTTCCTATTCACATTCGAGTGATTTCCAACTCCAGGATTGGAATAAAGGTTTAAAGCCTTTACCAATTCAGCAATGAGTGTCATAGAATCTTGTGCTTGAGGCACAGGCACTTTTGGCTTGTTTGTTCTCTTAGCAACTTGAAGCTTGTAACAGTTAGGACGAATGTGTCCAGACTTTCCACAAAAATGACAAACCCAAGCAGGTTTACCATGCATCTTGTCCTTAGAATGGGTAGACACTTTAGGTTTAGACTCTCCCAGATCAACCCTAATCTTCCTAGGAAGTGAAACTTCTATAGGTTTGACAACCTCACTTACAGAGGGTTTGACAGTTTCACTCACAACCTCACTCACGAAAGGCTCAGAGGAAGATGAAGGAACAAAGTTTGTGGAATTAGGTGCAGACACACAGATGCTTTCAACAAAACCTAATCCAGATTTGTCAGAAGGAGCCTTTTGAACATTCAGCATTTGATCAAGTTTAGAACTAACAGATCTAGCAACAGATAAATCATGTTCCAAAGTTTTAACTTTATCAAGCAAGAGCATATTCTCAGATTTCACATTGTTCAAAAGATCATTAGCATCAAACAATTTAATAAGCAAAATTTTCTTTTCAAGCTCAAGAGATTCAATTTTCTTCAGGCCAAGTTCAACATTCATAGCATCCTTTGCAGCAACTTTGTAAAGTTTATTAGAGGCCTCTTGAAGATCTGCATCCTCAGAGAGTTCCCCATCAGAAGGGTTCACTTCAACAGACAAGCTTTCATTGACTACAGCAGTAGCAGTAAAAGTAATGAAGTTTCTATCCTCGTCACATCCAGACTCATCATCAGAAACCTCATTATCACTAAGGGTTACAGCCATAGCTTTACCCTTAGACCTCAAGAATGTAGGACATTCAGATTTAACATGACCATACCTTTGACATCCAAAACACTGAGGACCCAAAGAATTGTTTGAAGATTGACCAACTTTTTCTCTAGGTTTTTCAAAGTTATTAACCTTAGTGGGATCATTCTTCCTAAAGTTTCTAGGTTCAGCAGTGTTTGTACGTCTCGCTTTTTTGTTGTTATTCCTAAGAAAGTTTCTAAAATTCTTGGCGAGGTACGTAATTTCTGTAGCAGAGAGCTCATCATCAAATCCACCAACCTCAACATCATCACTGACTTAAGAGCCATTGATTTGGATTTGTTTACTTTGGGTAAGTCTAACTCATAGAACTGAAGAGATCCTACAAATTCATCAACAAGGATGGAGTCCACATCCTTGCTCTCAGTAATAGCAGTCACTTTGGGCCTAAAATTCTCAGTCAAGGATCTAAGAATCTTCCTAACAATTTTAGGTTGATCATAGATTTCACCCAGATTAAAAGCAGAATTAACAATATCATTCAATTTAGCATAGAATTCATCAAAAGATTCATCATCAGACATTCTAATGCTTTCAAATCTAAAAGTTAATTGCTACAGTTTATTAATCTTAACTACCTTTGTGCCTTCATGCACAGTCTGGAGGATTTTCCAAGCAGTGTGAGCAATCTTAACATTTGAGATTCTCTTAAATTCCTCTATAGAAATAGCATTAAAGATGGCATTCATAGCTTTGCTATTGAAACCAGCTGCTTCTTTTTTAAAAGTTTGTCACTCACTCATAGGAGTAATGGGCTTCTCCCATCCGTACTCAATGGAATTCCAAACCCTCTCATCAATAGATTTCAGGAAAGCTTTCATCCTTACTTTCCAATAAGTATAGTTATTCCCATCAAAGTGGGGAGGAATAACCAAAGAGTGTCCGTGTTCCATGACAACAGGGGCCAAGGATCAGCTCAGAGATCAAAAGATCTACAACAAGAGAGCTACCTGCTCTGATACCACTTGAACGGTTTTTAGACCCCTTAACCCAACCAGATTAGCCTAGTTAATTAGTCAAGTGATTAAATTAGTCAAATTATGCAAATCTAGGTTATCACAATCAAACAATCATATCAAGAATATAAAGTAGCTGAAAAATAAATGACACAATGATATGATGACCTAAGAAACCACACGGTAAAAACCTAGGGAGGATTTGACCTAGCTATCCTCAAGGTAAACTTGAATCCACTATCTGAAAGAATCGAAGTTCATACAAAAGGACTTACAAGCTCCCCGCTTGACTTTCTAATGCTATCCACCAGTAGAACTTACTGACACGACCAAGCTCTGAATCCACGGACTCCTTCTTTCTTGGATTCTCCAATCAGCTACAAGCACCCACGCTTATTATTCTTTAAGCTCCAATGGCAACAACTGAGTTGATCATCAAGATGTTGATATTATCTCTACCTTGAAAACCCTAAGTTTATGTGAAAGAAAACTCCTCAAGAATCTCACAAGAGATTCACACAAACTGCAAAGTATGAGCTACAATACAACCAGAGCAACTCTCAAAAACGTGGCTACGGTTTTGCCTTATATACCTAGTGCAAAAACATAAAACCCTAAACGTTTAATGAGATATGGCTGAGTTAAAAATTCTGCAGAAAAAGCATTCTGGCCGACTTTCGATCGATTGGGCCAGGCCGAAATGCACCAATGCATCTACAACCTCTCAATTCCAACTTTACATGAATAATACGACTTTGAGCAAGCTTAAACAAGACTAAACATATTGTTTTGATCATGGTTTGCCAACATTACACATTAGAGTTCTAAATACACAAATTCTAAATCTTTAGAACCTAACAAATTAATTCATGCATATTTGCTTTCAATAAAAGTAGAGGGAGAGATCATGGGATCAATTCATGCATATTTACCTAAATTTATTTACTTTGCCTGAAACAAATAAGATAAACAGAGTCGAGAGAAAGGTCAATGTCAATTTCGTGGGTGAATCATTATGCCTTTTGGAGTTCTAAGTTCTAATCACAAGCTTAATATGGCCTTTTCTGATTACAAATTGCTATGTTATTACGTAAAAGGACCATAATCCATTGCCTTGTCATGAGGTAAACATATGGTAGTTCTATCGTGCTCACCTATTTATATGCCTAAATAATTCTCTTAAATAGTGGTGGAATTAGATGTTTAATCTTAACTCTCATGTTAGCTGCCATAAAGGGCAAAACAAATTTAAACAAGACTCATGTTAGCCTCTATTATTGAGCTTCCAAATTACCTACTGCATAGTTAACCGCGGGGGCAAGTATGATTTCCTTGTGTTCTCAACAGCTCAGTAGGATGCAGAAGTATACAGCCCCTACATATCAAATCAAATCACCTGGTTTCTCGATATATACAGCAAGCCTGTTTGAGTGTTTGACTATGTTGACTCATATTAGCCTGTACTTGGTAGATAGAGTGTGTATTTTAAATTTTTAACATGGTTCTTATCCTTATAATTAGTATGAGGAAAGGTGTAACAACGAAAGTGCATATATTCTTATTTTCAACAGTTGAGAAGGAAGCAAGAAATTGAGTTTCAGATTAATTATTGTATTCCTTACTCTAGAATATGTGTTTTGCCTTATGCTATATGTAATGACTTTTATAATCTCCTTTAACGTGGAGTTTTAATGCGCTTTGTGACTTGTATTAAATTGATTGTGAGATTCCTGACAGTGATGACAGCTCTGGTTGGAATATGTCCTTTTTAGAATCTAAAATGACTTCTAAACATCGCCTTTTGCGAATTTGTGTTACAAGTTTCTGTATTGCGAGGGTGCACTGAATCACCAAATAGGGCATGTGACTAATTTTGGACACGTGTCGTTATATCCAATTCTCAAATGGTCAAATGCACTTGACAGAATCCAAACCCATGTTGCAATTGATGCAACGTATAGTGTAAAGACTTGTTGCAAATTTCAGTACTAATTTTGTACTTGTTCTTTGAACCAAGTAGCTGATTTTGTGCGAAAGTACAAATTGGGTTTTCCTCAATTGTTTGATGTTGAAAATCAGCATACAAAAATCTGTTGTACAGTCTAAATTACGAGTCTGCTTCTTGCTATTTGCATCCAAAATATCCGACTGTTGATGCTCAATGTATTCCAATTACACCTTGCTATAAGAAGCTCTTACGTTTATTTAGCTGATATGGATTCAATGACTGAATCTTGTAACAAATTGTGAGGATAATGGTATGGGAAGGTAGCAATAAGAAAGATTCTTTAGGTTCTGACAGTGGGACATGACATCTGATTTCCAGAAATGGATTCAACCATTTAATTTGCACAAAGTAATACTACTATCTTTGTTTGCTCATTTGATATTTTTCTAGCCAACTTTGTGTGCCATCCTCTTTTTGGGATCAGACTAAATCTTTTCTCATTCCATTTACATTTTTTTATGTTTTCTTTTTTATTGGTATTGATTACCATACATTATAATAGCTAGCACATATTATATTAATCTGTTAAAAAGAAGACATGTCTTCTTTCATGCACAAGCAACCCCCACCAGATATGGATGTGTGTCTGTATAGAAATTCCTGTCCATGTCTAAAGTCGTGTTTTTAGTGCTTGATTTTCAGTTGGGATCTACACCTTGGTTGAATTCAGTTGGGTTAAATTTGCTATGCTTAATTTGTCAACCACTGTCGCACTTGTAATTATTAATTTCAATTTGTATTCATTTTCTGCTTCTGCAGAAAATGAGCACAATCGCTGCAACTATTACTAGCTCTGTTGAAAGAAGAAGATTGTTTGCCCAGATAAATAGTTTCATTGCTGCTTTTATTCTTGCCGGACAACTTACCTTGACAGTATGTTATTTATAAAATGAATTTCGGCTATCATTTAGATGTTATATCATGCTGTTACAACAGAGAATATGAGAAATAATGTCTAAAGAACTTACTTAGATCTTTGCCTCCTTACTTATATCACTGATATTGTTGGCAATTAACATTTTAATATAATTATTTTCCTAATCATTTTAATATCTTTTTCTTGATGAGTTATTTTTAATATTTTAAATTTGATAACCTTCTCTCCATGAATTTCAACAACGAAAACATCATTATTGTTGTTATTATTAATGTAATTGTTAAGCTTAATTACACATTTTCAATAATAAAAAAACACTAATCATAGGAAAAATGACATTATAACCTTCAAAAATGGTTGAGTCTTTTTTTTAAATTTACACTCAAAACAGCTATTTTTAAAACAGCTTATTCAAATGCTTAATATGACTTTAAAAATAGAAAACGCATATTTTCACATTTTTACCAAACACTTATTTATGATTTTTAAAATGGAGTTTTCAAAATGCACGTTATAAAAATACTAGTTTTTAAAATGTACCTTTTGAAACAGCTTATCCAAACAGACCCTTAAGTCTTACAGAACATATACATTAAATAAAGGGGTACTCAATAGTCAAACAATGAAAACAAAAACAAAAACAGAGAAAGAAAATTCTAAGGGTCTGTTTGGTTAGGAGGATGGAAAAGTGGAATGATAGAAAATGGAGAGAGGAAAGAAAAGATTTTAGGTTCCCTCATTTGTGTTTGGTTGGGAGGGTGGAAAAATAGAGGGATGTAAAACTTTTTTATTCAGTTGAAAATAAATTTCGTATAAATTTACCATCATGTCCCTATTAAATAAAACAAAAAGTAACACATTATACTTTAAAAAAATTGTGTATAGACAAACACTTCATTAAAGTAAAAAAAAAATTAGCATAAGAAATTAACTCAAAATTGTTTTCTTTAAAAAAATAAAAAACAAAAAAAAAAACAAAAACCAATCAAAATTAATGAGAAAATAAACATTTGAGCACCCAAAAAAAAAAAAAAAAAAAAAGCTACACATCCAGCAAAAATCAAAGGAAAAAAAAAAAAAAGCCAACACGTTAGTTAGTAACAGAAAAAGAAAAAAATCAAGGGGAAAAAAAAAAAAAAGAAAGAAGAAGGAAGCCAACACGTAACAAAGAAAGAAAAGATCAAAGGAAAAAAAGAAAAAAGAAGCCAACACGATGGTGACTTGGAGGTGAATTCCAACATGAAGGGTATTCTTGGAAGCTCATTTCATGAGCTTCCTCCTCCTAGTTTTCTTCCCATTTTGGAGAGAACTTTTTGGTGGGCCCGGAGAAATAACACATGGGCCCTACCATTTATTTTCCTTCTTCCCCACCCAACCAAACACACTGCAAAAAAGTTTCTCTCCCTATTTTCTCTCCGAAGTTTTCCATCCACCCTATTTTACCTTTAAACAAACACACCATAAGAGGAGGGGGGGAGGGGAAGTGACCTTGAGAGTTCATTTTTGTTTTGAAACCACAACCTTGAGCCACAAAATTTATCCAAGTCCAAACCAAAGAAATTTTCCATCCATTTCTTCCTAAAACCTCATTTCTTCCATCCATTTATCCCTTGAAAAAAAATAATTATTTAGATGGATCCAAAATCACAAGAGCATCATTTATGTAATGTTTGTTGTATTTATTACACCCCAAACTCATACCAAGGATTTAGATACAAGACTTGTCATATAAATACAAGATTCAAAATAATGGAATAGAGTGTAATTAAATATCCACAAATAGGAATCAAACTGTCAAATCTTTCTTATAAAATCCATCAAACTAAAACTTTAATAATAAAGTCTCCAAATACAATCCCAAATAGTTTCACAAATACTAAACTCACTATCTTAAGAAAACATAATAAAATAGTCCATCAACTAACATAGCTCCAAAAGAAATCTTCAATCTATGGCTGGAATGATCTACCACTAAAAAAGATTACACTGCTCTAATCTGAAAGTGTGGAGAAAGGTGGGTGGGCTAAAAGCTCAATAAGAGACTACATAACATGAGGATGTCTTTCAACATAAAACAATAGTATCACTGACAAAATATAATCTTTACAAAACATTTACAGATAGTTTTAACAGTAATATAATATATTCTATAAAACTGTCAAAAAAAAAAAAAACATTTAACTATAACAATGTAATGAGTAAATAAAATAATAATCACTCTAGTTAGCCAAAATACACTAAATAGGTAGAAACAATATATTATAGTAATAAACAATTTCTCCACTTATAAAGATCAATAACAATAAAACAGTAATTCGATATGGAAAACATTAGTCAGACAAAGACATAAACTGCTAAACACTCAGTAGGTGATTCCCATTAGAAACAATAACACTAACCTCAAAGAGGAAACACTGGCTCCATAGAGCAAACAATAACACTGGCTCCAAAAAGCAAACGATAATACTGCACCACACCACAATAACACTACTTTGGCCGAAGACCAACACTTAACCCTATGTTCGCAAAGGTTACAGACTGTCTAGCTAACCATTTGAAAACATTCTTACTTTATTATAATATTGTCAATATGAATCATATATCTTATAGTGAATACTTTCTCAAAATATAGTTCTGAGTCATTCTTAACATATACAATTTCAAAGTAACACACAAGAAATAATAAAATTCAAGTATGTATAAAGCATTATTGATAATGGTATAAGTTGTTGAAATTTCACTTTTGCATATATATATATATATATATATATATATAAACATGTCTTGAGAGACATTATGTTCTGAAGTCTACTTAAGTCTAGTTGCTAAACCAAACTTCACTTCAACTGTCTGAATTAATGTCAACAAGAACCTAAATAAGGACAAAACAACTCAATAAGAATGGACACACTAAGGCAGCAATGAAAATATAAATTTCACTCTTAATATTCATATCTCACCACTTATTCTAAAACTATAGCTAACTTAGTACACAATTTTTTTATCAAGTACTCTGAAAATCAATACCTAATAACAATTCTAATGAGCCGAATGTGTAGTTCATCATGAAGCCAGCCCCACTAACAAGTTGTGTAAACTCTAGCAACTAATCACTCAAAAGCTTATCACCTATTTAAGAGTTCATATGTGATATTCAAGCAAACCTATTAAAACACACTAGCATCATAGGTTATTCCCATAAATCTTTGAGAGAGAGATATTCTTAACCACATGACCACACAGATGCAGAACTTTGTTTCTTGTAATCTCACAATCTCTCTCCCTCTATCTTTCATGCAATAAACCTTAAGACTACTCTTCAGCTTTACATGCTATTCTATTCTTTTCAATGTAGAGAAACCTAAATTCTCTACCCTTAAGCTTTAATATGCTAAGCACCGACTACTTCTTTTCTTTTTTCTTTTTTCTTTTTCTTTTTTCTTTTTTTTTTTTTTTTTTTTTTTTGATTCATCCATATAAAGGAGAGACCCAACAACTTAAATATGCTTCCAAGACTTTAATTCCCAATTAAACTCAAATTATGGTTGTTTAGATAGGCTAGAACTCTAAAGGAATCCAGTAACACTTAAATTCCTAATCCAAATAGGTTTTAATCTCTTATCATTTTCCCTTAACTGATAAGGAGACTAAAAGTTTAATATGAGCAATCCACAAATTAACTCCCCACGTTACATCTTCTTTTATTTATTTTCTTTGTAGATATCATGATATAAAATTGTGGGAAGGCTGAGGACCGAGAAACCCAATCCGAGGATAAATCTGCAAGCCCAAGCAAATAAAGGCAAATAGACTCCTAGAGCTACACCCACCTGAGGAGAATTTAAGAGCCAAATGGCAACCAGCACCCCAGAAAAACCCAAGGATAAGGGAGTAGATGCCAAAAGAAAGTTACAAGACATGCAAAGGTGGAGGAAAGAAGTTTCCTAAAGAAGACACCTGCCACCTCCGCATTCAATGCTATGCGCTAACTTAACTAGCTGCATTAATGAGGAAATGACCCTTGAACAATGACTTCACAGCTCACAGCTCTTTCTACCACCTCCAGAAGGATCCTAATGGGACAAGCATCCAAAGGGTTCCCTTGAAACGTACAAATGGAGGGCTGAGATTCAAGGGAAAGGGTTATAAAAGGAAAGGAACCCCCCATTAAGAGAGGATGAACAATTTCCAAGAAAAATGATCAAGTGTGAAAACTAAAGAGGACCCTATAAAAGAAATATCATCTTTGTCAATCAATAAGAAACCTATCCTCGGACCTGGCCGAAGATGAATTTTTACTGAATTGTTGTTCTTCCATGCTTAGTAATTACTCTGGTTCCATTAGACTTAGGCTTGTGATCTTCTTTGTACTGTAGTTGACTCTTAAGCCTACTCTCTTAATGAATTCATTGTTTTGGGCTTAGCTTGAAAGACTAGGCATCACTATTCTAAGTGGGTTTAGACTTTTCTTTTTGAGTCCTTACAATTGGCGCCATCTGTAGGGATCATCTGCAATCTTCTTTATCCAAGCTATGCCTAACTCCAGACAAAATAAAGAGGTGTCTGTTGGCTCGCAGCGTGTAAACCACGTTTTCAGCCTGGGGGTAGAGGAGAGATCAAGAGCATAATTGAACTCCCAGCTTCAGGGTGGAAACAAAATATACAAACCACACCAATAAAAGCCAATCAAGGACTGGAAGTCATGTTTCCCATGAGCAGGAGATTAATGGCCTGCATAAGAAGCTGCGCCACAAGGTGCATGTTAGTGGAGATAGAATGCCCCCATAAAGCTCAAGATCTAATCTAGAAGAAGACCACAGCTACAAACTGAGGTAAAGGGCTCCTCCTAGTGAATCCTTCACTGCATCTTCACACTTGGTTAAAGTGGAGAGGCATAGTAGAAGGAGAAGCAAGAGCTCATCTCCCAAGAACATGGTAAATGACGCAATGAGTATAGCTCTGCGTCAAATTTCCAAATCACCCTTCACACGTAGAATTGATAGGGCTAAGCCTCCCCATCACTTCGCTCAACCTACCTTCACCATCTATAATGGAAGGACAAATCATGTAGAGCACGTAAGTCACTTCAATCAAAGAATGACCATATACTTGAGGAATGAAGCCCTTATGTGCAAAGTGTTCCCTTCCAGCCTCAAGCCTATTGACATGAGATGGTTCGACGGGCTAGAAGAGGGCTCGATAAGCTCTTATAAGGAGTTGACTAAAGCCTTTGGAGCAAGGTTCGTGACATGCAACAAAGTTCCCAAGCCTTTAGATTCCTTATTATCCATGCTGATGAGAGAGGGAGAGACCTTGAAAACCTACTCTAATAGGTATTAGGAAACTTTTAATGAATTAGATGGAGATTTCGAGGACATGGCCATAAGGACCTTCAAGGTGGGACTTCCCATGAACCATGACCTGAGAAAATCGCTGACCATGAAACCCGCTCGAAGTATGTGTCAGCTCATGGATCGTATTGACGAGCACAAACATGTCGAGGAGGATCAAGTCCAAGGAAAGGAGAAGGCCAAAATCTTCCCCCTAGAAATGAGAGATCCTCGGCCAGACGGATATGGCCATAATCGACCCAGAAGAGATTTTGTTAACCAACCCTCAAAAGCTAATACCCAAGTAGTTAGCTCAGTGTTTAAGGAGCCAGTGTATCAGATCATTGAGAAGATAAAGAATAAGCCTTATTTCAAATGGCCTAATAAGATGGGAGGGGACCCATCCAAACACAATTAAAGCCTTTATTTCCAATACCATCAAGATTGGGGACACACCACCGAGGACTGCAAAACCTTGCATGACCATCTTCAGTAGTTGGTCAAAGCAGGGAAGCTAAAGCAGTTCATGCACCAGCCCTCTAGGCAAGGAAGTCAAACTAGTGGAAGATATCAAAAAGAAGCTATTTCTTGGCCATCTTTGGGAACTATTAACGTTATCTTTGCCACCCCAAGCTGAGATGTAACTTCGTCATCGAGCATCATGTCTATAGCCTTGAAACCGGGCCTTGAGGAGCAAGTTCAAGAACCCAAGAGGGTCAAGGTAGCAATACCGCCAACCTTGGGCTTCTCGAATGAAGATAAAATCGGGATTTTCCAGCCCCATGATGATGCCGTGGTGGTGACCCTCCGCATTGGAGAATATGACGTGAAGAAAGTATTGGTGGACTAAGGAAGCGAGGCTGAAATCATGTACCCAGATCTGTATTAGGGGCTGAATCTGAAGACGAAGGACCTAAGTACGTATGACTACCCTCTAGTGGGATTTGACGGAAGAACGGTGGTTCCCCGGGGAATGATCAAGCTACCCGTGCAAGCAGGGAACGAAGTGGTTGAGGTGGAATTCATCGTGGTGAAGGCCTATTCTCCATACACGGCCATTTTGGCGAGACCTTAGCTCCATTCCTTGGGAGCGGTATCTTCCACCCTACATATGAAGGTTAAATATCCCACCAAAGGGCAAGTTGGAGAGATTGTAGGAAGCCAGACGATGGCCAGACAATGCTTGGCAGTCGCTATCAAGCACCAATCACTAAATAAGGTCCCTCCTACCTTAGAAGAGACCCCACAGCAATTAATTAAGTTCGAGAGTATGCGCAAGACCGAATAGAGGGGTCTGCTCTGTGAGGAATTGGAGAAAGTAATCATTGGAATAGACGAGGATAAATGTTAGGTTCTAAAGATTTAGGAATTTGTGTATTTAGAACTTTGCTCAAAGTTGTATTATTCATGTAAAGTTGGAATCAATAGGCTGTAGATGCATTGGTGCATTTCGGCCAGGCTCGATCGATCGAAAGTTAGACTCGATCAATCGAAAGTCAGCCAGAATACTTTTTCTGTAGAATTTTCAACTCAGCACTATCTCATTAAACGTTTAGGTTTTTATGTTTTTGCCCTAGGCATATAAGGCAAAACCCTAGCCACGTTTTTTAGAGTTACTCTGGTTGTATTGTTGCTCATACTTTGCAGTTTGTGTGAATCTCTTGTGAGATCCCTGAGGAGATTTTCGTCACATAAACTTAGGGTTTTCAAGGTAGAGATAATATTAACATCTTGATGATCAACTCAGTTCCTGCCATTGGAGTTTAAAGAATAACAAGCGTGGGTGCTTGTAGCTGATTGGAGAATCCAAGAAAGAAGGAGTCCGTGGATTCGGAGCTTGCACGTGGTCGTGTCAGTAAGTTCTACTGGTAGGTGGCATTAGAAAGTCAAGCGGGGAGCTTGTAAGTCCTTTTGTATGAACTTCAATTCTTTCGTATAGTGGATTCAAGTTTACCTTGAGGATAGTCAGGTTAAATCCTCCCCAGGTTTTTACCGTGTGGTTTCCTGGGTCATCATATCATTGTGTCATTTATTTTTCCACTGCTTTATATTCTTGATATGATTATTTGATTGTGATAACCTAGATTTGCATAATTTGACTAAGTTAATCACTTGGCTAATTAACTAGGCTAATCTGGTTGGGTTAAGGGGTCTAAAAACCGTTCAAGTGGTATCGGAGCAGGTAGCTCTCTTGTTGTAGATCTTTTGATCTCTGAGCTGATTCTTGACCCCTATTGTCATAGAACACGAACACTCTCTGGTTATTCCTCCCCACTTTGACGGGAATAACTATGCTTATTGGAAAGTAAGGATGAAAGCTTTCCTGAAATCTATTGATGAGAGAGTTTGGAATTCCGTTGAGTACGGACGGGAGAAGCCCACTACTCTTGTGAGTGAGTGGCAAACTTCCCAAAAAGAAGCAGTTGGTTTCAATAGCAAAGCTATGAATGCCATCTTTAATGCTGTTTCTATGGAGGAATTTAAGAGAATCTCAAATGTTGAGATTGCTCACACTGCTTAGAAAATCCTCCAGACTATGCATGAAGGCATAGAGGCAGTTAAGATTAATAAACTGCAGCAATTAACTTCTAGATTTGAAAGCATTAGAATGTCTGATGATGAATCTTTTGATGAATTCTATGCTAAATTGAATGCTATTGTTAATTCTGCTTTTAATCTGGATGAAATCTATGATCAACCTAAAATTGTTAGGAAGATTTTTAGATCCTTGACTGAGGATTTTAGGCCCAAAGTGACTACCATTACTGAGAGCAAGGATGTGGACTCCATCCCTGTTGATGAACTTGTAGAATCTCTTCAGTCCTATGAGTTAGACCTACCCAAAGTAAACAAATCCAAATCAATGGCTCTTAAGTCAGTTGATGATGTTGAGGTTGGTGGATTTGATGATGAGCTCTCTACTACAGAGATTGCGTACCTCGCCAAGAACTTTAGAAACTTTCTTAGAAATAACAACAGAAAGGCGAGAGGTACAAACACTGCTGAACCTAGAAACTTTAGGAAGAATGAACCCACTAAGGTTAATAACCTTGAAAAACCTAGGGAAAAAGTTGTTCAATCTTCAAACAATTCTTTGGGTCCTCAGTGTTTTGGATGTCAAGGGTATGGTCATGTTAAATCTGAATGTCCTACATTCTTAAGGTCTACGGGTAAAGCTATGGTTGTAACCCTTAATGATAATGAGGTTTCTGATGATGAGTCTGGATGTGACGAGGATGGAAACTTCATTGCTTTCATTGCTACTGCTGTAGTCAATGAAAGCATGTCTGTTGAAGAGAACCCTTTTGATGGGGAACTCTCTGAGGATGCAGATCTTCAAGAGGCCTATAATAAACTTTGCAAAGTTGCTGTAAAGGATGCTATGAATGTTGAACTTGGCCTGAAGAAAATTGAATCTCTTGAGCTTGAAAAGAAAATTTTACTTGTTAAATTGTTTGATGCTAATGATCTTTTGAACAATGTGAAATCTGAGAATATGCTCTTGCTTGATAAAGTTAAAACTTTGGAACATGATTTATCTATTGCTAGATCTGCTAGTTCTAAACTTGATCAAATGCTGAATGTTCAAAAGGCTCCTTCTGATAAATCTAGATTAGGTTTTGTTGAAAGCATATTTGTGTCTGCACCTAATTCCACAAACTTTGTTCCTTCATCTTCTTCTGAACCTTCTGTGAGTGAGGTTGTGAGTGAAACTGTCAAACTCCCTGTGAGTGAGGTTGCCAAACCTATAGAAGTTTCACTTCCTAGGAAGATTAGGGTTGATCTGGGAGAGTCTAAACCTAAAGTGGCTACCCATTCTAAGGACAAGAAGCATGGTAAACCTGCTTGGGTTTGTCATTTTTTTGGAATGTCTGGACACATTCGTCCTAACTGTTACAAGCTTCAAGCTGCTAAGAGAGCAAACAAACCAAAAGTGCATGTGCCTCAAGCACAAGATCCTATGGCACTCATTGGTGAATTGGTAAAGGCTTTAAACCTTTATTCCAATCCTGGAGTTGAAAATCACTCGAACGTGAATAGGAACTCCAATGCTCGTGGTGCATCTAAAAGGTTTTGGATGCAAAAGACTTGATCTAATTGAGTTTTTCTGACATGGTCCTTGTGTTTCATTGCTCTACTCTTTTGTGACCATTGTTCTTTGGTTTTTGTGTTGTTTTTTTTTTTCTAGAATTTGCATTGCATAACATTCATGCATTTCATTCAAAGATTTATTTTAGTTTTCTCTTTTTTAGCAAATGTGTTTGGCACTATTTTTCTTGGTTTTTGAAAACAAGGTTGGTCAATTTATTTGCACATAACATGTCTTTGTACCTTGTTTAGCTTTGATGAGCTTATTTATTACACTTGACTAGTTGAAGCTTTGTAGTGCTATTGTGTGGGAAAGATGTTTATGGTGTTTATCACCTTGTCTTAATCTTGAAGTCACATGTTATTTGACTGTTGGACTTGATCCTTTTGAGAAAGGCATAAATAACCATCTCACCACTGTTCACTAGCCAATCATGAACACCTTAGTGCATATCATAAGATTTTGTGCTCAAGAAAGTATAGCACATGCACAAAAAGAACATAAGGTGAACCGTCGGTTTAATTGCTTAATGCTTAAAATTGGTGTGTACTATTAAGCTTGATGCCAAATCACATAATTAAATTTGGTGTGTATATTATAAGGCAAAAATCAAGAAACTTACATAATTGCAAGCTTATGTTCTAGGAGATGTGGGAGTTATATGATGTAACTCTTTAGGTGATAGTCCCTTTTGAATTCTATGTGACGGATTTTGTAGACTTTGTGATTGATTGCTATTCACATATCACTTCACATGTATCTCAAGTTTTTACTAGTTGCACACACAACACAAGTTACTCTTTGCTAAACACTGTACATGTTATTGAGTGTGTTTTTAGGTCTGACCAACCAAGTTTGAAAATATCTTGAGTATTATGCAAAACATTTTTTTTTCTTGAGAATATAAAGGAAGAATTGCTAAAAACTTCTTTGAAAAACTGGTGTTAAAACTTGGGTTTTTGAAAAAGCATTTCATCTCATACTCATGCATTTTGTTTCATCAATTTTAATGCTTTGAGGAGTTGTACCCAAAATGTGGTTATTATTTTTCAAAACTATGTTTTTCCTAAAAATTTTGTGAGCCTCTGCCTGTTTCGATCGATCCATTCTCTTTTTTGATCGATCTAAAATTGCTTAAAATCTTTTTAAAAGTCTCGGGTTGATTCGATCAATCGAATGTAATTTTCGATCAATCGAATATCGCGAATCAAGTTTTTTAAAACACTGTTCTTGACTTTTTCAAATCACTTTTTCAAAAAGTTTAAAAGCCTTTTTCTCACTCTCCGACTTGGCAAGCTCATTCAACAATTTTTTGTCATTTTCCTCCGAATCTTTTGCAAAGAATTTGTCCTCAAAGGTCAGTAAGTCTATTTTACCCTTCCTTTTTCTTTTATTTACAAGTTTCATGCATTTTTCTTTAAGATTTTCGGACCTTTTCTTTTTGGGGTTTTTGTTGATTCAAGCCATATTATGTTAAATTGATCAATGGGTTTTTGTTGGGACATGATATAAACTTAATATTGATGGTTTAATTTGATCAATTTTGTGATTTGTGAAAAATTAAAAATTCTAGGGCTTATATTTTATCCGAATTGGGGATTTTTTCAAATTAGGTTCAATTGATGAAATTGGCTTGTTGATTTGATGTAATTGATCATTATTATCTGTCCTTTGACTTGTGTGATGATCAATTGGTCAATTTTTTATAAAATCGAACAAGTGGTTTTCAATTTTGGGGTTTTTGTCTTTAGAAACTCTGTGCTCGAGCCAATTTTGTGAAATTGAATTTCAATTGAACTTAGTTTAACTGCATTAGAACATGCATCATGTCGTTAATATTGTTCTAGCATCATATAGATTTTTGTTCTATATTTTTTTTGTGCTAACTTGCAGTCTGCCCTTGGTTTGTGTCTGTTCTTTTGATTCTTTTTGTGTCTCTGTCCTTTCCTTAGCATCATGCCTAGGAAAACTAGAGCTCGTAGGTCTGTTCCCTCACCTTCTCCTCCCCCACCTTCTTTTGACCGTGAAAAGTTTCCGAGTGAGAAAAACCAAGAGATTTTTGATAAGTTGAACCTTAGGTGTAAGATTTGGTCTGAGCATTCTGTTGTGTTTGATGAGCTTGATCCTGCCATTAGGGCAAATTTTGAGCGTCGGGGCTGGTTACCTTTGTTGGATATTTCTGATCCTCCTCCTTCAGCTATCTTGATTAGAGAGTTCTTTTCGAACATCTCTATCCGCGTCTATGATTCCAACACTTTGGTAAAGAGTTGGATACGAGGCGTAAAGTACACCATTACTCCTACTGTAGTGGCTGATACTCTAGAGGTACCTATGGTCCAGCACCCTTTCTACCCTTATGATGAGTCTCCTCTTCTGAGTGATGTCATGTCATACATCACTGGGTCTTCTATCCAGTGGGGTTCTGATCCTAGGATCACCACTGCTGAACTATCTGAGTTGCACTATCTCTTCTTTAGGATAGCGTGTCATTCTATTTGGCCCATTTCTCATCTTCACACCATTCCTCTCGAGCGATGTGTCTTTTTGTACGCTCTTGTGACTGATGCTCCTATCAGTTTTCCTCACTTGTTTCTTCGTTCTTTAAATGAAGTTTATAGGAGTTCATCTTCCTCTCATGCTCTTGCTCATCCTATCTTTATTCATAGGATTTTGCTTTATCTTGGTCTAGATGATTTCCCTTCTTCTGAGCCCGTTCATGTTATTGCTCCCATAGGTGCGTCTTTTCTTAGACAAAGGGCTACTCATCTTCGAGTTGGATCTAAACACCCTAAGTCTGAGCCTTCTAGTAGCGCTCCTCCTCCTTCTTCTTCTACAAGTCCTGCTGGTGAGGATGTTCCTGATCCTGTTAGTGATGCTGCTACCGCTATTCCTCCACCTCCTTTGGATGACTTTGATATTCGTCGTCCCTTGGAGACTATCATGACCGTTCAGGCGGCTCATAGTCAGATTTTGGTGGACTTACTTGATGAGATATGTGCTTTGCGAGCCGACTTAGCACATCTTCATTCACCCTCACCACCTCCTTTTGATGATGGCGTGTGATTGTCCTTTGGCATTCCGTCACAAAAAGGGGGAGTAGAGTTTTCACACTTGTAGAGGAGTTTTTGTTGTTAGGGGGAGTATTTTTTTTGTTTTGCGAAGCTAGTGGAGATATTAGATTGTATCTAGGTGCTTCACTTTATATATCATGTTTTTGGGGCTATTCATGTGAGGGGTAGATACATTTGTTTTTGATATACATTGATTCTTGTTCTTGTGATCACTGCTTATTGATTTATATTCATGAGTTATTTCATTGATATATGTCTTAATTATGTGTTGTGTGAAACATGCAAGAATGTTTTATTTTTGTTGTATCTAACTTAAGGGGAGAGTTAGTTTACATATCTGGTGTTTACTGTTTTTCTGTCACACATGCATTTATGCATTTGTTGAGTGTTTCAAGATTATACAGGTTGATTCAATTGAGCTGCTGTCTACACTTGCAACTGATGGATAGTAGTTAGGATTGAATTTGTGTTATGAGCTTTATTTTTGTAAATGGCTTTTACTTGTAAACTTTAAGCTTTTAATTTGTGTTTTGTCACGGATTGCCAAAGGGGGAGTTTGTTAGGTTCTAAAGATTTAGGAATTTGTGTATTTAGAACTCTAATGTGTAATGTTGGTAAACCATGATCAAAACAATAAGTTTAGTCTTGTTTACGCTTGCTCAAAGTTTTATTATTCATGTAAAGTTGGAATCGAGAGGCTGCAGATGCATTGGTGCATTTTGGCCTGGCTCGATCGATCGAAAGTTAGACTCGATCAATTGAAAGTTGGCCAAAATGCTTTTTCTGCAGAATTTTCAACTCAGCCCTATCTCATTAAACATTTAGGGTTTTATGTTTTTGCCCTAGGTATATAAGGCAAAACCCTAGCCACATTTTTAAGAGTTGCTCTGGTTGTATTGTTGCTCATACTTTGTGATTTGTGTGAATCTCTTGTGAGAACCTTGAGGAGCTTTCCTTCACATAAACTTAGGGTTTTCAAGGTAGAGATAATATCAACATCTTGATGATCAACTTAGTTACTGCCATTGAAGCTTAAAGAATCCAAGAAAGAAGGAGTCCGTAGATTCGGAGCTTGCACGTGGTTGTGTCAGTAAGTTCTACCGATGGGTAGCATTAGGAAGTCAAGCAGGGAGCTTGTAAGTCCTTTTGTATGAACTTCAATTCTTTCAGATAGTGGATTCAAGTTTACCTTGAGGATAGCTAGGTCAAATCCTCCCCAAGTTTTTACCATGTGGTTTCCTGGGTCATCATATCATTGTGTCATTTATTTTTCTGCTGCTTTATATTCTTGATATGATTGTTTGATTGTGATAACCTAGATTTGTATAATTTGACTAAGTTAATTACTTGGCTAATTAACTAGGCTAATCTGGTTGGGTTAAGGGGTCTAAAACCGTTCAATAAATATTTTCAAGTAGGGACTCAACTATCCCCTGCTGAAAAAGAGGAGCTTTTAGGTTTCTTAAGGAAAAATGTAGACATCTTTGCATGGAGTGCGTACAAAGCACCCGAAATAGATCCAAATTTTATATGTCATCATCTAAATGTGAATCCAACAGCCGTTCCTAAGAGGCAACCACCTCGGCATTCTTCTAACGAGCACGCTGAGGTAGTAAAAGAAAAGGTAGATAAGCTCAAACGGGCTAGAGCAATTAAAGAAGCATTCTATCCTGAATGGTTGGCCAATACAATCGTGGTGAAAAAGAAGTCAGGAAAGTGGAGGGTTTGTGTGGATTTTACTGACTTGAACATGGCCTGCCCTAAAGATCCTTTTCCAATTCCTCTGATTGATCAATTAGTAGATGCGACAGTCGGCCATCCTCGGATGAGCTTTCTAGATGCCTTTTAGGCCTACCACCAGATACCATTGGCATTGTCCAACCAAGAGAAGATAGCTTTCCTAACCCCTAATTAGAATTACCATTATTGAGTGATGCCTTTCAGCCTAAAGAATGCAAGGTCAACATATCAAAGAATGGTGACGTGGATGTTTGAGTCTCAGCTAGGGCAAAATGTCGAGGTGTATATTGATGACATGGATGTAAAAAGTAAGCATGTTTTAGAGCATTTAAATGACTTGGGAAGCATATTCTCGGTGCTTATAAAATACAAGTTGTGCCTTAACGCCTTAAAATGTTCCTTTGGTGTCAGTTCGAGTAAAATCTTGGGATACATTATTACTCATCGAGGAATATAAATTAACCCTGATCAGATCAAAACCATAAATGACTTGCACCCCCCTTGGAACCCCAAAGAAGTACAAAAGTTGACGGGAATGACAGCCACCCTGAATAGATTCATATCCTGATCGGCTGATCAATGTCAACCTTTCTTCTAGCTCATTCATAAGTGGAAAATTTTTGAATGGACCCAGGAATGTAGTGTTTCTTTTCAAGAGCTAAAGCAGTATTTCTCACATCCTCCTATTCTCTTTTGGCCTAAGAAGGAAGAAGTCTTATATGCTTATATAGCAGTTAGACCATGTAGTAAGCCTAGTTTTGGTCAAAAAGGACAATAGGGTCCAAAAGCCTGTCTACTATGTTAGTAAGTCTCTTCAAGAATCAAAAACTCACTATTTACCCCTCGAGAAGGCATTCCTGGCTATCATAAATGCTACAAGGAAGCTTCCCCATTACTTCCAAGCACATACCGTCATGGTCCTCACCCAACTCCCTCTGCAGGGGCTACTATGGAGGTCGGACTATACGGGGAGGATAGCCAAATGTGGAATGATGTTATGAGCAGTTGATATCAAATACATGCCCCGTACAACTATAAAGGGACAAGTATTGGTAATCTCCATTCCCTGCCTTCCATTGTGGGAAATTTATACCAATAGGGCAACTAATTAGAAAGGGTTTGGTGTGGGAATTGTTCTTGTATCTCTCAAGAAGATAAACATGGAAAGGTCTTTAAGATTAGGCTTTCCAGCCACAAATAACAAAGCGGAGTATGAAGCCTTGCTGGCCAGAATGATGATGGTTAGCAGACTAGGAGGTAAGGCCATACAAGTCGGTCCGAGCTGGATAGACCCACTTATTTCATTCTTAAGAAATGGAACATTGCCCAAAGAGTGAGGCCAAGAAGATCTGAAGAGCAGAAACTGTATAAATGCTCCTTCTTGGGACCATATTTACTATGTGTTCACCCCAAGGCAGTGGAGCCACTACTAGAAGAGTTGCATGAGGGAATCTATGATAGTCATACAGGTGGAAGGTCCATTTCACATAGAACTCTCACCCAAGGGTATTGGTGGCCTAGCATGCAAAGGACCGCTTAGGATTATGTCAGAAAATGTGACCAATGTCAAAGATATGTTTCGAATATCCATCAACTAGGAGGAACCTTGAACCTTCTCTCCAGCCCTTGGCCATTTGCTCAATGGGGTCTAGATATAGTTGGGCCTTTCCCAAAGGCAGCTAGAAATCGAAGATGGCTCTTCATTGGAACTGATTACTTCACGAAATAGGTTGAAGCCGAGCCCCTTTCTAACATCAGAGATTCAGATGCGAAGAGGTTTATTTAGAGGAACATCTTCACTAGGTTCGAAATCCCTCATACGTTGATATCGGACAACGGACTTCAATTTAATAGTAAGGCATTTCGAAGATACTGTGGAAAGCTGGGCATTAGAAATAGATACTCAACCGCAACCTACCTGCAGGGGAACAGGCAAGCTAAGGCTGTCAATAAGGTCATAGTTAATGGACTAAAGAAGAGGCTAGATGAAGCAAAGGAAAAATGGGTCGACGAGCTACCACACATATTGTGGACATACCATAAAACGCCCCAAAGATCAATGGGGGAGACTCCATTCTCAATGACATATGGGTCTGAAGCAGTCATCCCTCTTGAAACTAGGTTCCCAACGTTAAGGAAAAGCCAGTTCAACGCTGACAAAAATGATTGCCCACTTTCGGCAAGCCTGGACTTGGTTGAGGAAAGAAGGGAAGTGGCCATGGTCTAGCTAGCCCATTATCAGCAAAAACTCAAACAAGGGTATAACAAAGGAATTAGAGCAAGACCACTTGTGGCTAGTGACTTGGTCTTAAGGAAGGTGGTGGGCACTGCCAAGAACCCATCATGGGGAAACTTGGGGCCCAATTGGGAAGGACCCTATCGTATCACTTCAATAGCTAAAATAGGGGCTTACACTTGGAGGATTTAGATGAAAATGTTGTGCCTCATCCATGGAATGTAAATAATTTACGTAGGTATTATTATTAATGAAATTTTGGATTCCTTTCAACTTTATGTTGTTATTCTGTGACCGTTCGCTAAGGTTGAACACCTTATATCATTTTGAGTTGAAATTGGTTAAGTGTTAAATAAAACCTCAGCCATGTTCAACTCCTTGGGTCATATGCCTTGGGTAAATTAAATCTTATTGGAAATTAGTCAAGTGTTAAAAAGAACCTTGGCTATGTTCGATTCCTTGGGTCACAAGCCTTGGGTAAATTAACTTTTATGAAAATTTGCTAAGTGTTACTCGAGACCTCGGTTATTTAACAGTCTTCGGATCACATGTTTTAATCAAAGTGGCCTTTAAGAAAAAAGGGAGCTAATGCAAACAAAATATGCTAGGGGCTTCAAAGCAAAAAACTAAATACATGATTAAAGTAAGACAATCATAGAATAGGAAATTCAGATCTATTCATTTAAGTTCAGAAATATCTTTACAAAGGAAGTAGAAAGTAGGGCAGAGGAAGAAGGAAGGCTAACTACTAGAACCAACCTATTACAAAATTAGCCTAAGTCCAAAATTGGTAAAGCTTCTCAGCGGTCTTCTTCTCTTTTCCTTTGCGTTTTCCCTTAGGCTGCTCATCTGCTTCAACCTCCTTTGATTCCACCTCCACTACTTGAATTGTGTCTTTCTTCCCCTTCTCAAAGAAGGGCTCAGAAGATGGAGGTACCGAAGACTAAGGTGCCAAGCTGGGCATTAGAGGAGCGAGGCTAGGAGTGATGCACAGGGCAAGGGGTAGTAAATGCTGGAAGGACCCCTCAGCTCCAAATTGCTATCTACCCCTGCAGCGTTCAAAGCCTTCCCCCACACTTCAGGACAGAAGGCCTGAGCAACATCCCATAGTTAGGCAGTCAGGCACGGGGTAGTCTTGGTCATGCCAGCATCATATACAGCTTGCTTGGCCTTTGCCTTTTCAGCGTCTTTGACCTCTAGCTCCTTTAGCTGGAGCTTGATCTGTTCTTTAGCTGAAGTTAGCTGCTCGTCATTTTTCTTCAATAAAATCCACAACTCCTCAGCCTGCTTCTCTACCCCACCCAGGGTAGCTTACGCCCTCTTGCGCCCCCTCTCAGCCTTAGCTAGATGGAAGAGGGAATCTTTGTACTTCTTTTCCACCTCAGCCAGGGCCCTATCTGAAGCTGCCAATTTGTTCTCTGCCTATTGTGACTTCGAGAGGGCATGATCGACCCATTCCTCGGCCACAAAAGATGTTTGCACAGCCTGCAACAAAAGGAAAGAAAACACATTAAGATCTTCACACTAAGTTTTACGTATGAATTAAATGATAATCTCGAGTGTAAGAACTTAACTTTGGCAAGGTTTCTCTTCAACGAGAGGAATACTTCACGCTTCCTCAATCCTTTAAGTCCTACATGTCCCAAGGAAGGAGTAGAACCTGCTTGAGGCATTTAGAGATTAACCCGGATCTACCCATTTGGGCATATCTCAAGGTAGCCTCAGATGTGAGGGCATCCCCCATGCTCAGCACAAAGGCAGGATTCCAGATGGCAGCTTTGAAGCGCTACTCGCCTTCAACGCTCTTACCATCCCCTTCAAAAGGGCTCTTCTTCTACTGAGTGCTTACTAGGAAGTCGATGTTATTTCTCCCTCTTCGAAGCTTTCCTTCCCGAATTGCCTCCCTTGCTTTCTTTTCTTCTTGGTAGCCTCAAAGGGAAAGGGTAGAGGTGGAGCAGGCGTAGGTGGCCTAGGAACGACAGGCACTGCGGGTGAATTCCCCCCGACATGAGCCATTAGCAGCGCCAGTAGATCAAGAGTCTTCTCTTCGAGCACCATCCCTTTGGAAATATTGGTGGCCTTTTGATTAGCACTAACTTGGGTAGTGACTTGGGGCTGAAAAATGGACTCTGAGGATTCGCCGATGTCAGCCTATATCAGCGTAAGAAGGCTCAGAGGCTGGTTCTTCTTGCTCTTCATCAGATGGGATCGTCTCCTCCTGGGAATAAAGGAGCTTGGCCACAAGCCGAGCAAATAGCACAGTGTCTTGAGGACCTAGAGGTGGAGGCTCAGTCAGAAACCCAGGAACGGCCACATCAATTAATGCAAACCTCGGATCTTTAGTCTTGATCACTTGCTTCGAGGACTAAAAGCGCCTGTTAATAGGTTTGAACCCGAGGATCACGTGAACTGCTCGAAGCTGTCCGTCTCGATAGAGAAAGATGGTGGACTTCAAAATTCGATTAAGGTCCTCAAAATTCATCAAGTTGCAATTTGGAGTGGTATGGAACTCGTCTATAAATAAAAATAAAATAAATAAATAAATAAAAGAGAAACAAGTTAGACAAAAGTAGAAAGTAAAAGAAACTAAAGGAAAGGGACGGGGTACTCTAGTTATTCTAAGTCCTCGGGCAGCCTACCTGGTTCCCCATCTTGGGTAGGGCAGTGTAAACCATCATGCCATTCACCCAAGAAGATGAGGAAATCTTCGTCCATACTCTTATTAGACTCAAGAATACAGGAGATTAATCTAACGAACGGGACCCTACACTTAAAATAGTAACCCGTCTCCTTCCTCTTTTGGCAATTGTAAACCCAGTTTACATCATGATAGGTTAGGTTGGTCCCCATTTTTCAGTTTAATAAGAAAGTACCTCGTTACTCTACCCATGAGAATCTCCATTTCGCCCTTGATGAAGGCAATCATGGGGATGACTACCACACCGATAGGCCTACTCACATGCCACTCTCCTAACTCGTAATGTTGCATTTCTACATTTTCAGGGATCCTATATTTGTCCCTAAAGGCAACCATACCCTCAGTGGTATTAACTAGTTTAGCAAACCTACCCATGTAATCCTACTAGGCCAAAATAAGAAGGGGAGGAAAAAAAAAATTTACAAATGTGGATAAAAAGCCAAACGCACTTACGAGCTCTGAAAGGAGATCTCCTCAGACTGCTACTTCGAAAGAAAATCACAAAAGCATGTAAATGGGAGAAAATTACCCCCCCTCCTCCCTTTTATAGGGGTGGGAAATGAGCGGTGAAATTCCCGCTCATTACTCCCAAGGAATCTGGGTCGTTGGATCATCATCGCACCATAGAACGTAGGGGAACAAGCAACTACCTGATGTAATAACTACAGCGCCATGGATTCTGAAGCGTCAGGAATGCTCACAAGACAGGTGAAACGACATCCCCACATGGGAACGCATTTTGTATGCGACACCACTCCCACCTTCTACTAAAACCTTGATCTCATAATGTTTCCAGAGAATAAGGTTTTAGGGGACTATTGTAGGAGGGCCGAGGACCGAGGAACCCAATAAGAGGATAAATCTACCAGCCCAAGCAAATAAAGGCAAACAAACTCCAAGGACTACGCCCACCCAAGGAGAATATAAGAGCCAAATGGCAACCGGCACCTCCAAAAACCCAAGGATAAGGGAGTAGATGGCAAAGGAAAGGTACAAGACATGCAAAGGTGGAGGACACCTCCCACCTCCGCATTCAATACTCTGCACCAACTTAACTAGCTGCATTAATGAGGAAATGACCCCTGAAAAATGACTTCATTGCTCACAGCTCATTCTACCACCTCCAGAAATATCCTAATGAGACAAACATCCAAATAGTTCCCTTGAAACGTATAGATGGAGGGTTGAGATGCAAAGGAAGGGGCTATAAAAGGAAAGGAACCCCCCAGAAAGAGGGGATCAACAATTTCCAAGAAAAAGGATCAAGTGCGAAAACTAAAAGGGTCCCTATAAAAGAAATATCAACTTTGTCTATCAATAAGAAACCTATCCTCGAACCTACCCGAGGATGAACTTTTACTAAATTGTTGTTCTTTCCACACTTAGTAATTACTTTGGTTCCATTAGACTTAGGCTTGTGATCTTCTTTGTATTGCAGTTGACTCTGAAGCTCACTTGCTTAGCAAATTCATTGTTTTGGGCTTAGCTTGAAAGACTGGGCATCACTATTCTAAGTGGGTTTGGGCTTTTTTTTTGAGTCCTTACAAAAATAATATCACCTTCTAAATAAATTAAATAATTCATCAACTCCACTCTAGAAACAATTAAATTAAATTTTAGTGAGGTGGGTGTTATAGTCTCCTAGTCCATACAGACGAAATTTTTCACTTTCTAAATCATGCATTCTGTCATCATAATCGATCCTTTGACTCAAGTTTTCATTCATCCTTTTCTATTTCAATTAACAAGGATTTGACTTCTTGAACAAATAAAGGTAAGTCATTAATCAACGTCCTTCAAGACATCAACTGATCAACAACGCATCTTCCTCATCCATTCTACGAAGGAGGTTGCATGATCTCCAGAACTAAGTATAGATTGGAATGTGGATAAAGATTGAGCCTGAGGATTCTAGCCTTGACAGAGATTCATCACCAAACTCCTGAGTGTGACGTAGTGTATGCAAAGTAAGGAACCTAAACAACCCCCCCCCCCCCCCCCCCCCGGTCCGTTCTTTTTTTGTTTTGCATGTGTGCTCCCAATGTGAATGAATTTGTGAATTAATGGATTTATTGTTTAGGTATCAAAAGTAATATAAGTTGCTTGCCAAATTTCATCTCTGAGTTGGCGTCTTTCACCTGGGCGTGACTCAATCCATTTTTCTCTCAAAAAAAAAAAAAAATGTATTCCTGATTATCATGAATTAGGTTTGGTTAGTCTAGAGAATTTCACATGATAAATGATTCCATTTGTGACATGATAGATGTGTGGATCAAGTAATATGGATCATCCTTCTTTGCATAGTAGCCATAATTGTTCTTTGGCGAAAATACTATTTTGGTCCCTACATTTTGGAGTTACAATCAATTTGGTCTCTACATTTTGGTAGCAGTTAATTTGATCCCTCATATTCTCAACTTGCAACCAATTTGGTCCTTACCGTTAACTTAGTAACAAAAAATGCTTACGTGGCAAATGGTTTGAATAGTTGGCATATCTAAAATTAAAATATAAAATGATATGCTAGTATGTCTAAATTTTATTGGCCACATCAGCTTTTCTTTGCCAAATTTTTTTTCTTTTAATTTTCTTATAATCTTTTTAACCAAACTGATTTTTTTCCTCAACTCTCTCTCTCTCTCTCTCTCTCTCTCTCTCTCTCTCTCTCTCTTTCTTTGTGTGTAACTTTATTCTCTAGTTTATCTCTTTCTCTTTCTTCTGCCTTCATTCTTTTAGGCTACGTTTGTTTCGGTGGTAAAGGAAATCCAGAAAATATTTTACACCCTTGAGGGTGTGTTAATGCGCATGAAAATTCAGTCAAACTAAAAACCAATTTCAGTTGACCGTAAAATAGGCACCCCAACTCTGTAAAACCAATTACATACTCATTTTACCTTCAATTGATTTCCAGCCTCACTCAAAACTCAACAACCCGAAGAGAGAGAGAGAGCACCAGAGGAATCGGACCGCCGTGCAAGCTTTGGTCGCCGTCCAAGCTCCGTCCATCATCCGCTGTTCGCCGTGCAAGCTGCGTCCACCATCTGCCGTCCGTCGTGCAAGCTGCGTCCACCGTCCCTCTTCTCTTCCTTCCTTGTTCTCTCTCTTTTCCTCCTCCCAACCATGGCCGAATCTTCAAGCGTGTCACCGATCTACAACCCACCACCCACCCCCGTCGTCGCTGCCACCTCTAGATCGAACCACCAATCTCATCGCCCAAAGCCCCAAGCTCAATACCGATCTTGACAATCGATCTGGCCGCCACCACCGATCGCTAATCTGGCCGCCACTGATCACCAGCCCACTACACTCCACCCCCAAACCCACCCGATTTGGCCACCGCCATCCTCCATCCACTGTGATCCTCTCTTTCCCTCGTTCTCTCTCATTCCCTCAATCTCTCTTTCCCGATTTGACAAGTTTGTGAATAAAAAATGTTTTTATTTTAATTTTTGGTTGTGTTAAGCTTATATTTTGAAATTTTTTGTTATAAAATTTGTTTGGGAGCTGAGAAAATGGCTGGGAATATGTGAAAACTTTGTAAGAAAATAGCATTTTAAGAATGTTACCCAACACCAGAAATCGTTTTCCGGACTATTTTCTATTGTAGAACCAAACACCCGGATTTCATTTTCCTTAAGGGAATTCACTTTCCCTTGCATTCATTTTACACTCAGAATTCGATTTACATCAAACCAAACGCAGCCTTAGTTCTCATTTCTCAACGACCGGCAAAGTCAATCTATGCACCATTGACTTCATTCCCAAGCCTTCTTGGCAACCACTCTTTGATTCACCAAAGATCGTCATCATCTAGTGCCTCCTATGCAGCCTCTACCGCAACAACTCCATAAGTCTCTTCAGTCCACAACTTTCAAGTTTCAACCCCTACATCATGGGCTTCCTTAAGAACGAGATCCAGAATAGACAATTTTGGAGAAGAATGAGAAGAAGTTAGGAATCATTAATTTGGGAGTGAAATTAGTGAGTCAGGATTTGGTGGATCTAGTTAGAGAAGAAGATTTGAGATTGGAGAGGATTCGTAAGCTTGGGCTAGCTCTAGGAACTGAGTCGTGGCTTCGGCTTGGAATAAGCTAGATCTAGGATTGTGGTGGTGCTAGTGCTACACCGTTGGGGTTGTGGTGAATCTGAGTTTGTTGGATCGTTGTATGGAGGTGTTGAGTTTGTTGAATCTGAGTTTGGGGATTTGTTTGAATTTGGGGATTTTAGTTTAAACTTAATGGCATAAGATTCACTATGATTGAAAACCAGATTGAAAGTTAGAATCAATGTAATCTGTGTTGATATGCCATTGTTGGACTAGATTACTGTATGGATATGAAGAAATTGCAAGAAAGAAAAGACAATGAAATTTAGTTTGTTTACCAAGAAATTATAAGAATGGATAAAAAAATTGATAAGATAAAAATAAATTCTGTTTGGTTAAAAATTGTAACAAAAATAAAAGCAAAAAAATGGTAGAGAAAAGACAAGTATTTTTAAAAGTTGATATGGCCTTTTTTGCTATGTAAGAATTGATGTGGCCAATAAAATTTAGACACGTCAACATATCATTTTATATTTTAATATTAAACATGTCAACTTTGTCACATAAGTATTTTCCGTTAGTTATTTAACGGTGAAAACCAAATTGGTTGCAAGTTGAAAATGTTAGGAATCAAATTGCCTGCTACCAAAATGTAAGGACCAAATTGACTGACCTCAAAATATAAGGGCCAAAGTAATGTTTTCGCCGCCTTCTTTTTAGTACTAAAAGAATTAGTACCAATCCTCTCTCATCCCATAAATCCCTATATTTATTAAGTCAAACATTTTATTGCATTCTCTAAGAAAATTATTTTCGTCCCTATAACTCGTTGAATCTAGTCCTGTGCATAAGTATGGCACCGTGAGACTCTTCTGAGGTTCTACCTGCCCGATTCCCAATTGAACCCTTTCTATGTAGATAGAAAGCATTTGATATTCCTCCAGGTTTAACAAACAAGAATTTCAATTGCAACAATGTCCTCAAAAAAGGCACTCGTTGCTAATTACCACTTCTGCACATTGTCATAACTGTATTACGTTTTGGTTAAGACAGTTGGCTTTTTATCAACATTCTTGTTGATCTTGTCCTAGGGCCACATGGCTTGCCCTTGGTTCCACTTGTTCTATTATCTAGTATAAACCATCCAAGCCAGAAAACCATTATGACAGTTCAGGCCCAATTGTTACTGCAGTTTCTGTACCCAAATAATTCACCTTAGTCATCTCCCTGCTTCAATTAAAGAATACTTGCTTGATTGATTGCTCCTATCTTTGGTGGTTGAATAAGAATCATTAGTATTTACTAACAGTCATATGCAGAACCGATACTGTCATAGTTTGATACCAAGCATAACTACTGCGAAGATTATTATATTTGTAACAGCATTGGGGAAAGTATGCCTCTAGCTTATGAACAATAGCAATAGTCATCCGATCAGGTTGATCAACATTTCAAATTCAACTACATAAATCTAATCATGCACAGGTGGATACACGAACCAGAATTTTGATATTTTTATTAATAAATGAATACAAGAAACAATGCATCTATACTACATTTCACAAACTATACATTTTGTTGAGCACATGCTTCATTTGAGTTTATAGTGACATGTGCATCATTCTGCTTATTAACTGTCAGCCAATTTCATATAGATATAAATAAGAGAAAGCAAGTACCTTAAGTATGCACAAAACATTGACTTCCAATACAATACAATACAAAAAAAAAAAAAAAAAAAAAAAAAAAAAAAAAAAAAAAAAAAAAAAAAAAAAGTCCAATATCCTGTCCTCCACCAATCAGAGCCAACCCAAATTACTGCCATCTGTCTGCGCTACCAACAGCCCAACACCTATACAAATAGACTAATAATCAACAATTAGGCACACTACCTCATTTCCTCATCAATCCGATCCTTAGCTACAGTTGCTTTTCGTGCAGCTCTTCTTTTGGTCTGAATTTGGCGAACATATTCAGCAACTACAACATGGAACTTTGGAGCAAGCCTTTTGGTTGAAGAGATATTAAGACCTGCCCTTTTCAGGGCTCGGATAACATGTTTTTCAGCAACTTGCATATGAGTAGGACAGAGAAGAGGAACTGTAGATCTCAGTACGGGCTTACAACAGAGAATAGGCCCTGTCTGTGTGCTGCTTATAGGCAAACATATAATTATCAAAAAACTATTATTAGCAGAGGTATGTCGAGGAACAATAAGATAGCCCATTCAGTGTTGGTAAAAGCGAGAGGCACACTTAAGCACAAAGGCCTCTTGGAACCTAGGCGCAAAGCGCAAGCACACGCTTGACTAAAGTGAAGCGCACATTTTTTTAAAATAATTATTAATGAGAAATGCAACAATCAAATTATCATATAAATTGAAATAAAATTTTTTATATAATTCATATAACATTTAGATAAGCCCAACGTATTTTGCAAGTCAAGTCATTTTATTTTTTTTGGATCAGCTAGATATGAGTACTTTCATGTCATATCCTTTCTTAAAAATCTTTATATATATATATATATAAGTAATAAGATTTATTGATATCAAAAAGGGACACCCTAGTACACAGGGAGTGTACAGGGGTCAAATACAGAAATTACAAGAATCAAGAAAATCACAGATAGAAGAGAATGATGGGTTTCGCAAGGCAAACAACCAATCCAAAATACTTCTAAAGAAAAATAACTTGAGGTCAGGAATAGATCTCTCACAATCTTCAAAACACCTATTGTTTCTTTCCCTCCAAAGACACCACATTAAACAATGGGGAACAATTATCCATATATGACCATTTCGATGACGACTAAACCGGCTTTGCCAGCAAGCAAGGAGCCCCACAACTGACTTAGGCATAACCCAACTTACTCCAAATAAACCCAAAACCATATATCACAAATCCATAGCAACCAAACACTAAAGGAAAAGATGGTCAACCAATTCTCACCATTACACTTGCACATATAACATCAATCCAATATCCACACCTTCCTTTTTTGTAAATTGTCGATCGTCAAACATTTCTCCAAAGCAACAATCCAAGCAAAGAAAGCCACTCAATAAGGGATCTTCTGCTTCCAAATGTTTTTCCAAGGGAAACAACAATCCCTTATTTCTAAATGGCTTCCAACTCATATTATCCTCCCCCAAACCCTTTTACTGTAGAGCCACATATAGTATCCATGAAGCTCGACATGGCCTCCAATTCCCAAACATGAAAACCCCTAAAGAAACTCACATCCTAAAAAAGGACCTGATTAGAGAACTTCATAAGCTCAACCACACTTGCCTCCTTATCACGGCAAAATCTAAATAATTCGGGAAAGCGGACAACAAGAGATGTCTCCCCACACCAATAGTCTTGCCAAAACTTCACCCTCAACTCATCACCAATATCAAACAGAATATAACGAGGGAAAAAAAAAAAAATCCTCGACTAATATTTTTCCACAAACCAACGCCATATGGACCAGAAACTGGACCGGTACACCAACCACCCCATATACATCCATATTTCACCTCTATCACATGCCTCCAAAGGGCATCCCTTTCAAGCCACTTCCCAAACAAAGCTTCATTAAAAAGTCTTACTTTCCTTATCCCCAAGCCACCTGGAGAAAGAGGTGTATAGACAATAACCCATTTAACTAGGTGAAATTTAAGTTCATCCCCTAGACCACCCCATAAGAAATTCTACTGAAATTTTGCAATTTGGTTAGCCACAAAAGCAAGGATAGGAAATAAGTAGGTATATTTGATAGAGTGCTTTTAATTAAAGTGACTCTATCTCCCTTAGATAAGTACAAACATTTCCATCCCGCTAATCTCCTTTTCATGTTCTACAATATCGGGTTTCATATTGTCTTATCCTTGAATTTAGCACCCAAAGAAGACCCAAATATTTCAGTAGAAGAGTACATTGCTTACAGCCAAGAACATTCAGCAATAACCCAATATTATGAACCACTCCCACAGGAACCAATTCAGACTCACCCAAATTTATTTTTAGCCCAAAAACCGCCTCAAATCAAATAAGAATCATATGGAGAATCAGAATATGATCAAGGTCGGCATTACAGAAAATTAGAGTGTCATCAACAAAGAGCAAATGAGACAACACCGAAGATCTTCCATCTAAATTACCCACATGAAAACCTGACAAGCAACCTTCATGGACAGTTTTATCCAACATTCTTCCAAGAGCTTCCATGACCAAGACAAAAAGCAAAGGAGACAAAGGATCACCTTGTCTCAACCCTCTGGAATTCTCAAAAAATCCATAAGGGAAACCATTAATCAAAATAGAGAAACAAACAATAGATAGACAAAAGCAACTTCATAAGAAAACCCCAATTTACATGATTAAAAGCCTTCTCAACATCTAGTTTACAAAGTAACCCTGGTAGACCGGTCTTCAACTTATTGTCAAGGCATTCATTAGCAATAAGTAAAGGGTCGATGATTTGTCTATTTAGAACAAAAGCATTTTGCGAAGCTAAAATTATATCCCCCATGACACTTTTTTTTTTATAGGTAATAAAGATTTATTGATATCAAAAAAGAGACACCCAAGTACACAGGGAATATACAGGGGTGTACAAATCAAATACAAAAATTACATAAATCAAGTAAATCCAAAATTGAAGAAAAGGGTTGACTTCTCCACACTGAGAACCAGTCCAATAAGGTTCTAAAAAATAATAGTTTGAGATCAAGCATAGAATGCTCACCGTCTTCAAAGCACCTACTATTCCTTTCCTTCCAAACACACCACACACCACATCAAACAATGAGGAACAACAATCCATATATATCCATTACAATGGCGACCAAATCGACCTTGCCAGCAAGCGAGAAGCTCAACAACAGACTTTGGCATAACCCAACAAACTCCAAATAAACCAAAAACCATATCCCACAGCTCCATAGCAACCGGACAATGAAGGAATAGATGGTCAACAATTTCACTATAACACTTGCACATATAACACCAATCCAAAATGCATACCTTTCTTTTCCTTAAATTGTCAATTGTCAGACTTTTCAACAAATCCTATATAATTCATGGTAGCAGTTTGCAAGAGAAGTTCCACACCACGGATCTAGCCAGAACTGCACTGTTGATCCATCTCCAATTTCATACAAGATAAACCGAGATAAAGAAGGCCACCCCATCTAATATTTTTCCACAAACTAACTCCATATGGACCAAAGATTAAGCTAGAACACCAACCACCCCATTCACAACCATACTTCACCTCTATCACTTGTCGCCAAAGAGCATCCCTTTTTTGCTCAAATCTCCACAACCACTTTCCTAATAAAGCTACATTAAAAATTCTTAGGTTCCTAATCCCCAAACCACCTAAAGAAAGTGGAGCACAAAAAGTAGCCCAATTAACAAGATGAAATTTAGGCTCATCCCCTAGGCCACCCCATAAAAAGTTCCATTGAAGTTTTGCAATTTGTTTAGCCACTGCAACAGGAATAGGAAATAAAGGAAGAAAATAAGTAGGTAGATTTAACAGAGTACTTTTAATTAAAGTGACTCTACCTCCCTTGGATAAATATAATTTTTTCCAACCCGCTAATTTCCTTTCCACCTTCTCCAGAATTGGATTCCAAATTGTCTTGTCCTTGCATTTTGCCCCCAAAGGAAGACTCAAATATTTCATTAGAAGAGACCCCTACTTACAGCCTAGGACAGCCACCAAAAGCTCAATGTTATGAACCACCCACACAGGCACCAATTCAAACTTACCTAGGTTTATCTACAAACCCTACACAACCTCAAACCAAATGAGCACCATGCGAAGTATCAGCATTTGATCAAGATTAGCATCACAAAAAAATTAGAGTATCATAAGGGAAAAGGAGATGAGAAACCACCAAAGATCTTCCTTCTGTATCACCTACACGAAAACTTGACATGCAACCTTCATGTACAGCCTTACCAACATTCTACCAATGGCTTCCATAACCAACACAAATAACAAAGGGGACAAAGGATCGCCTTGCCGCAACCCCCTTGAACTCCCAAAAAAACCATAGGGAGAACCATTAATAGAAAAACAAATAGTTGATAAACAAAACGAAATCCACCACCTCCACTTATCAGAAAATCCACAACGCTCAAGCAAGTGTGTAAGAAATCTCCAATTCACATGATCAAAAGCTTAATCTATGTCCAATTTACATAACCACCCTGGCAGACCAGACTTCAACCTACCATCAAGGCATTCATTAGCAATAAGAATGGAATCAAGAATCTGCCTATTTAGAACAAAAGAATTCTAAGGAGCTAAAATAATATCTCCTAAAACCATGCAAAGTCGAATAGCCAAAACTATAGCAAGTATTTTATAAACCCCCTCAATAAGACTGATAGGAAGAAAATCATTTACTTCCACGGCTGCAGTTATTTTAGGAATGAGAGCAATGAAAGTTGCATTCAAGCTTTTTTCAAATTGACTTGTAACATGAAAATGGTGGAACACAGCCATGATATTTTTTTTTTTTTTTTTGATAAGTAAAAATTTTATTGATATAAAAAAAAGGTGGAACACCCTAGTACACAGGGAATGTACAAGGGGTCAAACAATCAAGAACAAAAATTGCAAGAATCTAAGAAATCAAGAAAGGATGGAAAAGATTGGTTCCGCAATGTAGCCAACCAATCCATGAAAGTTCTAAAGAAAAATAGCTTCAAGTCTAATATGGATCTCTTCTTATCTTCAAAGCACCGACTATTTCTCTCCCCCCAAAGGCACCACAATAAGCAATGAGGGACCATAAGCCATATATACCCATTTCAATGACGGTCAAAACTGCCTTTCCAACATGCTAGAAGCCCCACTACAAATTGCGGCATAACCCAGCTCACTCCAAACAACCCGAACACCATAGCCCACATATCCATTGCAACCGGACAATGAAGAAAAGGATGATCAACCGATTCACCATTACACTTGCACATATAGCACCAGTCCAATATCCAAACCTTCCTTCTTCGTAAATTGTCAGTCGTTAAGCATTTCCCTAAAGCAGCAGTCCAAACAAAGAAAGCTACACGAGAAGGAATCTTCTGTTTCCAAATGCTTTTCCAAGGAAAGCAATGGTCATTAGAGCCCGCTAAGAGATTGTAATAATCCCTAACTATGAAGCCCTTCTCTCTATCAGATTTCCAACACATCTTATCCTCACCAAGCCCTCTCACCGACGCACCATATATGGTATTCATGAAACCAGCCAGTGCCTCTAGTTCTCGAGCATGCACATCTCTAAAGAAACTTACATCCCAAAAAACAGGATTCCGTTATCAAACTTCATAACCTCAGCCACACTAACCTCTTGATCTCGGCAAAATCTAAACAATTTAAGATAGCTAACTGCAAGAGAAGTTTCACCACACCAACGGTCTTGCCAAAATTTCACCCTAGATCCATTCCCAATATCATATAGAATGTGGCGAGAGAAAGAAGGCCATCCCCGACTAATATTTTTCCACAAGCCAACACCATATGGACCATTAGTAGGCCTAGTACACCAACTACCCCATCCACAGCCCTATTTCACAGCTATCACTTGCCTCCAAAGGGCAGCCTTCTCCATCCCAAATCTCCATAGCCACTTCCCAAGCAGAGCTTCATTAGAAAGTCTTACCTTTCTTATCCCCAAACCACCCAAAGCAATGGGAGTGCAAACAGTAGCCCATTTAACCAAATGGAATTTTGGTTCATCACCAATGCCACCCCATAAGAAATCCCTCTGAAGTTTCTCAATTCGGTTAGCCACAGAAGCAAGAATAGGAAATAAAGATAGAAAATAAGTGGGTAAATTAGATAGAGTGCTTTTAATTAAAGTAACTCTACCTCCCTTGGATAAGTACAAACGTTTCCATCCTGCTAATCTCCGTTCTATCTTCTCCAGAATTGGGTTCCAAATTGTCTTATCCTTGCATTTAGCTCCCAAAGGAAGGCCTAAATATTTCATTGGAAGGGTACCTTGTTTACAACCAAGGACATTCAACAATAAGTCAAGATTATACACCATACCAACAAGAACCAGCTCTGACTTACCCAAATTTATCTTTAGACCAAAAACCGCCTCAAACCAAATGAGAATCATACAGAGAAACAAAACCTGATCCAAATCAGCATCACAAAAAATTAAAGTGTCGTCCGCAAAGAGCAAATGTGACACCTCCAAAGATCCTCCCTCTAAACAACCTACACCAAAGCCTGACATGTGACCATCATGGACTGCCTTATCCAACATTCTCCCGAAGGCTTCCATCACCAAGACAAACAACAAAGGGGACAATGGGTCACCTTGTCTCAACTCCCTAGAGCTCTCAAAAAACCCACAAGGAGTGCCATTTATCAAAATAGAGAAGCGAACTGTAGATATACAAAAGAAAATCCACCGCCTCCATTTAGCAGAGAACCCACTCCGTTCTAGTAACTGCATAAGAATGCCATCGGAAAATCGTCTGGCCTAGGTGATTTGTCCCCGTTAAAATCCTTGATGGCTTCAAAAATCTCAGTTTCCTCAAAAGGTCTCTCTAACCAATTATCCACTAAAATCCTTAAATAATCCAACACATCCAAGAAAGGCCAATGATCTTGCTACTTATAAATTCATATAGAATTGTTTAATATAGTCGGCAATCATATCCTGGTTGGAAGTCAAAGCCCCATCAATTATAAGATTTTCAATACAGTTATTTCTTCTATTAGAGTTGGCCATCCTATGAAAAAACCTCGTATTGGAGTCCCCCTCTTTTAAGTACAACACTCTAGACTTTGGTCTCCAGCTAATCTCCTCTAACAAAGTGGTCTTCTCAAGTTAAGAGCGAAATGTTGCTTTTTCCAATTTTTCCTCATCTTTTAGAGGTTGATTCTCCTCTTTAACATCTAAAGCATTCAATTTACTCCATAGTTGCTGTTTCTTAGCTGTGACATTGCCAAAATCTGTTTCATTCCACTTCTTTAGATCCATTTTTAGAGCAATCAACTTCTTGGCAAGTATGTATGTAGACGAGTAGACAAGACTTTAGCAATAATGTTATAAACCCCCCCAACAAGACTAATCGAGTGAAAGTCCCTGACATCAACTGCTGCATTTTTTTTGGGATGAGAGTAATGAGGTTGCATTTAAGATTTTCTCAAACTGACCTTTAGCATAAAAATGATGAAACAAAGCCATAAGATCTAGATTGAGAATCTCCCAACAAGCTTGGAAAAATGCCATGGCAAAGCCATCTAGCCTAGGCAATTTATCACCATTGCAGTCCTAAAGGACACCATATATCTCTGCCTCCACAAAAGGTCTCTCTAACTAATCAGCTTTATGTCTAGATATCATTGGAAAATCCTACACATCTGAAAATGGTTGATCAACTTGTTGCTCCATGTATAAATCCATGAAAAATTGAGAAATACAATCCGCAATCATATCCTGATCAGAAGAGAAAATTCCATTAACCATAAGACTCAATACTGTTATTTCTTCTGTTAGAATTGGCCATCTTGAGAAAAAAAATCTTGTATTGGAATCACCCTCCCTCAAGTACAATACCCAAGACTTTTGTCTCCAACTAATCTCTTATAATAAAGTGAACTTCTCAATTTTTGTACGAAGATCAACCTGTTCCAATTGTTCATCAGCTGTAAACAAGTGAGTCTCCCCTGTAGCATCTAGAGCATTCAATTTAATCCAAGTCTATTGCTTCTTAAAAGTGACATTGCCAAACTCCGCTTCATTCCACATTTAAAAATCCAATTTCAAAGCTGCCAACTTCTTGGCCAATATATAACTAGGAGTTCCTTGATATAAATAGGATGCCCACCAAGCCTTCACTTGTCTACAAACCTCTCCGCCCGCAACCACATATATTCAAAACGAAAAGGAATTCACCCTCTCCTATGACTCCCACCCTCCAACATAATTGGGAAGTGGTCCGATAAAACTCTAGATAACCTTTTTTGGGAGGAACAGAGTGAAATGATCAGCCAAAAGAGGAGAGAAAAGAAACCGATCTATTCTAGAAGCTAAGCTCCAATATCCATAATGCCCTATGACTAATTAGTAATATTAGTTAATAATTTAATCAATGACTATGGGTCTGTTTGGGAACAAATTATTTAGCTTTTTGCTAAAAGTGTGTTAAAGTATACTTGTACCTTGAAAAAAATTGAAAAAATGAGAAAATACGGGAAAAATTGAGTTTTTAAAAAGCTGTACATAAAAGCTAATAGATAAAGCTTAAAGCTAATGCCAAACTCACCCTATAAGTCTATAAGAATTAGTCTGCTATGTTCAACATCAACCACTAAAGTAACTAAACAATTACTACAATTATATTATATCATACTTTTAATTTCATGAATGAGCTAAGAATATGAGGACATAGCAATATGGTAAGTACCAAGCAGATATCCAAAAGGGAAAAAATAGAATAAGAAAAAGCTGGGTGGGTTACTATTTCAAGGAGAAAAAATCAAGAAAAAATAAAAATAAAAATAGAGAAGACTACGAGGTTGTGGGTTTCAAGACAAGTTACACTCAAATTTTTTTATTTTTTTATTAGTAAGTTACACAAAAAATATGTCAAATCAATGGTTTATATCAATAAGGTCAAGACCCTATAGTTTTAATTCAATTTTGGTTTTTTTTTTAAAATATAAAAAAAGCACCAAAAAGCGTGCTTTGAGCTTTTTGAAAAAGCGTGCTTCTTTGAATGAGCCTAGCTTTTGAGGCAAAAAGCAATGGAACCTTGGGGCTTCACTCTTTGAGCTTAAGTGCGCTTTTACCAACACTGAGCCTGTTTGTAATATAAATAAATAAATAAACTACTAGTAGAACATATCCTATCTTCGCATTCAGTATATAAACATAGAATATCAAGCATAGTCAAGGAAATCAGAGGTAAAAGCGCACTTATAATAGGTGGTAACCATCTAGTGCAGCTAAACTAGATTTACTAATTTACATTTTTTTTTTTTTAGAGTTAAACCAGGTGGGTCTTTGGCTCACATCACCCTCCATCCCACGTAACTCTTATAAGAACTCTTATAAATCTTATAAGGGAAGGACAAGTCATTTAGCTTAAAGCTCCTCAGCTTCCTAATTTACAATATCTTGCCATCGCAATCCATGGTCTGTAGCTTGAATGATCACAATAAGTGCCATATACAACTAGACAAAGGCTAGGACAAAATCTACATGACATTGGCAAAAACTCTAATTTAACTTGGACCAAAAATTCATCTAACCTCACTGCTTCATTTAGTGATATAGTATCAGCAACACATCTCATTTTGAATTTATTGAATGTTTATGCTTCTATTATATGATAAATATTGGGATCTTAAGATTAGATTAATGCTTTTAGAGCACCTAGTAAACTCATTTTCAAGGGATTTTAGTAAGCAAATCAATCCAAATTGTGATTTAATGTTATTTTTGTAGTAATTACTTCATATTCGGATTCTACACACCACATCGTGGAGACCAGGTATAGTTTGTGAAAAGGAGAAGAAAGAAAAAGGAAGAAAATTCTAGAAAATTTGGATTCCTTACAAAACCCAAACAACATGCATGTGCTAGTTAGAATGAATGAGCCCTATTGGGCCATTCCCAAATCTAATTTGGGAGCAAGTGGTCAAGACCCTTGTTTCTACTTTTTTTGATTGGTAAGTTCCACAAGTACCCAAAGGATTCTAAACCACAACGTCAAATGAGTTCATTGGTGCTGCTTCTTTTTTTAGATAAATGAGTTCATTAAAGCCCCAAAATCAATAGCCTACCCAAACATCACAAAATCCATCAAAACATAGAAGTATAAACATTCACTTGACCTAAAAGGATTAAATATTTGAAATCCCCAAATTCTAAAACCCCAACATATTTCTAGAGATTAGGAGTGTTTGGAATGAATTCTTACCTCAAGAAATCAATAGATTGAGCTCTATAATTAATATAGCAACAACTAAGCAAGTGCCATCCTTGCTATGTACAAACAACAAGATAAATGGTGGGCTATAGTCCATTCTATTTGGATTTTTTTAAGGTGAGGGAGGGATTTGAGAAAACTCGATATCTTTTTAAGGTGAGGGTAAATAGAAATGAGAGAATTTGGAGAGAACCTCATCCCCTCGAGTCTCATATTTTCAATTTACCCAAATTAGAGGAATTTAAATACCTTGTTTAATCAATTTTTCTAAATTTTCCTTTTTATTATTAAAATTTCAAAAAGGTCTACACAAACCTTTATGACTTACTTATCCCACTCTATTGTCAATTTGTATAATATCTTACCCTCTCCACTCCTTTCTACTCAACAACCAAATAAAAGGAAGAATACCTGCTCTTTTTTCCTCTCTATTATTTTTTAGCACATTTACACAAAGGAAATAGATAATATTCACTCTCTCTGCTCTCCTCTCCTCTCTTCTACTTCCCGCTTCTTATCATCTACCACCCTCCTCGCCCTCCAAACCTTCACACATTCCAAACTTGGTGGCGCCTCGCCTTGCCTCTGACTACAATGCTCTCATTTAACAATTCTCCTACCCTCGACTACACTTACAAATACAAATCCGGTTTATCAAACCACATCTATTCTCCTAACGACAGATCTCATATGATTTAATGCACTTCCATCTTTCTAGGAAAAATAGAATAAATGAAAATGAAATCTCCAATAAGCAAAAAGGACAACGCAGTAGTGAAAACAAAGGAGAAAAGCTCACCTCTTGATGCAATAGGTACATCCCTTATAGAGATTCTGCTTAGAATCCGAAAGAATGTGCGCATGACAATACCTTGTCAACGCCATCGCCTTTGCCTTACACCCTGTCACTTCACATCTCATCTCTTCGACATCCTCTTCATTCCCATTCCCTCCTCCGCTTCTGTTCCTCTCTTGTTGTTGTTGTTGTTCTTCTTCTTCTTCTTCTTCCTCTTCTTCTTCCTCCTCTTCTTCCCCATTGTAGTACGGACTCTTCCCGTACCTCCAGTAATAATCTTTGTACTTCGCTCTCAGTTCCTCCATTAACGCCCAGTAAAACGCTTTGTACAACTTCGTCACCTGCCTCAACCGTTCCGATCGTCTTCGAAGAAGCTCTTCACGACTTAACACATCTGAAGTTGAGAGAGGTGAGTCTGGGATTCGGAGAGGAGAGAGAGGTTTTGAAGATGATGGCTCGCCCATGCCTGGCTTTTTAGGGTTAGAGGAATGACTGACTGACTTGATTTTGATTTTGATTTTTGAGGACCAAGAGAAAGAGAGATATCTAATCTAAACTAACAGAAATCGCCTAAACCAACCTTTACCTTTTTATTTTCTACTGGTTTGAGCGGCACGTGCAAAACACCCGTTAAAATAGTAGAGTTTCTATTTCAACAAGTATAAGTATACATGCAAGGTTTTCAGACCCAGACCGTTCATTGAACCGTAAAAGGGAGAGGTTCAAGGTTTTTGAGGTCGAACCGAGGTTGAACCGGGGTCGAACCGTGATGACGTCATAATTAATTTAATAATTAATTAAAGCCTAAATATAGATATTAAATTTATAAAACTAGTAAAATTGACTAATATATTTATATATGTGAGGGAAATTTAATGATTTTCAAGCATATATTTAATAATTAAATAAGAAAGTTAATAAAATAAAATAATAACCATGAAAACATTAAAATTTATGATTAACTTTTGAAGTAAAGTTGAATATCTTTGAAGGATTTTAATTATAATTTTTTTTATTTCTTGTAAGAGATGAATAATTTAATTAAGTAGAATAAAAATTGTGTTAAGTTGTTTTTATAAAAAAAAAAATTGCTAAGGGGTTGGACCGCACGGTTCTTGACCGGTTCGTACGGTCCAACCCCGGTTTTAGGGGTTCACGGAATTGCCACATATACCCGGTTCTTTATACTTAAAAAACCAATTTTCATCACGGTTCACGGTTTTCACGGTCCGACCTCCCGGTCCGGTCCGGTTCTGAGAACTATGACTACATGTACTAAAAAAAAAAGGTATGTCATACCATACTAATATTATTCCTATAAGGATTTTGATTACACGTAGTTATATAACATATAAATATCTATGTGGGGTCTATTATCTAAAAAGATATAGGAATCGTGAGAAATGGGTTTGGGGCCCAACGGCCCAGTCCGAGGACATTCGCTTGTTCGAGGATGGTTGTAGAGACGTGTTGTGATAGAAATCATATATACAAAGCACAAAATGCAGCCGAGGATAGGACTCACCTCGGATACCATGGTCCGAGGTAGAGATAACTACCTCTTTATCCAAGATACCCCACTAAGTTGTATTAGAACGGGAAGAAGAATATAGATCTCAGGAAGAACCGGAGAAGATAACAAATATCTCATAAAGCTGCTACCTCCACATTAAAAGCTTTCCAGCTAACTCCCTGGCCGCATTAATGTGGAGGTGATACCTGAACAGTAACCAAGCAATTTTATGGCAACTAAGTAAAAGTTTCGGGAGGTGTTGGATGGGACAGAAAGGCGTTCTCAGGATAGAAACTACACGTGTACGGTGGGAATGTGAAAGGAAGGCAGTATATAACATGAAAGCAGATGATATTAGAGGGGACTTTTGGAAAAAAAAAAAAAAAGGAAAAAAGGAAAAAGAGAACTGAAAGAGAGACCCCCTAAAAACTAGCCGAGGAGAGTCGTTATCCTACAGTTAGCTTGAAGTATCCTTTACTATACTGTAACTATGACTTTTTCTATGAAATAGAACTAGTTCTTGTACCCACGCTTTAAAAATTTATTGTTGGGCTCGTTGGGCTAGAAACCCGTCTTTTTTTGGGGTCCAATCTATTTGGAGTCCCTACAATTGGCACCGTCTGTGGGGAGAACTTGATCTATTCACAAAGAAGGGCAAGTGCAGTGTTTGTGATGGAAGGAGGAGCACCGCAGCAACCAGTGGCTGGCCCACAGCAGATGGATGCTAATCCATACCAAGCAGAGTCTGGTGGTTCTCAGCAGAGTAATCCATTGGTAGTCCACGAGCATAGGAGGGATCGTGAGGGAAGTGTTCGAACCACTCACACAGATAGAAGTCAGTCTTGGGGAAAAAGCCATATTTCCCACGTAAAGAATGACAGGGACATGTAGCACGAGATTAACAAACTAAAGAGGGAGTTACGACATGAGCGGCGGAAGCGTGTGGCCCACAGCTCTGGGCAACCCTCTGAGGAGTCAGATGATACCAATTACCGGCAGAGGTCAAAAACTCCACCCAGCAAGACTTTCTCATGTGATGGGGATTATCGCCGTCAGCGAAGATATAAGAGTCCGCCTCGTCAGGGCTTAGGGAATGACGCTCTGAATAAAGCTTTGAGTCAAGTTTCCAAATCGCCATTCACGCGACGCATTGAGGATGCAAGTCTTCCTCGGCGGTTCAATCAGCCTGCGTTCACCATTTATAACGGCCGGACGGATCCAGTGGAACATGTTAGCCATTTCAGTCAAAGAATGGCTGTTCATGCTAGGGATGAAGCCTTGATGTGCAAGGTTTTTCCATCTAGCTTGGGTCCAGTGGTGATGAGATGGTTTGACGGTCTGAAGGCGAATACCATCGATTCCTTTGAGAAGCTCGCCCAAGCCTTTGGCGCCCGTTTATCACCTGTAGGAGGGTTGTTCAGCCCTTGGGATCATTATTGTCCACGTCTATGCGGGAGGGGGAAACCCTGAAGGCCTATTCCGATAGATATTGGGAAATGTTCAACGAGGTAGACGAAGCCCATAATGACGTGGCCATTAATACCTTTAAGGAAGGCCTTCCAACCGAGCATGGCCTGAGGAAATCTTTGACTGGTAAACCTGTTACTAGCGTACGTCAGCTTATGGATCAGATAGACAAGTATAGAACAGTAGAGGAGGATCATATACAAGGTAGAGGAAAGTCTAAGGCAGTCCCCAAGGAGAGGAGGGACTTTAGGTCAGACCGGTACAATAGTAACTGACCTCGGAGAGACTTTAGGGGGCAATCAGGATCTGCCAACTCCCAGGCGGTTAATGCCGTGTTCCGAGAACCAGTGCAACGAGTTCTTGAGAAGATAAAAGATGAGACATTCTTCAGATGACAGGGGATCCTACGAAACGTAATCAAAACCTTTACTGCCAGTACCACCAAGACCATGGAAATACTACTGAAGATTGCCAAAACTTGTGGGATGACTTGGAACAGCTGGTACGAGAAGGGAAGTTGACTCAGCTTCTACATCATTCCAGCGGCCGAGGAGGCCAGACAGATTCAACATCTCGGGGGAACGCTTCTTCAGGACCCCCTTTAGGCACGATAAACGTTATATTTGCTGCCCCCGGGAGAACTGGGTCTTGCCCTTCCAAGGTAATGTCTGTATCCCAGTGCTTGGATAAGGGCTCCAGTTCAAGGCCGAAGAGAGCCAGATTGAGCACCTCCCTGGTGTTAGGCTTTTTAGAGGAAGATAAGAGAGGAACCATACAACCGCATGATGATACTTTGATGGTTACGATAAGGATTGAAGAGTATGATATGAGAAGGGTGATGGTTGATGAGGGGAGTGCAACTGAGGTTATGTATCCTGACCTATTTAGGGGACTGAATTTGAAACCTGAGGAACTGACAGCCTACAGCTCCCCACTGATGGGTTTCGAGGGCAGGTCGGTCATTCTGGTGGGAATGATTAGATTACCTGTGTAGGCTGACTCAGAGGTGGTGGAGGTGGATTTTATTGTGGTGGATGCTTTTTCTCCATATACGGCTATTCTGGGTAAACCCCGGTTGCATGCCTTGGGGGCCGTATCTTCCACTCTCTATCAGAAGGTGAAGTATCCCTCAGAAGGCCAGGTCTCAGAAATTTTGGGAAATCAGGCCATGGCTAGGCAATGCTTGATAATGGCCATTGAACATCAGCCTGAAACAGATACTTCGGCCGCAGCCGAGGATGTCTTATAGCAATCAATGACTCAGGAAGCCCACTTCAACACGTCCGCTGGAGAAACGGAGTGTGAGAATTTGGAGAGGGTAAGTGTTGGTGATGATCCAGAAAAGTACTTTCAGGTTGGAGCACAGTTACCTTTGTTGGAGAATGAGCAATTGGTTTAAGTCCTCAGGAGAAACATTGATGTGTTCGTGTGGGATGCCTACGAAGCCCCGGGGGTGGATCCGGAGTTCATTTGTCATCACTTGAATGTCAATCCTTCCGTTATTCCAAAGAAGCAGCTACCTCGGTGTCCATCCCGGGCACATGCCGATGCTATAAAAGATGAGGTAACTAAGCTCAAACAGGCAGGGGCTATCAAGGAGGTGTTTTACCTTCAGTGGTTGGCCAATACGGTCGTGGTGAAAAAGAAAAATGGAAAGTGGCGCGTATGTGTTGATTTTACGGATCTCAATAAAGCTTGTCCAAAAGACCCTTTTCCCATGCCCTGTATAGACCAGCTGGTGGATGCAACAGTGGGCCATCCTCGGATGAGCTTCCTAGATGCCTTTTAGGGCTATCATTAAATCTCATTGGCATTGGATGACCAGGAGAAGACTGCTTTTCTTACTCCTACTGAAAATTATCACTACAAGGTAATGCCATTTGGCTTGAAGAACGCGGGGTCTACTTACCAGCGGATGATGACGAAGATGTTTGAGCCACAGTTGGACAAGAACATTGAGGTTTATATCGACAATATGGTTGTAAAGAGCAAGGTAGTGGCCAAGCATGTGATAGACCTCACCAACACTTTTGAGACTTTGAGGAGGCACAAATTGCGACTGAACGCGTCCAAGTGCTCCTTCGGGGTTGGTTCAGGGAAGTTTTTGGGCTACATGATTACTCACCAAGGGATTGAGGTGAATTCTAATCAATTAGAGCCATAAGCAGTTTGCAACTACCTCGGAATCCTAAGGAGGTCCAAAGGTTGACTGGGATGACTGCCGCGCTGAACAGATTCATATCGAGGTCGGCGGATAGGTGCAGGCCTTTTTTCCTGCTACTCCACAAGTGGAAGGGATTCTAATGGACAGAGAAGTGTGCTCTGGCATTCCAGCAGCTTAAAGAGTATCTTTCTCGGCCACCCATTATGTCTAGTCCTGAGGTGGATGAGGTCCTTTTCTCCTACTTGGCGATAACCACTTACGCGATTAGTTTTGTTTTGATACGAGTAGATAATGGCGTACAACGGCCAGTTTATTATGTGAGCAAGTCTCTTCACGAGGCTGAAGTACGTTATCTGCCTTTGGAAAAGGCCATTTTGGCAGTGGTGCATGCTACAAGGAAACTTCCCCATTACTTTCAGGCACATACGGTGGTCGTCTTGACTCAGTATCTGCTCAAAGCAGTACTTCGGAGTGCAGACTACACTGGCAGGGTTGCCAAGTGGGGCACAGTTCTAGGGGCTTTTGATATTAAGTATATACCTCGTACCTCCGTAAAGGGCCAGGTTCTCGCCGATCTGCTGGCTGAATTTGCTGAAGGCCCTGAGGAAGTAGAGACAAGCCTGCGTGGCATGGATGAAAAATCAGTTGGCCTCATCTTAGCGTAACCTGCTTTACCGTGGAAAGTGTATGTGGATGGTGCAGCAAATCTAAGGGGTTCAGGAGTGGGGCTAGTACTAATATCTCCTGAAGAGGTAATTATCGAGAAGTCTTTGAGGCTGGGATTCTCAGCTACTAACAACAAGGCAGAATATGAGGCCGTATTAATGGGAATGACGATGGTTAAGAAGTTGGGTGGAAAAGTAGTGGAGATGTTCTCGGATTCAGGACTGACCGTTGGTCAGGTCAAAGGAGAGTTGGAAGCTCGTGACACCAGAATGTAGGGTTACATGAGCTAGGTTAGGCGTATGCAAGCGGATTTTGAATTTTTTGAATTATCCCACGTCCCTAGAAGTGGAAATGCCCATGCGGATTCATTGGCTACTCTTGTTACTTCCTCGGCGTAGAACTTACCCCGCATGATAATGGTTGAAGACTTAAACACACCAACCCCAGTGACAGTGGACTCGCTGCAAATCAGTCAAATCAGCTTGGCCCAATGTTGGATGGATCCTATACTGTTGTTCCTCGAGAAGGATATATTGCCAGAGGACAAATCAGAAGCTGAAAAGATATGAAGAAAAGCTCCTCGATTTTGGCTGTCCGAAGACAAAAAGTTATATAAATGCTCTTACTCTGGGCCATATCTGCTTTGTGTACATCCCAAGACATTAGAAGCACTTCTAAAAGAGTTACATGAAGGGATCTGTGGGAGCCACACTGGTGGGAGGTCTTTATCTCACCGGGCAATTACTTAGGAGTATTGGTGGCCAGGCATGCAAAAAGATGTGTAGGAGTATGTTAGGAAGTGTGATCAGTGCCAAAGGTTTGCACCGAACATCCATCAACCAGGGGGAGTTCTTAACCCTCTTTCAAGTCCTTGGCCTTTTACTCAGTGAGGCTTAGATATCGTTGGTCCTTTCCCTAAAGCTGTAGGAAATAAGAAATATTTGCTAGTTGGTACAGATTATTTTACAAAGTGGGTGGAAGCTGAGTCCCTGGCCAATATCAGGGACATGGATGTCAAAAGGTTTGTTTGGAAGAACATCATCACTCGTTTCGGGGTTCCTCAAGCTCTCATCTCAGATAATGGTCTACAATTTGACAGCAAGACTTTTAGAAATTACTGTTCCGATCTGGGTATAAAGAACAGATATTCCACTCCGGCCTATCCACAGGGAAATGGACAGGCCGAAGCTGTCAACAAAGTCATAGTAGGGGGCTTAAGAAAAGGGTGGATGATGCAAAAGGCAGATAGGTGGAAGAGCTGCCACATGTCCTCTGGACTTATCGAACAACACCTCGGCGGTCAACAGGGGAAACCCCATTCTCAATGACGTATGGGGCCGAGGCTGTGATTCCTCTTGAAACGGGCTTTCCAACGCTAAGGACTAGGCATTCACCTCGGATGGGAATGATGAACTATTGAAGAAGAGTTTGGACTTGATAGACGAGCGGCGAGAGAATGCAATGGTTCAATTGGCCTACTATCAGCAAAAGCTAAAGTAAGGTTATGATGCGAATGTCAGGTTGAGACCGTTAGTCCTAGGGGATTTGGTGTTGAGAAAAGTCTTGGGAACTACCAAAAATCCAAATTAGGGAAAGTTAGGGCCTAATTGGGAAGGGTCATATCGTATCACATCTGTAGCAGGGGTAAGTGCTTACTACTTAGAAGATTTGGATGAAAAGACTGTACTCCATCCCTGGAATGTAAGTAACCTAAAAAGGTATTATTATTAACAAGTTCTGTTTTACTTCCTTTTATAATTTGTCCTATCTCCGTTGAAATCTATTGAAGTATTAAACAGAAACTAAGTCATGTCAGGTCATCGGACCATAACTTAGTGGAAATTAATACACTCTGAAATCTATTGAAGTATTAAACAGAAACTAAGTCATGTCAGGTCCTCGGACCACAACTTAGTAGAAATTAATACACTCTGAAATTTATTGAAGGATTAAACAGAAACTAAGTCATGTCAGGTCCTCGGACCACAACTTAGTGGAAATTAATACACTTTGAAATCTATTGAAGTATTAAACAGAAACTAAGCCATGTCAGATCCTCGGACCACAACTTAGTGGAAATTAATACACTATGAAATCTATTGAAGTATTAAACAGAAACTAAGTCATGTCAGGTCCTTGGACCACAACTTAGTGGAAATTAATACATTCTGAAATCTATTGAAGTATTAAACAGAAAGGTCCTCGGACCACAACTTAGTGGAAATTAATACCCTAGGACTTTAATCGAAATAATGCACAGAGACTAAGATGTGATAAATCGTTTGTACGACAAATTTAGTGGTAATCAGTGCTTCTTAGATGGGATCCGTGCAACTAAACTTGTGTATCAAAGTAAACTCCGTGAGCATCACTTAAAGCATTGTAAAGCATTGAGTGCCACGTAGAACGCTATCTCAAGTATGGACACTTCTTAATAAATTTAAAACAAGCCTGTCTAAGGCAAGTTCACTGCTATAGTCCGTTTTAATTCCTGATTAGCATATTTAACGTTAAATTTCCCGTTACAGTACCAGATTTCATTCCTCTATAACCAAGGATCATGTAAAAGTAAAAACATTCGCACGAGAAATTATTCATATGATAGACAAAACCACAACATCTCATGTAAATTTGGAAAGGGAAATGCTTCATACAAGCAGAAATGTCCTTAACCAGTTTATAAAAAAAAAAAAAAAAGGAAAAATAAAGGAAAGATTGACTACATCAGCTATTTGTTTAACTTGATCTGGAGCTTGGGCTGAGAGGCTTTACCAGTGGCCACGGGAGGAACATCTTTCTCCGTTGCCTTTGGATCTTCTCCAACAGGTAAGGTGGTTGAAGCTAGGGCTTGCTTGAAGCTTTGTGAAGCCGCTCCGTCCTTAGGCCCTTCTGGTTCTTTATCTGATGAGACTCCCTTGGCAACTTCAAGCACTTCAGTTTGCTTTTGCTGATTAAGAGGGGAAAGGGCCTGAGTGTGAGCTTCCTTGACTGATTCGATGACTGTGGAGGGTACCTCTTCTGGTTGAGCAGAAGGACCTGGGGCTCGGATAGCTGGGGGGAAATAAATATTTTCAGGCCTTCTAAGCTCGGATGAAGTCCCTACCCCAGCCCGGTTGAGAGCTTCTCTCTAAGTCAGAGCACAGTATGCTCGGCAAACGATAGGCACCTCAGCTCGAAAACTTTCCTCGGTTTCAGCAACGCCAACATCATAGCCATGTTGCTCAGCTGCGTCTCTTTCCTTTTCAACCTCAGCTTTTGCCTTTTCAGCCTCGGCCTTTGCTTGTTCAGCGTGATCTCTAAGTTTTTGGGCTTCCTCCAGTTGTTTCTGCAGAGATAATATATGTTCTTTGGAGGCGGCCAGCTGGGCATTAGCGTCACGCAGGAGTTTCCTCTAGTCCTCGGCTTACTTTTGAGCGTTAACCAGAGCTGAATCAACACTCTTCCAAGCATACTCTTCCTCGGCTAACTTTTTCTTTAGCTGCATGTTAGTTTGTTCAGCCACAGTGAGTGTGTGCACAGCTGTGGTCCTCTTTTTCTTCTCATCATCAATTTGCTGGTAGCAAGAATTGGTTATTTCCTCCAGCCTGAAAGTGGCTTGGACAGCCTAAGAGGAAAGAAATTAGAAGTGCAATACTTAAAGTCTAGGTGTAAGGGAGAAATAGTAATAATAAAGTAGTGAAGACATCCTACCATGCCCAAGTATCTTTTTGCGTTTTGAAAAACTTCGTTCCTCTTCAGTCTCCTCAGTTCGGCCATATCCTTGGGGAGGAGAAGAGTTTCCTCCAAAACTGAGGCAACTTGGCACCCCATCCCCCCATTAAAGTCCCTGATCGATGCATCTTCCCTCAGAGGCTCACCACTGAGCATGGGAGCAGGGAGCCAGGCCTCAGGTTCCGAAGACTGAATGGTTGCCCTTTCCGTCGCACGGTGAGACCTGTGGGTAACTTTTTGCTACTTCGCAGCTCGTTGGTCCTTGGCTTCGTGGGTCGGGCGATCTCTCGGCCTCCACCACTCCTTTATCTTTGGGCTCTCTCCTCCTCTTCGGGTCACTAGGTTCGGTCCCACGTGGTTGGGGTGGCTGAGAAGGAGGAGGTGGGGGAAGACTGGGTTGAGTTGACTTCTCTGGCACTCCTCTCCCAGGTTGGCCTTCGATTACGTCCTTCAAACTCCTTTGACTTGTCCTTTGAATGCCCATGTCTTCAGAGTCGGCCTCGAGTGATTGAGGTTGGTTGAAAACTTCAAATTCGTCTGCAGAATCTGATAGCTCTACAACTCCTCCTAAAGTTTGTTCTTCTTCTTCTTCTTTTTCTTCCTCCCTTTCTTCTTCCCTTTCTTCCTCTCCTTCCTCCTTCACTTCACGAGGAGTAGAATGTGATAACGAGGCTCCTACAAAAAGGGTGGCCTCAAGTAACGGTTGAGTGAAAGGAGTTCCCTCAGGAATCGGAACACCCTTGGGAACGATGAATCCCTCGAAGGCTACACTGATACAGTGAAGCCGAGGATCTTTGGCCCTTATCACGCACTTGGGAACTTGAAACGTCTTGAAAATTGGCTTGTACCGAAGGATTATGTGGGCCGCTCTTAGTTGTCCGTCCGATGGGTTTACGTACACCTCGGACCTCAGGATTCTATCTAAACTCTCCCTGTTAACCAGTCTGAGTTGAGGTTTGGTGGCACGCTTGTCTGCGAAATCATTACAGCAAAAGAAAAACTTTATTAGAAACAGAGGTAACACAAATTGAAGAACACAATTCAGAGTATAAGGGTTCATAGCCCAAAAATCCCACTTGGTGTTCCCTCTTTAGTCGGACAGTGCAAACCATCATGCCATTCCCCAGAAAAAATAAGAAAATCGTCTTTTAGGCCCTTGTTCGATAAGGGGAGACATTGAATCAACCTTGCTTCAGGGAACCTAGATTTAAGATAGTACCCCTGACCCTTCAAATGATTGAGATTGTACACCCAATTCACATCGTGATGGGTCAAACCTAGGTTCATATTGGCATTTAGGACTTCTATACTCCCAAGCACTCTGAACATATTTGGGGCGCATTGAGTGGGGGATAACCTAAAAAACCTAAGGTAGCTCCTAGTAAGGTTACCCATAGGGATAGTCATCCCCCCTTCTATAAAAGCGATCATTGGGATAACTACTTCCCCAGTTTTCCTATCATTTACCCATATTTCTGTGGAAGCATATCTCATACCCACCGTGGGGGGAATCCTATACTTGGCTCTAAACGCCTCTATTTTCTCCTCGGAATCAACTAAATACTTGAATCTACCCATTTCTTAACAGCTATGAAGAAAAATAAACGAAGAAGATGGAAAACTAAAATGGGTTAAAGAAACTTACAGGTTTTGAAAATGAGCTCCTCAGACAGACTCTTAGTATTTATGAGAGCGTGGGGTAGTGAGAGAGAGAGGCAGGTTCAATGAATATGCGCTGAGACGATACGATTTTGGTAACTGAAAAGAAAGTTGATTTGAAAAGCTCTTTATAGTGGCGCAGAAATTGTAAGCGGGAAAAATCCCGCCCATAAATGCTGAAAATCCTCCACCATTGGATTCACATCTTACCGTTGAACGTGGGGGACAAAGGGACTGTCATCATTTAATGAAGGCATGCCTCTGACGCCGAAACGTCAGGTACCCGTCTTGGGCAAATAGAAAGACGCTCTGAAGGCTAAGGAAATTCGCAAAGAATGTGAGGGTGGGATATCAAAATCTTCCTTTTTTCTGAGGTAGCAAAAAGCGAGATTTTGAGGAGCTATTGTGGGGCCTGTTATCTAAAAAGATGTAGGAATCGTGGGAAATGGGTTTGGGGCCCAACGGCCCAGTCCGAGAACATTCGCTTGTCCGAGGATAGTTGTAGAGACGTGTTGTGATAGAAATCATATATACAAAGCACAAAATGCGGCCGAGGATAGGACTCACCTTGGATACCATGGTCCGAGGTAGAGATAACTACCTCTTTATCCAAGATACCCCACTAAGTTGTATTAGAACGAGAAGAAGAATATAGACCTCAGTAAGAACCGGGGAAGATGACAAATATCTCATAAGGCTGCTACCTCCACATTAAATGCTTTCCAGCTAACTCCCTGGTCGCATTAATGTGGAGATGATACATGAACAGTAACCAAGCAGCTTTATGGCCACTAAGTAAAAGTTCCGGGAGGTGTTGGATGGGACAGAAAGGCGTTCTCAGGATAGAAACTACATGCGTACGGTGGGAATGTGAAAGGAAGGCAGTATATAACATGAAAGCAGATGATATTAGAGGGGACTTTTGGAAAAAAAAGGGAAAAAGGAAAAAGAGAACTGAAAGAGAGACCCCCTAAAAACTAGCCGAGGAGAGTTATTATCCTACAGTTAGCTTGAAGTATCCTTTACTATACTGTAACTATGACTTTTTCTATGAAATAGAACTAGTTCTTGTACCCACGCTCTAAAAATTTATTGTTGGGCTCGTTGAGCTAGAAACCCGTCCTTTTTTGGGGTCCAATCTATTTGGAGTCCCTACAATCTATTTTACTATAATAATTTCTTACAACCTATTTACTAAAGGTAATATCGGCTCAATAAAAAAGATCCCAAGAATGATAATAAATATCATCTTTCAATAATAAGCAACTAAATTTTACTAAGATATTGTCACAATATTTGAAATTTCGTAATACGAAGAATTTTATTCATACTTCCCTCTTTATCATCTTACATTTTTTGCATCTACCTATAATGTTTAGTTTATTTAGTTTTTAATAAACATCATTTTAAGTAAGAATGTATATATTTTATTTTTATTTTTTAAGAATAAGATAACAAAAGACATGTGTCATTAAATTATATAAAATTATAAGTTTAGAAGATTAAAACCTACTAGATCAATGTTCTTTTGGTAACAAATAGAACACCCTATATTACCGTTCCTATTTTCCAAGCATTACTACCGTATAAAACTAAAAAAATATGAAGGAAGTTTTTGGGATATTAAAATTTAGTGGGAGTAGTTTAAACATTGCACAATGTGGTGGGAGGGGGGGGGGGGATTTCTTGGTTTTAATGTTTAGGGGAGGAATTGTGAACTAACTCAATCATAAAGGAAGAAAGTATATTCTTTTTAGTAAAACTATGTCGGTGCGTAAAATAAAAAAAATAAAAAATAAAAAACAAAAACAAAACAAAACAAAAACGCAACCTAAGAAAAATGTGCATGAAACAGTGAATTTTAGCTTACTAAAATTGACTAACCAAAAACATTTAGGGACATAACAAACTGTCACAACATTTTGTCATTAACTTTATTTTTAGTTGTGGTAGTCTCGATATAAGAAACTTACACCTAAATAGTTGTGAAAATATTGTGACAGTAACAAAATGTTACAACATTTTCTCAATACCTTTATTTTCAGTTATGATGGATCTAGTCTAATAATTTTTTATTTTATTTTGACCTATAAAGAACTTACACTTTAGAAATTATGAAAATATTGTAACAACAAAATGTCACATTTTCACAATACCTTTATTTTAACTTTATGATTGGTCTTGTATGATATTTTATTTTCTTGCTTTAGTTTATTTTGATCTATAAGCTACTGACACTTTAGCAGCTATGAAAATATCGTGCCAACAACAAAACCATCATCCACTCTTTTCCATCATCCTCGATAAATGCAAAGAAATAATAAAAACTGAAATACACAACAACAATGCATATTTGAGTACTATAGCTAAAATGCATTTTGTACAATAGATTCATAAGTTTTTGTGGGTGACTTTTAGGATTAGTTGGGCAAAATTTGGCTGTGCCATTTTGCACGAGATAAAGTGAATGTATTAAGAAACATACACCTCAGCAGTTGTGAAGATATTATGACAACAACAAAATGTCACATTTTAATAGTACATTTATTTTAATTGTGGCACATCCTCGTATTTTAAGTTGTGGTACAAAATGTTACATTTTTTTCTTACATTTGATTATTCCATTGTCACATTAGGCAGTTCCAACATCAAATATGACTATACGTTTGCCACATTCGGTTGTTCCCTTTTTTTCTCTCACATTTGATAGTTTCATTGACACATTGGGCAATACCAACATCACATGTAATCGTACTTTTATCACATTCAATGGTTCCTTTATTTGTTTCTCACATTTGACGGTTTCATTGTCATATTAGATAGTACCTACATCACATGTGACCAAAATACCCCCTAAACCTAAAAATGACCGAAATGCCATTAAAATCTAAAAATTGGCCGAGATGTCCCTAAAACCTAAAAAATGACCAAAATGACCTTGTAACCTAAAAAGTGAATGAAATACCCTTAGGACCTAAAAAATGACCTTAATGCACTTAAAACCTTAAAAAAAATTACCAAAATACCATCGAAACCTAAAAAATGACCAAAATACACCCCGAAACCCTCTAAAATTATCAAAATACCCTTAGAACCTAAAAAATGATCAAAATGCCCCTAGAACCTAGAAAATGATTGAAATTGCCCTAAACCTAAAAAATGATTATAATACCCCTAAAACCTAAAAATGACCGAAATACCCTTAGAACCTAAAAGATAACTGAAATACCCTTAGAACATAAAAAATTATTGTAATGCCATTAAAAAAAAAAACAAAAATAAAGACTGAAAACCCATAGTACCTAAGAATTACCGAAATGACCAAAATACTCTCAAAACAAAAATAAAGACCCAAAACCACCCCCGCCCCCCCCCCCCACCCCCAAAACCCTCTAAAATTACCGAAATACCCTTAGAACCTAAAAGATTATCAAAATACCCTTATAACCTAGAAAATGACCGAATGAATTTGAAACCTAAAAAATGACCGAAATACCCCTGAAACCTAAAAAATGACAAACCAACACTTGAAAATAAAACTATTGGGGACTAACACGACTAACAATATTGTAAAAGAAATTATTAAGGAGAAACTTATGATGTCACGTGACCTCTCCAGGTAACTCTTTGGAATAGGTGGTTCAAATTGTTGTTGTTCATCAATTTTAGAAAAGCTCATGTCAGTGATCTCCTATGAGTTTCAAAATATCAAGAATGACTAAAATACCCTCATTAACATATAAAAATGACTAAAATTCGCCACAAAAATTTGAAGAGTACCTAAATATACCTTGTCGATACTGTATTTTGTCCGACCTTGATTCATGTGTCAAAACAAAGACAAAAAAATTGAAAAAAGGTGCAAAATTATAAGTTTTAAAGCCAAAAAGGATAAATAAAAAATAAAAATAAAAACAATTACAACATGGTTGGATGTTAGATGAAAGGGTCACAATATTAAAAAATCATTTTTAAGGCTAAAACCCTAACAGGTATGGTCAAAAAGTTGACTTTTGATCCAACCCTCAGGTCGCGTTGAATTTTGAAATATCAAAAACCCTAATAAAATCCTTACTTTTTTTCTAAGAAAACAAGCAATTTTTAACTTGTCTTTGCACAATAAACTGTACCTATTGGGCAAGAACTGAAGCAATCTCACTGGACCATCTTGAAGAAAAAGTTCTTAGCTACTTCTCATAAAAAGGGCTCGACAATATCTACCCCGGATTGGAAGATACAAAATTTTCAAGAAAAAAAGTCATAGAATTTTTCAATACTACGTCACCTTCCTTCCGAACGCAATATCTTGACGACCATAACTCCAAATCAGGCGAGGCCAAGACTATTGGAAACTAGACACCCATAGCTTTCAGAAATATAAAGTGTGAAGAAAACAGAGCTTGGAAAGCCCTCCAAACAGTTGTGCAAAGATTAGACTAGAAAATAGGAAAAAGATGAAATAGGCCCAATGTGGTGGCAAGAATGGGAAGCTAGCTAGGTGTAATGTGTTACACCTAGCTAGCACGTTACACCTAGCTAGCCTCCCAATTCCATCATCCCCCTATAAATACCCCCTTATTTTTATGAGAAAACATGGAGAAAATGAGTAAAAAATAGAAAAATATGGAGAGAAAAGTGAGAAAATTCTAGAAAAATAACCCTAGAAATTCTGAAAAAAAGTCTATCTCTCTCTCTCTAGGAAATCCACATAAAAAAAGCCTCATCCATTTTTGTTTATTTTTGTGGGTAAGCTTGTAGGAATGGGGTAGTTCCTTAATAACTACACCCATTTCATCCTCTCTTATTATCTTGTAAACATCATTTCCATATTTAGAGTACCTCGAACCTTAGTGTCGAACAACAGACTTCAGTTTGAAAGCAAGATGTTTTACAGCTATTATGGCGAATTGGGGATCACTAACAGATATTCAACCCTAGACTACCCTTAGGGCAATGGTCAGGCTTAAGCAACTAATAAAATCATTGTTAGTGGCCTAAAATAGAGATTAGATGGCTCTAAAGGGAGATGAGTTGAGGAGTTTCCAAGTTTACTATGGGTATTTAGAACAACTCCAAGAAGATCCACTAGGGAAACACCTTTTTCCATGACTTATGGGTTGGACGCTGTAACACCTACTGAAGTTGGGATGCCAACAATATGAACTGATAATTTCAGCCAAGAAAACAAAGATTTGGCACTGTTTGAAGGCCTAAACATGATAGAAGAGAATAGAGAAATTACCACAATCAAGTTAGTTGAATATCAACATGGTCAGCCAAGGCTACAACAAGAACATGAAAACTCAAGAATTCATCCCCCGAAGATTTGATACTTAGAAAGGTCATAGGAAATACCCAAGATCTGAGCTAGGGAAAACTGGGTCTAAATTGGGAAGGTCTATATAGAGTTACATCAATCGCAAGGAAAAAGACTGATAATTGAAATTAATTTTGATTGGTTGATAATTAAAATTAATTAAATATATTTATGTGATTGGTTGTTGATTTTTCTTAAAATAAGTTTGGTTGCATGGGAATAAAATGAATAATCTAATAATATGGGAATTAAGTTTATAATTACATTTTTAGGGTAATATCTTTCAAATAATTATTTTTATTGATTTAATTATCAAATTAAAATGGATTTCACTAGGAATACAAGTCCAAAATACGTCCAAAAACAATTACTAGCCCAAAAAAAGCCCCAAAAAAGTCCAAAACGCATAAGAAGACGAAACTGGACGAAGCACTAAGGAGTGCCAATCGGCACTCCAATAGTACCAATTGACACTTGGGGAGTGTCGATTGGCACACATTTTAAGTTGGGCCCAGATATGTTTGGTTCAGGTCTAGACCCATCAGATTCGATTTTTTAGGGATTAAACCTAACCTAATTCATATTTGCTAATTTTCTAAGCAACCCTAGCTTATTTTTTAAGTAGATACACCTCTATAAATAGAGGAGAAAACCCAGAATTTAGCACCCCTTTGCCCCTTAACATTAAAGAAACTTTGGAAGTCAGGCTTTAAGATTTTCTTTCTTGTTAAGTGGTAATTGTTGAGGACTCAGAGAGATTTATTCTCTTTGACTCTAAAGCAATTCCCCTGTAGAATTTGTTCGTGTAATTGATGCAGGTATCACTTGTAATTCCTTATTAACATGCATGTTTGAATGTTGATTCTTTTATTAGCATATATATCTAGCTATGTTTTCCATGTTAACATGTGAAAATAATCTCTAATATGATTTTTTATGATTGTTTGGTTCATAAGTTAGTACATATAGATTTAGGGTTTTCCATGATATAATTTTAGATCTATGATTATTTGTTACTAAATACTACGGATCTGCAATTCTTTTATCAAAACCCTTTCTTTTCATAATTAAAAATCATATCTGAAATTCTTTTATCAAAACCCATTCTTTCTTTAAAACTCATTCTTATTCATAATTAAAAATCATGTCTGAAATTATTTCTTTAAAAATCCTTTCTTTTTCATAATTAAAATCAGATCTGAAATTCTTTTATCCAAACTCATTCTTTTTTCGTAGTAAAAAATCAGATGTGAAATTCTTTCTTTAAAACTCCATTCTTTTTCATAATTAAAAATCAGATCTAAAATTCTTTCTTTAAAACTCATTCGTTTTCATAATTAAAAATTAGATCTGAAATTCTTTCTTTAAAACTCATTCCTTTTCATAATTAAAAATCAGATCTAAAATTCTTTTATCAAAACTCATTCTTTTTCATAATAAAAAATTAGATCTGAAATTATTTTTGAAAACTCATTCTTTTTCATAATTAAAAATCAAATCTGAAATTCTTTCTTCAAAACTCATTCCTTTTCATAATAAAAATCAGATCTGAAATTCTTCCTTTAAAACTCATTCATTTTCATAATTAAAAGTCAAATCTGAAATTTTTCATTAAAAATTCATCTTTTTCATACCTTAAATTAGATTTGATCATTTACATTAGATTTGAGGTCTCTAAATAACATTTAGCCATAGATCTAAGAAAGTTTACATGACATGTTGCATTTCATAATCTATTGCATACCATTGGTCAAGGGTACTTAAGGATCATTTAGGGTCTAGAAGACCAGGCTTTTCCCAGGCAGAATGGGTGCCTAACACCTTCCCAATCTGTAACCTAGCTCCTGAACCAAAGGTCTTGGTTCGTAGAATAGTGTCATATTTTTGTTTTGGTAGATAGTATCTAGGACCAAAGCTTTGTATTTTTTTTTTTTTAACATCGATTGTATTTAGGACCAAAGCCTTGTAACAATATTCTACCAAGTGGTATTCATATGTTCAATTAATGAAACTTGAGGTATTTCAGATATGTGAATTATATATTGTATTTTTTTTCTTATTTCTTTTTTGTAATATAAAAAAATAAGTAGCGACTCCACATAATCTCCAAAAGAGAGGAGTCAATGCCTATCTCTTTTGATTGAGAGCCGATTTCTCATAGTGGCGACTACGCTGGGGATGTCGAGGGCTAAGCTTCACATTAGACTTTAAACAATCAATTAAGTACCCTTGTGTTTGTATGATATTCTTTGCTTGTATAATATTGGTTATGTTTGTATGATACTGTATAAAATGTTGTCTGAGATGCCATGTTGTATGTTTATAGCCTTTTCTTTTAACTGTCATTGATGCGTGCCATGAAACAACAATTATGCAAGAACCCATCTCAAAAACTATTGGTAGTAACCATGGATCACTGGTCTTCCTTAGATTCGGGTACCCAGTGGTGAACCCACCAACTCAAAGCCCAAAGTCACTTGATCATTTCTTGATGACTAAAAAGGATAAACCATGCCGTTTGGACCAACACAACGTTCATTACATTACAAGTTGGGAGGTGCATTGTCCTAGCTATGGGAAACAATAAAACAACAAACCCACCCTACAATATAATAACTTAGAACCTATCGTTAGGTTGGTCCAAGTAAATGCAGCATTGCATCCTATGTGTTTGTTGTGATTGATTGAATGATTGAAATAGATGGGGATGTAGCATTGATTGAGCCAACCTACCTTTTCTTAGGGGAAAATCTGGTCAAGATCAAAGGGAAGACTTGAAAGAGAATCGAAGAGCGACAACCAAGCAAGTTCTAGTTCAAGGCCTATTATAGTACTGAAACCACTGCGCATAGAAGACACTCCACAACTCCAACACTACAACCCAATGTTTGATTCACAAGACAGCCCAAACAACAAAGGATCAGAAGACTCTAGGGCCGTTTGGTAATGTTGTTCTAGTAACATTGTTTGTATTTTTTGAAAATACGTGTGGGTAAAAAAGTGTGTGGAAATACATGTAATGTTATTTAAACACTGAAAATTATTGCTCAAAACACCTTACCAAACAACCTCTCTATCGCTATGGCAAAGATGAGCATCAGAATGCTGAAGAATAGATGAGTACCTAAGAGCTACTGAATAAAATGGTAGCTAACCAAATCCAATTGAGGAAGGATATGAATCTCATGGTGCAACTGTAGATACTATATTTTGTCTGGCCTCAAATTTGGTTGAAAAGCTAAGTTTTAAATCAAGGGTCTTGTCGTTTATTTTGATGTGACATTAAACATATCAGAATTCCATTCATTTTAATATCCAATGGCAAAAATTAGGTTTGAGTTAATTGAATTGTTGTGAAAATGAGAAATTTGTCAATTTAGGGTTTGCCATTAAAATGTGTTTTATTTCTTAAATAAAAAATTGTTCCCTCTCAAGATGCATTAAAGATCATATCTGACATATTACTAGTGTGAGAGACCGGCGTTTGAAAAACTTGGGTGCTCTCAGAAAAGGGTTAGGCATCAACACCTTCCCTTTTTAGAATTCTATGGAGTCGCCACTTATTTTCTAAGTAAAATAAGAAAACTTTACAATTTACAATATATCTTGAATAATATTCATTTTCATTGATTGGAAACAGTTTACATATTGGTAGAAAGAACATTACATTGCTTTGATTCCTAGGTACAAACTAATAAAAAGAAAATACAAAACTTTGTTTCCTAGTTACATTCTAACCAAAATAAAAATAAGACACTAAATCTACCAACCTAAAATTCTAAGGTTTGGGGGCTAGGTTATAGGATGGGAAGATGTTAGACACCCATCTGCCCAGACAGAGTTTGGTCTTCTAGACTTTAAATGGCCTTTTAAATACCCATAAAAAATGACATGCAAATTGTTGTGTCAATATTCCTAGATCTAAAATTGGTTAATATGCAAAATACTAGATCTGTTGCATTTATGCAAAAAGAAATCTGAATTTTATTTGTGAGAAAAAAGATTTTTAATGAGAAGTTTCAAATTGGCAAATTGAATTTTGTGATAAAAATTCAAATCTGATTTATTATTATTATTTTTTAAATAACAAGGAATGGATTTTTGAAAAGTTCCCAAATCTGATTTCTTAATTAAATAACAGAATGGATCTCCAAAAGGAAAATCCAAATCTAATTGTTTAATTAAAAAACATAATGGGTTTTAAAAGAAATTTCAGATCTGATTTTTTTTTTTTAAGTGAAAAAATGATTTTTTTTTTTAACATAAAATTCAGATTTGATTTTTCTTTTAAGGAAAACAATGAGGTTTTGGAAAAATATTTCAGATCTTATTTTTGTTTAAGGAACAAAAATGAGATTTTGGGAAAGTATTTCAAATCTGATTTTTGTTTAAGGAAAACAATGAGATTTTGGAGAAATATTTTAGATCTGATTTTTGTTTAACATAAAGCAACAGACCTAATATTTAATGGTATGCACTAGATCATTACATAAATACATATGCTAAAATATACATCACATAACAGAAAGAGAATCAAGGCAAACAAAAGGAAGGACATGTTAAGAGCATGAAGAATTGAATCAGTTATATGAACATGTGAAAAAAAAAAAAAAAAAAAAAAAAGATAAAAACTTACCTGCATGAATGTGTTCCATAAGGAAAGAGTTCTTCAAAATTCAAAGAGTTTTTTTGTTTTAAGATTTAGAATAAAAGCCACTTAACAGAAAATAAATTCCTAAAGCAAAACTAACAGAATTTCTTTGATGTAAGAGGAGAGAGGGGTCAGAAAAAGGGGTCCTGATTCCTAATTTTAATCCCCTATTTATAGAGGTTTGATGCTTAAAAAATAAGCTGGATTGGATCAGATATGAATTAGTTGCGTTCTTATCCCTAAAAATTTGAAATGGATGCGTTTTATCTTGATCAGAACATTCTAGGCCAAGTTTCGAAGCTGTGCCAATCGACACTTGGGAAGTGTCGATCGGCACTTGCCATGTACTAAGCCCAATTCCCAATCTTGGTTCAATCTGGACTATTTTTTAGGGATTTTCTGAGTCGGGAACTGCACCTGGACATATTTTTAACTCGTATTGTAAAATTAATCCCATTTATTTTGAAAATTGGGTCTTTAAAACAATAATTATCTGATAGATAAATATTCTAAAAAGGCTCAATTATCAACAATTCCCTTATTATCTAATTATCCATTTTATTCCTATGCAACCAAGCTCATTTCTGACAAAAACCAACAATCAATCACACAATTATTTAATTAATTGAAATTGTTTAACCAATTATAATTAATTTCAATTAATCACACGTGATCAGTTTCACCCCCATACAATGCATGCAGACCATGAACATTTGATCTTGTGATATCTTTCAATCTGATGGTCTGATTTGGGAATCGGGCATACCGTCTCGATCGTTAGAATCTCAAGATCGTTTTTATGATATACAATGAATGATTTAATGCATGTAATGAAACTATGATTTTTGGGTATTTGAAATGGTCATTTTAGTCATCTTACAAAACTAAATTATGGGTGCAAAATCGAGTGTCTACAGAATGACCCTCATCAACAGAGCTTGCAAAGCGAATGTCAATGTAAAACAAAGACACTGATTTTAGCGACCGCGATTTACTCAAAGTTGATTTTTCAAAGATTTCCAAACCTTAGAACCTAGAACCTTTGGGTGTAGAACTAGTGTTTTATTAAAAAAATGAGAACTATGGACACTTAATCTACTTGATAGTTGATGAACTTGGATGAAATCTTGAATGCTGATGAGGCAATCAAGAACTATATTTGCTTGACTTGGAAGTAGATGACCAAGAACTGTATTCACTCAATCTGAAAGCACACTGAGAACTATATTTGGCTTGGTTTGGAATTCTGTAAAAGAAAAGTCAAATTAGAATTTTGATGACTTAGATGTTATCCGCTCAACTTAGGGAATTTTTGTTTCACTTGATCAATTTTATTCCTTGTGAAATTTTTTCTTTTCCAACACAATTGATGCCACAATTTTGAAAACATTTCTAAAAATTTTAAAGACTATTTTTTTCAAAAAATCTCTTTTTCAATTTTTTTTTTCATTCATCAATATTTTAACATTTTCATTTTTCATTCTCTCTCTTTTTCCTTTTTAAAATTTTTTTTTTTTTATGATGAGTTAACTCAAGTTTGACCGAGTCAACTCGGTCAAAACTGAGTTGACTCAACAACTCATGTTGGAGCAAGAAAAGATTTTGGCCCCCTTTTTATTTTTTACTCTTTCCTCTCTTTAATTCTTCTTCTTCCTCCTTTCTCTTCCTCTATAGCCACTATTCCAAGCTCCATTCTTCTTGCATTTTCTCTTTTCCTTCACCATTTCTTGCTTAGAAAATCATTTCTCCAAGCTTCTAAACTTGATTTCTACTATCCCTTAAAATATTTCTTTAGATCCTTAAGTTTTTGAACACCTTTGAAAACCCCATTTTAGAAACCTATTTTCAAACCTTCATCTTTGCATCTCTATGGCATCTCCTCATGGACCACCTTACATTCTTACTTTCAATGAGAAGAAGTATCATCCATCCATAGAATGGAATGATAAAGAGGGACTCCTCCAAGACCCAAGCACTCATACTCCACACTCATCTAAGAAAGATTTCAAGGTGAGCTCATTTTTTTTGTTTTTTGTTGGTAAATTTATTGATTTCATGTTTTGTTGAGAACTTTATGGTGAGGCATTGTCATTTTTTTGTTGTTTGCTCTTGTAAGAATTTTGGACATTGTATGATTTGGATGGAAATCATTGTGTGGTCATGTTGATTTTTTTTTTTTGGGGGCATTTTTGAATTGTTAAGTCATTTGGTATTGTGAAGTTTGGACAATGTTGATGATTTATGGAGCTTTGCATTGTATGTAGCTTTAGGCATTGTTGGATGAATTTTGACTTGATTTTTTTATGGGTATGAAATTATGAGAATTCAATGTGTAGACATGATTGAGTAAACTCATTTTTTGATGAGTGTGGAAATTTTGTTGGGATGTGTGGGCATTATTTTTCATGGGTATGGAAATTTTCTTTGGATATGATTTTCATGGGTAAACAAAGAAAATTTTTCTTCGGGTTGACATATGTTTAGGTCATTGTTGAATGAATTTATGGAGATGAAGGATTTTTGGGTTGATTGGGATAATTGTTAGGATGTCATAGAATTCTAATTTGTGAAATTATTTGTTTGACACAATGGCATTTGGGTCCGGCTAACTTTTGATGAGGGGTATCTTTATTTTGTTGGTTGGGATTTTGGAGTAAGTATTTTTGGAAAAGGGAATTTTTGTGAATATCATGACGATTGGCTAAACTTTGTTTTGTAGAATCTCAAGAGCCGAAGTAATCTTCAGTTGCTGAAGCACAGGTGGGCAGCGTTATCCCTAGACATTAAAAATGTCATTAATGAAGCCGGCTTCCGAACCTTTTTTCGAGCTCTCTTAGATCACAACACCAATGAGTATAAGGATCATCAACTACTTGTTGCATTGTTTGAGTGATTTTGGGATACCACTTGTACCTTTCATTTTTCGAGCATTGGTGAGGTGATGCTGACACCATATGACTTCTTAGCCATTAGTGAGAGAATTGAGGGAAAAGATTCCATTTTGCTAGTGGAGATTAGGGGTCTTTTGGGTGTGATGCTTCATGAGTTAGGAGTAAGAAAGTGCCCTTGATGTGGCTGTATACCAATATTAACAAGTGTGAGACTATAGCAACTGGCACCCGGATGTTCGTGCTTCTCTTCATTGGAACTCTCTTATGTCCTGACTTGGGGAGTACTGTGAGTTTACGTTACTTGTGGAGTTTGAGGGATATTGATCGGATCAAAAATTATGATTGGGCCGTCATGGCTTATGCGACCCTCCTGCACTTCTTGACTTAGCTTTTCCAGCGTAGCCTTTCATGCTTAGGAGGTGCGCCATTTGTTTGGTAGGTGAGATTTAAATTCTTGGTTGGGTGTATTTTGCAAAGGTTATTTGTGTGTTGTTAATGTTGATGTGTGCTAATTTTTCAGGTCTGGATGTATGAATATTTTGGTGTTGGTCCTCAACTTTTGAAAGATGTTGATGATATGTTTCCAAGGTTTCTTCGCTGGCTTCCTAAGTATCGTCTATCAGTGCCTCCTAAGCATTCTTTGCAGGTTTGGTGTATGGTGATTGGCAGTTTAGCTGTCGATAAGGTGAATTTTTTTTTCTTTTGGTATGGGTATGGCTTCTTTTCATCCTGGGTTCTTTGTGGTGTTCAGATGTCCTTAAATCCTTGGCTTGGATATGAGGAGCATGAGGAGTGTCCATGGGCTAAAGAGTTAAATAGTTGTCAAATGTTGTTTGAATGTGGCCATGGGAGATATTGGTATCTTGGTGACCGGGTACTGGCTCAGTTCAACACATGTACCATCTTGAAATGATTCCTTCCCATCCTTATCCTTCCATTCGATTGGCAGGCCTTCTAACTAATGAAGAGATTGATCGTGCTCGGGTTGGCCACACTACTCCTGGGACACTAGGAGACTGTCTTGAATTTGTCCAGGCTCAATTGTATGGTTTCTTAGCTAACATCTCTGGAACATTGGTAGCCTTCTTTATATTCCAAATCAATTTGCATCATGACCCACATCATCATCTTTTATTTTCTATGTTTTGCCCTTTGTGAAAATGTCTAAATGTTGCATTTTTAGGCTTCATCTTCTAGAGATAAGCGTCTTTCTCCTAACAATGCTGGTGGAACTTCTAGTTCTTTTATGGAGACATTTCCCATTTTTCAGCATGGCAATATAAGGTAATGAATCTTGATGGATTTTTCAGGTTTGTGGATCTAGACCAGTCGGAGTATACCCCAAATGTCCCTTGGATTGACCTGGTACACTTCCAAATCTTTTAGTCTCCTGTCTCATTTTTGTCCATTAAGTTATTTATGAACTTGCGGCCTTATGGTCCATGTAGGTGTTGATCTTGTGGAAGAAAGCATGCGGATGATTGGAGGCTTGCAGCTGGTGGCACACGCAATCTTCCCAATCTGTGTTCAATTAAGTGAATTTGGTAAAGGATGATGCTTCCTTAATGATTTTTTTCTTGAAATTCATAGTAATGAACTTAACACCTGTCTCTGGTGATTTTTCAAAACAATCAAATGGCAACTGCTAAGGCCAACACAAGATCCTTGGAAGAGAGAATCAAAAACCTTGAATTTCAAAACTGGCAACAAGAATCTCGGTTTTATGCAAGTCAAGAAGGAGACACAGACGGTGGTTCCTCTAAGGGTGGGTCTAGAAGATCCACTCGCAGGCGGACTCGAAGTTCGAATGATGCTTGACTTGTATTTTAATTTCCCTGCAAAAGACAAAATATTCCTTAGTCAGACAATTTGTATTAATTTCCACTTTTACATCCTTGTCCTTGGATGGCTTTTAGCCTTGTTGAAACTTAGATGAGACAAGTTTAGAATTCACCTGATGAATCTTTATAGTGTACAATTTGAACTTATCTGACCACTTCTATTGTGATTTGTACTCACCTTAATGAGGCAGAGCCGAATGCCCCTAGTTTGAAAACTTATGCATGATGATTTTTTTTTTGAAAAAAAGTTTTTTTGTGTGTGGGGGGGGGGGGGGGGGGAAGAGATGATTGATTTGATTTGTTTTAGAAAGGGCGATAAGACATGGCAGAATGCCCTTAGTTTAGAAAATGAATGCACAATTTTGAAAAAAATTTGAGTTGGGCAATTTGCTCTTCTTTTTTTCAAACAAATGATGAAGATGATGATTTTTTTTTTTTTTTGGGAAAAATGGACAAGGTATGGCCAAATCCCCCAGTTTGACAATCAATGTGAATTTTTGTGAAACTTTATGGCACAATTACTTTTGGAATGAAGAATGGGGCTAAAACGAACCAAAAATGTGCCCAAAAACACAAAATAAGTTGGAATGCCCTCAAGAGGAATGGGTGCCAACCCAACTTTGCCTCAACTTTTTGCATCTTTTAATGCATTTTCCTTTCTTTTTTTTTTGTCCTTTAAAAAATATTTTTTATCCGTTCTAGACTATGAAACACTTTCCCAGTTAGCTTCAAACTCTCTAAAATTTTTTAAACATGGTTGAGACTAAGAAAGCCTATCTTAACATTAAACTTGCAAACAAATCTCTGCATCAAAGCTATCAAGAAACAACAATCCCATACAAGAATTATTCATGGCCAACAATCAAAATCTTCCTCATTCAATCACTAATGTTATCAACAGATGGGTTCGTAGCTTTGACTTTTGTCACCAAGACCAATTTCGTTGCCTACAAGCTAGAGGGGATCAAGGCTCTAAGGAATGTTAAGATCAAGTGGGATTTTATCTGTGCCATCGTGAAGTTCTAGGATACTGAAGACCATGTATTCCAGTTTAACACTAATAAACTTAGTCCTACAATCGAAGAATTTTCTGCTATTCGGTTATGAGCTTGGCAAAAAATCTGTTGCAATTTCTTGTAATACCAAGCATAGGGAGATTTTATCTGACGCCCTGGGCCTTTATACTTCAATTACTAGTAGCATGATTGAAGGCCACATGGTGAATCTTTACGCAGTTGTTACGAGGCTTATTGATAAACCTACTCTTGGGTTGTCTGACAACATGCAGAAAAATTTTGGCTTAGCTCTTTGCTTCATAGGAAAATTCTTGCTTTGCTTTGGAAGACCTGGCTTTGTTGATGCTCAAGCCATAGGTATTGTGAGTCAAGTTAAGGATGGCGATAATCCAGCTTCTTTGATCTTGGCAGAAACTCTTTTAGGGCTAGACTCTGTATTTCTTGGTGTAAAATCACAACAATTCCTCGAGAGTCCCTTGACTTTGCAGATATGGTTGATGGAAAGACTTGACATAATTGCTACACCTGCAGTTACCAACTACGGTCCTAGCAATTTACCTAGCTGGGTTGCCCTGAATATCAAGTGTCAGACTAAAAGCGACTGGGTGAAATTTTTGGACAAGAAATCCAATATCTCAAATCGATGGGATTGTTATTGGTGGAAGTGCCCACATCCTTTGTTGCGATCTCCAAGATCAGATCATATCTTCTTGGTTGGTTTAAGGAGGTGCTTTCTCACTCCCAAGTGCAGGAGATCGTAGCAATATAATTCTTGGAGTACCGAGGTTGAACCACAAGAAGCAGGGTAAATTCAAAGACAATATAATTAAACAGCAATTTGGGTGAAGAAGAAAAGTAATTTTACTAGGTGATTGTTAACAAGAATAATAATAAAATTTGATTTAAATCAATAATGTAAATACTAGGCCCATTTTACCATATTTTGGTCAGTATTTATGTGTTTTACACACTTTGCCCATTTTGTGCCTCAATGCCATGCCATGCACATAGTAGGCACACACTAGGCCCCTCTAGGCACGCCCAATGCATCTCATGTTGCACACACATGCATCAGCTTATGCACACACATGCACACACATGCACAGTTACTTATTTTCATGCATTGTGTTTATGTTTACATGTTTTATCTGTTTTGTGTTTGTTATGCTCTGTTTTAGGTTGTTTTACCCCTGTTTTGGACTAACTTGAATCTAATCAAGTTTTGTAGTCTGTTATTTTTTGTTTTGCAAGAAAGTAATGCTGTTCTGGGAAGTTCAAGTTCTACCTCCCATACCTACGATGAATAGCTAGACAGCATCATGGCTGCACTTCAAGAAATTAATACCAAAATATTTGGACTAGCAACCATCATGCACTCCCAGCACATTCGCTTCGACACAAAGTTCACATCTCTCCAAACTTAGATGGACCAAATTCAACTGAAGCTAGAAGAACATGGAGACTAGCTATTCCATGACAAAAAGGGGGAGATGGTGTCATTGATAGGGGGAGTGTCATTGAAAGGGCGAGTGTAGTGATAAGGGAAGGAGAAGCCAGAAGTTGCTGCTTAGCTGCTTGTTGCTGCTTAGCTACTTAGTTGTTTTTACTGCTTTCTTTTAAAGCTTTCATACCCTGTTCTTATTTTCAGTCTATATTTAGTAGTTCTATTTACCTTACTGCTTTGTAGCATTTTTTTTGTACTTTTAAGATATTGATAAAATGTCTTAAGTACCTCACTCTTGTACCCTAATAGGATTTTGTATCCTAGATGCAAATACTTCGTGTATTTTGCATTGGTTGAGTGTTGGACATGCAATTGATCCGTGGGATTGTTCTTAATTACATTGCATGTTCGGACGAGCATTTACTAGCTAAATGTTCATTGTAGTCATTCTTTAATGACTGTTTTTGTTTGATCAAGAAATGCTTACATGTTTTATAATGTTTACAAACTTGATCGCACTTTACTTGCTCATGTACATACCTTGTGTTTAACTTGTCATAAGCTTAATGAAAGTTTTGTTTGTGTGCAAGTGTTTTAGGTTACAGGTATATACGTGCAAGTGCTTCATAGCTTCTAGATTAGGTGTGGGTGAGTTTTGCATTGTTGCCAAACTCACGTTTAAGTCTAGAGTCTATTTTAGGGGTTTTGTCATTGAATAGCCAAAGGGGGAGATTGTAAAGCTGTAATTTACAACTATGTGTTATGTTGGCTTTCATTCTGTGCCAAATTTGATTGTAATTTCATTCAATCTTTTGTACCCTGTATTTAATGTGAGATTTGATTGTAAGGGTTGTGTGATAGAGAAAGAGAGTGTGAAGACTCAAGCAATTGAAGACTGAGGAGTTCTCGCGGATAGCTCGTGACTAAGCATCCCGCGAAGTGAGCCATGTGCCCTGCACATGACTGGAATGCGAAGAGTCAGGACAGATGGCGACAGCTATGTTTCGCGAGTAGCTAGCGAGTAAGGCCTTCCCGCAAGACATTCTATTTTGCCAGGCTGTACTATCTGATACACACTTTTTGTACCCATACTATATATACCCACATTACCCACAAATGTTGAGGAGTGCTTCTAAGAGAAAACCCTAGCCAAACACCTTGAGAGTTAGAGATTGTTATACCCACAATCCTCTACACATTTGCTTGTGAAATTTCCTCTACTCCTACCTCTCCATTTCTATACCATTGAGAGGTTGATAGCTCAAACACTTACCACACCCTTTCAGAGTGTCAAGTGAGGTTTTGGTGCTGTTAGGAAGCATTGGAAGAAGCCAAGGATGGCAGATGCAACATGAAGCTTGTTGCGGGATCCGGAGAGCTAGACAAGACACAGTTTCGAGAAGCCTTGTTGGAGTAAAAGCTTGGAGGGCTTAGGTACATCGGGTAGATTAGGCTTAGAGGGTCTCTTGCTAACCCATGTATCCCAACTGATTGTCTAGTGGATCGATTACTGCTTGGAGGGCGGCGGAGAGTTTTTTCGCCGAGTTTTTCGGTTTCCTCTTCGATAACACATCAGTGTATTATCTTGTGTTTGCATCTTTCTTCCCTACTCTTTTACATTCCATTTTACTGCTGTGTTGCTATAATTATGTATTAGAGTAGCATATTTTTTTATTCACTCGCATTTACACTATTCCGCACTTAGTATTAAGTTAGTGTAAAATCTATCGAGCCATAATTTTAATTTGGGGGTCTAAACAGCTCTAGTGTTTTCAACACTTTTTCAAGCTTTCAGAAAGTATGGAAGAACTAATACATGAAAAGAAATCTAATTAAACAATCAAATATGTTGTTGATAAAATTCTAGAAAGAATCACATTGAATATTCATACCGTATAGAAGAAACATGACCCCTAACCCTAACAAAGAGTTTAGGCTGCCATTAGAGAAAGGAAAATACAAGGTTTTCTCTACAAAATTTGTTCTGCCCAGCCTCCATTCAAAACCCTAACATAAAAAAGTGTCCAAAGAAAATGAAACTTTTACTATTTTAATTTTTGTCCAGGTTTAAAGTAGTAAATTGTGTATTAATTAGTCTTCAAAAATTGTGAATTTTGAAAAACTCAAAACTAAAAAGTTGTAGATATTCAAGTCATGGTTCCAACTCATCTAGCCTTGTGTCAATTGGATTTTTGAGGAGAGAGATACGCCCAAAATACTGATTAGTGCTCAAATCTAATTTTTCCTTTTCAAATTCTACCTCTTTGATTTCTTTCCTTATTTGAAGCTTCCAAACATGGTAGAAGATGCAAGCCCTCCAGCTACAACTCCTTATACATTTAAGCATAGTCCTTTAGCTCCTCTTTAATTCTAGTTTGGCCTCCATTCTCTCATAGAATCTTGTAAACTTATCTTTTTCACATGATTTCCTGAAAGTAGAAAATTACACGCAATGAATGACATCTTATTCAAGAAATTATGTAAAGATAAATAATAGGAACTAATGCAAATCATGGCTTAGTTATACAAATTAAGCATAGTAATAAGAAGATAATGCCCACATAAATATATAACAAGTATACATTTTAAAGCATTATCACCCCCCTCAACTTAAATCTTGCTAGTCCCTAGCAATCCACAAAGCACCCATGTCTACTAAAAGTGAATTATTAAAACTAAAATACAAGCCACTTTCGTAGGCTACACGACTGCACTTTCCATGTGCAACAAGTCTTTGAACCCCTAGGTCATCCCTAGTGGACAAGTTTACTCTCGTGAAGGTTTGCAGTGGCTCTACCCACAATATCAAAGGTTTCCTAAAAATTCATGTAGCAAATGTTAGTCTACTTTATCATTATATCATACAAATGAACTTTCAATTTTGAGTTGGGATACTATTTATCATATTAAAGAGTTTTCACTAGCTTCACTTTTGGAGTGTGTGTGTGTACATAGCCCATCCAATCAAAACAGCATTTCCAAACATGCATAGACCAAGAATAATCTAGATTAGAGCCTCTACTCCAAAACCTCTCTTAAGTCATCCACACTCTGAAAGAACACATAGAAGTAATGGCTTTTTTTTTTTCTTTTTCTCTCTTCAAATCACATGTGAACAAAAAGGAAAGAAGAAGTTTTAAGAATATCACATGTGTAAACAAAAACAGCCACTAAAACAACAGAAAAAAATCTCTTGGAATGGATGTTGAATTCCTAGAAACATGAGGTTAATACCATTCTCATCCCTAGTTTTTATTCCAAACATATACCAGCCATGCACCTTTAGGATCAAGTAGGACTTTAATGATGGTGACAATGATTAATGTAAAGTTAGGTTGAATATTTGTTTAGCTGGTGACAAAAAATTGGTGGTCTTAAGCTCTCATCTCCTAAAATTCCACATAAACCAGCATGCCTAAGGACAAAAATAAGTAGGATTATGGTATATCTCCCCATAATGTTTCCAGCAGTCAACCAAAAAATGTAGAGATCTTTTACAAAAGTTGAAGCATATAAGAGAAATTTAAGAGTTCAAACAAAGATATACTCTAAAAAGTAAGGCTCGAGAACTCTCCATATGGGTTAAGTTTCAACTTATATCTAGCTTGTTCATGATTCATGCATATCCAACATCCTACCTTCCACTAACCCAGCTATTGTGCTCAAAAGTTTCCAATTGTGCTTTTCATAAAAGAGTCTTAATATAGCAAATAATATAACCAACTCAGTATTATTTATTCCATCACATGATATAAAAATAAAACTTATAGCTCTTCTACATTCAAATTCAAGGTTTTTTTTTTTTTAATTGAAAAGTTGCAACCAAAAAGAAAGAAAGAAAAACAAAATCATGCAAGGTGCAGCAAAATGTGTAAACCTCTCCCTCCAACTAATATATTACATTGTCCTCAATGTATCAAAGCCAAAATAAATTCAAGTATAAAGGGAAGAAGTTACCTTAAGCATTTAAATTCTTTTTTTTTTTCTTTTTCTTTTTTTTTAATTTCTTTCACACCTGCAAATGTTAGCTCACCCAAAAAAAAAAATTAAAAAAATTAAAAAATTAAAACAAATATTGTACAATTTCATAAGACTCTTTCAAAGTTCACTTAGCATCCCAATAGGCAGGGATCTCCAGTAACATAGTCTCCTCCTCTAGTATAACTCCCCCTAAGTATGGTTTTAACCTTTGTCCGTTTACTTTCAAAATCCTACCATCTCTAGAGCCCTCAACTACTACAACTCCATGATTAAACACTTCTCTTACAATGAAAGGGCCATCCCACCTAGGTTTTAACTTACCTGGGCCTAAATATGCATATTTAAGACCATCGGGTAGTGGCTTAAGCTCCAACTGTGGTGTCTCTTCACTTGAATGCACGAAATTTTTTTCATTTTCTAGTAGCTCCTTAAAGCAAGGCTTCCATCTTTTATTAATTGCCATCATATGTTGTTCTTCCAAAACCTGTAAGGAATCCAAAAAAGAAAAATTTTCAGATACATGTATATCACATTCTAAATCATAAGAACCAACAAAATTATAAAGAAGAGTTTCAAGAGGACCAAAAAAACAATTCTTATTAAACTCTTCTTGAACCACCGCCTCAATGAGGTTCACATAAGCATAGTCATCATTCTCATGTGGTTGTTTAGCCACATGAAATATGTTTAGCTCCAAAGTCATGGAACCAAAAGTGAGTTGCATTCTTCCATTCCTGCAATTAATTAAAGTATTAGTTGTGGCAAGAAAAGGTCTACCCAAAATAATAGGAGTATGAACACTAGGATGTAAAACAGGTTGGTAATCTAGAACAATAAAATCAATTGGATAATAAAATTGTTCAATTTTCATCAACACATCCTCAACAATCCCTTTCGGCTCCCTTACAAAGCGGTTAGCCAACTGTAAAGTTATTGAATTATGTTTTAACTCACCAAGTCCAAGTTTTTGATATTCACTGAAAGGGATCAAATTAACACTTGCCCCAAGATCTAGCAATGCATGCTTCATGATATAATCTCTAATAGTACAAGAGATTGTTGGACAACCTGGATCCTTATACTTTGGTGGGGTCTTATGTTGGATAACTGCACTTACCTGTTCTGTTAGGAATGCAGTCTTCTTCACATGATGCTTTCTCTTGATGGTGCATAGGTCCTTAATTACCTTGGCATATGCAGGCACTTCCTTGATAACATGTAATAATGGCAAATTTATCTTGACTTGATGCAAATGCTCTAATATCTCAGATGTGATGTCCAATTTCTTAGGTAATTTTAAGGGCTTGTGGAAATGGTGGAGGGATTGGGCATTGTTCAATTTCATGAAATTCAAGTGACTCAATTTCATCCTTCTCTTTTTCAACTGAAGTCCCCTTAGATTTCTTAGTTACTAAAGTAGAACTTTTATTAATCTTTTTATCACTCCTCAAAATGGTCACAACTTTTACTTCCTCATGTTTATCCTTAAAGCCAATTTTTAGATTCTTTTTCATGGGATTGGGTTGAGTTTGGGAAGGAAGCTTCCCTCTCTCTATCCCACTAAATGAATTTGTAAGCCTAGTTTTATGACTCTTGGTCTCTCTTACCTCTTCGTTAGCCTAGTTAGCATGGATTCAAACTTTTGATTTTGCTCACTTTGCCTTTGAATGAAAATACTAAGTGCATCCTCCAAGGAAGGTGTAGTCCATGTGTTAGAGTTTTCAGCAATCACATTAAGATAATCCATTGCATCTTCATTTTTTTTTTTTTTGGTAAAAAGTCCCCTCCATATGAGAGTTGAACAAATTGTCGGTCCCTAGGTGTAAGTCCTTCATTAAAATAGCTAACCAACCTCCAATCTTCATACCCATAATTTAGGCAGAAATTGAAAAGATCTTTGTACCTTTCCTAAGTTTGGTATAAGGTCTCATTTTCTCCTTAGACAAAACTAGATATCCTTCTTTTTACTTGTTGGACTTTGTGGGGAGGAAAATTTCTTAAAAAACTCTTGGGCCGTTTCCCCCCAATTACCTATAGACCTGGGTTTCAAGGTGTAAAGCCAAGTTCTTGCCTTATCCTTAAGAGAAAAAGGAAAGAAACGTAACTTAGCAGTCTCAATATCATTTTGTGCATAGAAACTACTTATTACCTCTTCAAAAGCTCTAACATGGACATAAGGATTTTCATTTTCTTGTCCCCTAAAGTCAGGAAGTATTGCTAATAAACCTTGTTTCAGTTCTACATGTGGTGCATTAGGTGGAAACATGATGCATAAAGGAACAAAATTTTGTGTGGGATGTAATAGTTCATACATAGTTCTTCTATTCTCCTCATGATTATTACGTGTTTCATCAACCATGATTGATGAAGAATGTGAAGGTGATGGTGTGTCAAAAAGATTACCAAAGTAAGTTTCAAAATTTTCTAATCTGCCTCTCTTGTTTCTAACCAAAATGCTCATGCAACAATGAATGCACAATCAAATAAAATAAATTAAAAACAACTAGAAAAATAAAAACAAAAAAAGAGGAAAAAAATGGAACGAAGTTACCATTAGAAGAATTTCCAATAGCTATGCCTTGCTCAAAAAAAAAAAAAAAAAAAAAATTGCCTCATAATATGCAGTAGCTCCTCGGCAACTCCGCCAAAATTGCTTGCTCACTCCCAAGTGCAAGATATTGTAGCAATTCAGAGTACCGAGGTTACAATATAATTAAAAAACAATTTGGGTGAAGAAGAAAAGTACTTTTGCAAGGTAATTGTTAACAATAATAATAATAATAACTGGTTTAAATCAATAATGTAAATACTAGGGCATCGGGGTATTTCCTTATATCGATATGAAATTCTTTGTAATCTAAGAAATTATATATTTCATAATTGATTGTTCTTATACAATTAAATACTTATGATTCGGTTGAATTGAGACAATTCAAGAACACATAATAACCTAGATTAATAATGTAGTTAGAAAGGTTTTCAGAAAAACTCATTTACTTTAAAACCTGATTTCTATTTGAAACTATTAGAAATTCATCTAAACAATAAGAAAAACATGATTGAACTTATTGAAAGTATGGAAGAACTAATACATCAAAAGAAATCTAATTGAATAATCAAATATGTTATTGATAAAATTCTAGAAATAATCACATTGAATATTTATACTATATAGAAGAAACATAACCCCTAGCCCTAGCAAAGAGTTTAGGTAGCCATTAGAGAAAGGAAAATACAAGGTTTTCTCCACCAAAATTCGTTCTGCCCAGCCTCCATTCAAAACCCTAACGTAAAAAAGTGTCCAAAGAAAATAAAACTTTTACTATTTTAATTTTCGTCCAGGTTTACAGCAGTAACTTGTGAGTTAATTTCAGCATTCAAAAGTTGAGAATTTTAAAAAACTCAAAACTGGAAAGTTGTATATATTTAAGTCACGGTTCCAACCCATATGGTCTTGTATCAATTGTATTTTCAAGGAGAGAGATATGTCCAAAATACTGATCAGTGCTCAAATCTGATTTTTCCTTTTCAGATTCTACCTCTTTGATTTCTTTCCTTATTTGAAACTTTCAAACATGGTAGATGACCCAAGCACTCCAGCTGCAACTCCTTAGACATTTAAGCATGGTCCTTTCGCTCCTCTTTAATTCTAGTTTTGTCTCCATTCTCTCACAGACTCTTGTAAACTCATCTTTTTCACATGATTTCTTGAAAGTAGAAAATTACATGCAATAAAATGATATCTTATTCAAGAAAATATGTAAAGATAAATAATAGGGACTAATGCAAATCATGACTTAGTTATACAAATTAAGTATAGTAATAAGGAGATAATGCCCACATAAATATCTAATAAGTATACATTTTAAGGCATTATCAGGAAGGCAACTTTCTATAAGGCTGATAGACTCTTGAGATAATTCCAGTATGAGCGAGGGATGTTTGGTGGTAGAGGAAGAAAACCTTTTATTCTTGTGGACACAACTCCTACTTGTGTAATGAACATGCTGTTGGGCTTGGACGGCTAACCAAGTGGATCAATCTTTTGTTAAGGTTTACTCCCACAGGATGACCGTGGAATACTCTAACTGGCTAGTGAGAAAGATTAGGGATAAGGAGATTGACATGGCTTCTTTCAGAAAACAATTTCTTGAAGATAACCAAGGCAAGCAAGGGGATAACAACTATGAGTTCAAAAGGAGAGACAAAGATGACGAGGTACTTACTACAGATGGAACTAATGGACAATCAAAGAAGAAAAAGCTGAAGAAGACCTGATTCTTTTATTTTTTTTTTGGCTTTGAACACGTTTATTTAAAAAGTTAGTTTGAAACTTTAGCATTAGGAATTATTTAGGACTTTCAGATTTTGGGTTCTGTTGAGGGTTTAGTTTGTTTAGGATTTGATTATATGTTCAAGGTTTGGTTTTATGTTTAGGGTTTGGTTTATGTAATGGTATGGTTTGTGTTAATGGAATGGTTAAATCTTGGCAATTTTTTTTTTCTTTGATGGGTAAATGGTGGGTTTGGGTAAGTTGTGACAGACCAATATATGGTTGCCTACATACCTCCTTGGTAGAAGGATCAGGTCATCATGTAGTTCATTTTATTTGCCTTAATTTTTGTCTAGGCTGCCCTTTCGGGTTTTCAACCTAGCAGGCCCTCTCACTTTTTTTTTTTTTTTTTTAACTCTCCTTTTACATAGATCACCCTTTCGGGTTTTCAACCTACCATTTTCAGCCTTAATTTTTGCCTAGGCCGGCCTTCTGGGTTTTCAACCTAGTAGGCCATTTTTTTTTAGGAACCTAGGAAAGAAAATGACATAATCTACAACCACTTTAGACATGGTCATTTCCTAGACTACCACCTCAGATGTGTTATTTCTTCAACTAATCCATATTAGTCAGCTTAGTAAAAGGGTTTGCATCTAAGTCCATTAACTTTACTGCTCCCTAGAGTATATCTATTTGATGAAATATGGACTTGCCTAATTCTACTCGAATTTTGTTAGGATTAGTGCCCTTAAATTCTATTGTATGATGCTATGTATGATATTATGTACGACATTATATATGATTTAATGTTGTGATTAATAAAGTTGTTTTTATTATTATCTAAAATAATGGTAACATGAATATTTGGATATTATCATATAGTTCATGAGGTGCATAGTATGTGATTTATGTGATTTAGTCACAGAAGATATAAGTCACAAGTTCTTTGTAAACTCAAAATTTCAGTTTGTAGTCAATGATGAAATTGAGCATTTCATCTGCGAAGATTATAACATATCAACTAAGATGATTTGTTTTGATCGTGGAAGTGGAGACTTCTAGTTGATATATTGATATATTGATATGTTTTAAGAGTTAAGACATATTGAACTGGACTGCTGTGAGATTTATTATTCTCCTAACGATTGTCAAATGAATAATAAATCTCACGACTTCTATTTACATGAACTCTTAATCCTGAGAGATTAATGGACCTGATCATGAAGTGTAGGTTGCTTTGATATATCAAGAGTGAGATCTAAAGTCATGATCAAAACCTCAGTATATTGGGTAGCCACATTTAGTGTTGATGGAATATATATTCTCAAGATGGAATTCATAATCTCTTAACGGAGATATAAAATATTTCCTTTAGATAAATTTAATTGGTTTGGTTATTCAGAATGTTAGGCCTAACTACTTTAGTAAGCAGTTACTAAAGTATATATTTATGAAATTGGATCTCATAAATAAATGATGAATAACTTAAAGGATTAAACCGGCTACTCAATGATTAAAATGTAGTAATCTTCAAAGTGGCAGTCTACATTTATGACTTTGTATTACTACGAATATTTTATGAAGGGGTTTCATGTACAATAAAGTCTTGAGATATAATTTATTAATAAGGCCTAGAGTGCAATTATATTTATATAGTGGTATTAAATATAATAAATGGTAACTTTGGATTTGTCAAGAGTTGAGAGAAAAGCCTAAGGCCCATTGGAGCTAGTGTCTTATTTGTTTCCCTTTGGTCCCACTTCAAGCCACATACTAAAGCCTAATTGGAATGGTCTAAAAGGCTAGCCCAATTAGATAATCAGTTATAAGGAGAGAAACATACAAAAAAAAAAATTTTTAAAAAGAGAGAATGAAATGTTTTGTATGTGAGTGTTAGACACTCTCTAATTCTCCCTTGAACACATTTATAGAAACTGATTGAGAGGCCACACTTCTTGGGGCACAAGTGGAATTGGAGTGAAGATTAAAAGTATTCACAAGTACTTCTAATCTTTGGTTTTGAATTTCACCGCACCAAGGCACACTCTCTTGTTCTTATATTTAGAAGTTTACATAGTACATGTTATCTATTGTGAATGAAGTAGATCCGTTAATTTTTCGCTACATATGTTTTGTATGCAATACAAACATGTGTTTTTCCAACAAATTTCCCATTTTTTTCCTTGAATCAGGGCTCAAATCTCCTTCGGCATTAAATCTCCTGTTTTCAAATCCCTAGCTCTTACTTTCTTGTCAAAGGCTTTTCTAAGTCGCCTTTGGTAACCTTGAATATGATACAAGGCCTTGACTCTCTTCTCATTCATCGTGCATAACTGGTCATACCTACTCTGTAGCAGATCTACTTTGGGGATTTTACTCTCCAATATTGTTCTCAATGAACGAACACCCATTTCAATGGGAAGGACTGCCTTCATCCCATACACCAATGAATAAGGAGTGGCTCCCGTGGATGACCGAATTGATGTCCTGTACCCCTAAAGTGCATAGGGTAATTGTAGATGCCAATACTTATAGTTCTTTGCACTTTTCTTCAAGATCTGCCCTATGTTCTTGTTTACAGCATCGATTGCTCCATCGGTCTGAGGACGGTAGGATGAGGATAGTGTTGAATATTGAACTATCGAAGTAGCTTTTCTGTTTCTCCCTTGAAGTGTAGCCTATTGTCTGAGATAATTTCATGCAGTACCCATATCTGTAAATGATATTAGTTTGAATAAACTGAGCAACTTTCTTCGAGTTCAACACCTTATACGAGGCAACTTCTACCCATTTAGTGAAATAATCAATAGCTACCAGTATGAATTCATGGCCATTTGATGTCATTGGTTGAATCTTCCCAATAATATCTATCCCCTATGTAGAGAATGGCCAGGGTGAAGTCATGGTATGTAATGGCATTGGTGGCATGTGCTCCAGATCTCCATGGACTTGGCATTGATGACATTTTTGAACATGAGCTGCGCAGTTTGCTTCCATAGTAGTCTAGTAATAACCCTGTCTCATTATCTTCCATGATAGCATGTGTGCATTCATATGTGGCCCATAACTTGACTCATGGACCTCCTCAATTTTTTGTTGTGCTTCCTTGGCAGTCACACAAATGAGATGAATTCCATCATATGATCTTCTATATAGCTTTTCACTTAAAACAATGTAATTAATGGATAACCTTCTGATAGTCAATTGATGATTCCTATCCGCAAACTTCGGGTGCGTCCCATCCTTGAGGTACTGTAAGATGTCTGAATACCATTCACCTTCCTCATTTATTTCCCCATTTCCTTCTATTAACACACAATAGGCCGACTCTTCTTTTTGTTCCACCAGTATCAGCCGAGCTTGGTCTTCCTTGGGCCCATCCATCATGGATGCCATTGTTGTTAAAGCATCAGCAATTTGATTCTGTATTCTTGGCACATACTAGTATTGAATCTTTCAAAACTTCAATGTCAATTTCTAAAAACATTCATGATAAGGCACTAACTTTTCTTCCTTAATCTTCCACCTGTTCTGAATCTGAGAAATTATCGGGGCTGAGTCACCATACACTTCCAACTCTTTCACCCTAAGATTAAGGGCTACTTGTAACCCTATAGTGTAAGCTTCATATTCAGTGGCATTATTAGTGGTAGGAAAGTTGAGCCTACTAGAGAATGGGATGTGTGTCCCTTTTGGAGAAATTAGGAGAATTCCAATCCCACTTCCATTCTGATTATTTGCTTCATCAAAATACATCTTCCATGGTTCTAACTCTATCCCTATGATATCCTCATCCAGAAATTCCTCTTGGATTTCTTTGGCTTCTTCGGGTGAGCAATGGGCTAAGTGATCGACAGTTGCTCTTCCTTTTACAGACTTCTGTGTCACATATTTAATATCAAATTTTGACAAAAGCAGAACCCATTTAGCTGTCTTCCTATCTTGCACCAGCTTCTCCATTAGATATTTCAAAGGATCCATTCTTGTAATCAACAAAACCTTGAAAGCAAGCATATAATGTCTGAACTTTCAGGTAGCCCATACAAGCACTACGCAAGTCTTCTCAAGTGCTATATACTTCTTTTCATAAGCCAACATCTTTTTGCTAATATAATAAATTGCATTTTCATTTCTAAACTACTCTAGATATTGGGCAAGCAAAGCCCCCATTGATGTATCTGTGGTTGTGAGATATAGCAATAATGGCTTTTTAGGTACTAATGGAACTAGTATCAGTGGCTTCATCAAATAACTTTTAATCTTCTCAAAGGCTTTTTGGCATTGTTCATTCCACACCGTGGGAACTTCTTTCTTGAACAATCAAAAAAGTGGTTCACATGTCATGGTGAGCTGGGCTATGAACCTACTTATGTATTATATCCTCCCTAAAAACCCTTAGATCTCCTTCTCAGTCCTTAGGGGCTTTATCTCTACAACTGCCTTGATCTTCTCAGGATCCACTTCAATTCCTCTCTAACTTACCATAAACCCCAACAATTTTCCAACTGTCATGTCGAAAGTGCACTTCTTCGGATTCAACCGCAATTTATAAAATCGGATTCTCTCGAAGAACTTCTATAAATCCGGTATGTGCACTTCATAGTCTATGGACTTCACTATCATGTCTTCCACATAAACTTATACTTCCTTATGTATCAAATCATGCAACAGAGTAGTGGCTGCCCATTGGTAAGTGGCACCAGCATTCTTAAGGCTAAATGGCATTACCTTGTAGCAATATGTCCCCCATGGAGTAATGAAGGATGTCTTTTCCATATCTTCTAGAGCCATCTTTATCTGATTGTATCCTGAAAAGCCATCCATGAATGATAGCAATGCATGTCCCATCGTATTATCAACCAAGATATCAATATGAGGCAAGGGAAAGTCATCCTTCGGGATGGCCTTATTAAGGTCTCTAAAGTCTACGCACTTTCTCACTTTCCTAACATTCTTCGGTACCGAAACCACATTAGCTAACAATTCTAGGTAGTTTACCACCCTTAAGAATCCCGCATTGTACTATTTCTCAACTTCTTCTTTGATCTTGAAAGTCCACTCTAGCTTCATCCTTCTTGCCTTCATCCTTCTCAGCTTTTGCTTGACTGGCTTTATGGTTGGGTTTGTTGGAATGCAATGTTGCACTATATCTGTATCAATCCCAGGCATATCCTCGTATGACCATGCAAATGCCTCTTTGAACTCCTTCAGTAGTATGACTAATACATCCTTCTAAGAGGAGGTTAAGGTATTACCAATTTGGACCATCTTAGGTTCATTATCAACTCCCAAGTAAATAGATTGGGTTTCTTCTTTTATGGGTTCTACATGTCCTAGTTTTAATTCCTCATTTTTAAAAGTTTCTTTACTAATTTCCAAAATAAAAACATTCAAAGCCAACAAATAAGGAGAATTAGAAATCATATTATAAGGAGTAGAGTTCTTAATAGACTCAACAGGAATGGACATAGAAATATGATCACAAACAAACTCAATAGGAATAACAATACCAGCAGAGATAGACTCAATAAGGACAGAAACAATGTTTTTGGCAGGAGTGAATGGCTCGATGGTCTTGATCTTCTCCAAAGGGTCTTCCATGGGGTGGGCAGCTCCCTCCCATGCCCAGTTCTTCAACTCAGTTATGGCTTCGACAATGGCAGCTGGCTCCTAGTGAGTTCCTTCTTCCTTTAGCATCAGCACTCTAGGGTCTTCATCCATATAATCTGTGCTTTTACCATTAACTTCCATGTCTGTGGGCTAGTCAAATGCATAGCCATCCAGACACTCTATACTATCCATCCACTCCACAAATAAATCGTACTTCCCTTTATTGCTTAGGCGAACATATTGGGGGAGGTATTCTGATTTTCTCCCTTCCATTCTCTTATCTTCATCTTCAAAATCCTCCAAGGTTAAGTTTCTGAAGCTATGAATCATTAGCATTTTGTCCAATGCCACCAATCTTGCATCTATGTCATCTTCTTCATCAGTGTATGCAGTCAGTGAGCCAAATTTTGAATCATGGAATGAGCCAAGCTCAAGATTCTCCCTACCTTGCTTATCATATAGGGGGCCTGATTTTGAACTGGCATCTGTAATGCAACTCCACTTCGAAGGTCACCCATAAGGGTATTCATCATAGTCTTCACCTGCAATTTCTACATCATCCTCTATATCTCCATCCCTAGCTTCTGCATCATCCTGTCTCCATCATAGTAGTCCACATCGTCATCAAAATTGTCTTCATAGAAGGCTCCCACATCTTCATCCTCTCTATCACTAGGGGGTCACCCTTATCATTGCCACTATCTTGGCTATCATAGTCTTCACTATTACTTCTTTCACCATTATTATCGTCACTGCTATTGTCTCCACCGTCATTGTCTCCACTGTTATCACTGTTGCTATCGCCACTATTGTTATCTTTGTTGTCGCTACCTTTGTTGTCATCACTAAGGGATTCTCCCCCTTCATCACTTTGATTATCCGTCCTTGCTTCATATGGGTTCTTCAATGCATGTTAGCAAGCCTTCTAGTATTCTTTCTCTTCTATGTTGAAGCTATCATCTCCCAACAGTGTAGTCATTGTATCAGGATCAATGTAATTTTCCCAATCAATCGAAACCCAATTTCTATTTTCCTCCTTCAGTACTAGAAGCTTATTGTCACAATCAAAGAATAATTCAAATCCATGCACCATTGATTTTGACTTAGGATCATATCTCGGTTCAGGAAATCCCCAATAGCGCTGACTATCTCCAGCTTTGACAAACTTTCCATTCAGTGTAGGAGGGTAAGGCTACAAAGGTTCTGGGGGACTAGGAAGTCCCTTTGCTTTAGCCTTTGCGCGAGCCATCCTCCTCACTTTCATCTCTAATAAGTCATCATCTGTAGGTTTATAACCTAACCCAAAAGGTGGCGTGACCATTGGAATTGTCGAGACTCAAACAGTTGCCTCTTTCACAGTCTTCCCTAGGTTCATCCTTGGAAAATAACTCATCTTCGTCATCATTGCTACTACATTGTTATTACTGTAGGGATCAAAGTCCATAGAGATCTTTTCAACCTCTTCTTCCCTTTTTTCAAAAAAAGGCTTCTCAATCTTAAAGCCATCTAGGGTTACTGGCTCCTTCTCAAAACCGATAACAAAAATGGGTTTTGGTACAATTTAAGTGTCACCATAAATAGTAAATATAGCTCCTTTATGTGGAAACCAAACCTTTTGGTACAGGGATGAAGGCATAGCCTCTATGTCGTGGATCCATGGTCGCCCGAGGAGCATGTTGAAGCATGAAGCTATGTTTAATACTTTAAATTCCATTTTTTTGATCATTGGCCCTTTGGTGAGCTCCAGTGTCACAGTCCCTAAAACCTGCCTTCTACTGTTGTCATATTCTCTCACATGCTGATCAGACGGCACAAAATCTTCAATACTTAAGCTTAGGAAACTTGCGGTTTTTAAAGGACACACATTCAAAGCACTTCCATCATCTATTAAGACCATTGGAATCCTCTTGCCTTTGGCATCTACAGTAATGTGCAATGGGTCATTATGGCGCTTCCCCTTCTTAGTCAAATCTTTGTCAGAGTAGGAAATAGTCAACTCCCTACTTATAGACCCAATCATAGCATTCAAATCTTGAGAAGTAGTGGTTGTAGGGACTTGGATTTGATTGAGAAGGTCTACCAGATTTTGGGGTGCTTGTATAAGGCCACAAGCAAACCCCGTAAGAATATGTTGGCTTGCGTCTTCTGATTTTGCTTAAGGACCTCATCCTCTTCATTGGGTGTTTGTTAGGTTGCCTTGTTCAAGGCCTCTATCGGGTTGTCTGTCTCTAGATATGGGGGTTTGAAATGTCTCCCCCCTTGTGATGTGGGCAATTTTCGAAGGGTCATTTGATTTAGTGTTTTGGGTTAAAGTGTCTCCCCCATATATGGATGTAGGTTTATCTGATTGGGGTTTGAAGTGTCTCCCCCCATATGCGGATGTTAAGTAATTAGGGATTTCTACAATATCCTCATTCCGTATATCATATCCTGCTGCGGACGTCATGCCCATTAGCTCTTCCCAAGTCATCATAAAGCATTCGGGTAGGTAATAGATCAACTCAGATGGGTCCTCTTCTTCTTCCTCCTTAGAAATCAAACAATTTATCCTTGGTCCCCTTCCAAAATTACAGTTAGGCAAGGGGTTGTTGTAGATATTAGGCCTAGTAGGTGGTGCAATCACCTTGGTGTCTATTAAATTTTGAATTGCATAGCGAAGGTTATATCACCTGTTAATGCCGTGGCCTGGGCCTTGATGGTAGGCATGCCTTTTACTCACATCAAACTTTGCAGGTAATAGTTTTGGGACTGGTTTTGGGTTTAAGGGTTTTAGTAATCCTCTTGCTTTTAGCTTTTCAAATACTTGACTCATTGGCATATATAGTTCATGAAATTCCCTCCTAGGCCTTGGAGGTGGCCCTTGTGATATTTACATTAGGGCAATAAGTTGGTAGGGATCAGTTTTTTATATATTAGACACTTTTGCAGTTTTGAAGCTAGAAGGCCCAAAATTCATTTTATACTTAGGTGCATCCTCATTCTTTATGGTCCCATTATTTATTGCATCCTCAATCTAAGTACCAGTAGCAATTAAAGCTTTAAAATTTGGAAAGTATTGAGCAAACAAATATTTGTGGTATATAAGTAACAAGTTTTTTACAACCATAGTTAATTGCTTATCTTCATTCGGCCTTATAGACACTCGATTTTGCACCCATGATTTAATTAAGGAAGATGACTAGAATGACCATTCATGTACTTAAAATTCATGATTACATTACATGCATTAATTTGTTCATTCCATATCATAAAAATGATCTTGATGTTCTAATAGTTGCGACGGTATGCCCAGTTTCCAAATCAGACCGTCGGATCAAAAGATATTGCATGATCAAGTTGGCACGGTCAGCATGCATTATGTCTAGGTAGAGTCAACCACACGTGATTAAATTAAATTAATTCTGATTGGTTAAACAATTAAAATTAATTAAATGATTTTGTGATTGGTTGATAGTTAGTGTCAAAAATAAGATTGTTTGCATGGGAATAAAGGGGATAATTGGATAACAATAAAATTGCGGATAATCTATACTTTATCAAGATTTTTTTAGAGTATTTATCTACAAGATAATTGTTGCTGAAAAGACCTAAATTATCCAGAAAAGAGTTTAAATTTTAGAATATGGATTAAAAATGCATCTATGTGCAAGTCCAGGCTTAAAAAATCTCAAAAAAGGAGTCCAAAATGGACTAAAACTCGAAAGCGGGATTGGCACCCATTCGGCATTTTTGGAGTGCCGATTGGCACTTTCAAAGTGCCAAATGGCACACATTTGAGCCTCGGCCTGAGGCATTGGGATTACTTTAAAACACATCCTTTTCATTTTTTAGCGATAAGGACGCGTCCCAGTTAGTATTCTAATTATCTAAGCTATTTTTTCGAGCCTTCCAACCTCTATAAATAGAGACTGGATCTCAAAATTCAGGATACTTTTTCACACTCTTAGATTTCCCCTCTTTCTGACTCCCCTTTCGGGTATTTTCTCTCTTACATTAAAGAGGTTCTGTAGGCTTTAGTCTTAAGAATTTCTTCTTTGTAAGCAAGGATATTTAGGTTTCAAAGATAATTGCATAAATTTCTTTGACCCCTAAAATATTCTCTCAAGAAAAAGTGTACATCCATGCAAAAGGTAGTTTTTCTTTACTTTTTCTTCTTCTATCTCTTTTAATTTGGTGATGTATGAATAAATGTTTGTTTAGTTTTGATTTTAAATACTCTTATCATGTGTTGTCGATATTTTCTCTATTGGAATATGTTTTTGATGTTTTTATTGTCAAGATCTATTTTTTTGTTTCAAAAATCTGCTTGTTATCATATCTTTTTAAATCAAAAAATTGATTTGCACCTTCATTAGATGCAGATCTAAATTTAAAAAAAAAAAAAAAAAAAAACTGATTTGATTTCGAAATGAAAAAAGGGTCATAAGTAGTTTTGTTTCTTTTGTTTGATGCATGCAGTGTAGATTTATTTCATGAATATAGTCCTCTTCTAAAAAATCTTTTTCTTATTTTTTTTTTCATAAAAGAAAAACAAATCTGATTTTTTTTAATACAAACCAAAAACCAATTTTTCGAGTTCTCAAAAAAAGATATGATATCTTTTTTTAAAACAAAAAGACTTTGTTTTATTTAATAAACACAGATCTAACTTTTCTACTGTTAGGATTGGTGCCCTTAAATCCTATTGTAAGATGCTATGTATAATATTAAGTGTGACATTGTGTTTGACATTATGTATGACTTAATATTATGTTTAATAAATTTGTTTTATTATTATCTGAAATAATGGTAACATGAATATTCAGACATTATCATATAGTCCATGAGATGCATAGTATGTGATTTATGTGAAGAGTCACAGAAGATATAAATCACAAGTTCTTTGTAAACTCAGAATTATAGTTCGTAGTCGGTGATGAAATTGGGCATTTCATCTGCGAAGACTATAACATATCAACTACGATGATTTGTCTTGATCATGGAAGTGGAGACTTCTAGTTGATGTGTTAATATGTTTTAAGAGTTAAGACATATTGAACTGGACCGCTGTGAGATTTATTATTCTCCTAAAGACTGTCAAATGAATAATAAATCTCACGACTTGTATTTGCATGAACTCTTAATCCTGAGAGAATAATGAACCTGATCATGAGGTGTAGGTTGCTTTGATATATCAGGAGTGAGATCTACAGTTATGGTCAAAATCTCAGTATGTTGGGCAGCTACATTTAGTGTTAATGGAACATGTATTCTCAAGATGGAATTTATAGTCTCTTAACGGAGATATAAAATATTCCCTTGAGATAAGTTTAATGGGTTTGTTATTCAGAGAGTTAGGCCTAACCACTTTAGTAAGACTAAAGTATATATTTATGGAATTGGATTTCATAAATATATAATGAATAACATTAAAGGATTAAACCGGGTACTCAAGGACTAAGATGTAGTAATTTACAAAGTGGCAGTCTACATTAATGACTTTGTATTACTACGAATATTTTATGAAGGGGTTGCATGTATAATAAAGTCTTGGGATATAATTTATAGATAAGACCTAGAGTGCAACTATTTTTATATAGTGGTATTAAAAATAGTTAATGGTAACTTTGGACTTGTTAAGAGTTGACAGAAAAGCCCAAGGTCCATTGGAGCTAGTGTCTTATTGGTCCCTTTTGGTCCCACTCCAAGCCACACACTTAAGCCCAATTGGTAAGGCCCAAAAGGCCGGCCCAATTAGATAAATTAGTTAGATACAAAGGGCAAAACGTACAGAAATAGAGGTGAGAAAAATATCATGGAAATGGTGTGCATGTGAGTTTTTGTCACTCACAAGTCATCCCTTTGTTACCAATCGAGAGACCACACATCTTGGGCGTTAGTGGAATTGGAGTGAAGATTAAAAGTAGTTCCAAGTGCTTCAATCTTTGTTTTGAAATTCACCGCTTCAAGGTACGATCTCTTGTTTCTCTAATTCTGAAATTTACTTTGCACGTGTTATCAATATCGAATGAAGTAGATCCGTTTAAAACTTATTTTCCGCTGCATTTATCTTTATATCCATCATCTACCCCGAAAACTATTTTTTTTTTTACATGTACAAAAACAGATCTGATTTTTTCTAAAACAAATCAAAATTTTTTATCACAACACAGATTTGATTTTTTTTTTTTTTAAACAAAGAAGAGGATGCATTCATAAATAGACTTATGTGATTTAGATTTTCATGTGTGCAACATATCATTCATGTCATGCATAAAAGGGGTACATTGGTCATGAGAGTCTAGAAGACCAGACTCTGCCTGGGCGGAATGGGTGCCTAACACCTTCCTATTCCGTAACCTAGCCTTCGAATTTAGTGTCTTTAGATAGGCAGACCTAGACTTTATCTTTATTTTTATTTTTTTTTGGGGTAGATTGTAACTAGGACAAAAAGCCATGTATTTTTTGGTAGTTTGTAACTAGGACCAAAAGCCATGTAATACTCAATTTATCAAATATGTATTTTTTTTTTTTTATTCAATCAATGAGAATGAAAAAATTCAGTCATGTAAAGTTATATTTAATTTTTTGTTATTTTTTTTGTATAAAAAATAAGTGGTGACTCTACATCACTTACCCAAAAAGAGAGGTGCCCTTTTAAAGCACTCAAAAATCTCTTTTTTGAGAGCACCCCTAATTTTGGCAGTCTCTCATAGTGGCGACTCTGCTGGGGATGTCGAGGGCTAAGTTTTATATTAGACTTAAGTGACCAAATTTGTACCCTTGTTTTTTCATGGTCTTGCATGATATTGTTGTTTGTTTGTTTGTTTATGTTTGTTGAGATATTGTATGATATTTTGTTGTATGTATTGTTTATTAAAAGCTTTCCTTAACTGTAATGGTGTGTGCCATCCAAACAACAAATATGTATGCACCCCTCTCGACAACATGTGGTGGTAGTAACCATGGATCACCAGTCTGCATTATATTCGGGTACCTAGTGGCAAACTCACCAACTCATAGACTAAAGTCACTGGATCATTTCTTGTTGACTGTAAAGGACAAACCGTTCAGACCAATGCGATGTTCATTACATTACAAGTTGGGAGGTGTAACATCCTAACTATGGGAAACAATGAAACAACAAACCTACCCTTAGGCTGGTCCATGTTAAAACTGCATTGCATGTTGTGTGTTTGTTTGGTTGATTGATTGATGTGGATAGGGACCTAACTTTTATTAACCCAACCAAGCTTGTCATTAGGGGAGAATTTGGTCAAGATCTAAAGGAAGGCTGCAAAGAGAACCTAAGGCTGACACTCAAGATAGTAGCTCCAGTTCCAAGCCCATCACTCCCATTATGGTACTAAAGCCCATAAGCATAGAAGATACTCCGTTGCTGCAACATCACAATCCCATCTTCAACGTACAAGACATTTTAAACCCCAATCAAATCACCCATCCATAAATGGGGGGAGACATTTCAGATCCCAATCAAATTACCAAGCACTTACAAATGGGGGGAAACACTTCAAACCCCAACACACTGACCTGAACAATCCAACAAAAATTGCCCACATCACAAGGGTGGGAGACACTTCAAACCATTTGAAGACTGACAAGCCCACAGATATGGAGATTGATGATGAAGGCATGGATCATATGGATGAAGAACCCCTAGTACTGATGCTGAGAGAAAAAGGGACTTGCTGGGAGCCACTTGCCATTGTTGAAGCCACGACCGAGTTGAAGAATTGGGCATAAAAGGGAGTTACCCACCCCATAGAGGACTCTGTAAAGAAGATCAAGACCGTCAAGTTAGTCACTCTTGCTAAGAAGATCAAGATCGTCGAGCCAATCACCCTTGCCAAGAACATTGTTTTTGTCCCTATTGAGTCTATTTCTGCTAGTATTTTTATTTCTGTTAATTCTGTTTGTGATAGTATTCCAGTTGAGTCTGATTTAGTTAAGTCTATTGAGTCTGTTGAGAACTCTTTTCCTTATAATATGATTTCTGATTCTGCTTATTTGTTGGCTTTGAATGTTTTTATTTTTGAAATTGGTAAAGAAACTCCTAATAATGAGGAATTAAAACAAGGACACCTAAAACCCATAAAAGAAGAAAACCAACCCATTAACTTGGGGACTAATGATGAATGAGAAAGATGCATTAATGGCACTGCTGACAGAGTTCAAAGAGGTATTTGCATGGTCATATGAAGACATGCCTGAGATTGATACAGATATAGCACAACACTGTATTACAACATATCCAACCATGAAGCCGATCAAGCAGAAGTTGAGAAGAATGAAGCCAGAATGGACTCTCAAGATCAAGGAAGAAGTTGAGAAATAGTACAATGCAGGATTCCTAAGGGTGGTCAATTACCCAAAATGGTTAGCTAATGTGGTTCCGGTACCAAAGAAGGATGGGAAGGTCAGAATGTGTGTAGACTTTCGAGATTTGAATAAGGCCAACCCAAAAGATGACTTTCCTTTGCCTCACATTGATATCCTAGTTGACAACACAACAGGTCATGCTTTGCTATCATTTACGGATGGATTTTTAGGATATAATCAGATTAAAATGGCTCTAGAAGATATGGAGAAAACCTCTTTCATTACTCCATAGGGGACATATTGATACAAGGTCATGCCATTTGGCCTTAAAAATGTTGGTGCCACCTACCAATGTGCAACCACCACTTTGTTGCATGATTTGATCCACAAAGAAGTAGAGGTTTATGTTAATGATATGATAGTGAAGTCCAAAGACCGTGAAGGGCATATACCAGCTTTGAGGAAGTTCTTTGAAAGAATCTGATTCTACAAGTTGTGGTTGAATCCAAAGAAATGCATTTTTGGTGTAACATCTGGAAAGCTATTGGGGTTTATGGTAAGTCAGAGAGGGATAGAAGTCGATCCAGACAAAATCAAGGCCATTGTAGAAATTAAGCCTCCAAGAACTGAAAAGGAGATCCAAAGATTTTTAGGAAGGATACAGTACATCAACAGATTCATAGCCCAGCTCATAATGACATGTGAACCAATTTTCCGATTGCTCAAGAAGGAAGTTCCTACTGTATGGAATGAACAATGCTAAGAAGCCTTTGAAAAGATCAAGAATTATCTAATGAAGCCACCAATACTCATCCCATCAGTACCTGAAAAGCCATTGTTGTTGTATCTCACCACTATAGATACAGCAATGGAGGTTTTACTTGCTCAATACCTAGAGGAGACTAGAAAAGAGAATGTGATCTACTACATTAGCAAGAAGATGTTGCCTTATGAAGAAAAGTATTCACCACTAGAGAAGACATGCGTAGCACTTGTATGGGCAACCCGCGAACTCAGACATTATATGCTTACTTACAAGGTCTTGTTGATTGCAAGAATTGATCCTTTGAAGTACTTAATGGAAAAGCTTGTGCAAGATGGGAAGATTGCTATACGGGTTTTGATTTTGTCAGAATTTGATATTAAATATGTGACTCAGAAATCTATAAAGGGGAGAGAAATTGCCAAACATTTAGCCCATTGTTCATCAAAAGAAGCTGAAGAGATCCAAAGAGACTTTCCGGATGAAGATATCAAGGGGATTGAGATAGAATCATGGAAGATGTACTTCTTTGGGATTGAGAAACGAATCAAAATGGGAGTGGTATTGGAGTTCTCTTAATCTCTCTAAAAGGGACACACATCCCATTTTTTGGCAGACTCAACTTTCCTGCCACCAATAATGCCACTGAATATGAAGCTTGTATTATGGGGTTACGAGCAGCCCTAGGCCTAGGGGTGAAAGAGTTGAAGGTGTATGGTGACTCAACTTTGATATTCTCCCAGATTCAGAATAAATGGAAAATCAAGAAAGGCTGATGCCTTATCATGAATGTCTTCAGAAGTGGGCCTCAAAATTTAGCAAGATTCAATATCAATATGTGCCAAGAATGCAAAATCAAATTGTCGATGCTTTAGCAACCATGGTATCCATGATGGATGGGCCAAAAGAAGATGAAGTTAGACCAATAATGGTGGAACAGAAGGAAGAACCAGCCTATTGCATGACAGTAGAAGAGGATGGGAAAAAGAATCGAGAAGGTGAATGGTATTTAGACATCCTACAATACCTCAAGGATGGGACATACCCGAAATCTGTAGACAAGAATGACCAATTGACCATCCGGAGGTTATCCACTAATTATATTATTTGTGGTGAAAGACTTTACAGAAGATCATATGCTGGAATTCATCTCCTCTGTGTGACCGTCAAGGAAGGACAGCAGATAATTGAAATCGTTCATGAATCAAGTTATGGGTCACATATGAATGCACACATGTTGTCGAGGAAGATAATGAGACAAGGCTATTACTGGACTACTATGGAAGCCGACTGTGCGACTCATGTTCGAAAATGCCATCAATGCCAATTCTATAGGGATCTAAAACACATGCCACCACGCCGTTACATACCATGACATCACCCTGGCCATTATCTACATGGGGAATAGACATTATTGGGAAGATTCACCCAACAACATCTAATGGCCATGAATTCATACTCGTAGCCATTGATTACTTCATTAAATTGGTAGAAGCTGGCTCATACAAGGTTCTGAATTCAAAGTTGCTCAATTCATTCAGACCAATATCATCTGTAGATATGGGGTACCACATGAAATTATCTCTGACAATAGGTTGCATTTCAAGGGAGAAACAGAGAAGTTGCTACGACAGTATTGGAAAGTGAAATCCTTGAAGCAGATTAGTTGCAAGGTAGGTATGACCCATTATGCATGCTGGATGAAAAGAGACTTAAAGCCTTGTATCATATTAAAGGTTACCAAAGGAGGCTAGGAAAGCTTTTGACAAGAAAGTAAGAACCAGAGATTTGAAGTTGGGGGATTTAGTATTGAAAGAAATCTGAGCCCTAGTTCAAGATGCAAACGAGAAGTTCAAGCAAAATTGGGCAGGTCCATACATTATCAGGCATATATACTCTAGGGGAGCAGTAAGGTTGATGGATTTAGATGCAAACCATTTCACTAAGCCAACCAACATGGATCAATTGAAGAAATACCACGTCCAAGGTGGTAGTTTGAAAACACCACATCTAAAGTGGTTGTAAATTATGTTATTTCCCTTTCTAGGCTTGATTAAAAAAAAAAAAAAAAAAAAAAAAAAAAAAAAAAAGAGGTAGGTTGAAAACCCAAAAGGGCAACCTACACAAAATGAGAGTAAAAAAAAAAGAGTGAGAGAGCTTGGTAGGTTGAAAACCCGAAAGAGCGACCTAGGCAAAAGTTAAGGCAAAAAAAAAAAAAAAAAAAAAAAACAATGAACTACGTGATGACCTAATCCTTCTACAAAGGGGGTACACAGGCAACCATGCATTGGTCCGATCACAATTTCCCCAAGCCCTCCATTGGCCCATTAAAGCGGAAAAAAAAATTTCCAAAACTCAACCATTCCATTAAACCACGTCATTACACAAATCCAAAAAAAAAAAAAAAAAAAACCCAAACCCCAAAAAACAAAACCCTTAACCTCCAAGTCCTAAATAATTCCTAAACATAAGAGTTTCACATCAACTTTTAAAATAAACATGTTTAAAGCCAAAGAATAAGAAGGTCATTTTGTCTTCAATCTTTTCTCTTTTGGTTGATCATTGATTTCTTCTGTACTAGGTACTTTGTCATCTTTGTCCCATCTTTTAAATTCATAGTTGTCATCATCATGTCTTTCCTGATTGTCTCTAAGAAACTGCTTTCTCATAGTAACCATGCCAGCTTCCTTGTCAGCAGTCTTGTCCACCAACCAGTTAGAGTATTTTGTAGTCATCCTATGAAAGTGAACCTTGACAAAAGACTGATCCACTTAGTCAGCCATCTCCAAGCCCAACAACATATTCCTTATAGAAGTAGGATTTGTGTCCACAGGAGTAAAAGGTCTTCTTCTTTTTCCACCAAACATTCCTTGTTCATATTGGAACTACCTCAAGAGTCTATCCACCTTATAGAAAGTGGCCCTCTACAATCCAACTATGAAGATGTGATATGATCCTAGAGACCGCAGTAGAGGGGGTGGGCACTTCCACCAATAACAATTCCATCGAATTGAGGCACTGGACTTCTTGTTCAGGAACTTCACCTAGTCGCTCTCAGTTTAGCACTCAGTTTTGATGACAATCCTACTAAAAAAAACCACTAGGACCATAATTACCAGTTGTAGGCCTGGCAATCATATCCAGTCGTTCCATCAACCATATCTGCAAAGTCAAAGGACTCCCAAGAAAATTTTGAGACTCTCCACCATGAAATACAACATCTAGTCCTAGAAAAGTCTCTGCCAAGATCAGAGAAACAACTATCACCATCCTTAATTTGACTCACAACACTTATGGCTCTAGCATCCGCAAAACCGTGCCTTCCAGAGCAAAGCGAAAATTTTCCCACAAAGCCTAGGGCCAAGCCAAAATTTTTCTGCGTATTGTTGATCACTCCATAAGTGCATTTGTTAATTAGCTTTGAAAGATTCGCATGAAGATTCACCATATGTCATTCAACCATACTACTGGTAATGGAAGTAGGAAGACCGATAGCATCAGACAAAGATTCCCTATGCTTGGGATCACAAGAAACTGCTACGGATTTCTTGCTTGGATCATAGCCCAGAATAGGGGAAAATTCTTCAATCGTGGGACAAAGTTTAGCAATTTCAAACTGGAACACGTGATGTTTAGAATCCCAAAATTTCACAGTAACATGAAGGAAGTCCCACTTGATTTTGACGTTCCTCAAAGCCTTAATTCCCTCTTGTTTATAGGCTGTAAAATTGGTCTTGGTACTGAAATCAAAGCTACGAACCCATCTACTGATATCATGAATTGTTGAATGAGAAAAATTTTGATTGCTAGCCATGGATGACTTTTGCTTGTGATTATTGTGTTTTGCAACCTTGATGTAGATATTTGTTGCAGGAAAGATCACTAATGTAAGCCATATTAGTTATTAATCAGGTTTAAATAGGTTTCAAAGAGTTTGTAGCTGAGTAGGAAAGTGTTTCATGGTCACACACGAAGAAAATATTTTTCAAAAAACTCGAAATCGCAAAACATGCGTTGGAAAAGTGTGAGAAGCTAGCCCACCACGATCTAAACCCGACAGCGTGACCAAGTGCCATTCGGCACCCTAAAAGTGTCGAACGGCACTCAGCCCATTGATCCTCATTTACGCTATTTTGCGTTTTCAGACTTTTTTTTTAGGTCCATTCTTGATTGTTAAACACTCAAAAAGTTTTTTTTTTTTTTCTTCAGATTAAACTAGGCATTCAGACATGCCCAACTTATTTGTTTTCAAAAAATCATCACCTTCATCATTATTTTTAAAAAAATGATCAAATCAAGATTATTCAAGCTCATGAATACATGTCTCAAACTAGTGGCATTCAACCATGCCTCATTCATTTTCAAAAAAAAAAAAAAAAAAAAAAGGGGACCACCATCATCAAGATTCTAAGATTTCCAAAAAATCATGCATTCGTTTTTAAACTAGGGGCATTCGGCTCCACCTCATTCATGTAAGTGCAAATTATATCAAAGCCAATCAAGATAAGTTTAAATTGGTACTACAAGACCTCATTAGGTGAATTCTAAACTTGTCTCATTTAAAGTTTCGACATGATCAAGGGCAATTCCATGGAAAAAGAGCTAAACATGGAAATTAATACAAGATTGTCTAAGGAACACTTCCTTTTGTTAAAATACAAATTAAACATCATTGGGACTCCGGGTTCGCCTGCGTGAAGACCTCCTCGACCCATCTCTAGAGGAACCACCTTCAATATTCCCTCTTGACTTGCATAGAATCGAGGATCATACTGATGGTTCTCAAGTTCAAGGTTTCTAATCCTTTCCTCCAAAGTTCTTCTAGTGGAATCAACTGCTACCATTCGACCCACCTAAAAAGTCAGCAAAGTCAAGTGTAAGGTCCATTATCAAGAAAAAGTCCAAGCAAAAGACACTTAGAAAGCATCATTGCATACTCAACTCGCCTTATTAATCACATATTGGGAAGACTGAGTACGAGCCAACAATTGCAAGCCTCCGATCATTTGTATACTTTCCTCCATAAGATCAACATCAACCTAAAGCACAAATCTACCAGATCAGGAGCCATTCAATAAGCCAAGGAGAAATAAGGACAAGGAACTAAAAAAAATTCAAGAACACACTGGATTAGGCCAAGGGACATTCGGGGTGTGCTCTGGCCTATCCAAAGCATGGAACTATATGTTCCATTAGGATTCATCACTTCATATTGCCATGCTGGAAAATAGGGATAAGTCTTCTTGAAAGAACTAGAAGAGCTACCAGCATGGTGAGGAGAATGAATCTCTTCTTCTTCTTCCTCTCCCTCTTCCTCTCCTTTAGAAGATGGAGCCTAAAAGTCCAACGTGCAAATATTGTCACCAAGCAGAAATATGGAAAAGGAGAATACAAGATGAAAATTTGACTTTAGAAGGGAAGGGAAATACCGATGTCACAGAAATGCCGGCCAAACAACCTTACAATTGAGTTTGAATAAATTCAGAATAAGTCCCTGGTATTTGTGAAACAACATGACTAACACAAGCCCGAGCAATCTCTTTATTAGTCAGAAGATCAGCCAACCGGATGAAGGGATAAGGAGGCACCAGAATTGTTGTAGCAGGGTACACATGTTGAACCTGAGGCAACACTCAATCACCAAGATACCAGTACCTCCCATGGCCACATTCAAACAATACCTAACAACCATTCAACTCCAGAACCCATTCACACTCATCATACTCCTCACATCCAACCCAAGGATTTAAAGACATCTGAAAAATCACAAAAGAACACAGAATGAGAAAAAGACCAAACCATAATCAAACACCAAAAACCCCCCACACACACACAAAAAAAAAAAAAAAAAAAAAAAAGGCGAAAGACTCACATCATCAACAGTCAAATTGTTAATTACCATATGCCAAATTTCCAAAGAATGCTTGGAAGGCGTTAACAATCGGTGTTTACGCAACCAACAGAGAGGACTAACTCCAAAGTACTCACACATCCAAACCTAAAAAAAATTTCATAACACCATTACAACATAGCCAAAATAACTTTCCAAAACCCACACACAGCCAAAAATTCCAAACCTAACCTGCCAGATAAATGGAGCACCACCCAAGCTTGAGAGACTACACCTGGAAAGTTGAGTCATGAAGTGTAAAAGGGTAGCATAAGCCATACCACCCCAGTCATAATTTTTGATTTGCTCAATATTTCTCAAGCTCCACAAATAGCGCAGGTTCACTGTACTGCCTAAATCTGGGCACAAGAAAGTCCCAATGAAGAGAAGCATGAACATGAGTGTGCCCATTGCCATAGTATCACATTTTGCAATGTTCTCATACAGCCACATCAACGGGACATTTTTACTCCTCATTTTGGAAGGCATTATGCCTAGAAGTTTCTTAATATCCTTTGGAGTAAGGGAGTCATTGACCCGGATTCTTTCACCACCCAACTTCAAGCCAATGATGATGGAGAAGTCATAAGGTGTCAACATTACCTCACCAATACCCGAAAAATGGAAAGTACACGTGGTGTCCCAAAAGTGCTCTGACAAGGCAAGGAGTAACAGAAGGTCCTTGTACTCATGAGTCTCTTGATTTAATAAAGCCTCAAAGAAAGTACAAAATCCCACATCATTGATGATATTCTTGATATCTGGAGACAATGCTTCCCATATGCCCTTCAACATTTGGAGGCTACCTCAACTCTTGAGACTCAACAACACAAAAATTTAGCCTATCATCAGGATGCCAAAAATTCTCATGCCAACAAAAATCCTATTCCATACCAACAAAAATTTCCCATGACCAAAAATCATACGTCTAAAAAAAATCAATGTCCCACCAAAATTTTACCATGACCAACAAAAAATTCCCATGTCCAGAATAACTAAAAATTTTCCTACATGTCCATGACCACAACCAAAAAATTTCCTACAGGTCCAAAACAACCGTCAAAAATTTTCCTACATGTCCAAAATCACCGTCAAAAATTTTCCTACATGTCCAAAATGACCATAAAAAATTCCTACATGTCTAAAATCACAACGAAAAATCCCTACACATCCAAAATCATAACCACAAAATTTTTCCATGATCTAACATCACATACCCAACAAAATTTTTCTATAGCCAAAATTTCATGCCCATAAATTTCTTCCATATCCACAAAAATTGTCTATACCCACAAATTTTCCATACCCATACCCACAAATTTTTGCCATGTTCATGAAATAAAATTTACACATGCCAACAAAATTTCCCACATGCATCATGAATATATTCATACAAGCCTACAACATAAAAATTTCACAATGTCAATGTCCCCAAAATCCAAGCCAAAATTCATCCAACAATGTCACAAATTACCAACATTGCCAAAACTCCATGAGCCACCAACATTGTCCAAATTACACCATAACCAAAACAAAAACAAAAAAAAATACAACACTTCGAAAATGCTCCAAAGCCAAGATTACAACATGATCAAACATGCAATGCCCCAAATTCCAACTAGAGCACACAATGAAATGACAATGTCACCATCAAACTTTCAATGAAGCATGGAAACAACATTTTTCCAAACAAAGAAACCAAAGAAAAACTCACCTTGAAGTCCATGTGGGAATGTGGAGCATGGGTCTTGCGGTCTTGAAGGAGCCCCTCCTCATTCAAATGATGGATGATATTTCTTTCCATGAAAAGTAAGAAAATAGGGTCCATTGGAAGAGGATGACATTTTTGTGCAAAGAAAAGAGGAGTTTGAAAATGGGTTTCACCAAAAATGGATGTGTAGCAAAAGTGCTCAAGAACACAAGGATCTGGAAAAAAAATATTGAGGGAGATGAGTGAAGGGGAATTGAGAAGCTTCAGAAAGTAATTTTTTAGATAAGAAATGGTGAGATGAAGAAGAAAATGCAAGGTGAAGAAGAAGGTGAATAGTGTTAATGGTGGAAAGAAGAAAATGATGAAGGAGGAAGCAAAAAAGAATAAGAGAGAAAGCCAAAAAGTGGGGGGCTAAAATTCGGCCCCCACACTTAAAACTCAATGGAGTTGACTTAGTCAACTCCTAAAAAAATAAAAAATAAATTCTTTTTCTTTTTCTTCTTTTCTTTTCTTTTATTCTTCTAAAAAAATCATGAAAAGAGAATATTCTGGGAACGGATTAAGGATATTCTGGGAACGAATTAAGGGTAAAAGATTCACTTTCAAATTCCAAATTTTCAAATCCCAAATCCCAAATTTTCAATTCAAACATTTCATTCCCTAGCTTAAAATTCCACATTATAAATTTCAAATTCAATCTCAAGTTTCAAGTTTCAAAATTTCAAATTGCAAGTTTTCAAAATCTCAAGTTTTAAAATTTCAAGTTGCAAATTTTCAAATCTCAAATTCCATGTTCCAAATTTCAAGATCCCAAGTTTCAAGCTTCAAAATCTCAAGTTTCAAAATTCCAAAGTTTCGATTTTCAAAATTTCAAGTTTCAAAGTTCCAAGTTTTAAATTCCAAACTCTAAGTTTCAAATTCCAAGTTTCAAGTTTCAAAGGAAAAAAAAAAATCTTTTTCAAGGAACCACAAAAATTTGTCAAGGTTTTCATGCTAATGAAAAAATTCAAATAAAAAAGGAACAAATGGAAATCACACATCTCAAAAACAATGGGACCACAAAGCCCTCATCATTTAAAGTCTAATCCTAAATTTTGAATTTTTGCAGGCAATAGCTCAAATCGAGGTTGAAAAGCCCCTTGGTCGCCACAGCTCCGATTCCGAGGTTGAAAAGCCCTTGGTTCCCTTTCTTCAAGATCGAGGTTGAAAAGCCCCTTTGTCGCCACAGCTCCTGTTAAAAAGGTTGAAAAGCCCCTTGGTTCCCTTTCATCAGATCGGGGTTGAAAAGCCCCTTAGTCACCACAGCTCAGATCGAGGTTTAAAAGCCCATTGTTCGCTACAGCTAAGATCGAGGTTGAAAAGCCCCTTAGTCACCACAGTTCCGGTTTCGAGGTTGAAAAGCCCATAGGTTCCCTTTCTTCAAGATCAAGGTTGAAAAGCCCCTTAGTTGCCACAGCTCCAGTTCCAAGGTTGAAAAGCCCCTGGTTCCCTTTTGCCAGATCGAGGTTGAAAAGCCCCTTGGTCGCCACAACTCAAATTGAGGTTGAAAAGCCCTTTGGTCGCCACAACTCCGGTTCTGAGGTTGAAAAGCCCCTTGGTTCCCTTTCATCATGATCGAGGTTGAAAAGCCCTTTGGTCACCATAGCTTAGATAAAGGTTAAAAAGCCCCTTGGTTGCAACAACTAAGATCGAGGTTGAAAAGCCCCTTGGTTACCTTTCAACAAGACCAAGGTTACAAAGCCCCTTGGTCGCCACAACTCCAATTTCGAGGTTGAAAAGCCCCTTGGTCGCCACATTTGCAGTTCTGAGGTAGAAAAGCCCCTTAGTTACCATCCACATTCAAACTGAGATAGAAAAGCCTCTCGGTCACCTCAATTATCAAGAATCATTTCAAAATTCGTCAACTATCAAGTAGGTCAAGTATTTACAATTTTCATTTTTGTCAAAAGGTAAAACACTAGTTCTATGTTCCAAGATTTTAGGTTCAAGGGTTAGGTAATCTTTAAAAATTCAACCTCAATTAAATCATGGTCGCTAAAATTAGTGTCTTTGTTTTACATTCACATTCACTTTCCAAGCTTTGTCAATGAGGGGTATTTTGTAGACACTCAATTTTGCACCCATGATTTAATCAAGGAAGATGACTAGAATGACCATTCATGTACCCAAAATTCATGATTGCATTATATGCATTAATTTGCTCATTGTATAACATTAAAATGATCTTGATATTCTAACGATCGCGACGGTATGCCCCGTTTCCAAATCGGACCGTCAGATTGAAAGATATCGCATGATCAAGTTTGCACGGTCAGCATGCATTATGTCTAGGTAGAGTCAACTACACATGATTAATTTAAATTAATTTTGATTGGTTAAACAATTTAAATTAATTAAATAATTTTGTGATTGGTTGATAGCTAGTGTCAAAAATAGGATTGTTTGCATGAGAATAAAGGGGATAATTGGATAACAATAAGATTGTGAATAATCTAGACTTTATCAGGATTTTTTTAGAGTATTTATCTACAAGATAGTTGTTGCTAAATTATCTAGAAAAGAGTTTAACTTTTAGAATACAGATTAAAAACGCATCTAAGTGCAAGTTCCGGCTCAAAAAATCTCAAAAAAGGAGTCCAAAACAGAATAAAACTCGAAAGGGGGATTGGCACCCAAAAGTGCTGAATGGCACACATTTGGGCCTCGGCCCAAGGGCATTGGGATTACATTAAAACAAATCTTTTTCGATTTTTTTAGCGATAAGGATGTGTCCCAGTTCGTATTCTTATCGTCTAAGCTATTTTTTACAGCCTTCCAGTCTCTATAAATAGAGACTAGATCTCAAAATTCAGGATACTTTTTCACGCTCTCAGATTTCCCCTCTTTCTAACTCCCTTTTCTGGTATTTTCTCTCCTACATTAAAGAGGTTCTAGAAGCTTTAGTCTTAAGAATTTCTTTTTTGTAAGCAATGATTTTTAGGTTTCAAAGATAACATCATAAATCTCTTTGAACCCTAAAATATTCTCTTAAGAAAAAGAGTACGTCCATGCAAGAGGTAGTTTCTCTTTACTTTTTCCTCTTCTATCTCTTTTAATTTGGTGATGTATGAATAAATGTTTGTTTAGTTTTGATTTTTAAATACTCATATCATGTGTTGTCGATATTTTCTCTGTTGGAATATGTATTGATGTTTTTATTGTCAAAATCTATTTTTTTTTTTTTCAAAAATCTGCTTGTTATCATATCTTTTTAAATCAAAAAATTGATTTGCATCTTCATTAGATGCAGATCTGAATTTTTTAAATAAAAAAAAAAACTGATTTGCATCTTTATTAGATGTAGGTCTGAATTTTTTAAATAAATAAATAAATAACTGATTTACATCTTCATTAGATGCAGATCTGAAATTTTTAAATATTAAAAAAAAAAACTAATTTGCATCTTCATTAGATGCGGATCTGAATTTTTTCAAAACAAAGAATGATTTGTATCCTCCTTAGATACAAATATGAATTTTTTTAAATCCAAAAAAAGTAATCTATATCTTTTTTAGATATAGATCTGATTTTTTTTTAACATAGCAGATTTTGAAATGAAAAAAGAGTCATGAGTAGTTTTGTTTGTTTTGTTTGATGCATGCAGTGTAGGTTTATTTCATGAATATAGTCCTCTTCTAAAAAATCTTTTTCTTATTTTTTCATAAAAGAAAAATAGATCAGATTTTTTTTAATACAAACCAAAAACTAATTTTTCTAGTTCTTAAAAACATATCTGATATCCTTTTTTAAAACCAAAAGACTATTTTATTTAATAAACACAAATCTGACTTTGGGGGTAATCGTATGTCTGGGAAAAGAAAGAGCGACTGATAATCCATGAGATCTTCCATCTTGCGGGCCCTTTTAATCATCTCCTCCATCTTACTTATCTTCTCATTAATCTTCTTCTCACTCTCCGAGATAAGGGGATTTTGATCGGTCTTGTTTTTTTCTTGGCTACCCTTCAGGTTTTGAAACTATTGTACCATAAGGTTCACTACTGTACCATAAGGTTCATGTCTTCCCTCAACTGAATTTGGCTCGCCACCATAATGTTTAGTAGCTCTTGAGTGCTCATTGGCTCTTCAATGTTTTGGTGCTCTTTTCCCTCTGCCATGGTGACAAAGTCTTCAGATTTCTTATGGCTTGGGTTGTCTTACAAGTTGAACATGGGGTTAAGGTGTTGTAATTGTGGGGTGCCTTCTATACTCAAGGGCTTCAGTACTATGATAGGCTGGGAACTGGAACTGCTGGCTTGGCTATTGTTCTTGGATTCTCTTTGGTGTCTTCCCTCTGATCTTGACCAAATTCTCCTCTAAGAAAAGGCTTGGTTGGGTCAATCAAAGTAGGTTCTCATCTACATCAATCTATCAACCAAACAAACATACATAGAATGCAATGCAATTTTAACGGACCGGCCTAAGGATAGGTTCAAAGTCATTACATTGAAGGGTGGGTTTGTTGTTGTATTGTTTCTTAAACAAAGGACGTTACACCTCCCTACTTGTAATGTAATGAACATTACGTTGGTCCGAACGGCATGGTCTATCCTTTTTAGTCAACAAGAAATGATTCAGTGACTTTGGGCTATGAGTTGGTGAGTTCACCATTGGATACTCGAATCTAATGAAGACCAGTGATCCATGGCTACTACCACTAAATGTTGAGACGGGCACATGCATATTTGTTGTTTGACAACACACACTATGACAATTAGGGAAAGCTTTTAACAACCAACATGGCAATTTCAAATAAAATAGAAATCAAGCGATACACAGACATAGGCAACCAAACAGACAAAAATCTCATAAAAAAATCAAGGGTATTTAATTGGTCATTTAAAGTCAAATGTGAAGCTTAGCCCTCGACATCCCCAGTGGAGTCGCCACTATGAGAGACCAACATTTGAAAAACTTGGGTGCTCTCAGAAAAGGGGTTAGGCATTGGCACCTTCCCTTTTCAAGATTCTATGGAGTTGCCACTTATTTTATAAGTAAAATAAGAAAACTTTACAATTCACAATATATCTTGAATAATATGCATTTTCTTGAGTTCAGAAGTCTGCTTACGTGTGGGGAAGGTGTTAGGCACCCCACAGTACTTGTCCGTAGACATTCCAACAAGTTATTGGCATTAGCTTTTGAGGCTTTAACGAAATTGGGCTTTGGGGTTGGGTTTCAGAAAGGGTGTGGTCTTGATCGATGTTTCCCTAGTGTGTTTGGGATCGTTGCAAAATTTCCACAACGAAAATCCGGCAACATTTTGCCTTATTTTCATGGCGGAAATCCAGCAGCGCTTTGCCACGAGTGCGTCATAGCACACAAAACACTACTCTCACCAAGCTTTTGCTATGAAAATATAGCAACGAAGGTGCCCTAATTTCAAGGCGAAAATCTGGCAGATTTCACGTTTGGTGCGCTATGGCGCACCGACAGGGTTTCATTCCTCTGTATACGACGCATGCCAACATGCTCGTGCTAAGACAAGCCAGAGCCCCTCAAAGCATCAAGCATATTGATGCGTGTCGCATACACAGGGAAACCAATGTCACTCAGGTAACATGGATAGAGACAATCACACTGCGATGATCACGCACATAATATAGCGTAAATATGCAACTACAGCAAGTGCCTTGAGCACATACACTACAAGGTCAAAAGCACTCGTGACTATAGAGGGTCACTCACGTAGCCATAAGAGTCCATCATACAAAGTGCACTATCACCAATATACAGACATATATAGATATACATACATCATGCATAATGCTATCGCACAAAGCAGGAAAGTAAAGCAGACATTGCCAACATTCCAAGGGTATGGCCCAATAATGTACATGAAATATAAATCAGACATTGCCATCAACAATTTCGTCTTTTTCCCTATAGGTGCATATTAACACTACATGTAAATGTAAATCAACCCAAGGTATAGGAAATTGTAAATCAGACGAATATGCACCTGCACAAAATTGTGTCTTCTTGCTTGCATCATTGCCCTCTTAGCTTGCATCTTAGGAATCGCACCCTCGCTCCAAGTTCCACTTGATTATTGAGAAAACAAAGGAAGCAAAAGTTTCTGGATGTATTTGGGAGAGAATTTAGAGAGGAATAGAGAGAGAATCTACCCAAAAAAAGTTCTCTGAAATGCCCAAAATCTTCTTCTTCTTCTTTCTTCTTTTTTTTTTTTTTTTTTTGAACTCTAGGGTTCTAGGGGGTTAAATATAGGCTTGGCACGCTTTTCGAGGCTTAATGGCCACTTTTTGTGCACTAAGTTGAGTATGCTGACATCAGCAATTTCGTCTTTTTCTCGCTTGACTTAGATTGCATATTTGAAGGCCTTCCCTAACTCCGATTAAATGATCTTGATGTCCCTCAAAAGTTCTAGGTGTCTAGTTTCCTGAACACTAAAGAAATTTAAATTCCAACTATCAGATTGAAAGTTATGGCCTCAGGGAGAGTGCTAATGCGCTCCACACGATTTTTAAGATATCTCAACCATTTTAACTCTGATTTTAATCCATGAATAGTTTTTGAAAAGGGCATTCAATAATCTTTGTAATGATGCTAGTCTCAACGAATTCTAATAGTCGGATCAAAATTAGGGTTTTTGTTGCCCTTAAGAGTCAACCTCGAATCAAACTTGGTCAAAGTTGACAAAAATCTCTGAGTAGCTCAGTTTTGTTTTGGGATGATTTTAACCAACTTTGAGTTTCGGTCAACCTAGGGTTTACTAGGGGCATCTTGGTCAATTTGACCTAAAATGGCACTTCGAGTGCTCTAATGCCCAAATGGGTTGTGCCATATCAATCTAGGTGTGCTCGCAGCCCTAAAATTTAATATTTTTGAAATTTTCAGGGTCTGGCACGCAAATTAAGGTGGGTAAAATACAGTATTTACAGGGTTAAGTGGGAAGAGTTGTGTGAGGCCAAAGAAAATGGTGGTATGGGGTTCAAGGAGATTAAGAAGTTTAATGATGCTTTGCAAGGTAAACAAGTGTGGCGCATGATGCATAATCCAAATTCACTATGTCATAAGGTTTTTAAAGCAAGATTGAATCCTGACTGCTCTATTTTAGAGGCCAAAGAATCCACACTTGGTTCTTATGCCTGGAAGAGCATTTTAAGTGTGAGAGATGTTATTAAAAAAAGGCATGGTGTGGCGGGTTGGGAATGGGCAATTTGTGTGCATCAGGGAAGACAAATGGTTACCGAATAAAATTTTCAGAACTGTCATCGCTCCTCCACCTTCTCTTCCCTCTGATGCCAAGGTTAGTGCTCTCATTGATGCCGAGTCAATTACATGGAAAGTGGATCAAGCTCAACAGCTATTCTTGCCTCATGAAGCCAAGTTTATTCTTAGCATCCCTTTTAGCGCTAAACTTCCTCCTGATCGTCTAATATGGTCTCAAACACCTACGGGAGTGTTTACTACCCGTAGTGCTTATTAACTATTGGCCAATGCTGCTTCGGCTAATAGTGCTAGTTGTTAGGATTAGTGCCCTTAAATCCTATTGTATGATGTTATGTATGACATTATGTATAACATTATATATGACTTAATGTTGTGATTAATATAGTTGTTTTATTATTATCTAAAATAATAGTAACATGAATATTTGGACATTATCATATAGTCCATGAAATGCATAGTATGTGATTCAGTCACAAAAGATATAAGTCACAAGTTCTTTGTAAACTCAAAATTTTAGTTCGTAGTCAGTGATGAAATTGGGCATTTCATCTACGAAGACTATAACATATTAACTAAGATGATTTGTCTTGATTATGGAAGTTGAGACTTCTAGTTGATATGTTGATATATTGATATGTTTTAAGTGTTAAGACATATTGAACTAGTCCGCTGTGAGATTTATTATTCTCCTAACGACTGTCAAATAAATAATAAATCTCACGACTTCTATTTACATGAACTCTTAATCTTGAGAGAATAACAGACCTCATAAAGTGTAGGTTGTTTTGATATATCAAGAGTGAGATCTAAAATCACGATCAAAACCTCAGTATTTAGTGTTAAATGAACATATATTCTCAAGATGGAATTCACAATCTCTTTAACAGAGATATAAAATATTCACTTGAGATAAGTTTAATGGGTTCGGTTATTCAGAGTGTTAGGCCTAACCACTTTAGTAAGGAGTCACTAAAATATATATTTATGAAATTGGATTTCATAAATATATAATGAATAACTTAAAGGATTAAACCGAGTACTCAAGAATTAAAATGCAGTAATCTTCAAAGTGGCAGTCTACATTCATGATTTTGTATTACTACGAATATTTTATGAAGGAGTTGCATGTATAATAAAACCTTGAGATATAATTTATTAATAAGGCCTAGAGTGCAATTATATTTATATAGTGGTATTAAATATAATTAATGGTAACTTTGGACTTGTCAAGAGTTGACAGAAAAGCCCAAGACCCATTAGAGCTAAAGTCTTATTTGTTCCATTTTGGTCTCACTCCAAGCCACATACTAAAGCCTAATTGGAATGGTCTAAAAGGCTAACCCAATTAGATAATCAGTTAAATACAATGAGAGAAACATACAAAATTGAATAAGAGTTTTTCATTAGAAATGAAATGGTATGTATGTGAGTGTAAGCCACTCCTTATTCTCTCCTTGGAAACTGATGGAGAGACCACATTTCTTGGGCACAATTGGAATTGGAGTAAAGATTAAAAGTGTTCACAAGTACTTCTAATCTTTGGTTTTGAATTTCACCACACCAAGGTACACTCTCTTGTTCTTATATTCTGAAATTTAAATGAAGTAGATCCGTTAATTTTTCGCTGCATATGTTTTGTATGCGATACAAACATGTGTTTTTTCAACACTAGTAGCTCTAACCCAAACCCCTAGAAGAAATTTTGGAGAGGCCTTTGGAAGCTACAAGTCCCTAACAAAGTGAAGCTTTTTGCTTGGAAAGCTTGCAACAAAGCCTTGCCAACCACGGATAATCTGTTTCAGTGCCATATTGTTGATTTGGATCGATGCAACATTTGTAGAACTACTTCTGAGGACCCATTGCGTGCTATTTGGGGCTGTCCCGGGTTGGAGAAGGTGTGGAGTGACCATGTTTGGTTTAGCCAAGTGGTCTCCTCCCAACCAATTGATTTTTTAACCTATTGTCTAGATTTTTGTAGGCTTTTTTTATGATAATTGGGCCGAATTGTTCATCTGTATGGCATGGGGGCTTTGGAATCATCGGAATGCTCTAAGGGTTGGACTCCCATCTCAACCACTGGGCAGAGTTGGTCCAAATGCTGCAAAGTTTCTCCAGGACTTCATTAGTGCTCAAGATGCTCAGCCCATGAACTTTCCAACTGCTCCCCCTAGCCTATGGTGCCCCCCGACTTCCCTGGGATTCAAGGCAAACTTTGATGGTGCCGTGTTTAGCAGTAACCACATGGCTGGTTTATGGTGGTAATTCGCAACAATCATGGCGAGGTGATTGCTGTTTTGGCTGAGTGTCCCCTTTCCAAATTCAGTTGTCAAGGTCGAAGCTTTAGCATGCCGTCGTGCTGTGAAGTTTGCATTTGAAATCAGTATCCATATAGTAATTTTTTAGGGTGACTCGATGATTGTGAAACAAGCTCTTAATCACAAGTCTGCTAATGAAGCTCCGTATGGCAACCTGATCGATGACATTCTTACCCATGTTTCTCATTTACCCTGCTTTGAATTCTGCCATGTTAAACGTTCTTGTAATAGGGTAGCTGATGCATTAGCAAAAAAGGCCAAATTTGGGTTAAAGTTTCAAGCCTAGATAGGACCTGCTGGATGACATTGCCCCTTTGGATCTCTTTGATGTTCATTAATTCCTATTTTTTTGGTTTTTGTTTCTAATAAAGCCCTAGGCTACTAGTCTGGTTTCTCAAAAAAGAAGAAGGTTCATATTGGTTTCAGAACGTCGGTGCTTCATATTTCATAATAGGCATTCACTTTTTATATAGTAAACAAGCCGGGTACAACTTAGTCTGCTTTGCCTAGTCTAAAGTTTTGGTTTTTCTTAATGTCTGGTAGTCATTCCAACAACCAACAATGTTGCTAGCATGTACTACAAACATGCAGGCTATTGCCTATTGGTAGGAGGAGATGATTGGAAACATATAAGCCCAAATAAAGAAACCTACTTTGCCATATCAGGAGTATGACCAAGTAAACATGCTTTAGTTTAACACATGGGAAAGTGATATGGACCTGAATGGACTGGAGAGAATAGCATAATGCCTATATGATCCTCCTTGTTAGCCATTATAGTACTTGCCACATTACAGTTTACTTGTTTCAGTAAGACAGTCCACAACCATTCAAAATATATAAATTTTACCACTTGGGGGCTATGAGTAAAAGGCTTTGGAGGGACAGCCGAAAGCTGAATCTCTTCTATATATTTACTTACCAAGTGTCCAATAATCAATCTATCGTCTAAAGAACCAAATTCATTCCACCAAAATAAAAAATTAAAATTAAAAAAAGGGAGAGAGAGTGAGAGAAGAATAAGGTTAACTAAAAATAGTACTGTACTATAACATGAACAATAATACATGTAGGAATGATTAATATTTTTTACTTCTTCATTATTGGAACTACAACAAAAGTATGTTTCTAAGTTCAATCTCAAGTTTGTTCATTTCATGAAAGATAAAAAATAAAATAAAAAGGAACAACTTTTGTATATCTACAATTCATTATTAATAAAGTTAAAAATGAACAGATGTGCCCAAGGAAAATGTCACAATGTGCTTATACGAACATCATACAGTTGCAGGTTATCATACAGTTGCAGGTTTGAGGGAAAGGAAATCTGAAATCTTGTTGGTGTAGAAATCTGGTTGTATGGAATTGTTTGGATTCTGAAGCATTGGCAATGTAGTCACACCTGTCAAGACAAAAGGGGGGGGGGGGGGGGGGGGGGGGGGGGGGGTGTGGGGGGTGGAATTGGGCTTGATCAGATTATATATGAGTATATGACAATGCATGAAGCTAAACCAAAGGATAAATTATTCAAGAATTAGTTACCTGAGAGAACAAGAAGAGTTTTGCAACCACCATTTTGTCCAAAAAGAATATCAGTATCTAATCTGTCCCCAACCATGCATATTTGTGACTTGAGAATGCCAAATCTGTGGTTGATCAAATTGACGAGACAAATATTATAGACCTCATACTTAATGAAACTGTTATTTTCATAATTTCCACAAAAGAGTTTAGGTCTCGATAAATGTAGCATCAGGTCATAGCTTCTATGAATATTGTTTCTTGTGTTGTTAACTGTTATATGCACACTTAAGCCCCATGGTTGACAAAAACAAAATCACATACTGTTAGGACTCTTACATGATAGGCTATTGACTCATCTATATGATTGTATTGTACATTTGCATTGTATTGTAATAATTCGCTAGGCAGGTAATCAGTTACTGTTGTAGTTACAGTGAGTTGGTTAGACTAACTACCTATTTGTGCCTATTAATAAGGGAATGGTACTGTGATTAGAATTAAGCAGAAATAAGAACACTCTTAGTCTAAGTCTCTCTTCTCTCTCTTCTCTATTCTTAAGAGGACCGGTTCCCTTGAAGTAACCATCTCAATTCCAACATTTTCATTCTTTAGAACTGTTAAAGTCTTAACATTTGGTATCAGAGCTGTTCTTCCTACCATTCCACCATGACAGAAACTGGTGCTTCTCTTCAAATCCAAGAACAGATTGCAACTTTGAGCAGAGTTACAAATCACCATGATCAGACTCTACAAGAAATTCAGAACCAGCTGCAATCAATCAATGCCTTTATATGCAGAAAATGGCAGAGGCAGAAGATAAGCGACATTCTTCTTCTGGGTTATGAGGACATGCAGCTTCAACTAAGTTGACACTGGTTAATCCAAGCAAACCCTTCAAATTGGAATTTCCTAAATTCCAAGGAGAGGATCCAAGTTGCTGGATTTATAGGGTTAATGAATTTTTTCTTTCTACGATACACCAGAGCATCAGAAGGTACTTATGATATCTTATCACATGGATGGGGAGGCATTAGTGTGGTTCCAGGATGCTGAACAAGTTGGTTTGTTTGTGGGTTGACTGGGGCTCAAATGGAGGAAAGGAGTAAACAAGGGTTTTGTTACAACTGTGATGAGAAGTGGCAATTGGGTCATAAATGTAAAGGTGCTAAGTTTTTTTTATTGGAGGGTTCATCTTTGTCATTTGAACGCAATCAAGGTATGCAGTTGGTAGAATTAGATGATCAAGGAGCTGTAGTTGGGTCCACAGATCATGAAGTGATGGAAGATAGTTGTAATGCTGAAATTACACTCTATGCCATGGTGGGTAGCCCTTCATCAAATACTATGAGGGTTCAAAGTAAAATCAAGAATCAAGAAATGGTATCTCTCCTTGATAAAGGGAGTACCCATAATTTTCTAATGCCACTAAGTTATCAAGTCTGAAATTGCAGTTTGATACCTTCCAAATCTTGAAGTCAAAGTAGCTAATAGCTCTATGATTAAGACACAGGGGTTGTGTCATAGGGTTACTATTTCTATGCAAGGTCGCAAATTCATAGTTGATTTTAATATACTGTATTTGGGGGGTTGTGAAGTTGTGTTGGGTACTCAATAGCTGTGGACACGGGGGGAGATTTGCTGGGACTTCCAGTTATTGACCATGAAGTTCTTTTATATGGGTAAAAGGGTGTTGCTCCAAGGTCTACAACCCTTCGATTCTACCTTCTTAAATGGTGAAAGTTTATTTAAGACTTACTTGAAAAAGTTGGTCCTATATATTTTTTTTAATGATATTCTGGCATTTAGTAAATGTTCTAATGATCACTTAAAACATTTGAGGGTTGTTCTAGAAGTGCTTCTTAGTGCTTCTTACCAATCTTTTTTTTTTTGATAAGTAAGAAAGAGATATATATTCAAAAAACTACCTTATGCAAAAAGAGCATAAGGCAGACCAAAGATTACACAGAGAGAAAAAAGATTGAAAAAACAAAGAACAAACTAATTACAAAGGAGAGAATTAAGCAACAATGGGAGAGAATCACTAGAAGTGAGTCACCAAGCCCTTATAAAGAGAACCACTGAAAGAAGCAAGCAACTGGTCTCCAGAACTTTCCATCTCCTCAAAAGTCTGCCAATTACTCTCCCTCCAAATACACCACATTAAGCATAACAGAGCTAAATTTCAAATGCTAGATGAGTGCCTTCCCAACCAATCATAAAGAGAACCACTGAAAGAAGCAAGCAACTGGTCTCTGGAACTTTCCATCTCCTCGAAAGTCCGCCGATTACTCTCCCTCCAAATACACCACATTAAGCATAACAGAGCTAAATTCCAAATGCTAGATAAGTGCTTTCCCAACCAATTCCACCAACCAAAAAGAGTATCTACAACCAATCTTGGCAAAACCTATGAAATCCCAAAAGATCTAAAAACCAAGCTCCACGACCGATACACCTTTTCACAATGAAATAGCAAATGATCCACCGTCTCCCCACTACAACGACACATAATGCACCAATCAATAAAATCAAAGCCTCTACCCTGCAAATTGTCACCTATAAGAATCTTATTTCAAACTGTAGTCCAAACAAAGAAAAAAACACGCCAACGAGCCTTAACCTTCCAAATACCTTTCCAAGGAAAGACAATGGGCAAGGGATCTCGAAACTTGTTCTAAAACAAGCGGATATCAAAATCTCCATTCTTCTTCAACCTCCATTTCGTACGGTCTCCATTTTCATTTGGGGGTAAATTAGATCCCAAAGTACAAAGGAATTCATCCACAACACCCATCTCCCAATCATTTGGTTCTCAAACGAAATGAACATTCCAACTTCTCGATTCCTCCATCCCAACTTTTCAAGAGAAGAGTCCATAGAAGCCTCTCTATTAGTGGCAATCCAATACACAACTGGAAAGGTCACATGGAATGGTAAATCCCCACACTACCGATTTGTCCAAAACTTCACTTTATTCCCCACCCCTACCTCAAATTGAATATTTTTGCTAAAGACCTTCCAGCCCATCCGAATACTTCTCCACAAACCACACCCATGCACACCCCTACCCAGCTTGGAAGTCCATCCCACCATTCCTCCCTAAACTTCAAAGCTACAACCCTTCTCCAAGACCTTGTCTCCTCAACCCCAAATCGCCATAACCATTTCCCTAGTAAGGCTTTATTAAAAGTAGTTAATTTCCTTACTCCTAAACCACCATTTTCCATAGACACACACACCTTATCCTACCCCACCAAATGTGTCTTGAAATCCCCCAATAGGAAAACTCTTTGCAATTCTCAATTTTGTTAGCCACATGTGTAGGGATGGTAAAAAGAGATAGTAAGTAGGAAGATTAGATAACGTACTCTTAAGCAACGTCAGTCTTCCACCCGGCCAACTTTTGCTCAATTTTCTCCAAAATAGGATTCCAAATAGTTAGGGATTTATGGGAAGCCTCCAATGGCATACCAAGATAGGTCATAGGCAAAGTACCAATCCTACAACCCAAAATCTCTGTCAAGGCATTCACATTATTAATCTCCTCTATTAGAACCATTTTTTCACTCTGTCATGGTATTAACCTTCAAACCTGTTACAGCCTGCATTCACAAAGTAATAGCATCCGAACATGTAGGATTTGCTCCACATCAGCATCACAGAAAATAATTGTATCATCTGCAAACAAAAGATGCGAGACACATTCCCCTTCACCCCACCTACCATCAACCCTAAAACCACGAAGTAAGCCGGCCCCTTCAACTCTTTTCAACATTCTACTAAAAACCTCCCTCATAATAAAAAATAGCATAGGAGATAGTGGGTCCCCTTGTCTCATTCCCCTTGAGCTTCCAAAAAGTCAGCTGGAGACCCATTGACCAAGACAGAGAATTGAACTGTAGATATACAAGTCCAAATCCACTTGCACCATTTCTCCCCAAATCTCATTCTCTTCAGAAAATCTAGGAGAGCCTCCCAATTCACATGATCATAAGCTTTCTCAATATCTAGCTTACAAATAATCCCCAGAATCTTACTCTTCACCCAAATATTAACACACTCAATAGCAATAAGGACAGAATCAAGTATCTGTCTACCATCCACAAAACTATTCTGAGATTTAGATATCAACTGATCCAAAACCTCTTTCAAATGATTTGCTAAAACCTTAGCCAAGATCTCATACACACTCCCCACCAAACTAATAGGTCTAAAGTCTCAAATATTGGAAGCATCATTCTTCTTAGGCATTAATGAGATGAAAGTCACATTAAAAGAAATTTCAAACTTACTGTGTTGATAAAAATGTTCAAATGCAGCTAAAACATCTCTTTCCATAACTCTCCAACAATGATGGTAAAAGGTCATAGAGAAACCATCCAGACCCGGAGCTTTATCACCTTCTAGATCTTTGACAACTCAAATAATCTCCTCCTTTTCAAACCTTCTTTCAAGCTAGCCCCTCTCCAACCCTCCAATTTGATCAAACCCTCCACTCCTCGGTCTCTTGATATAGATTTTTATAGAACTTTACTACTTGATTTGCCACCTCAGATTCTTCCTCATAAATCATCCCATCCACCTCCAATATAATTAGATGATTATACCTTCTGCGAGAGTTAGCCACCTTGTGAAAGAATTTAGTATTGTCGTCTCCTTTAATGCATTGCATCCTCGATTTCTGTCTCCATGAAATTTCTTCCAAAGAAAGAAGGTTCTCTACTTGAGATCTCACCACAACCCTCTCATGTATCTCATCATCAGAAAGGCCAAACTCCCCTTCCCTAGCATCCAAAAATCTAAAGGCCTCCAATAATTCTTTCTTTTGACAACCAACATCTCCAAACTCACTACGGTTCCACTGAATAATGTCTTCTTTCAAAACCTTCAAGTTTTTGGCAAGCACATAACTAGGAGTGCCTGAGAAAGAGTGGCGATTCCACCAAGAATGAACCTAATTTGTAAACCCATCCGTCTTCAACCACATATTCTCAAATCTAAAAGGACTCTTTCCCCTTGCCATTCTCCCTGCCTCCACTAGAATTGGGAAGTGGTCTGAAACAGGGCGAGGTAAAATCCGCTAGATCACATCTGGGTAGTGGTCTTCCCAATCATGACCAAGTAGCTTCCGCCCTCCAAAGGAAAATCAATCAAATTAAGCTTCTTAATAAACTCAGAAAAAATTTCCATTGCCATGTAAGACGTGAGCCACCTAAGCGTTCACTCGGAAAATGAACAATATTGAAATCCCAAACACAGCACCATGGAACATCCCAGTATTGCTGAATGCCAATCAACTCATCCCATGTCTGCCCCTTCATATTATTATCATTTGGGCCATAAACCCCCGAACAAGCCCAAGTAAAACTATCCCCCACACCCTGCCACCAAACTGACACAAAAAAGTAACCCACCATAACCTCCAACCTTTCTAAAACCCTCCTATCACACATCATCAGAACCCCACCAACCATCTAATCCGCATCTAAAGCCACCCAGTCCACATAAGGACAACTCCACAAGCTGCAAACCATTTGTCTATCCATGCCAGCAAGCTTAGTTTCTTGAAGGCTGACTACATCACAATTCCACTTACGTAAAATGTTTTTTACTACCAAACGTTTCCTGAAGTTATTCAAACCTCGAACATTCCATGAAATCATCTTTAGCTTCATAAAGACTATTAGTTCCCTACCTCTAGCTCTGTATAGCAGCCAGAGCTCCACTTACCATCATAATTAACCGAAGATATCAGATTCCTTGACTCTCTCTTTCCCTAATCCTTAGAGATTTTTCGGTGAACAACAACTTTCCTATGCAATAGGTTGGCGACTTCCATTTCCCTCTCTAGCCTTAGTAATAACACAATACACATCTTCTCATGTTGTCTCAAAGGAAGCCCCACCAACTTACTAAAGCTAGGAATTTTGTGTGTGTTTCTCCCAATCTAAAATATTAAACGTATTCTCAAGCCCCAAAACCTCAGTTCCACTATTCAGCTCAACTGACAAAGCCAGCATGAGGGGAGTGATAGTCATCAGAGGAGGGAAACTATCCACATCACCCAAACCCAGCTCTGAATTAACCACCTCTCCCTCAGCCAAAGCAAGAACCACAATCAGCCATCGTGGGTATGGCAGCTAGCATGGACTGGTCAGATTCACGGGCACCTTTCAGTATGTCACAATAATGATCTATTCCCTGAGCAACAATTGCACCATTGTCTCGGCAACTTTCATCCCCACCCTGTACACCCAAATCCACTAGCCCAGCTCTCGATAAGCTTAGAAAGAACTCAGACAAGAAATGGCCAATAGAATAGATGACCTCGAACTCACTGGAGATGCCGTACCCAGTGCATTGAAGACTCATGGTCATGGGCAGTTGACCTCCATCACTGGCTTCGCAAGTCCACCGTGACCCAATACCTCATTTTGAAGAACAGAGGTCTCGGCAGTCGGCACCATCACCGAGTCATGGGCTAAAGGTCTCAGCCAAACCTGAACTCAAAAATATCAGAAAGGCCCACGCTGCACTTACATTGTAATGATGGATTCAGGCGCCCACCACACCGCTGGCTTACCCTCATTATAACCCATTTAAAATTTTTTGGTCCACCCATGTTGCAATCCCATACAACACAACACAACACGCCTCTTTCCTTCCCCAGACACCTCCACGATCAAACCCTTCCTTGTCCTCAAAAATCACGTCCTTTTCCATAAACAGATTCATTTGAATTTCAACATAAATCTCTTTTTATTTCCTACCGGGTTTGTCTCTGCAACCTGCATTAATGCACCGAGGACCCGTAACTCCTCCTCCATCGGTTTGCCCGCCTCAACGCACTCTCTGCAAGTTCTGGGTTCATCTTCACCACCCTCTCCTCCTCTAATCTCGTCTTCCCCATATCATGGGGTGGTTGGTTTCTACCCCTGACCATCTCAGCAAAAGTTCTAGTCCTTATGAGGCTGAGCAACAAATTTCGAATGACCAGAACCACCAACCACATATTGGTCAGGTTCCAGCATCTTTCTTAACTCAAGCCCAAACACCCTCCAGCCATTCCTTGCTCTGCCTCTGGGACAATAATGGCCAAAAGCGTTGGAGCTCCATTGGAGAGTATAGGCTATATCACCCTCCCTAAAAGTAAAAAAATACTTACCCATAAAAACCAATTTCATGAAGTATTTGCCCCGCTCAAAAATCTGTAAAGAGAAATAACATCCCCCTTCCTCTACCACCAATTGAAAAAAATTTGGATTCAATAAAGAAACTGCAAGAACCACCCATAATTGATCGGAAAGAAAGAAAGAACTAATTATCTGGCTAATTTCTAGCAGCCATCTTTTGGCAATCCTTATTCTAAGCAAATTTGAAGAGCTTTTCCACCATATTAACATAAGAACAAGATGTAGTTCCCAGTGGAAGAACCTATTTGACCAACTGAAGCTCCTTCTTACCAATCATCTATATTGCTAAGAAATCTAAATGTTTATTTGGGTGTTCTGATGTTGAATATCTTAGTCATCTTATTTTTGGCCAAGGTGTGAGGGCTGATCCCAAGAAAACTAGTGCTATGCAACTGTGGCCTACACCAGAAAACGTAAGGGCACTAGGCTACTATAGAAAGTTCATTCAAGGGTATAGTTCCATTGCTCAACCCTTGACTGATTTACTTAAGAAGGATTCTTTTGTCTAGAGTGAGAAAGCTAAATTGGCCTTCAATCAATTAAAGGCAGCAGTAGCTAGTCCTCCAGTCCTAGCTCTTTCTGACTTTACTCAACCTTTTTTAATAGAATGTGATGCCGCTGGGTTTGGGTTAATGGCTGTCTTGATCCAAGGTAATCGACCAATTGTAATGCAGGAGCATAACCAAAAGTTATTTCAATATTTCATTTTAGAATTTCCGTGGATAATTTCATATTGTAACGTAGTTATTTGTTTAGTTTGGATTGATATTTGAGTTTGGTTAGGATTAGTTTTTCATCATTATCCTTTGTTTAGGAGAGTTTATCCTTATCTTTGTGATTCCTAGAAGTTGCATATAAAGCTCCAGATGATTTCTTTTGTATTCACAAACTATGATTATTATTATTGAGATTATTTGTAGAGATTGCATTGTGTTTGTTTGGTGGTGAATCCAAACACCTTAAGTGGGAAGCCTAAGTTCTATGGTGGGATTAATCTAGGTGGGAAGCCTAGGTTGTCCTACATCAACTTGGTATCAGAGCTCAACCTGAACACCCCCTTTCAGCAACCCAAAACCATGTCTGACCAGCCCAACCCACACCAACCAGCAGTACAACCCACGATCATCAACACTCCAAGCATGTCTCACAAGATCTTTGCGATTACCACCAATCAAGCAGAGAACCAAATTCCACCACAAAACCTGTAATCCCACCATTCTTCCCGATGCAAGGCTTTGAAACTTAGAACCCTATTCCCTTTAAAACAAAATCAATAACCTGTCACAGCAACTCTCACACCCCAAACCCATTTTTTATCCGACCCATACAAAACCACAGATTCAGATATGCAAAACCCACACTGCCAGGTCCGAAATACAAGAAGCCATCACCGATCTCTCCATGCCGCTACTCACAAGCACTGATCTCCACCTTTGAGCACTGATGACAGCCATCGCCCATGAGTCCATGCTGCCTCTTCTCCGACGAATCCAGCGTCGCCCTCCATGATATTCTTTCTTTGTGTTACTTGCTCTGAAGCATTAGTTTCTTTTAGTTTAATTTTCCGTCTCTAGTGTTTTAAGTTGTAGTTGTTCTTAAATATTGTTATTTAAAATTTAAAAAAAAAAAAAAAAAAAGAAGAAGTCAAAAGCAGAATGTTCCAGCAGATACATGAGGAGTCCATAGTCCACCTCTTTTGCTTCAGCCAAGTGACCCATGTCCAGGGCAGCACCAGGTCACTAAACCAGCCCAATCAAGGTCCAACACTTATTGCTCCAGCCGTGGGAATCATGTCTACTAAATGTTCATTTCAAATTGTTGAAAATCTATTCCTGTGAATCATGGTAGTCTTAGAAGCACCAATATTTGATGGACATCTAGATCCATGGACCCTCATCAATTGGCTAGATGAGATGGATCAATTCTTTGATCAAATACGTCTGCCAGATGCCAATAAGCTTAGGTTTGCCAGGTTGAAATTGAGAAGTAGAGCTAGAGACTTTTGGCGTAGTATTGAGAATCATCGCAAAGGAAGGAGCAAGCCTACCATAACTAATTGGAATGAAATGAAACAAATACTTAAGAGAGAAATATTCTCCCTAATGCTATCAAGAGAATTATCAACCTCAATCCTCTCATGGGAATTTTCTATACCATAGAGATAGTATTCAGCAAGAAAACACCTCATCCTTCGGTCAAGAACTCACCACCCTAGCTCAAGACTTAAGAAAAATAATAAAGGTTTTGCTAGACTGTTCTACTCAGAAAAAGGATGCTCACGTTCCATGAAAGACTAATGTTGAATTAGAGGTACAAGTGCCAATAGATGATATTTCAACATTCATGCTGCAAGAAGAACCTATTATAGAGTCTACACAAGAAAAGAAATTTCAACAAGTGAGTGAAGATTTAGAGGGTGCACTTGATGTGGAGGTTGATTTTGACGAAAGTGCTACTAAGCCCTTCATGATCCATGAGGTTGATGAACATCTACAGGTTGATGAAGTCCAAAAGGTTGATACTATAATTCAAGATAAAATTGTGCCTGTTCAACACATTGATTTTGTGTTTCCAGAGGAGTTCTATGGTGTCGTGGAATTGAAGGTTATTCTACTCTCAGTGCTTCTTAGGGTGATTTATAATTTGAAGGAAGTAGTATGCACCGAAGTCCTAATTCCTCATCACTACAAAACTCAAGGTTGAGTTTTCTTAAACCAAGGGAGTATAATGCAGGAGCATAACCAAAAGTTATTTCAATATTTCATTTTAGATATTCCGTGGATAATTTCAGATTGTAACGTGGTTATTTGTTTAGTTTGGATTGATATTTGAGTTTAGTTAGGATTAGTTGTTCATCATTATCCTTTGTTTAGGATTATGGGATTAGTATTTGAAATTGTTTAGGATTATCGGATTAGTATTTGAAATTGTTTAGGATTTGTTTAGGAGAGTTTATCCTTATCTTTGTGATTCCTAAAAGCTGCATATAAAGCTCCAGATGATTTCTTTTGTATTCACAAACTATGATTATTATTGAGATTATTTGCAGAAATTGCATTGTGTTTGTTTGGTGGTGAATCCAAACACCTTAGGTGGGAAGCCTAATGTCAATGGTGGGACTAATCTAGGTGGGAAGCCTAGGTTGCCCTACATCAAATTGCCTTTCATAGCCATACTTTGAAGGGTAAAACCTTCATTTATCTACTTATGAGAAAGAATACAAGCTTTGGCCACTATTGTGAGGAAATGGAGGTCTTAATTGTTGGGTAGACCCTTCATTGTTAGAACTGACCAGCATAGTTTGAAGTTCTTACTAGAGCAAAGGATTGCTACACCAACTCAACAAAAATGTTTGTTTAAGTTGATGGGCTATGCATTTATGGTTGAATACAATAAGGCATTGAGAACAAAGTGACTGATGCTCTTTCCAGGTAAGGACCCTTGGTTCTAGAATCTGACCAGCAACAGGACAAGTCTGCTAGCTTGTTTTTAGTGTCTCTACCAGATCCTACTTGGTTATCTTTCCTTAAAGATAGTTATCACCAAGATGCCTTTGCTCAACAGCTTTTTCAGTCTCACTCTGCAGGAGAGTCTCTTCCTAAGGGCTTCCTTATTCATGATGGGTTGCTTTTCTACAAAGGAATGTTTTATTTGGGATCTTATTGTCCACTCAAGTCCCAAATTCTGCATTTTGTTCACAGCAGCCCCATTGCAAGCCATTCTGGGTTTCTTAAGTCATTCCAAAGGGCTAAGAGGGATTTCTATTGGCAGGGTATGCAAGCTGATCTCAAGGTATTCATACAAGAATGTGATGTTTTCCAAAGAATCAAATCTGAAACTTCATCTCCAGCACTTGCCTATTCCTATCACTCCTTGGATTGATGTTAGTCTTGATTTTATGGATGGTTTGCCTCGGTCCTAGGGTTATGAAGTGATTCTAGTTGTGGTGGAGAGATTAACAAAATATGTTCATTTTTCTCCACTCTGTCATCCTTATACTGCTGCTAAGGTTGCTTCAGTATATATGCAGTACATATTCAAGCTTCATGGTATGCCAGTGACTCTTGTTAGTGACAGAGATGCTACATTCACTTCTCTTTTCTGGTTTGAATTGTCCAAGTTAAAAGGAGTGGAGTTAGCCATATCCACAGCTTATCACCCTCAGATTGATGGCCAGACTGAAATTGTGAATAAAAATTTGGAACAACACCTAAAAGCTTTTGCTAGTGACAGACCTCATAGGTGGTCTGAGTGGCTTCCTTTGGCTGAGTTTTGGTTTAGCACCAACTTCCACACAGCTCTCATGCTAAGTCCCTTGGAAGCCTTATATGCTTTTCCTCCTCCAAAGTTACAAGCTTATGTTCCTGGTACTACTAGGGTGGATGCAGTTGACACCCTGTTGCAACAAAGGCAAGATGTTCTAGCTCTTCTTAAGGGTAATTTGGAGGCTGCACAGGAAAAGATGAGGCTCCAAGCAGATAAGCATCATACTACTAGATCTCTCCAAGTTGGTGACTGGGTTCATTTGAGACTTCAATCGTATAAGCAGCAATCTTTAGTTTACAAGGGGAAGTGGAAGTTATCTAGAAGGTACTTCAGACCCTTCAAGGTGTTGCAACAGGTTGGACCAGTGGCTTATAGGCTGGACTTACCTTCAGACTCTAAGATCCATCCTACATTTCATGTTTCTTGCTTAAAGCTTAAGCTGAGAACATATAATTCCTTTCCCTACACTGCATCCTCAAGATAATGAAAGACATTTAGTGCCAAAAACTATTGCTTGTTGCAGACAAGATCAAAAACCCTGAGGTCTAGAACTATTACTGAGGTTTTGGTTCAATGGTTGGGAGCACCACCTGAAGATGCTACTTGGGAATCACTTTACAAGCTGCAACTCCTTTTCCCTCACCTTGTGGGCAAGTTGCTTTAAATGGGGAAATAAATGTTAAGTATTATAATCCTAGTGTCCCACATGGATTAAGTATAAGCTTAATCATTTGTTTATAAGCTTTTCGGCACCCTCTCCTTGCAAGATGGTTTTTAAGGGTGAGTTATACCTATAGGTTTGTAACATTTGGTATTAGAGTCAACCACTATCCCGAGTAATCGGGCATAGCTCATTGAGTATGGATCAAATGAGTTGCGGTTTTGTGGTCAAATTCCGGAGGGGACAACCTAAAGGCTAGATTAAAATAACAGATAGGTGAGTTGAGCCACCAAAAGAGAAAGGGCTACCATCGGGTCAGTGTCGCTAGAGTGAGCCATCATGGATGTTGGCTGCAGAGTGTGGTGGTATGTTATGATCCTAATGTCCTACATGGATTAAATATAAGCTTAATCATGTGTTTATAAGCTCTTGGGCACCCTCTCCTTGTTTTTTTTTTTTTTTGATGAATTGGAGTGATGGATGTTCTATACTTCTATTTACTACATTGATGAAGTTGAGATATTTGTGGCAGGTAGTCAGTATTAAAAATAAAATAGGAGTTGTGAAGTTGCAATATTTGTAGCAAGTGGTCTGACAAAGACTCAAAGTTGTCTTTCAAACTTATATAGCAAATGCTTGGTCATCAAACCTAATTGGAAGATTGTGGCAATGATGTAGGACCAATTGGAGAATTTGTCCACATGTGCTTGTGACTGGTTAAACTTTGGGAGGATTTGTAGATTTATGGTTTAGAACCTTTAGAAAGATGGGTTATGGTTAGAATGACAAGGGTTTTGTATTGAAGAGATAAGATTTGATTTAAGATTGAAAAGAGGTAAGAAAAAAGGGAAATCTGATTTCACCAGAGTTTGTGAGCAGTAGCGTGAATAGGAGCAAAATATCAAAGAGAAAGAAAGAGAAAAATATCAATATTTAATTGATCAACTCATCCTTGTTTAAGCACAATAACACGCTTATATACACCACAAATATTAACATCTCCTAATAAATCAAACCTTAGTTGAATCAAATGAGTGCCCACACTCAAAGACCCATAAACTAAACAAGACTTACTCATTAATAATATTAAACCCAAGGTCCGAAACTATGGCACATACCTAAAAATTACAGAATTACTAGAATACCTTGAGTCTAGAATAACCAACTATAAAATAAATTAAAATACTGAGAAACTAACTACCATGTACACTTCTTCTTGGGCTTTTCCTTAATCTTAAACTTCCAAAGAGGATATTTTTTCCTCTAACCACCATCAGATAGTATCCTGTTTGTACATTATATACTATTATGAAGAGATGCAGGAAAGCCTTTAAACTTTGGGATTAAGGTTGTCTTGCTAGGAGGGTGGTGAGAAAGAAGTGGACAGGATTTAGATAACAAAAATAAAACTTAGTAGGGATTCTAAGATGAGATTTCAGTGAAATTCAGCAAGAAAGAGGGGGAATAGAGAACTGGTAAGATTTCAGCAAGGGGAAAGGAAAGAATGGCTGAAAATATCAACAAGAAAGGGAGGAAGAGCTACTGAAAATATCACCAAGTAAGAAAAGATAAGAGGAAATCAGAAAAATAAAATAAAAGAGACAATAGAGGAAAGACTAGGAAGGAAGAGAGAGAAGGAAGGGAAAGATTCCAAGTAAACATAACAAAGTCAATTTCAATTCTTTCCACCACTACCAATAGATTACATCTTCATAATTCTGTAACAGAGGTTACCTTACAATGTAGTATTCAAACAGTTCTATGAAAGACAACAAAGACAGCTCAAAAGATGCTAGGTTTATTTAATATACAGAAGCTAACAGCTAGATGCAGCCAGCTTTCTTCCCCATGAACTGTGTCTAATATGGTTCTATTGCACACAATTTTCCTACTTTTAACCAAATTTTCTACAAATGTAACAAAAACTTTCTGAATAAATTAGTGCACTAATGTTAATGCATATATCTGAACTTCATAGCATTTTGAGAACTATGATATGTTACAATATATTAACAGAAAACATTTGCTGATGTCAAAGAGCATTTGTATTATTGATAGCCAAACGAGCTAGAAGAATAAAGAAATCAGAAGCTATACTTGTCTGCTAAGTAGTCCATCATAAAAGTTGAGGGCTTTCCCACAACCAGTGGCTCAAGTTGAGTAGATCCACCAATAGCACCAACCATGGAACCACCACCTAAAATCAAGTACCAACTATAGTGTGAATAAAAAGATTATATACAACTACAAATAAATTAAATCAAGATGGGTTCTCCATCCAACCAAAATAGAATCAATTCCTGAGATTGATTAAGTTGTTCTTTGGATCAGCACTTTAATTCCTATGATGTTTTCAGTAATTGGAAAAGCTAGCTTGAGCTTATCTAACCTTTCATGATATTTTGTCCATTTCAATTCAATCTAGCACACATAAAAATGCAAATGCCCAGGCCTAGCTAATGGATATCGAATTATATGAGGGCTTTATACACAGTCAAAATTGGACATTTCTTGTCCTAATTTGACCACAGCTTGTGATCAAATTAGGGTGAGTGTTGACTCTGTTGAGCTGATTTCTTACTAATATGACCGTGTTTTTCTACATGATTAGGTGGTGCATTGGTTTTACATGCTGAAGAAAGGAGAGCTCATCAAAAGACTTGTGATGGAGCCTTCATGACAAGCTACCCTCTTTGTCATAGTCTCAGCTGTGAAAAATTAAATATGAGTATTTGATCTAGAAAATCAATTCTCAAGTTTGTGACAACTGCTCATTTCAGACAATGCTTTATAGTTGTTCACCAGTTTACGTTAGAGAACAGCATTTTGGACTTAGAAAAATTATCTAATATTTCATTTCAATAGCCAAAAGCAATTAGACTCTAATACTTAATTATAACATAGAGATGATAATGATTCCAGTGTATTAAAGATCAACTGGAGCACCACCAGGCCATATAGAAAACAGAATAGAAGTTACATCCACAAAGGAACTGCAGTTATTGAGGAACAGGTAGCATAAACGACTGTTAATGAAAAGTGGAAAGAAAATTGCAATGAAGCTCAAATTTAGGGAATTTGAGTATTAAATCAGGCACAGTAAAATACAAATAGCAGAGCATGAGGATGCTTGTGGTTTGTGTCGACTGATAGAGTATTAGTTAGTTAGTAGTGGGGTTAATGGTACAGCTGGACTATTGGGCAATTAGTTACTAAATCTGGCTTCCTATAGGCAGTTGTAAAGGTGAGCCTAGCTTAAATACTTGTGATGGCACCTTTTGTAAAACAATCAGAAATAAGACTACAATTTGTTTCCTCTTCTTCTCTGTGTTCCATCTTTTCCCTCTCTACGTTTCTTGGAGGGTGACTCCCTCGAACCAGTCAACATTCCTCTCCATTTAGAAAGTTCATTTTTAACATAATATGCTTAGTAAGCACTGAGCTAAATTATAAATCACATCTTTGCCAAGCTCTAGTTCCCCATCTTTTAAAAATGAAAAAAAAAATCTACATTATACAAGTGGCAGGTAAGGTTATGAAAATCGAAACTAAAATAAAAGCGGGAAAGGAGTAAACCTGCCCATTCTTGAGCATCTGTTAGATGAGTTACAGCATCACGATTTGTAGCAATGAAAAGACAACCAGGGTTTTCACGTATGCAGAGTGTTCCATACCTTCCATCAAAGAAAATAATTTGTTAAACACTCACTTCATGGAAAGCTAGATAGAATATATGTAGCAAGATTAAACTAGAATGATATCAGAGGTTTAAAGAAAACTTTGACAATTGTATTTACACTAATGGTGGTGACTTGAGTTAATAAAGACTAATGATTACTATGAAATAAAAGGAAAGGTGCACCTTTTTGAATAGTGTAGATAAACGTGTGCTACAACAATAAACTAGGTGATTGAAGTAAGTTGTGTGTTAACTTTGACAAATGAGTACAATTAGGGCTTCCATTGATAACATTCTAAGCTACTGAACGTTATATATAGATGGCATAAAGTCCCTAGGAACTGAATTCAATTCAAGATATAAATTATTGTATGTGTAACTACAATCTTCAACCAAAGCATGGAATTGATTCTGATCAATCCAGTTAATAACATAGATTTGGAAGGAACTATTTTCAAAGGTATTGAGAACTAATAAATAAGATAAAGCATCTTCCGTTTACCCAAGCGAGTGCCACTGCTTCAAGTTTGGGATTCAATATTTCCAAATTTGGGATAAGGTTGTATGTCAATCACCTCCCTAAACCTACGGAAGCAAAAGTCCAATGCACTTGGTATGACCTTTACGACAGGCCTCTAATGTGTTTTTTTTGAGATCATTATTAGACTAAATGGTTGCTTTAGGCTGTGTCCTACTTCCTGTATTTGGGTGTTTTTAAATTTCTTAAGATTATGGTTATAGTTCTTCAGTGAGTCCATTTGTATACTTCCCATGTACTTGGAATGTACAACAACAACCAAGCTTTGGTTCCAAAACTTCGGGTCAACTATGTATTCTTTTCAATTATTCTATCATTTTCAAAATCGTACTATCTATTACCTCCTTATTTGACAATGTACTTGAGATGTACCTATCTTTAATTTATCCTATCATTATCAATAAGATTATCTCTTTTTAAAAAGTGTATTAGAAGCATAAATTTTGGATATTCTTATTGTAAGTACTAAAAGAGCTGGCGGCCCAAGCCCACTTAGAACAGCGAGTTGTACAGTTCAACCTTATCCCAAATTAATAAAATTTGTAAGAGAGCGAAACAAACAACAAGAGAGGGTTTTGCCCGAGGATGAAAATAAGGAAGAAAGGGCTAATGTTATAGAATATATGAGCAAATGTCTCCCTACAAGCCTGCCTGAGGAGGCCAATGTTATACAGAAAGTTGCACTGTTCACTCTCTTTTCTCAATGTTCTTCCTGTTTCTTTTTTTTTTTCCTTTTGGATACTAGTGTCTGAATCCCTTTTCTCTGAAAACCATCTTTTTCTTATATACTCCCCCTTCCTTCGCATCCTGACCATCCATCCTTACCTCCCAAATTTCTCTTCGTGACACTTGTCCCTTTCAACATTTGAAGAAGGTGGTAGATGGAGTTGGCTTAGCTGTGAATTACATTGTTCAGGTCACTTCTTTATTAATGCAGCTGATAAAGCTGTTGCCCACCATTTAGTGCAGAGGCAACAGGCTACTCCTAACTAGAAACTTCCCTTACTCTCACTGATTCTCTCTTTTCAAACCATTCTTCTCGCCTGGATCCCCTTAGAGTCCTTCGTCTCATCCCCTCTTCTCCTCGGGCGAATTTCCTTTTCAGGCACGTGATACCCCCATATCAGTACTGCAACTCATTAATCCTGTCCTCGGTCCTTGGGCACCCACAATAGCCCCCTAAAACTTTTGCTATTAACTCTAAGATAAAAGCAAAGTTTTAGTTACACATCCCATTTGATACGTGCCAAACGCGTTCCCATGTCGTAACGTCTTTTCACTAGTCATCAGCATGTTCCTAACGCTTTGGTATTCACAATCCCATATTTATTGTGTTAGGCGGCTACTTGTTCCCCCACATTTTACGGTGAGATGATGATCCTACGGTCCTCATCTACCTGCATTTATGAGCAGGAATTTTACCGCTCATTTTTCACCCCTATATAAGGAGAGGCTGAGGCTGGTTTGGCTTCATTTACTCATTTGGCAAATTTTGGTTAAAGCAGCAGCCCAAGGAGAGACTATTCTATTGCTTGTAGGTGTGTTTTTTGCACGTAGAATTTTCATTTCTTACACCATAGATCTCCATGGGTAGATTTGCTAAGCTGGTAGATACCCCTGAAGGCATGGCTTCCTTTAGGGCTAAATACAGGATCCCCAACGGTGTTGAACTTCAACACTGTGAACTGGGAGAATGGCTGATTATGAACAAACCTGCAAGCTCAGTGGTGATTCCGATGATCGCTTTCATAGAAGACGGGTGGAAATTCCCATGGGAAGGGTCACTAGAGACTTCCTGATGAACTATAGGCTGACCCCTACACAATGCTGCCCCAATGTTTTTAGGGTCCTCGGTAGCGTCGATATGATAAACCGAAAAATGGGAACCAACCTTACATGGCATGACGTGAATTGGGTGTACAACTGCCAAAAAGGGAAGGAAACCAAATACTATATCAAATGTAGGGTCCCCTCCGTTAGGTTAATATCCTTTATGCCTAAGTCAGACAGGGGGATGGACGAGGACTTCCTCATCGTCTCAAGTGACTGGCACCATGAGTTGCACTGTCCCACCCAGGAAGAGCAACTAGTTAGGGTTTCCACAAATCTTAGATGCACGTAGGAAAAAAGAAAAACTTTACAAGATTTTTTCTTTAACCTGTGACTTATGTTACTCCCTCTTTTTGCAGACGAACACCACAAGGCCCCGAACAAGAACCTCATGAATTTTCCCGACCTAAATTGGATCCTTAGATCAGAAATTTTTCTACATAAGGACGGCCAACTCCGGGTGGTGCACATAATCCTCGAGTTTGAACCCCTCTCTAAACACTTCCAAAGCCCAAAGAACATATTTAGAGCTAAAGACAAACGGTTGGCCTTAATTGACGTAGCAGTCCTCGGTTTTCTGCTAACTAATCCTCCTCCACCTGGAACACAAGACGCCCAACTTCCAACCCCGCTGGTAACCAGACTCCTCTACTCTCACGAGCAGCCCATACCCTCAAACGACGAGGATACAAAGGGCACTCCCGAACCTGCCCAAGAAGTAACAGACAAGGATTTCGAGGTCTTCTATCGTCAAGAGGACCCCGAAGATTCCCTCGACCCTTCCCAACGCCATCTACCTCCTACCTAAGTCAGCACTAACCAGGAGGAAGCTGACATATCTGAAGGGATGGGGTTCGAAGAAAAGACCCCAAACTTACTGGCCCTGCTCATAGTGCACGCTGGGGTTGCCTCCCTAGCAGTTTCCATAGTGCCTCAACCACCCACTCCCGCCCCCACACGCGTGTCCTCTGGTGACGCCGCGGACAAGAAAAGAAAAAGGGTCCAAGGGGGCAAAGGATCCGAGGACGTTGAAGAGGGAGAAGTCACACGTCCCTTGAAGCAGCCCTCATCCAAGCAGCCCCCAAAATCTAGGGCTCAACAGAAAAAGAACGTTCCTTCTGGGACATCCAAAGGCTTAGAAGGGGATCAGCAGCCGAAGGCCTCGGCCTAGAGACCTTCGTTTGTGCTAAGCTCGGGGAACCCTGTCATGGATGACACTAGTCTCTAGGATCCACAGAAAGGGAGATCGGGCATTCTGGCAGAATGTTTGGAAAAGGCTATCCTTTTGCCCGAAGGCATGCAGAAGCTGCGGTCTTTTCGGAAGCGTGAGGTCTTTCTTTCACTAAAGAGAGACCTTGCCAAGGTATACATAATACATGCAAGGATACTAACCCATAGCAATTTTCCAGTTTGTGCAAGCAGCCTTCGAGGCTGAGGAGTGAATGGACCACGCCCTGGGCCAAGCTCATGAGGCCGAAGGCAAACTCAAGGCCGTCGAGAAGGCCCACGCCAAGAATGAGAAGAGGCTGAAGGACACTTTTTCACCTAGCCGAGGCAGAGAAATTAAGGAAAAATGCCGAGTTTGCCTTGGTTGGGTTTGAGAAACAGGCAGAGGAGGCAAGGGCTTCTCAAAAGAAGGCTGAAAGTCAACTGGCCTTGGCCATGGTGAAGGCCAAACAACAACAGAAGCAGCTGGAGGCTAAGGATGCTGAAAGGGCCAAGGCCAAGTAGGATGCCTATGATGCGGGCATGACTAAGACCACTCAAAGTCTTACAGCTCAACTTAGGGATGTTGCTCGGGCCTTTTGCCCGGAGGTCTAGGGTGAAGCACTAAACGCAGCTGGGATTAGTGCTGAATCAAAGCTCCGAGCTCCTGATAAGGTATACTATATCCCCCAGCCTTACGTTTTGCTCCTAGTCTCCCTCAACCCCCAGTTAATCCTAGCCCTGCCTCCACCTCGGCTCAACCTACCTCTACTTTAGCTACCACACCTCCAACAGAGCAAGGGCACGATCAACCAGCTCCAGTAGCTGTTGTGGACGTGGAATCCGAGGAGGTAGCTGAAGTTGAGCAACTGAAGAGGAAGAAGAAGGAGAAGGAGAAAGAAAAAGAAAAAGAGGCTGCAGCCTAACTTGGTTATAGGTTGAGCTAATTAGCCAATTTTGTACTAGGTCTTGAGTGTAGTTAACATCCCATCCTTCTCTTATTGTAATCCAACTCCTAAACTTTAATGAAAATATCTAACTCCTAAACTTTAATGAAAATATCTGATTTTTACTTTACGCTTTTCCATTTATTCAAGTTTAATTTGCCCAAGTTTATCCCCCGCTATTCCCCTTTTTGAATATTACGTAGAACGTACTAATCTTCAACTAACTTAATTAATTCCCTATACTATACTGATCAATTTGAAATGAACCTCAAGAAAGTTATCGGACTGACACTTAGGGCAATTCGTAATACCATTCTAATACTTATTATAAATTTCCAGCAACAACTTACCTCACTTCGGACTTGGAATGCTAAAAAACCAATATTCCTTGTGCTTGTAACCCGAGGGACCAAGCAAGACTTATGGTTCTATCCAATACTTAGAAAATTCTATGTAAATGCTAACATGTCCAAGGTTCATGACTCGAGGAGCTAAACGAGACCAAGATCCTGTTTAACACTAAGAAATTTTTCCCACCCAGGTTAATTTACCCAAGGCTTGTGACCCGAGGAGTCGAACAAGGCCGAGGTTCTGTTTAACACTTAAAACTTTTTCCATACAGGGTTAATTTACCCAAGGCTTGTGACCCGAGGAGTCAAACAAGGCCGAGGTTCTGTTTAACACTTAGGACTTTTTCCATACAGGGTTAATTTACCCAAAGCTTGTGACCCGAGGAGTCAAACAAGGTCGAGGTTCTGTTTAACACTTAAAAATTTTTCCATACATAATGATTACCTCAACAAATGCATCCATAATGAAGCGCCAATACACTAAACATGAATAACAAAGAAGTTCATGACATTAATAATAACCACAAATTGTTCACATTCCAAGGACGAGGAATTACATTTTCATCCAAGTCTTCTAAGTAGTAAGCCCCAATGCCAGCAGCGGAGGTTATCCTATATGGCCCTTCCCAGTTGGGGCCAAGTTTTCCCCAGGCAGGGTTCTTTGCTGTCCCCACCACTTTTCTCAAGACCAAATCTCCCGAAACTAATGGCCTTAACATCACCCCTTTATCATACCCTTGCTTAAGTCTTTGCTAGTTATGTGTCACTTTTACTGTAGCCACCTCTCTCCTTTCTTCGGCCACATCTAGGCTGTCCAAGAGTAAACAATTATTTTCCTCAGCATTGAACTGATTAGTTCTTAGGGTTGAGAACCCTAACTCCAGGGGAATTACCGCTTCTACCCCATAAGTCATTGAAAAATGAGTCTCTCTGTTGATCTTCGGGGCATAGTACGATAAGTCCATAGTACATAGGGCAATTCATCCACCCATTTCCCTTTAGCGTCATCTAATCTTTTCTTCAGTCCAGACACTATAACCTTATTAGTAGCCTCGGCCTGGCCATTCCCTCGAGGATAAGCAGGTGTAGAATACCTGTTCCTGATCCCCAACTCCCCACAATATCTTCGGAAGGCTTTACTGTCAAACTGAAGACCATTATCCGAGATCAATGTATGTGGGACGCTAAACTTTGTGACGATATTCCTCCCAATAAACCTCTTAATATCCACATCCTTGATATTAGCAAGTGGCTCAGCTTCTACCCACTTGGTAAAATAATCCGTCCCGACAAGGAGCCACCTTCCGTTCTCTATAGTTTGGAGAAATGGTCCCACTATATCCAAGCTCCACTGAGCAAATGGCCAATACTGCATGCACAGGGGTAAATAACATGTCTCAACCTCCTGCAAGGACTTACTGACACAGTAGACAGGCCGTTGGACCCCATCCTCATTTCTGATCAGGACCAAACTGACAGCATAATTTGTAACTGCTAAGTACGCATACAACACTTCCTCCTTCTCAGGCCTGGATAGGATTGGAAGACATGACAAATACTGCTTGAGCTCCTCAAAAGCTGCTACACACTAATCCAACGGAAGTCCCTCCACTTGTGAAGAAGTTGGAAAAAAGGACGACACCTGTCTGCAGACCGAGAAATGAACCTATTCAGAGCTGCTGCCTTCCCAATCAATTTATGTACCTCTTTGGGATTCCGAGGAGGGTGTAAACCGTTTATAACCTTAATTTGATCGGGGTTGACTTCAATCCCTCGGTGCATTATCATATAACCTAAAAACTTTCCCGAGCTAACACCAAAAGAACACTTCTTTACTACCACAGTGTTAGCCAACCACTTGGGGTAGAAGATCTCCTTAATTGCCCCAGCTTGTTTCAACTTGTTTACTTCTATCCTTACTGCCTCGGCATGCTCTTTGGATGAGCACCAAGGAGGTTGCTTACGTGGTGTAGCCTCGGGATTCACATTCAATTGATGACATATGAACCCAGGATCAATCCCTGGTACATCATAAGTGCTCCACCCAAACACATCAAGGTTAACTTTCAAGAACTTCACTAACTCTGCCTTTTCCAATGGTGGTAACTAGGATCCCACTTGAAAATATCGCTCTTCATCTTACGCTATTACCACCTTCTCCAGCTCCTCAGACAACTCTCCACACGCCTTGGCCTGCTGCCCCCCTACAAGGCACTTTGGTTGCTTTTGGACCTAATCCTTTGCTACCGCAATAGGATCTGCAGGATGCTATGTAATTGCTAACAAGAGCCTTGTTACCATAATGAACTGTCATCTTCTGATTAAAGTGATTAACATGCTCCACGGGATCAATCCTCCCATTGTAAATGGTGAAAGTTGGCTGAGAAAACCGATGAGGGAGCCTGGCCTTGTTAATTCTCCTAACAAAAGGTAACTTAGAAATTTGTTGTAAGGCTTTACCCATTGCATCATTCCCCATCCCACTGTGTGAAGACCCCCCTCCCCCCACGCCTATTTCTGTCCTTGTCCAGCTTGTCTTGGCGTGAGGAAGCTGAATATGACTCACTAGATGGAGTTCTAGACCTATGACGATATGAGCGATCCCTGCTTTCACTCGAACCATCACTTGATGGGGGAGATGGACTCCTTCTATCATGCTTCCTGCGCCTCAACTTCCTGCGCAGGTGGTCTATCTCCTGTTGCAGCTTCCATGTCTCCTGATCATGTGAGATATGACTCCCAGTCCTTGAGTGACTCCGCTCAATACGTTCAGTGTGGTAAAACTCCACCATAACGCTTGGGATATGTTGCCTATCTCTCCTTCGCTCCAAGTTAACAAACTGGTTCTCCTTTTGTGAGCCAACCGATTCTTCCCTATCCTGGTCTACGTTAGCCATAACTACTCAGAACAAATCCACAGCACCTTGATGTTCCCACAAACGACGCCAATTGTAAGGACCAAAAGAGTTGGCGGCCCAAGTCCACTTAGAACAATGAGTTGTACAGTTCAACCTTAACCCAAATTAATAAAATTTGTAAGAGAGGGCTCTGCCCGAGGATGAAAATAAGGAAGAAATGGTTAATTTTATAGAATAGATGAGCAAATATCTCCCCACAAGCCTGCCCAAAAAGGCCAATGTTATACAGAAAGTTGCACTGTTCACTCTCTTATCTCAATGTTCTTCCTATTTCTTTTTTCTTTTTTTTTCTTTTTGATACTTGTATTTGGATCCCTTTTCTCTGAAAACCATTTTTTTCTTATATACTCCCCCTTCCTTCGCATCCTGACCTTCCATCTTTACCTCCCAAATTTCTCTTCGTGACACTTGTCCCTTTTAACATCTGAAGAATGTGGTAGATGGAGTTGGCTTAGCTGTGAATTACACTGTTCAGGTTACTTCCTCATTAATACAGCTGATAAAACTGTTGCCCACCATTTAATGCGGAGGCAACAGGCTACTCCCAACTGGAAACTTCCCCTACTCTCACTGATTCTCTCTCTTCATACCGTTCTTCCCACCTGGATCCCCTTAGAGTCCTTCGTCTCATCCCTCCTCTCCTCGGGCGAATTTCCTTTTCGGGCACATGATAGCCCCATATCAGTACTGCGACTCATCAGTCCCGTCCTCAGTCCTCGGGCACCCACACTTATTTATCAAGCAGATCAGGGTATGAACATATATTGTCACCAACAATTAATAAGATGCTGACTGCAATAGCAGGTGCTAGTGGATACGTAATATATATTACTTAACAAGATAATGTTTTAAAAAATAATAGTAATAAAATAAAATTTCTTTTTCAGACTTCTAAAGTGTTAGCTTTCCCCTCTCCAGGCACAAAGGAAAAAAGACAAAAAGAAAGGCCTGGAATTTAAACATCTCCATATAGTTCTCAGAGGAAAAAAAGTAACTCCTGTCAATAACTTTGTTTGTAAAAGTGTTATTCTAAATTCTACATGAAACCATGATTATGGTCCACATTCCTTTCATAGATACACTTACAGAAAAAAGATCTGCCAGAGAGTATACCCAAAGCAGCAATTATACAATGTGCTTCAATGAAAAGGTAATGGCTGTTCTGCCAATACAAATGTGTGTCTGTGTCTTGTAATTAAAAACGTGAGATCTTACTGGATTTTGTAGTAGTTAAAATAGCGATCAAACCCAACCACAACAGCCCCAACCTAGAAAGCAATGAGGAAACTCCATTGTTATGGCTGAAATTTGAATCATGGCAAAAGAAATTGTTTTGAGAACCAAAAAATGCACAAACCATAAACAAGATTGAATGTAATTTTTTTATCTTGTACAAACTGTTAGAGAAACTCAAATCAGAAATGCATTCATAAAGCACAAGAAAGAAGTATACATCCTTATCATGTTCCATCAGAAACCCAGGCTTCAGCTCTATCTTTTTACCACCATCATCCTGAAAATTTAAAATAAATAAATAAGCATATATATGCACTATAAATAATAAAGATGCTTCATGATAAAATTATTATATTCCAAACCTCAACATCCTCAAAGATGGTGTTGATCAAATTGCTCTTTGTTGAAAAAACTTAAAATTAATTTATCATCAACATCCAAAAGCAAAACATATAAAAATTTTGTACTTTATCTAAACGTCACCTTCTTCTTATGCAACATATACTTTATCTAAACATCACCTTCATCTTATGCAACATAGGATAGAAACTTAAGTTTAAAATATCATGTTATCATACAAAATCTCATCTATATAGACCTCATTGGCTCTTTAAAATTTCCATCACAGGCAATGTCTGGTTTACATGCCAAGATGTTCTTCTTTAGTTGAAAAAATGCTTTAGTTGAAATGAATAATCACTGGCATAGACTGTCAAGACAGTGCACCTAAGATAAAATAGAAACTCTCAGCTTTGGCAGACAATTAGTTCATGCAATTAAGCAAATATTCAACCAAGAGACCTATATTTCAATAGCATCAAATAATTTTTTTTGAGTAGGTGACACTGAATTAGGTTTCTGGATGTCGCAGAAAAAGTCAAAGATATTTAGGGCCCGTTTGGTAGCAGTATTTAAGTATTGTTATTCAGTTTTCAGTATTGTGGAAATACGTGCTTGAGTGTTATAGAGATACGTGTTAAAAGTGTTATTGTTATTTAAACACTGAAAACTGTTATTTAAACAACCGTGCCAAACAACCCCTTAGTGTCTGTTTGGCATCAGCTTATAAGATCAGCTTTTATGATGCGGGAGACGCAAGAAGATTTTTATTTAGTACTATTTATGTTTGTAAGTCAATTGTATTTTTTATGTTTTAGGTCCTAGTAGTTTATTAGGCTATTAATATTTTAATTTAGAAGCAAGGTTATTTTTGCAATAAGGCAATTAGGGTTTCCTAGCCAATTAGAACTAGGGTTTGGTAATCCTTTATAAGCAACCTATTGTACACCTTGAGAAGATAGTTGATATTTTGATGAATAAAAAAAATGGCCGTTTGGTCTTTCTTTGGTCTGGTACTGACTCCAAATCTACTGTAGGTGCTGACTCCTAGTGGCTTCCCCGCTTGGTGCTGACTCCAAGCCAAGCCTAGGTGCTGACTCCCAGGTCATATCTCTTTATTTTATTGTTGTTTTAATTTTGTTCTGGTTGTCCTGCGTCATTTTAGCTTTTAGTTTTTTTGTACAGCTTTTTAAAACCTCACTTTTTCCCTCATTTTCTCACTTTTTAAAATTTTTTCAAAGTACAAATATACTTTAGCATACTTTTAGCAAAAAGCTAGATAAGATATTCTCAAACGAACAGTTTGTATGAAAATAAATGAATAATACATTTGTTATTGTCACGTCATTTATTGTAATGCTCTAATGTGTCACCAATATCCATACCATCATTTCAGCTCTGTGAGAAATCTTCCACAAAATTTAAATTTAAATTTGCTATCAAGAGTAAATACTTCACAAAAACTACTGTGTAAGAACAGCTGAACCATTAATTTCTATAGAGAAAAGTAGAGATTAGGTATGAAGCTTTGCAAACAGCATAGTAAGAGGAAATCATATCTAATGTGATCCTTAAAATTTTTTATCAAAACTGATATATCAGAAAATTATAAAAAATAAATAGATAAATCAAACAAAATTTACACACTATCATGTAAAAGTTGCAGATATATTTGGAACATGTAAATAAAATCAAAGATTTATAGTATATTTGGATCAAGAAAGCAACTTATGTGAATTTTAATTCATACATACTGGCCCACCAAGGTATTGAAATCCAGCAAGCTCAAGCTCCTTCAAGATGCCATCCTCACCAATCACATAGACCTAAATCATGACCAGCTATCAGCACCGTATTTTCTATATCCCTTAGTTAGCATACTCATTCAGGGCATCAACAAGATTTCTAAACATGCCTTACCATTTGTGATTTATGAACAATTAAAATTTTGAAGGATATCAGGGTAGCAGGATAACCGTAAGCAGAGAGATATAACTGTTAGATAATAAAGAAAACTGAAAATGCTGTGCAATTTTTGTAAGCATTCACCAGAATAGAAAACACAGTGCAATGTTTTAATCAGTATTATATAGGTTTGAGATAAAGGCCTTATAAGAAGACCAGAAATAAATTACAAATGGAAGGAATATAATGGTAGAAGTCTCATTTCATGGAACAGTAAAGTATCCTCTTCAGAACCATAAACTTTGACCCAGTTTGGATAGCACGTTTAGCTGCGGCACGTTTTCAGTTTCACGTTTTCTCCCTCTTTTTTTTTTTTTTTTTTTTTTGGCCGGCTTTTTTGACATTGGAGGACAAAATTCACTGTGCGTGTACTGTGCATGCACTGTTCACGCACTGTTCACACAATATTTAATATTAAAAGTGGGCCCCACAACACTATTCACACATTTAAAAATTATTTTGCTACAGTGTTTTCAGCAACAATCAGTTTTTATCAACTTTCAGCAACAATAAGTGCTATCCAAACGGACCCTTTATGCAGTGGCAGCTCCAGAAATTTTGTTCAGGGTGGTCATTAAGAAATTTAAATTAAACAAAATTTCATAAAAATAAAATTTGAATATATTGACATAAAAAAACAATCGCAAATACATAAAGTTTTAAAATTTCATTCTACAAGTTTTTCATATTTTGAAATTGTTGTATGATAGCTTCATTATTAATGCTATCAACTACATTTTTTTTCAATATACACAGTCAAGTAATCATTAAACTACTGATCTCCCTTTCAATTACCAACATCTTACCTAAATAAGTAACAATATAAACAAAATTCATCATCCTTTTTTATGATATGTTCCAACCTATATTTCGTATTCTTTAAATTAATCAAGATTAAATTAATGCAGTGCTCCACTAATTTCTTTTTTAGGGAAATCATGGTAAAGAGATTGAAAAGAACATCTTTGTAAATATGCTCTTTTTATTTTCTCTAGATTATTAGGATGAAAAGATGAGAACTTTTCTCATAGCCTATCTAAAAGAAGATTATTCAAGTGAATACGAATTTGCTTAAAAGATAAATTTTGTAATAAAAGTGATTTCCTTATAAGAATTTTGCCCATAGTGATAACAAAAAAATAAAGGGTAAGTTACAAGTTCATTCAACGTACACAACTTAGGCATTAAACCATCACATTAATCATGTTCAATAAAACATTGAGGTATTATTTTAGTGCATACGTGTATGAGATGTATCACATAAATCCAATAAATTCATCTAAAGACTAAAACAAGTACTAACTGACTAGCTATTGGAAAATATGCATTTTTTTTATTAAAAAAATAGCAATTTTAAAATATGTCTTTTGTAAACATAATTTAAAATATCACAATTAAATATTTGATTTGGGCTTTTAAGCTAATTTGTTTGTTTGGACAATTTTTGAGAAATGCTACGTCCACAATATTTTCACAACAAATTTTAGTTGGCAATTGTTACTAGTTTTAATTTACATATCATTAAAAAATAATAATAAATAAAAAATTTCTACCGGTAACAATCTGTCACTTAAGATTTGTTATGAAAGTGTTAAGGACATGTTATGAACATAACACTTCTCGCAATTTTTTGGTTCAATCTTCAATGGACCAAAATTTTGGAGAAGTTAAATTTTATTTTTAATGGACAAATTTTTATTTAGGATGTTCAATTTTTTTTTTAGGGTGGTCAACAATCCATATTAATTTAGAATTTCTTTTTTTTTAGGTATATAATTTATTTATTTTTCAAGTTTGAGGGTGGTCCTGTGACTGCCCTCAATTATATATGGCGCAGCCCCTGACTTTACGGCTACTGAATGTGTTGGCATCCGTCCTATGCCATAAGATGGCCATAAGCAGATTACCATAGCATGTGCCATGTAATTTGTTGAGTTTTTTGCTAGATATACATTATAACTGTAGATACATTATTCATAATGTAGATAAATTGTTCACTACTAATCATATATGAGTTAGGCTCTAGGTTTTAGAAAATGTAAAGCTAATTGCTAGTCCAACACCAACCGGAAAAATAACTTCCTGTTAAGACCTTCTAGAGTCTGTAACTGAATAAATTTTGTGTAAAAAGCTTGACTGCGATCAAGACATATATACAAGGATATATGGCCAACAATGGAAATTTCCTTTTAAAACAATTGCTCTTGCCCAGACATATGGAGCTGATCCCTACATTGCTGGTATAATAGGAGATTTTCTGTTTGTGTCACCAGGTAAAATACAAATTTAATTCAAATACCTTTTTATCTTTTGGGAAATTAATGGACTTCAAATATGCAGCAGCAGCAAAAGATGATGCAAAAATTTCCTCCTGAAACGATTCAGTTGCATTAGAAGTTATGATTAACAAAGTTTAGCAAACATGGGGAGAGAAGAGTCATTAACTAACCTCACTGACATTCAGACCAAATGTCTCAAACTTTTTACCATATTGTTTCCTAGACTTTGTTGAGTTGTTGGTAACAAACACTAATCTCTTGCCCTGCAGAAAAAGAAAATCAACAAATATCTAATAGCCATAACAACTCACTGACGCCCAATACTTTGCTGCAACAATCCCAATTGTAATCATTTCACAGGGAAGTCAACAGATAAATGACAAAATAATAATGATAATAATAATAATTTATCATAGACATACAAATGCATGCAAGGTGACACCTTCATTCATATACAGACCTTGGACCGAAGCATATCAAGTGTTTCTGGGACTCCATCAATTAGTTTATCTCCTTTCCATATAACTCCTGCAAATCAATAATAAATAAAGTAAAGATCTTTGATTAGATTATCACTAGAAATGTAACCGTAACCAATCCCCCAAGCAAAGAAAAAAAGAACAGAAGCTGCAAACACATACCTAATTATTTTAATTAGAAAATTCAAATATGCTAATTTAAAAAAGAAATCAATTTCAAACAGAAAAAGGTATTTATTAAAATGTTATCCAATAAATTAGCACTAGATTTATCCCATTTATGCTTGCCTCAAACTTTTCAATGACAAATTGTAGACCTAGTCATTTAACTTTCTGAAATTGGGAATGCATTTCTGTTACACATTACGGTAATGCTTGGTCCAAATCAAAAAATAGTAGAAAAAAGTGAGATTGTATACACGGTAGACTAAAGCTTTTGGATTCAAGTGGTATCCAACATATTTGTCCAAAATGTCACTAGAAGACTCCTCAAGTCTCAATTTCCCAACACTAAACTAATTTGGGGCACTAGCATGTCTTTAGTGGAACAAAACACCAAAATGTGACTATTTATGGATTGAAAACTTAAAGATGGACTTGTTCCTTTGGTTCTAGGAGGCAGATGACGCAGCCAATAATGTTAACGAAATTGTAGATTCTGTAATCTACAATATAAGCTGAAGCTGGCATCCTACTGGATTTTATTATCTGGTCAAGATTCAAAGCAATACCTTGACATTGGTTTTTTTATACTTCTCAAGAAGAACTTGAGAAGCCTCTAAATATGAAGATTGTAACTTTTATTCCATATGAAGACTATTTAGAAGTGGTCTTCCCAAGGTAATTTGGTAAAAGTTAATTTGGTGCTCAAAATCAATTCCTAAGCACTCTTTTATTACCTGGCTAATCATTCTAAACAAATGGTCTACCAGAGAGATCCCTAAAATGAGGCAAAAATGGATATGTTTTATGGAAAATAGTAAATTACCTATTCTATGAATGTGGCCTAAAAGAAGGATTTGGTAAAGACTTCTTGAACTCTGTTTTATCAATAAAAGAGTTGGTGATGGAATTCAGAGCTTAGATGGTAAGCTGCAAATTGGAAAGGGAAGTCTGATTGCGATGTTCTTGAAGCTGGTTTGGATGGCTCATTTAATTTTTATACCATCTGTGAAATAAGAAAATTGCTCATATACATATGCGGAAAAATATATATGGAAAAGCTGTTTTTTAGACTAGTGATATGAAGTTCAATTTCAAGTTACCTCATGCAGAAAGCAAAATGGTTCCAATCTAAACAAAAAGATCTGTAATAGGCATTTCCTTAAGTGTTTTAATTATACTTCAAGTTGATTGCTTCCATCCATTGGTTCTTATTAGCTGGTTTTTTTGTTAGCCATTAGCTTGAAATTACACAGTATATATGTTGTTATTGTATTGGTTTGGATACAGTGTTTTGTAGCGTTGCATTTTCATGTTGCGTTTTCAGTTTTTTTTTTTTTTTTTTTTTTTTTTTTTTTTTTTGCTTTCACTCTTTTCTGGAGATAGAAGTTATTGTGCAGGGGACAAAAAAATACTGTTTATGCACTGTTCTGGTACTATTCACACACTGTTCATGGGACTACAGTCACTTTATTCAGAAAAAAATATTAAAAATGGGTCTCACGGCACTATTCATACATTTAAAAATTATTTTGCTACAGTATTTTCAGCAACAATTAGTTTTCAGTAACAATAAATTGTATCTAAACGGACCCATTGTGCAAGTTCTAGGGCTCCAACAATCAACGTATGAAAAGAAAGGAAATTTTAAAATTTCTCAGGAGATTAAAGGAAATGTTCTTAAGAAATTTACTTAAATTATTTCAAGAGGGCAAACCTGACCCAATTTTTCCCCTTCCATTTGTTTAACATAATTGTGTAATTGAACATAAATCAAACTTCCAACCCCACTCTCTTAAAAAAGAGGGGGGGGGGGGGGGGTGGGGGTTGTTTCTCATTCACTTCAACCTTAATTAAAAATAACTAAATTAATTAGCATAATGCCTTGAGAATATGAAATCCAAAAGCACTTTAACTATTTCCTTATCCTAAACAAACAAACAAACATATTAGCACGCCTGTATGTACACACAACAAACCGTCCTCATATCACAACACAAATTAATAAACAAAAAAACCAATTCAATCCAACACCATTAAAGCAATTCCCCCTTTTTTTTTTTAACTTTGTTCTTGTTCATATAACTTTAACAAAAACTAAACAATTCAAGAATGAAAAAAAGACCCCTCACCATCACAGTCAAAGATGAATGTTTCAACAGAGTTGATAAGCTCCTCCGCGTTCTTAAGAGGTTGCGCTGATGCCTTTATTGTGAAACTCTCCATTCTTGACGTACCAAAGTTGTTGCACTTGTTCTTGTTATAGGTGTTGTGTTTATTGGTGCTCCATCTAATGCTGACGAAGTTGGATAAAGGGTTTGGTGGGGTAAAGAATCTGGAACTGTTGGAAGTGAAATGGCAGAGAAATGGAGATGGGGTTGTAGAAGAAAGGGCAGAGACTACTGATAGAGAAGCTGTGGCTGTTGTTTTGGTCAGCATTTTGGGTGTTGGGCACTCGTGTTACTTTTCTTGCGTGTGTGTGTGTTGGCCGTTTGAGGTAGTTGGAGGTTTGTTTTTTTAAGTGGTTGTTTGGGATTTGAGTGTGCGTTTTGTGTGGATGAGATGAGACTTCTGATATAAGAGTATCCGCATCAGCGGCTGTGGACCTTTGCATAATATAAAAACACACAAATTTTACAAATATATATATATATATATATATATTTAAAAGTTGAAGGGTAGAGTTTAATGTTGCCGCACTCCTGTTGAACTACATCAGCGTCACACCAACACCACATCATTAATCTATTTTCAATATTTTCTCTCTTTTTTTTTTTTTCCTTATTAATTTGTTACTTTACTATTACACATTTTTCAACATTTACTTATTTTAACATTTTTATCTCTCTACTACTCTACACCTTGACCTTACACTTTCTCCATCCCTTCGTCTTCCTTTTATTTTAACTCTTCTTCTCCTCATTTTTTGACTATAAAAATTTGTTATTTCTCTTCCATTCAATCCATATTTTGCTCATACAAAAAGGTAAATACTCTCTCTCTCTCTCTCTATATATATATATATTCTTTATTTTGGTGGATGTTTGATTCTTTAGATTGATAAATTTTTATGTTTTACTCTACTTTAGATTGATATGATTTGGTTATATTTTAATTTATTATCTTTTTAATTTTATTTTCTTTATTTGTTACATGTTATCCTTTGAAATTATAGAATGATTTACTATTATTCTATTACATAACATGACTTGGATAATTTGGTGTTTAGAACTATACATTTTTCTTTTAAATATTTTTCTACTCATGTTATTTTATATAATTTTATTACTTGTCTCACATTCTCTTCCAAAAAAAGATGACTATTCTCTCTCTCTCTCTCTCTCAATTATTAATTCTTTCTTGCAATTGTAAATTTAGATTAATGAATTTTTTTGTGTCTACTTTTGGATGATACACTTTCATGGTGTGTTTTTTGAGTAATTTATCACATGTACTCTCTATCTTATAGTTTTGGTTTGAGTTAATTTTTAGATATTTAAGAAGTGAGATGATTATGTATTTGAATGTCTCTATAAATTATTTGAGTAATATCAATTGTAAATTTGCAATGAGGTTTGGTTATCATGATAATCTTCTTAAGAGAATGAGAAATTCAAATAATTAATTTTGGAACTTAAAAATTTTAGTTGTAAAAAAAAAAAAAAAAAAAAAACCATAACACACTATACAAAAATTTGAATAAAAATAGATCACTAGAAAAAAAAAATATTAACTCAAAATAATAGAATGATATATTTGTAGAGATGGAGAGATGAAAATAATTTTAGAAATAATATTTCCAGTACGTTTTATAGAATAAATCATATATTATAAAATGTTACAAAATAGTTGTATATTCCCACGCATCGCGTGGGTTTGCGACTAGTTTTACCTTAAAAATGCTTCACATTAGTACTTCTAAAAGCATCCACAGCAATAGAGCTAAAAATTTAGCTATTTGGAACCACAAAAAGTTAATTTATCTATTTTACCTACTCACTTTACAAATTCTCTTTCGTGGTTGCCATCCCTGAAAAGAAAAACATTAGAATCATTTAAAATATGATATTAAAATAAATTCTTCAAGTAAAAACTCATGTCTACGGATTGTAAGTTCGTGGGCTATAGCTTTAGGAGATGGCTCAGGACCAAGTCCCCACGTTGCAAAACGTTGAAGAGTAACCAACGAATGGAAACTCCTATCAGCGTATAGACGAGATTTTCGGACGCAGTCAAGATAAAATTTGCTCAAAGATGGTCGTCTAATAGCTATATAAAAAAAAAATAAAAAAAAAACCTTCAAGACGAAGGTTCCTTAACTCTCCAGTATAGGGGGCAAATGGATCCCTACCAACCTCAATAGGGTGCCCAGACCAGAAACCAGAAACGAAGAAAAACTTCGTCTTCCAATTTCTATCAGACGTTACAAGTGATTTTATTAATCTACAATCTTGGCCCCTGGCTGTGAATTGATAAAAGCCAAGGGACTGGTTAATCTCAAAGGGTTTGTAGCAGAAGAGGAACTCGTCCACAGTGAGAGGACGATCCCCTTCAAACACTTCCCTCCATAAAACTTGCATAGAGACGACCAGTTTCCATGCATTGGGGTTAAACTGACACACTCCTAAACCTAACCTACTAAGCAATTCCCTAGCAAAGGCACTAAGGGGTGACCTAAGTCCCCCTAGAAGGTAAGCTTCATAGATACTTATTCCAAAACAAGGGTTACAACACCACTTCCCATGGATGGCTAACCTAGGGTTAAGGTCTTCTGGAGTTTGATACCAAGTCCTAAATGAAGTGAGCCTCTTTTCATCCATTTTGGAAGGGACGCCTACAGCACAACTGTACACTGTCTCCACCTCATCTAAAGGAGTGGAGGGAGGAACACTCGTCGATTTACTAGCTCAAGACCCGGAAGCTGCCCTTGTCCTAAGATGTTCCTGGAAAACCTCTAGAGGGACCCCAAGAACACCAAACGTGTATTCCTCGTCCGTGGTGTTCCCCCCACTACTATTGTTGCTACTACTACTACCACTACTAGAACCACTATAACTAGTAGTGTCATGGTACTCGTCTATAGCCTTATCAATGCTATTACTAGATGAAGAAACGACAATTTCAGACATCTTGAAATTTGAAGGAAAACCTAAGAACGAGGATGAAGAGAATACCTGGCTCTAGACGAAGGAGGACTAAAGATGCAGAAATACTTCTAGACAAGGCACTGGACGATGAATGTCAAGGGAGAAAATTTAGGAAATGTGAAGGGTAGGAGATGAATTCTACTATTTATAGACAGTGAAATTTGGCATTTGAAACGATGTGACCTACCTGAGAATGACATGTGGAATATTCCTTGAAAAGTTAAATCGACGCGACTAGTCACCAATGAGGTCATGGCACGTGGCACGATATCTAACCACTGACATAGATGCACACGTCCAAAGAACAGCAATAAGCTTTATAGTGCTCTAGACGACCCTTAGACAAGGGGGCAACTGATGGTAAACATCTAATTGAATCAACTCCAATTCGTCCATGAGAGTCATCCAGGTCAAGAAGACAGGAATTGTCATCCTTTGTGGGACGATCGTCCATCAAGAAAGCGCCTAGATGACCCCTAACACTTGGGAAATTTTGAGAAAGATTTACCTACAAAAGACTAGTGAATTGAACCATGTGTCACTATTTTGAAACACAAACAAGATCCTGATTCATCGCTATAACTTCCTACTAAGTACTTAACTGCCAATAGCAGTTGTAGAAGATAAGATTGAACATTCTAACTCTTATAGCGGTTGTGGAAGTTAAGTCTGAACCTCTTAATTTCCTCAAATATTGGGGAAGTTGCGAGACAAGTAACCACTCTAAAAAACACTATATAAACACTCATCCACGTCAAATAGAGGTAAGTTGTTCACGACTCCAAAAAAATTGGAACTCTAGAATTTAAGAGACAAACTAACTTGAGTATCAGAGGGTTCTTGGCCGATTCACCCAAATCACCTTTGATCGTGTGTTTTTCTTTTCAGGCCTTCCAATCAATTACTAGACCATTAAAGCCCGAAGCATCTAGTCTACTGATTTTCTTTGCATCATCAAGCATAATTTTAGATAAAACTAGTCCCTAACCCGCGTGATGCACAAGAATAGCCATTGGATGAGTTTCAGAAAAATAAATAAATAAATAAAATATTGTTTTATTTACTAGATGCAAAAATATGCTTATTGACCGAAAATGTGCCTGTTGAACGAAAATGTACCTATTAAACAAAAAAGGTGTCTATTGAATGAAAATATGTCTATTAATCGAAAATGTGCTTATTGAATGAAAATGTGCCTATTGATAAAAAAATGTGCATATTGAATGAAAAGGTGCATGTTGAAGGGTTATAATCATTTGGGTATAAATAATGGTTCATATTCATTTGGTAACTTTTTCTCAACTTCTCTTTCATCTTCTTTGAAACACAATAAACCTGAGGGTATTCTCCAAAATTGCTATTTGTAAGTCGGTTTTTTTGTTGTTGTTAAATAGTGAAAAGGTCCAATAATCAAGCCATACCAATGATAGCAACGATAATACTAAATGATTTCTTCATTTGGTAACTTCTTCTCTTTCATCTTTTTTAGAAACACAAGAAACCTATGAATCTTCTCAAAAATTGCTATTTGTAAATACCAATAATGACAGGGTATTGGGCAAGTACTTACCGTGTAAATGCTCAAAGAGTATCCCGTTTGGAGCATATTCAAAAACTATGATTCTGGTGAAAGGCTCCTTTTCCTCACAATATCCAAGAAGGTTGACAAAATTCTTGTGGTTAACTTTTGATAAAGTGTCAATCTGAAACCATCACAGCAAAAACAATTAAGGACACTCGGACTGCATAAAACCCTTGAAAGTTAAAATAGCGTTGAAAACACTATGAATGTTTATACCCCCAAATACAAATTACCAATTCAAGCTTATTATTAAACAATAAATGTGCGGAACATGAACATAAGCTAATGACAAAATTGATAAACAATCTATACCAAATAAAATTACATCCACAGTAGAAATTAAATGACAAAGATTAAGGGAAGAGAGATGCAAACACAAGGACAACACAACGACGTGTTATCAAAGAGGAAACTGAAGCCCTCGGCGTAAAACCTCTCCGCCACCCTCCATGCGGTAAATAATCCACTAAAGAATGTAATTGGGATACATGAACAATAATAGACCCTCCAAGCCTAATCTACCTAGTGTACCTAAGCCCTCCAAGCTTCTTGCTCCAACAAGGTTGCGCCGAACCTTTTTCTTCTTTAGCTTACCAAATTCCGCTATAGCCCATAGCATCAACCAATAACCATTGGTTCCTTCCAAACTGCTTTCCTAAGTACCAAAAGACCTTTTCACAGATGTGGGTATAGTGAGAAAAGGATTTGATCAAGAACCTCTCAATGATGTATCAATAGAGAGGGTGAGAGTAGAGGAATTTGAAGAGTCTCTTAGGTGAAGATCGTAGATGAATCAATCTTATTTTTCTCTAGGGTTTCTCTCTCAAAATTCTCTCTGGAAGCTCTCTACATTTCGTGGGTTTAAGGGGTATTTATACTTGGGTGAGAAAGGAATGTGAAGAGTTAGTTTTTCCCAAACAGGGCTAGTTGGCGGCTTGGCCTCGCGACTTGACTGAGTCGCAAGTTCAAGCCGCGAGATAACAGAACGACCAGGCTAGACCTTTTGTCCTGTAGTGCACCAGTTGGTGTGACTGTTCATGTTCTTGCACGCTTCACTCGTGTGCTGCAGTTGGCGGCTTGCCAGTCTCGAGTCACCCGTGAGTCCCAGCCGCGAATCCCTGCATCCTTGCATAGACTTGAGCATTTCTTCACACTCTCTCACTCACTACCCTTACATGAATCCCACCTAAATACAGGGTTTCTAAGTGCTAAAATACAAGCAAATTGGCACGGAATAAAGCTAACAAGATGGTTGATTAAATTCAACCTTACAATCTTCCCCTTTGGCTATTCCGTGACAAAACCCTACAACAAACTCTAGACTTAACGCGTGAGTTGGAAACAGTTGGAAAACTCACTCACACCTGACTCTAGAATCTGTGAAGCTCTTGAACCATAAGACCAAATATCTCCTGAAACACAACAACACAATAAGTTCATTGTATGCAGAAAACTTGTAATGCATATGGAGCAAGTACAATGTGATCAAGCAAAATGGGATAAATCAATAAACCATGGCTTGACCAAATAGGCAATCACTATATACTAGTGATCACAATGCTCATTCACTGAAGGAATGAACATCCGGACATGTAAGCTAATAAGCTTATTTGCAAAGTATCATTTGCATGTCCAACACTCAACCAATACACAAAACATATATGCATCTAGGAACAAGATCCTACAAGGGCACAAGAGTGATGTACTTAAAGAAAATGCACGACATTTAACATCAAGTAGTAACGCTACAAAGCATGGGTACATAAACCTTAAAAGCTTACAAAAGCAACAAGTACAAACGGTAAATGAAACCTGAATAACATCTTAAAGATAAATATGTGTACCAGTTAACCACAAGTTTTCCCAAAAAGTATTATAAATATATCCACACAAGAGTATATAAAAACTAGCAAGCAAATAACAATAAACAAGGCAGGTAAATATGTGTGAGTGTATATCAACTATATCAACTCTTTTTGAGCACACAACTCCCCCTTTCAGTATGCATATACCTTCTCATTCTTGTGCTGCTCTCCCCCTTACTATGTGCTGCTCTTCCCCTTTTTGGCATGAATAGCTAAAGGCTATCTTCCAGCTTTCGCTGCATAGCATCCAGTTGTGTCTCAATAGTTGTGAGACATATTTGAGTTTGGTTGTTGATGGAGTGGAGAAGCCGTTCCAAATCGGAAATCTGATGAAGCACATTTTCAATCAAGTAACTTTGCTTGGCTGTTTGAAATCCAGGGGGAACAAATGGAGTACTAGTTAATTGCACATGTGTAACTAAAGCATGAGCGGTTGGAGTTTCATAGGTGGATGGCTCACTCTTAGGTGTTCTAGAGGAATGACTCTTGCTTGCTTGAAGAGTCATCATAGATATTGGTCTAGAACGCGGTATAATCTTTCCATCTATTGGTGAACAGACACCTTCACGAAGCAAGATCTTCATGATGAGACTGCAAAAAGGAAGACATGTTCAGGTTGCTATTTGATCTGCTGCTTTTCCAATGGTCTAAAAGATATGAGCACAAATGTCGATTGGAACTCCGTTAATTAGATCGCACATACATTGTGCTCTTCCAAGATTAATGAAGGCGGTGTTAGATAATGGATAGAGGTTGGAGAACATGATCAATTTCAGAGTCGTCAATTCAGGCGAAAATTGTGCAGTGCTTAAAGAGGAACCTTTGCTTGAAATCTCATGCTCAGGTCCAAGAACTTGACTAATGTCATGTAGCTTAGGCTCTCTATCATCATATGGAGTGAGATCCACATTTGCTGGTCTGGTGATACGAAGAGTCTTCGCAACGTAATCTGAATTGATGGAAAATTCTTTTCCTCTTACCCAACACTTCAACTCTACTCCTGTGTATCTTTCATTAGAGTAGAATTCCTTAACCAATTCGTCAACCGGGTCCACAAAGTTCCCAAATAGATCAGCCCAATCTTTTGCTTCAAACTACCTGGGAATAAATGTTGTTTCCAATGTATTAAATTTGACAATCCTTTCCACAACAGTGGGAGCCTTTCTGAAAATTTTGTCATAGGTCTGTGAGTCAGTTGGAGTCCTAAATTTCTCAATATTTGAATCTCGAGATGGCTGAGTCGAGCGACAAGTCCGCTTAGCAATAGGGGATGGAACATCAATCACAATGTCTTTTCCTTTAGCGGAACGGCGTGACATCTGCAGAAAAGAAGACACACAGCAGAGAACCAAGAGAAAAAACCCAAAACATGGAACCCAATTTGATTAGATTCAAGTTAGTTGAAGAATTGAATAAGCAGTAAAGATCAAAGGCAAATATGACTCAAACACAGACCATTAACCAAGACAGTACAAAGAAAATAAGCAACACTGATGCAAAAACAACTATGAGAGGAGCATCAAACACACAAATCACCAACATTTAACCAAGAGCTCTCAACAAAAATAAAACAAAACCATGAATGAACACAGTATAACTCAAATCACAGTGACAACACATAAATCAAGAAAATAATGCTCAATTCATGAAATATGAAGTGAGAAAGAGAAAACTCATACCTTTTTCTTGAAGATTTGAGAAGAAATGGTGCAAAAATGGAGGATTTTCGAAGAGAGACACGGTGTGTTTGAAGGAGTGAAATGCGAAAGACAATGAACAGTCACAAAAATATAAGGGAAAACTAAAATGATTTTAAAAACTGCCTAAAATGTGCAAAACACGCGTTTTTTGTGACTGGATCAAGTCGCCAGTCAGTCGCCAGGGTAAGTCGTGAAACATTTTGAAACCAAGATTCGTGAAAAATTTTCTAAGTGTTTTTCACGACTGGAAGGTCTACTCGCGAGAAAGTCTCGAGGTGAGCTATGAAAATCTCTGTGTATCTCTCATGACTAGACCTTCTACCCGTAAACAAGTCGCCACACTGAGCTGCGAAAACCATAAAAACACACATTTTTTAAAAATATTCTAAGTATTTTTCGCGACTAGGGCATTTACCCGCCAGTGAGTCGCCAATGAGTCACGAAAACCTTCTGAGTAAAATTCGCTACTAGGGCATGCGGCTGGACCAACCTGTGACTGAGTCGCCAAAATAGGGCAACACTATTTTTGAAATTTTGAAACTTTTGTAAAAACAAAATACTTTCCAAAAACAAGTTAAAACACTCAAAAATCTTTTTGTGTTTGATCAACAAAGATTGAGCATGTGAAAACACATTTAAACAAGTACAATCACACAAATGAATATGACATTCATTGAACATAGACATGTGTGATGTGTGTGAATATCAAAAATGAGATAGTCCTTAGTCTAATGTGAAGCTTCAATGATCAATTCAATCAAGGCATACACAACTAGCACTAGATAATGTGACCCATCTCAATTATAGAAATATGCATATATGACCTCCCACATAAACTTGAGTACACTATCTTTGAAGCTTTTCATTTGGCTCCGTACTACATATCATTTGATCTTTTTAAATCAACACATCTCATTGTGAGATCGATGTTTGAAATTTTTGATATTTCACTTTGATGAGTTAGCCTTTGACTTTTTGGGCATCATACATTTTATTTTTGGTCGCTTTCCATTTTTTTTAGTCAAATACTAGTATGTGCAACAGGCTTTTGCAGCTCAAAATCTCTTTTCATTTGGAGATTTACATTTGGTAAGCTCTTTGAGTAAAGCAAAAAAATAAAAGTGGGAAGATATATAGGCACAAGTCTATGCATGTCTCAAGATCAACAAAACCATTCAATAATCATTCATGATAAGGTTGAAGATCTACTTACAACAGTCACATAGATTTCAGAATTTCTTCCACAATGATATGAGTGCATAAGAAATAAGCTAAGCTCATAGATGCACAAGGCCATTAGTACAAAGGTACAAGGCAAAACATGTTTTAAGACAAAAACTCAATAATGCCGATCAAACTTTTTGGATTTTCTACTTTTTATGTGCTTTTTGGATTTTTGACACAAAAGCAATAAAAGGTTGATAAAAAACAAACAAAATGACAATGTAAAAACATTTTAAAGCAAAAACAAACAAACAAACAAATTTTCAACACTAATTAGCAAAAAGCAAACTACCAAACATAATCACAAAGCATAGGAAGAATTAATGCATGGACATGTTATAATGCTTATGCATGAGTACCCTTCGTCACCTACACGTCACGTGCATTTGGGGTGATATTCTTGACGGATTGGGTACGAGAGTTAGGACTTTCAAACCTTCTTGTGAAGCTTTCCAAGCAAGTGGTAAAGGCACCGAACATCTTTATCACATCCATCATTCCAAGATCACGGTTTTGACTTCTTGGTTGCTCACCACCCCAAAACTTCTTGTCATTTCTTCTTCCTCATGATCGAGGAGCGCTTCCATTATTTAACGCTCTCAGCTTATGACAGTTGGGTATGGTATGCTTTTGCAATCCGCAATAGTGACAAAATTGATTCGTTCTAAGACCTCGTTGTGATCTTGGAAGTGATCTTCCTCTAGCTTCAAATCTGGCTTTTGATTGATTACGAGACTTATTTAACACCCATTGATCAACCACCTTCTTCTTCTTTTCAACCTTAACTTTCTCAAGAATAGGCTCTTTTACAACCGTTTCTTTGGCATTCACAAACTTCACTTCTTTGGTGACATTAACTGATGAGCTACTCCCTCTGGTATATCCCAACCCGGATTTATCTGAGAAGTGTTTTTGAGATGAAGTAATATCTTCTAGCTTCTTGGAGGAGACCCTTTCTATCTTGGCATGTGCTTGCACTACCTCTTGCTCAAGAAATCTCACTTTTGTGTAAGCTTCTGATAGCTCACCATTTAGTGTTTCAATCTCACACTTTGATTCCTTATATCTGACTAAGAGACTTCTATAGTTCTCCTATGCTTTCTTCATCTTTTTCACAGCTGCCTTCGCCACCCTTGCATACTCTCCCGATTTCTCAAGAAGTAAGGTGTAATTCTCTTGAAGAGCACCTGTATTCTCATCCTCTTCAGCATATGATTCTTCCACAATCCCTACGGATTCTTCATCACTGTGCTCCGCAAGTTCTTGTACAAGTTTATTCATGTCTTCCGAGGACTCAACATGTTCAATAGTCATAAATGCGGAGTAATTTCCTTCTCCGTCATAGCTATCCTCTGAATCAGAATTTGATGAATCTGAGTCACTTAGAGTAGTGGCATAGACCTTGCCCTTTGATCTCAAATAATTGGGACATTCTTTCTTGAAATGTCCATGTCCGTTGTACTCGAAGCACGTGATTCCTTGAGAAGATTGGGGTTCTCTACCATCTTTCCTTCTGAATTCCCTTTTCTTTTTCCTGAAATTCTGAAATTTCCCTTTGTCACCAGATTTCCCATTGTTCTTGAGTTTTAAGAACTTCCGGAAGTTTTTCACAAGGTACGCCACATCTTTATCTAAATCATCTTCATCCGAAGAGTCATGAGATACTAACCTCTCATCAATTGGCTTAAGAGTAAGAGATTTGCTCTTCTTTTGCGTGGGTAGTGACAATTCATATGTCTGCAATGAACCAACCAACTCTTGAACTTTATTGTAATCAAGATCCTTGCTCTCTTCATTAGCTGTTACTTTGGCACGGAAGCTTTCCAGCAGTGACCGAAGGATCTTACTTACTATTTTAGAATCCTCCATCTTTTCCCCCAAATTGAATTCGCCGACGACCACCTCGTTCAACTTACTATAAAAAGAGTCAAAGGACTCATCCTCGCTCATCTTGAGCTCCTCAAAGCGAGTGGTCAACATTTGTAGTTTAGTGTCTTTCACTTTCTTTGTTCCTCCATAAGTAGTCTCCAGAATCTCCCATGCTTCCTTAGCAATAGTGATATGTGAAATCCTGTGAAATTCTTCTAGAGAGACACCATAGAAAATAGCATTCAAGGCTTTACTATTATCATTAGCCGCCGCAAGAACTGCCTTATCCCAAGTGGATTTGGCAGCCTCCGGCCTAGTCCAACCTACTTCAACTGCATCTCACACAACATCATCAATAGAACACAAAAATGCCCTCATTCGGACTTTCCAGGAAGCATAATTATTACCATAAAAAAATGGTGGCACATTTAGAGATTGAGACCTATCCATCTCAATACGGGGTCAAGGATCGCACTAAGGTGTTTAAACCACAACAAGTGCACCCGCTCTAATACCAATTGAAAGTTCAAATAGCGTTGAATACACTATGAACATTTAGACCCCCAAATACAAATTACCAATTCAAGCTTATTATCAAACAATAAATGTGTGGAACATGAACATAAGCTAATGACAAAATTAATAAACAATCTATACCAAATAAAATCACATCCACAGTAGAAATTAAATGGCAAAAATTAAGGGAAGAGAGATGCAAACACAAGGATAACACAATGACGTGTTATCGAAGAGGGAACCGAAACCCTCGGCGTAAAACCTCTCCGCCGCCCTCTAAGCGGTAAATAATCCACTAAAGAATGTAGTTAGGATATATGAACAGTAATAGACCCTCCAAGCCTAATCTACCCAGTGTACCTAAGCCCTCCAAGCTTCTTGCTCCAACGAGGTTGCGTTGAACATTTTTCTTCTCTAGCTTACCGGATTCTGCTATAGCCCATAGCATCAACCAATAACCATCGATTCCTTCCAAACTACTTCCCTAAGCACCAAAAGACCTTCTCACAGACGTGGGTATGATGAGAAAAGGATTTGGTCAAGAACCTCTTAAGGATGTATCAATGGAGAGGGTGAGAGTAGAGGAATTTGAAGAGTCTCTTAAGTGAAGATTGTAGATGAATCAATCTTATTTTTCTCTAGGGTTTCTCTCTCAAAATTCTCTCTGGAAGCTCTCTACATTTCGTGGGTTTAAGGGGTATTTATACTTGGGTGAGAAAGGAATGCAAAGAGTTAATTTTTCCCAAACAAGGCTGGTTGGCGGCTTGGCTCCACGACTTGACTGAGTCGCGAGTTCAAGCCGCGAGATAATAGAACGGCCAGGCTGGACCTTTTGTCCTATAGTGCACCAGCTAGCGTGACTGTTCATCTTCTCACATGCTTCACTCGTGTGCTGCAGTTGGCGGCTTGCCAGTCGCGAGTCACCCGCGAGTCTCAGCCGCGAATCCCTACATCCTTGCACAGACTTGAGCATTTTTTCACACTCTCTCACTCACTACCCTTACATGAATCCCACCTAAATATAGGGTTTCTAAGTACTGAAATACAAGCAAATTGACACTGAATAAAGCCAACAAGATGGTTGATTAAATTCAACCTTACAACCCTCACACGGTTTAGTGCGATTTGTTTGTCAAATACCTTCTTCCTATACTGTGTTTCTAACTCTTTGACCAATCCATGGCAGATATTGCTTTTCTAAAAATCGTTAATTTAAAAAGGTCCAAAAATTAATTTTTTTTAGACATGGCAAAACAGGTCAGAATTTTTTGACCCAACCCGTTTGACCTGCAACCCGATTGACCCGTTTTAAAATGGCCCGTTTTGACCCATGACCCGTTTTGACCCACGACCCGATTGACCCGACCCAACCCACCCGTTTTGCCACATCTACCAACGTTGAGTAGATTGAGGTGTAATTCTTATAAAATATTTACTTATTCTTCTTCAATTAATATGTTATATACTCCATTATAGTTTGCCATTCTTTACTTGCCACCTTCATTTTCTCTTCCTACTTTAAACAAATCGAAGATTATACCAAGATTAGCTTCTAGAAAGATGGAACAAGAGTTGCACCAAATTTGGGTATCAAGTGTTTAGTGGTAATTGGTAAGTGGTAACAGTATCATCAGTGAGAATCTAATCACAGTTAAGGAACTCAGAAAAAATTGACAAATAGCATCTATTTCCCAAAAAAAAAAAAAAACTTGTTTGAAAAATACAGTTCAACTTAATCCATCCCGTGACCCGACTCGACCTGCGACCCAATTGACCGATGACCCGACTCGATCTGTGACCTGACCTGAACCTAACCCGACCCACTCGTTTTGCCACATCTAATTTTTTTTTGAAAAAGAAAATCCCTTATTCGGTCTAAACACCCTCCCCATAGAATCAAAGAAGTGAACCTACCCCCAAAATCCCACCCTAACTCGATTGGGATTCCCCATAGTATGCTTTCGCCATTATGTTATGTGAGTTAGTATTTTTCAGGAAATCAATAACCATATTTGCTTCATGGATTTCATGGGCTAATACATATTATATTCAAAGTTTGAGTTCTCTTGACCGATGAAGTTTAATTGTTTACTTCATATAAAAAATAATTTTGCTCTTTGCTAAAACTTGTGTCTTTATGCAGTGATCTTTTCTAGGATCTGCCATCTAATTGCACCATCCATGTTTTCTTTACAATAACATTTTTTTCTTTTCTTTTAATATACAAATCTTATATGAAACTGTGGGTAGATATGAAATTTAATTGCAAAATGAAAATGCACAACTTTTCCTTTTTTTTTTTTTTTTTTAAGTAGACATAGCATAAATTTGTATAGCCACATGGCGTAATGAGGAATGGTCAACAAAAAGTCAAACATTTCGATTATTAGTTATTACTAGCTTGTAACTCCATGCATATGCATGGATACATTTAAAGATATATAATAAAATGCATAATATAATTCCAATATATATAATTTAAATACTATTGATAGTTATTTTTATATTTTGTTAATTCTTTAAATACTATTATGAAGCACATTTTTTTTTTTTTTACGATTCATTTATTCTAAACTCTTTGGTTTTTGTACTTAATAACTCACTTAGATGAATATTTACGATGTGGTCCCACATTTGATTCTAAAATTAAGAAATAAAACTCTTTAAGAATAAATAATTTAAGACACATGGTGCAAAATTGGAACTCTAATTTAAAATTCTAATTTGAGTTTCTCTCAACTTCACCTATTATTATTATATATATAAATTAGTCGTTAACTTGTGCAATGCATGGGAAAGTTCTCAGAAATGCTAAATTTTATTTTATAAAATTAAATGCATTTTTTGTCGGATTGAGAGAAATTTAGTTAAGGTAAATTAACCTTTTTGATTTGCATTTTACGGAATAAGTCACACAAATGGTTAACTGAAGCACTAATATTCAAAGGAATGTAGAAAATTCATTAGAATTGAAGTTAAGCAACCAGACATAATAGAAACCAAAGCAAATTGTTGTCCATTTGAAGCAATATATATGTTAATTATAGGCAGAAGCTTATAACATTGTTAATTGCCTTCATAAAAGAAAGAGACTTTCAGAACTATGACATGGATGCTGGTGATGATACAATATAGAAAATCTTTGAAAGACTATCCTCAGATGCCTCAGCCAGATGTAAATCTTCTTATTCATAAAGGAAATAGACTTATTGAAGAAGAAATGTCATATGATATAGGAAGTTTACAAAGAGAACATGAGATCTTGATATTTGGCCTCAACAATGAACAAAGAACAATCTATACTTCTATAACGGATGCTGTTTCTTCTAAAAGTGGGGGAATGTTTTTCATCTATGGTCATGGTGGAACGGGAAGAACATATCTTTATATAACAATTTAGGCTGCTGTAAGATCAAAAGGAAAAATTGCTCTTGCAGTTGCTTCTTTAGGTATTGATGCTTATGGGTGTATTCAGCTATCATGAACATGATTTCAGAAGTGCTTGAAAGGGTGATCCCAGAGGATAGGGTTAACTTGCATGGTGGAGTCGTGCCATGGCTGCTAGAATTTGTTCCTAAGGTTGGACTTGAAATTGTCAAAAAGGGAATTTTGAGCTTTTCTGGTGCCAATATTTTAGAGCATCTTGCTAGCTCTTTCATTGAAACACTATGTCATTTGAGACAACAAGTAACTATTATGAGAATTTGATCAGAGAGTTCTATATTGCATTGAAAGAAAATGAAAGTATATCAGGTATTTATACAAAGTCTAAGAGTAAACATTGTTGTTTTTATAGTCATAGCTACATTTCTTCCATTGCTCTGTTCTAATACTCTGCTTCTCTGCCTGAGTCAACAGCTACAATCCAAACTTGCTCGACCTTCAACTTGAGTCCTTAATCTTGTCCTTCTGATAACTATGAAACATCATTGGTTTCTGTATGTCGTCTTAGTGTAATTGTCCAGGTTGTTGTAAAGATTGATAAAAACACAAAGGCTTAAAAGAAAAAAACTGACCTCTTTACATAGATATGGAGAGTGCCACATAATTGAAAAATAAAAAAGTAACAAAACCCAGAAACTAAAAATTCCTAATAACAATTCAGGTAGAATTTAATCTTCTAGGTGTATACTTCTTTGACCCACATGAACCGCACTTGCACATAACTCTAAGATGGGGGAAAAATAAAATAATAAATAAGCATCTTAATGAATCCTTTAACAAAACAAACAAAAAGTTGTTGTAAGGAGTGCATAAGAACAAAATGAATGTGGTGGTGAGAAAAGAGTGCATAAAGGTCCTACAAGAATATTAAAGAAAAATATGTCCACATACATTTAATATTCAAAAATGAGTTCAAAGCGTACATATAAAGGTTTGGAATATATGGTCCTTCCATGCCATTGCACACCACAGCTACCTTCTTAGGTAGAACATTTTGTCCACTATTTTCTAAAGACCTGCTTCAAAAATTGTCACAAAATTAGGCTTAAAACTTGATGATAAACTCCTTAGTCTATAAAGTCAAATATACAATTGCCCCAAAAATCAACTGGAGGGAAAAGAATTGCACACACACACACGCATATCAATAAGGCAGACATACTTCACATTTGGCTGGCATTTTTCTGAAGTTGATAACTCATAATTAGACTTTGCTTTACAATATGGGCAATAGTAATCTATGTTCTCCAGATCCTTTAAACCATACACAAGTCAATGAGTAAACACATATATGACAGGAACAGAAATTGACATCACAATTCATAAATCAAGTATATTAATGTTGGAAAATTTAGATCCTGGTTGATAGAATTAACAACTTTTAAATCCAAGTTGTTAATCAAATTTATTATGAATAAACTTGTTAAAACAAACAAACATTAATATCATGTCAAAATCATGCAGTGGAAAACTAAATAAGACAATATATGATGATCTAGGAAAACCCATGAAACAAACTAGTTTCACAGTAAAAAACTTGGAGGGAAACCTTCTAGAAAAGCAATCCACTATAGTAAAAAGTAGTTTCAGATCTAGTACAAAACTTTTGTCCCTAGACTCTACGATCCCCGTAGATGAACTTACAACAGAATCTTTCTATCGCTTCAGAACCTCTGAACTCTTCAATATATGAACGCCACGCTTTGATGCACAAATCCTAGTACGTGACTAACCAATTGCGTGGATTCCAGTACGCGACTTAATCACTAACTAGAAGAAGAAGAATGTTGGCTGCAAAGTTCTTCACTTCATCAACAATGAAGATCAAGAAGCACTTTGTTACAAAACTCTAAGGCGCAAAGACGCAGTAGCTTCTTTTTGAGAGAATAAGGCATCGGTCACCTTTTGCATATGTTCTCCTTGTATTTTCTTATGTGACGGCCTCTAAAATAAGCCTTATATAGGTCTAGGGTTGTGAGAAAAGAAACTCTACACATACATGTCAGCATGGGTCGAAAATCAGATCTGAAAATCTGAATTTCTTAATGCTCAGTAATTCTCAATCGATCGAGGATGTCAAGGAGGTGTCGAGGAGAAAGGAGCTTTCTCGATCGATCCACCAGCTGTCGAGAAGCTATCGAGATTACGATAAGAAGAAGTTGAAAATCTCGATAGATAGCCTAGCTATCGAGTAGTTATCAAGCTTTAAAATTCAGCACTTTCTCACTTGATTATTGGACAGACTTGCATGGATTTAACACTTAAACCTGAAACAAGGTTTCTCGAAGCATCAAACACATCCTAGATCTACCCAAATACAAGTAGTCAAAGGATTAGCCAAATACATAAAAGAATGACATATGTTCTTAACAAGTGAAACACTTATGTCCTAACAATTAAGCACACCTTAAAAAGCCTGCTAGAAATATTCTCACACACGGCATGCACCCAAACATTACAACCATCACAACACACCTTATCAACATCTCTGAATTCATCAAATTGTTTTTTAAAAGGAAAAAGAATAGGAAAAATTATAAACCTAATTCAGATTTGCAGGTAATCTCACCCAATTATCAAAAAAGAATAGTCTGATATTGAGGCTGAGAAGAAGAATCTAAAAATTAGAAGAAGAGAGATAGAGATTGAAATTCCAGTGTGTTCTAGAAATTTTATGCTAAAATTTCCAGAAATTTTTAATCAATGCAAACAAATAAAGAGAGGAATAAACTACAAATGTTTTACTAATATATAGCAATGGCAAAGTTTCTGAGAAATAGTTTGGTGCTAATTAGTTGATGAACAAAACAAAATCACTCACTATCTCTAAAAAATCATATTTTTTCAACCAACACAAACAAACCCATATTGTTCCTTTTATAGAACTTGACATACGAAACAGAAAATTAGTTTACAGAAAGTTATTTAAAATCAATGCAGTAAGTTATTCAAAATAGTGTGCAATGCAAATTTTTGAGACATTTTATATAGCATCTCAAGAGAAGGGAAAACACTTGAGGATGGGATACTTAAGAGTTCTATGGTTGAATTGAGAAGTTTGTTGAATACTTTTATGAAGTTAGTTGCATCAGAGTGATATCTTGTTCAGTCCATTAAGATATTTGGTAGGGGAGGCCCTGCTCTAGGGAAGGGTGTCGGCTGGGGTGCCTCTAGTGGATGATTTTGGTCTACAGCTATTTTGTTGACACAAATAGATGCAGGGTTTCTCATATAGCTGCTTGAAACTTTTCAGTTTGAGCCTTCTACAGATAGAATAGCTGTTGAAGAAATGACCTTTAGTATGCAAAGGATCAATTCTGCCTTGCTTGTATGTTTAACTGTTGGCCCAAGTGATAGGGTTATTGTGGAAAAGGCAATAAATGTTTTATTCCATATCTCTGTTCTAAAGTTCATTGATCTTTATACTTGAATTTTTCTCCACCTTGGTAAGAGATTTAAACCATTTGTGTGGGAATATAAAGAAGAGGACTACTTGGTTTTCAGTGAAACATTGACTTTTCACTTCGGGAACAGGTGGTTGTTTAAAAAGAAAAAGTTAAAAGATGTGGGCCACAACAGTTATGGAAATAAACCATTTAAAAAGGGTAGTGTTGGTCTGGATAGCATATATAAGGACGTAGACACATCAAATAAGAATAGTCAAGATTGTTCTTCTTTAGTAGTAGAACGGGCTCACCAAAGACTGCCACTCCCAATGCAGTGGTTTCTTAGTCCAATCTCAACCATCTGTGATAGTAAGCACGCTGGCTTGCAAAAAGAGCAGGGATATTTATGAAGCTTTGCAAGATATCTGTGGGCAACTTCTTGACCAAGTGAGGACCAGTATAAGCATTGACCACATTTTGGAGACATTAACAAAAAACATGAAAGAATATTGTTGTAGACTCTAAACTGTATCTCAAATAGTCCCTCTTAGATTGCTTCATTCTTCTTTCTACTCTACAACTAAAGTTTTGCTATCATAACCTTCCTACATTGCAAAACTTTGCAGTTAAAAGCAAAATTGCAGAATTTTCATTTCCTACTTCTGCAGCCTTCAACAAAAGTTAGAGTCATGATTTTATATAAATCTTCCATGCCATTAGTATTAAAATTCTCAGTATATATACCATTAACATAGATACAAATTGCTTCAAAAGCAATCTTGTTTTAAAAACACCATAAAGCGGAAATATCACCAGCAAATCTATATCTATCTAAAATCTGAAGCATAGTATTTATTGTTGCTACGCTCCAATTAAGCCACATCAGCAGCCATGTCATTATTTTATTTTCATTAATAAAAAATTGTATTTTATTTCCATTCTTTTTCTATTAGTCTTTTAATGTTTTTGCAGTTTTCACTTCATCTTCCATAACGCTTTTATAGTATTCACTTCAACTTCCATAACACCTATGACTTTCTATCTCCACTATTTTAAACTTCCCTGTAAACTCTTTAATGCCTCAAACTCTCCATCTCCTCCTTTATTGCCTCTTACTCTTCTCATTGAATTCAACCAGTTCATAATATTCAATTGCCACTGCCCTTATAAAATTAGAGAGATAAATTGAATAGAAGATATATAAACCGTTAGACGTCATCTATTTCTCTTAACCAAAAAGGGGAATGGTTTTGGATTTAACTCCTGCAAGTATAGAGGTCCTTTCAGAAATACAAGCCTATATTCTTAAATGGGGATATCGCTCTGTTCCTTCAAACCATATGGTATGTCAAGTGTATTTTATATATTGCAGTGTTATGTGTGTGAGTGTTTTTTTTTTTTTTTTTTTTTCTCTCTTTTACAATGAAATGCTGCCAAGAAAGTAGTTTGCTCTCTATTTCAATGCTAAAGGTAATCTAAATATTTGCAATTTAATATTTCCACATGTTTGATTTTTTTTTTTTTTTTTTGAGAAGAAAACTAAGCCATTTTTATAAAAACTAAACCCGAAGGTTAGACAATACAAAAGAAGAAATTTCTGGAGGAACAGACTAAATCTAAACCTCTAAAGGAAAAGATAATCTAGTTCTCTGGGCTAAGGCATGCGTAATTGCATTGCCTTGCCTACTAACATGAGAGAAAGAACAACTCTGGAAAGGGTTTAAATAAGACACTATGTCTTTTATAATATGACCTCCCTGGGAATTTGACACATTCCTATCTTGTAAGGACTTGATAACAGTAGTGGAATCCCCCTCAAAAATTGAACTATGGAAACCTATTTCAATTGAAAATAGCACAGCACGATGAGCAGCCAATAATCAACAGTCTCCGCTACTAGTGGTTTCACAATTTTTTCGGAAAGGGCAGCCATCACCTTTCCCTCTGAATTACGAATCACCACACCGAGCCCTGCTTCGTCTGACTCCCCAAACAACTCCCTATAAAAGTTAATCTTCACTAGATTTTCACTTGGCGGCCTTCATTTAACTGATGTTGCTGCTGTTCTCTCCGGTGGCAGCTTCTAACCAAGCCTAGCTGCAAAATTCTACAGATAATTTTCTGCAAAAGCTGCTAGTCTGTCTAAAGGAATGGTATGTTCTTGAAGACGAGACTTGTTTCAATGATGCCAAACCGCCTAAGTCGTGACTGTAAACAGAGGAAATAGCTTTGGTTTTGTCTGAACTAGCTGTACTAGGTCAAAAAAAGATCCTTCCACAACCCAATTGCTGTCCAGCCACCTAAAATTTCTTTGCCATACCTGACAAACCTTCACACATCCCTACAATGCGTGTAGGACATCTTCTGAGTGATCGGAACAAAGGTGACAAACATCTTCTTGTATAATGGTTCTCTTTAACAAATTTACTTTTGTGGGCAAAGAATTTGTACAAGACTTCCAAAGAAAATGTTTTATCTTACCTTGGAATTTGTGTTGGAAAATCTAGTTTTGTATCTCAAACAAAACACATAGCGGAAGCAACAACCACGGATCTACTTCAATTATACAAGATAACATGTAACCATGAATTCTAGAACAAAGAATAGAAAGCGTACCTTGATGCAGTGAATTTCAAAACATGACTTAAGAATACTTTCAATCTTCATCTCAATTCCACATGGTGCCCAAGATATGTGGTCTCTCAATCAGTCTTTTGTACATAGACCCTTAAAGAAAAAACCTTCATTTTCTCCTTGTGGAGAAAATCTGATTTCTTTTCTTTTCATCATACGTACATTAAACTATTCTCATTAGTTTCTTTATTTAATAACTCTTATTAAATAATGACTGATTATCTAATTGGATTGGCCTTTTTGGGCCTACCTAATTGGGCGTTAGTTTGTGGCTTGAGATGGGACCAAAGGGAACAAATAAGACTCTAGCTCCAATGGGCCTTGGACTTTTCTGTCAACTCTTGACAAGTCCAAAGTTACCATTAATTATATTCAATACCACTATAAGAATAAAATTGCACTCTAGGCTTTATTAATAAATTATATCCCAAGACTTTATAATACGTACAACCCATTCATTAAAATATTCATAGCAATACAAAGTCATAAATGTAGACTGCCACTTTGAAGATTACTACATCTTAATCCTTGAGTACCTGGTTTAATCCTTTATGTTAATGTTATTCATCATATATTTATGAAATCCAATTCCATAAATATATACTTTAGTAACTTCTTACTAAAGTGGTTGGGCCCAACACTCTGAATAACCAAACCTATTAAACTTATCCAAAGGGAATATTTTATATCTTCATTAAGAGATTATGAATTCCATCTTGAGAATATATGTTCCATCAACACTAAATGTGGCTGCGCAACACAGATACCCTATCTATTGAGCTAGCTGTTGAGCCACAGGCTTCAGCAGTTTTTAAACCTTGATAGATGCTAGCTGTCGAGTTTTAAAATCCTACACTTTCTTCATTGATTCTTGGATAAACTTGCATGGCTTTAACACTTGAACTTGAAACATTGTTTTATGAAGTATTAAACACACCCTAGATCTACTCAATTATAAGTAAAGTGCATTTTGTCAAAAGATTAGCCAATTACATAAAATGTGGACATATGTTCCTAACATGAATCACATATGTCTTAACAATTTGTTATTGCTTACTTGTGGTTATGTCTTAGAGAGTAGTTCTGGTTATTGCATATTATTCATTCTTGTTCTGCACTTAGATAAGTTAGAGTAAAAGAAACTAAGCCGTAATTTAAAATTGGGAGTCTAAACAAGCTATAGTGTTTTACACTATTTGAGCTTTCAAATACATAATGACATATTGCATCAAATCGATTATAGGAAACAACAAAAAGAGGGACTAAGAATGGAAATGAAGTACCGGAAGAAACAATTTGCGTTGAAGTAAAATAAAAAGAAAAAAAAATTTGTGAAGAAGTAAGTGCAATTGCATAAATGAAAATTATTCGGTTCCTCTTAAAACTTCACACAATCTTTATTTTTTCTTAACAAGAATATAACTTTTGTATTTTTTTTTTTTTTTTTTTTGGTTTTGCAGAGAAATAAAAAAGAGAGAAAGTGGAAGCTCAAATAGAAATGTTAGACGATTAGAGAATATCTACAATATTTTCATTTACTTTTTGTTTCTCAAATAAATTATGTATTATATAAGTTTATGTATAAGATCGGCAAAAATTAGAACAAAGGTTTTTATCTCCTAAAAGTGGCCAATTGTATGTTGTTTTGCCTAAAGATTTTAATAAAGAATAATGACAAAGAAGAACAAAGATACGCTAAACACATAGTGTTTAAAGAAGTATTCAACAATTTTTCAAAGGTAAAACTACTTCTAACATTTTTTTATTAATTTAATTGTTAACAATACTACAAATAACTTATATTGCAAATCCATTAGATACAAAATTCATATGCAAATACTTTTATACATGTAAGTACAAATGACATTATAGCACAATTGGTATGTTAGAAGATAATTTTGTATTGATGTTTTATCATTTTATATTTGAGGGCTGTTATACTAATGCAATTTATTCATTTCATTATAATAATTACTTATTTGGTTATAATAACTATTTATACATGTGGGGACGCAGGCCTAAATATATGTTAGGCCTTGGGTCTTGTCCAGTAAGGCACAATGGTTCGAGAATAGATCAATAGCAAAGAAGACATAATACTTCGAACTTCACGAGCAAACTATAACTGTAGAGGCTGGGAGAGGTTGTCCGAGGAGTAATATCCTCTCGGCTAAATGCAACAAAGATCAAGACGTGCCTCCTATCATTCAGGGTGATGTTCTAAGAGGTTTTATCGATAAAGACATGCATTATAAACATATAAAAAAAATGGAAGTTAGGAAATATCTAAGGGAAAGTTACTGCTACCGCATTGAACGCTCTGCAACTAACTTTCTAGCCGCATTTATGTGGAGAAGACTCTTGAACAATGCTGCCTTGGCCACCCCAACTCACAAAGGGTCAGAGAGGGTGTCTGATGGAACAAGCATTCAAGTAGTGGCCTGGATGATCAACGAGGTAGTCGTCCTTTAGGCCTTTATTGGACTTGGAAAGACAAGATATAAGCCTAACAACGGAAGACCTGGACTTTAGGTAATACCCTAAGTTGATAAGTGAGTGACACTCGTACATATGGACGACATCATGCCAGATGAGTCCTAAACCCATCATGCCAGACTCTAAATAAGTTGGGTGCACACTGATGAAGACATAACCTATGGTTAAATAGGTAATCTCGGATTACCCTACCCATGGGAAGTGTCATTCCTCCTTCTATGTGATGGAAATATGCATATATGCGGCGGAAAAAATTAAACGGATCTACTTCATTCTCAATTGATAACATGTAAAGTAAGTTTCAGAATTTAGGAACTAGAGAGTGTACCTTGAAGTAGTGAAATTCAAAACCAAAATTCAGAAGTTCTTGAGAAGGCTTTCAGTCTTCACTCCAATTCCACTAATGCCTAAGATGTGTGATTTCTTAATCTGTTAGATGAGTTTGTTCTAGAGAGAAAGAGAGAGTGACCTTTTCTCACTTACATACCAATTCATGTGTTCTTTCAAATTCTGTATGTTACTCTCTTAATAACAGATTATCTAATTGGGTTAGCCTTTTGGGCCTTCCCAATTGGGTTTTAGTATGTGGCTTGGAGTGGGACCAGAAGGGAACAAATAAGACACTAGCTCCAATGGGCCTTAGGCTTTTTTATCAACTCTTGACAAGTTCAAAATTACCATTAATTATATTTAATACCACTATATAAATATAATTGAGCTCTAGGCCTTATTAATAGATTATATCCCAAGATTTTATTATATATGCAACCCCTTCATAAAATATTTATAATAATACAAAGTCATTAATGAAGACTGCCACTTTGTAGATTACTACATCTTAATCCTTGAGTACCCGGTTTAATCCTTTAAGTTATTCATCATATATTTATGAAATCCAATTTCATAAATATATATTTTAGTAACTATTTACTAAAGTAGTTAGGCCTAACATTCTGAACAACAAACCCATTAAACTTATCTCAAGGGAACATTTTATATATCCGTTAAGAGACTATGAATTCCATCTTGAGAATATATGTTCCATCAACACTAAATGTGGCTGCCCAATATACTGGGGTTTTGACCGTAATTTTAGATCTCACTCCTGATATATCAAAGCAATTTACATTTCATGATTAGATCCATTATCCTCTCAGGATTAAGAGTTCATGTGAATATAAGTTGTGAGATTTATTATTCAATTGACAGTCATTAGGAGAATAATAAATCTCACAGTGGTCCAGTTTAATATGTCTTAATTCTTAAAACATATTAACATATCAACTAAAAGTCACCACTTCCATGATCAAGACAAACTATCTTAGTTGACATGTTATAGTCTTCACAGATGAAACGCCCAATTTCATCATCGACTACGAACTAAATTCTGAGTTTACAAAGAACTTGTGATTTATATCTTTTGTAACTTTTCACATAAATCACATATTATGCATCTCATAGACTATATGATAATGTCCAAATATTCATATTACCATTATTTCAGATAATAATAAAACAACTTTATTAATTACAATATTAAGTCATACATAATGTCATACATAATATTATACATAGTATCATACAATAAAATTCTAGGACACTAATCTCAACACTATAAAGGCGATCATAAGAATGACAACTTCTCCCTCTTTCCTATCTGTAAATATCTAATCTGGAGCGTAGTACCGTAGGGCAACCCCCTAGGAAATGTGATATTTAGCCCTAAAGCCCTCCATACCGACAGGAGAGTTTACAAGTTGCTTAAATCTACCCATTCAGTTAAGCTAAGGGGAAATGGATGAAGTTTTCAAGGAAAGGAAATAGAGAAGGGAAGGCCGAGGAGACCAGCCGAAGAGAAAAGAACCTAGGAAAGAAGAAACTTACGAGAATGAGCACTTGTGTTGCTTCTGGTACTTTTTAAAGGTTCAAATTTTTTAAAAGAAAAAGATTTGGAAACTTGAGAAAATTGGGAACATAGTTGTCAGTATCGTACGATGCGTGATATGTATCGTATCGTGTGTAAAAAGTTATGTATTGTATCGGCGTATCGTAAGTACTCATGAATCGTATGATACAGTGTGCGTATCGTATCATATCGTAAAATCGTATGTATCGTACGATACATGGACAAATGCTTTAAAATGAAATGTTTTGGTTAAAATTTGTACTTTTATTTAAATCTAACAAGTTGTTAGACTTGTTTTTAACATAAAATTATTAGTTTACTTAGTTTACCCTACTAAAATAACATATTCATAAGTTTTTTTCCCTCTCTTTCTCTTACAATTGGACTACACAGTACATACTTACCCTTCACTTTAATATTTACAAATTTATTTTATACACTATGAATAAAATATTAATTGACAATATAAATTTTTTATTTTTATCATTATTGTTATAAGTCCAACAAACTAGAATGCCAAATTTTAAAAAAAAAAAAATATTAAGATAAAAAGAATAAGAAGAGATAGTAAATGTTAATGATGAATGATGATGAAGAAAATTTTATTGAAGAAACAAGTTTGCAAAATTATAAACAAAATGATAAATTTTTTATTTTTATCACTATTGTTATAAGTCCAACAAACTAGAATTCCAAAAAATAAATTATAAAAAAATTATTAAAATAAAAAGAACAAGAAGAGATAGTAAATGTTAATGACAAATGACGATGAAGAAAATTTTAATGAAGAAATAAATTTGCAAAATTATAAATATGATGATAACATTAACTTAGATGGAGTTGATTAGGCAATTTGATGAATATGATGAAAATAAATTATTATTTTTGGGTCATTTGTAATATATTTTCAATTTCAAATTTAAGTAATTTGAATATGTATGTTATATACACATGCTAGTTTGATCTATTTAGTTAGCTTGTTAAATATTATTACATAAGTTATGAATAAATTAGTCATTAGTTGAACATATTCAAAATTTATAATGAATATACCATTTATATATGTATATTTATAATTTTTTATAAATTTTATTTAGTGTTTAAGTATCTCACGATACACGATACAATATAATACACGATATAAAAAAAATTAAAAATCGATTCACGATACGATTCACGTTTTGACAACTATGCTTGAGAAGCCTTGAAGTTTTGAGAGTTAAGAATCTCTGGGGAGCTCGAAGATTTATAAAATAAGGAAAAATGACTTCCCTGGGTGCCTTATATAGGAGGCAAAATTGAGTGGGAGTTATCCTGCTCAAAATTTAAGGAGAAATGCTAGCCATAGGACCACATCTCACCGTAGGATACGGGGAACATAGCACCGCCTAAAGCATTTAATGAGATATCGCGAGCTCCGAAGCGTCAGGAATAGTTATGGGACATGCGAAACGACACTCTCACGTGTGGAGATCAAAGGAACATGTGGGATTTATTTTTCATACATTGAAACCCCATTTTTCTCCTCAGATAGGAAGGGAAAACTGGAGTTTTTATGGGCTATTGTGGGGACGCAGGCCCAAATATATATTCGGCCTTGGGTCTTGTTCGAGAAAGCACAATGGTCCAAGAATAGATCAATAGCAAGAAAGACGTAATACTTTGAACTTCACGAGCAAACTATGACTGTAAAGGCTGTGAGAGGTTGTCTGAGGAGTAATATTCTCTCGGCTAAACGTAACAAAGATCAAGACGTACCTTTTGTCATTCAGGGTGACGTTCCAAGAGATTCTATCGATAAAGACATGCATTATGAACGTACAGGAAGAATAAGAGTTAGGAAATATCTAAGGGAAAGCTGCTGCTACCGCATTGAATGCTTTGCAGCTAACTTTCTAACCGCATTTATGTGGAGAATACTCTTGAACAGTGTTGCATTGGCTACCCCAACTCACAGAGGGCCAAAGAGGGTGTCCGATGGGACAAACACTTAAGAATTGAACTTGTAATTAAATTTGATAATCAATATATAAAAACTGACCTCCTCGGACTGTGCTGAAGACAACTTTCTCTAGTTTAAATTTGTCTATCTTCATTCTCTTGTCACCGAGACTTACTTTACTTATTGTTTGATTCACTAAAATCCAGTTTTTCAATCCACTCTCTACAAATTCATTGTTTTGGGCTTTTTGAGCCTAAATCCATCTACCCTTTGGGCTAGGGAGCAAAATCTGGTCCTTACAATACATATATTATAAGTTATATCAGAGTCAAACTGATCAATATCCAAAGGTGAAAAGTACAATGTGGATAGTACAAATTGGTGCAAAAACAACTTCATAGTAGCATATGATATTGTAGCAGAGAATCAAAAAGAGGATTTCATAAAGTAATGGGAAGCCAATAATAAAACCAAAAGGTTTTTTTTTTTAGAATAAACTGCAGAATAAAACCAAAAAGGTTGAGAGTTCAGATCAAAGGAATGACGTGGAACACATCCACTTAACGACATAAGCATAGTGTCAACCAATTAGATAAGCATTCATTCATTCAATCAAATAAGCATTTATTCAAAATTCAATAATATAATATGTTGGGGTTTATGCCCTAAAATCTAATTTATTGGCATATCATAAATAATTAAATTGTTTAATTATATGAGACTATCTATAAATGAACTAATGAGACATTATCTTAGTACATGAGATACATAGTATGTGATTTATATGAAAAGTTACAGAAGATATAAATCACAAGTTCTTTGTAAACTCAGAATTTAGTTCATAGTCGGTGATGAAATTGAGCATTTCATCTACGAAGATTATCACATATCAATTAAGATGATTTGTCTTGATCATGGAAGTGAAAACTTCTAGTTGATATGTTGATATGTTTTAAGAGTTAAGACATATTGAACTGGAACACTGTGAAATTTATTATTCTCCTAACGACTGTCAAATGAATAATAGATCTCACGACTTCTATTTACATCAACTCTAAATCCTGAGAGAATAATGGACCTGATCATGAGATGTAGGTTGCCTTAATATATCAGGAGTGAGATCTATAAGATACGATCAAAATCTCAGTATGTTGGGCAGCCGCATTTAGTGTTGATGGAACATATATTCTCAAGATATAATTCATAATCTCTTAACGGAGATATAAAATATTCATTTGAGATAAGTTTAATGAGTTTAATGAGTTTAGTTATTTAGAGTGTTAGGCCCAACCACTTTAGTAAGGAGTAACTAAAGTATATATTTATAAAATTGGATTTCATAAATATATGATGAATAACATAAATGATTAAACTGAATACTCAATGATTAAGATGTAATAATCTTCAAAGTGGCAGTCGATATTTATGACTTTGTATTACTAAGAATATTTTAATAAAGGGGTTGTATATATAATAAAGTTTTGGAATATAATTTATTAATAAGGCCTAAAGTGCAATTATATTCTTATAGTGGTATTGAATATAATTAATGGTAACTTTAAACTAGTCAAGAGTTGACAGAAAAGTCTAAGACCCATTAGAACTAGAATCTTATTTGTTTCCTTTGGTCCCATCTCAAGCCACAAAGTAAATCCCAATTGGGTAGGCCTAAAAGGCTAACCCAATTAGATAATCAGTCATTATTTAATAAGAGTTATTTAATAAAGAAACTATCAAGATAGTTAGAACGTACGTATAATGAAAAGAAAAAGAAATCAGTTTTTCTCTTCAAGGAGAAGAAGAAAGATTTTTCTTTGAGAGTTTATGTACAAAGGATTGATTGAGAGACCACACATCTTGGGCACCATATGGAATTGAGATGAAGATTAAAGGTATTCTCAAGTCATGGTTTTGAAATTCATTGCATCAAGGTACGCTTCCTATTCTTTATTCTAGAATTCAAGGTTATATGTTATTTTGCAGTGATTGAAGTAGATCTGTATTTGTTGCTTCCGCTGTGTGTTTTGTATGAGATACAAAACCAAAATTTTCAACATAATATTTTGATCAGCTTATTTTTAAATTCTATCACTTTATTTTTAATTATCTTTCTCAAGGTGTTATTTGTGACCGTTAAATTGTACAACTCCCTAATTACTACCGGACACCCTTAGGTGCGATGGTCACTCTACAAGTATAAGTGTTTGTAGGGTGTGGGGGGTAAGAGATGGGGTTCAAATATCTAGGAGGGAGTTTCATACAATTATACACTTAGATTAGGTTAGAGTAGAATTTCAATCTTGTATTAAAAAAAAAAAAAAACCCTAATTAGAGACAAAAATAACAACAATAATTTATAGATAAACAAATTAAATGAAAGTTTAATTTGATTTCATATATCATTATTATTTTATTAGGACTGTTTGTTTTGATGGAAAGCTTTGTGTAAAGAAAATTTTTCATGTTTTTCAGGGTTTGGTAGTATAAAAAAAAAAAAAAAAGAGTCAATAGAAAACTATATTTAGTCGACTAAAAAAGTATGTCTTATTTTTAGAGATTGTTTTCTACTTTTTTTTTTTGGAAAACAATTTTATTTCACATCAAATTAAATAAGAAAAGTTGGAAAATTATTTCTCAACTCATTTAGGGTTGCTACAAATATAGAAAAATAATATAGTTTTATAGAAAATACTTTTTAAAATATTGCTCATTTTCTAGAATATATATATAATCACCAAAACAAACCGAGAGCGGAAATTAGAATTTGGTTGGCCGTAGCAAGAGTTGAGAGTTGAAAGAGACAACATAGTTATAAAAACATTTGTTATTGCTAAAAACGAGGATGAGGATGGAGAATTATGATAGTAACGTTGTTATTGTCTTAACCAAAAAAAAAAAAAACGTTGTTATTGTAACGTTGGTGAGGTAACAGGCGATGGAAATATGATATGGTAGTTATTTAGTGGTGGTGTTCATAATTAAAAAAAAAAAAAAATAGTGATTGATGATTTTATTATTATTATTATTATTTGTTTATCAATAAAGATAAAATATATATATATATATATATATAAAGAGACACTATACGGAGTATACACTTTCTCCTAGAGTGGGAATATATGTATATATATATATATATATATGGACACCATTAAAACTTTAAAACTTACAATAAAAGAAAAAAAGAAGAAGAAGAAGAAGAAGAAGAAGAGATGGCAATGGAAGTAGGGTTCTTGGGTCTGGGTATAATGGGGAAGGCCATGGCCACCAATCTCTTGCGAAAAGGCTTTAAGCTCACTGTTTGGAACAGAACCCTCTCTAAGGTAAAGCTGCTGCTGCTGCTGCTACTACTACTACTCTTCATTCATTCTACTCTCTTTATTAAATTATAAATTACTCAGGTTGCAATTTATGAATTTTGTTTTTTGCAGTGTGATGAGCTGGTGGAGATTGGTGCTTCTGTTGGAGAAACCCCAGCAGCTGTAGTCAAGAAGTGCAAGTACACCATTGCAATGTTATCTGATCCATCAGCTGCTCTTTCGGTTGGTTTTATTTTATGCTTCTTTCTTCTCTGCTGCCTACAGTTAAGGCCATTAACATAATATCACTGGTGCCTTTTTTTTCCTTTTCTTTTTAAGGTGGTTTTTGACACAGATGGGGTTCTTGAGCAAGTTGTCAGTGGAAAAGGTTACATTGACATGTCTACTGTTGACGTTGATACTTCTTCAAAGATCAGTGAGGTGAGAGCTCCATTTTCCTTTTTATCATTCTTCCATGGCTTTATTCAGCTTAACAAATTGTGTTTTCACATCTGATCCATAAATAAATAATTACTGTATTATCTTTTTTAGATTCCTAAATGCCCAATAATATTTTACAGGCAATTACATCAAGGGGTGGTCACTTCCTTGAAGCTCCTGTTTCAGGTAGCAAAAAGCCAGCCGAAGATGGTCAGTTAGTAATCCTTGCTGCTGGGGAGAAGGTAAAAATTCATATACAAGTCTATGGTGCTTGCTAAAGATCTGGTAAAGTGGAAAATAATATCTATCTATCTATCTATCTTGTTTTTAAAGGTGTAATGTCTACATTCTGGAGTCATCTTCTAATACTTTGTACTCTAGGAGAAGTATATGCAAGAGGATAGACAATCCACTGAAATCGAAATGAAACTTAAATGTTTAAAATAGTGAAACTAGCTTCCTCATGTTACCTGTACACACTACTTTGAAAGCTTATGAAGAAAACATTCAATTATAATTTATAAGAAATGCCAAAGAAATTATACCAGAATATTTCTTCCAAATATTTATGATCCATTAAAATCATTAGGAAGAAATTTATAAGTTTCCTTAATGGTTTTCATGTCTAAAAATAATGCCTTTTTTGACAAAAACATTTGGCTTAAAGTTACTTAGTCCTGTGACCGCAATTGACTTTTTATTTTTATTTTCAATTTTTCCACATGAATGTTCTTATGTGCGGGTATAAAAGGCAGGATGAGCATATTATGACTTTAGTTTAGTGTTGCTCCATTTAGGTTTATTCAGAACTATCACCTTTACCCTGGTTTTGCAATACTCTGCTCGTAGCAACCGGTCCAATTTCTATTAAGAACTGCACTCTTAAAGCCAGTGATGTAGGACAAAGAACTTCCTAACCAAATTTGATGTGCAGGATTTTCTCAGTTTCGAACATTAGAATTTTGGGGCTGATTTAGTGAAATCTAATACAATCTAATGTAGATATGCAAAAGGTTAGGTTTTAGCTTGCATTTTGGGGGAGTTGGTAAATTAGTTTGTGGCTGATATAATTTAAACAGAGGGCTGGAGCACAGAAATCAGATAGTAAATAGAGAATAAAGAGAGGAAAGGGTCACTTAAGGCGAAAGAAAAATAGTTAAATCTAGCATTACACTAGGTTTTTTGGGCATTACAATTGAGGGTGATACATCACATCCCACCAATAAACAACAAAAAGGCTGAAATATTTTTCTTTATTCATTGTCAAAATGATAAGAGACCACGTTTCCTTTATTGCTGTACACATGAATTTTTTCTATTTTACTGTTAATTTCATCATATCACTGTTTGTAAATGCAGGCATTGTATGAGGAAGCAATCCCATTTTTTGATGTCTTGGGAAAGAAATCTTTCTTCCTAGGGCAGGTTGGAAATGGAGCAAAGATGAAACTTGTTGTCAACATGATAATGGGCAGGTAGTGGTTGTATTTTTGCTCATCTGACCTAGAATGGAATAAGGAAAATGGATACTTCTTGCACAGACAATAGTCCAAATACTAAGTGTAGGTTTTGAGTCCAAATACTGAGTGTAGGTTTTGAGTCCAAATACTGAGTGTAGGTTTTGAATCAGGAGGGGGTTAGACAAAGATGTTCAAGAATTAGAATATGACACCCAGTCACTGTTCGATTTGTTTGTCGATAAGTAGTTTTGCACATTTAGATCTATTGTATGTATTTTTTATTTGTTTTTTGGAAAAAAAAATTTTAATTTTTTAAACATGACTTGGCTGCAAAGCATACCAGCTTATAATATCCTATACATAATTAACTTCAGATGTTAGGGCCTAAAGAAAAAGAAAAGGGGGAAGTAAACTTCTTGAAATGTAAAAGAGTACCCTTGAAACTTATCAGATTGTAGACACTGTTACCTTATTTTTACCACAGCAAGAACTTCATGCGTTGCTTAAACTTACACATGTATTTAGATTTATTGTATGGTATAAGGACTCTGAAATGTTGTGTCCTAAGGAGAGTTTAACCCTTGTAAAGAAAAACAAAAACTAAAGAGGAATCCATCCACCTACTGTGAGTCGACATACTATAGTTAAGCACTTCCTCCTTAATGTTGAAGTCTAGATTGGACAGAAACAAAGTTAGAACTGTTAGGTTTAATTGGGGGAAAGGCTAGACAATGAGATTGAAGCTTTAATGGTCTAAGGCTGCTGGGAAACAGAATTTCAGGGTTTGAGGTTCAAGTTGGACTAGAAACAATGACTCTTGAAGGATTCTGGGAAGCACAAACACCGCAAAATTGCTAGTACTGGTGTCAGACATGTATTTGACATGGACACAAATGTGTCAAGTACGCACTCAGGAAGAAAAATATTTTTTTAATTCAATTGTTCTATTTTGATGTTGAATGTTGTTTATTTGAACTCTGTTGTTTGTACTTTAAACAATATTTTTTGTCTTTACATACTTTTTAAATCCAAAATAAACATAACTTATTCCAAATATAAAATATATATACCTAAAAATAAATGTTAATTAATTAATTGTCGTATCCTTGACGTATTGTATCCTGGTTTTTCAAGAAATTCCATGTCACCGTACTATGTATCATGTCGTACTATGTATCATGTCTGTATTCGTGCTACATAGGAAGGGTTGTAGGAAACAGAAATTGTGTTGCAGGATTTCCTGGCCGCAAGAACTGTAGGGCTTTTGGGATGCTATAGTTAAAGTTTCAAGAATGAAAAGGTTAGGAAAATTAGAGGAAATCCAAGATTTCTAAAGTACAAAGAAGCAGGTAGTGGTTGGAGTTGAAACAAGCAAGAAAACCCAAATTCTGGGTGGCTTCTATGGTGGGCTATAAAGGTACCTGAGAATAATAGTTGGGGTTCAAGTGTTTAGGCTGATAAAAGTGAGGCTCAAGTACTAATCAAAGGAAAGAAAAAAAGGCGAAAGCTTTTGGATTGTGGAAGAAAGGTTTGTGATGTAAATCTAAATAGATGTCACCACAACCACATTATGATTTTGAAGCCTCAAGAGAAATCGTTGGAGGAGTTAAAGATTTTATGCCAACGTAGTCTAATGGAGTGGTCTCGTTGCTGGGGTTTCACTGAGTGTTCTTCTCTCTCTGAGTTTATGCCTTCTCTTAGCTTAGTTTCCTGACTTCTCTCTTGCTGTTGTGTTGTGGTGTGTTGTGCTTTGTTGCTGTTTTGTTGCTGTTGTGTTGTGTTGTGTTGTTGTTCATCATCATGAACATCTTTGTACTTCTCTTTTATTTTTTTCCCCCCTAATAAAAGTTTGCTGTTTACCTATAAAAAAAAAAATGATTTTGAAGCCTCAAAATTTATGTCCGCATACAGAATGGGAGTCCTAATTAGAAGGTATGGAACAAACTAGGTTTTAAATCTACTAAAATGTAACTACCCAATAACAAACCTTGACTGAAATATGAAATGGGCCACAAGTACAGCTCGTGTCCATTGTCCAACAAATTCTGAAATTACAGATATACCCATTACACTTAAGAAGCATAAACAATAGGTGACCCTAATAATCATGGTGGATAGAAAATATTTATTATTATAATTATTTATTAATTAAATTTACGTAAGCCTTTCATATAAAAAGAAAGGGTCTCAAATATACCAGACTTCTGGGACAAAGGCTACATGGATATTCCCAAGTCTTGTTAAACTTTCAAATAAAGAAAATAACACAAATTATATAATACTAGTTCTGAAAACAACTTTTATTATCCTTCTACCATAGAGATGTTGAACTCTTGTTCATGCCTCAACTTCCCTTTTAACTTGCACAGGTAAACAATCAAGTGATCGTTCTGTATTTCTAACTTAAATATTAGAGTATGGATTGCAACTAATATAATTTTTGTAGTCACTTTTATATGTAAATTATCAACATCTCTTTGTTCTCTATTGTATATCTTCTCCTAATGCAAGCAAATCTTTATTTAATAGCATCTGGTGAATGATTTCTTTGCTTGTCAGCGTGGGTTTCAAAATAAATGTAATTATATCCATCAATTAATATAATATTTTAGAAATAAATGTATTTTTTTATTCTTGTAAATAATTTGGAAATTTATCAATCAAGAATGGATTGGGAAATAAATGTATTTTGTATTATCATAATTAGTTTATTCTTATTAATAGTCTTAAGGAAATTTTTGAAAGACTGTTTATTATGAATTATTAGACTTGTTATTTATAAAATATGAATTATTAGAAATGTTAAGTACAACATGGAACCAAGCTAGTCTCTTGAAAATTTACTAATTATAAGAATTGTTAAATAATAGAATATTAATCATGAGAGGATTGAAGGTACTAAACCAGCTACTCCTTGATGCCAAGAAACCTAAAAAGTAAGACGTAACACTAACTAGGGTAGCTTCTGGGGGGATCTCAATTAGGCCCTACGTGGAAGTTAAACCTAATGTCAAGATTCCACTTTGCATTTGAGCTTGCTTCTCCTTGAGTTTCTTGTGGTATGTGTGGGCCTTTATACGGTAGTTGACTACTTTTTATGATGTTTTCTCCTTTTCAGTATGATGAATGCATTTTCAGAGGGACTTGTACTGGCCGACAGAAGTGGACTGGACTCTAAGACTCTTCTTGATGTATTGGTATGACAAGAAAATTTTTTGTTGACATATGGTATTGGAGTTGATTCTTCACAAGTTATTTTCTGGCAGGATCTGGGTGCAATTGCTAACCCAATGTTCAAGTTGAAAGGACCCACTATGATCGAGAACAATTACTCCCCTGCTTTTCCGTTGAAACATCAACAAAAGGATATGAGGTTGGCTCTTGCACAAGGTGATGCAATTGCAGTATCAATGCCAGTTGCAGCTGCAGCCAATGAGGTTATACTCTTCTATTGTCTTTCTTTCCTTTGTGCAAACATATGCAGAAGCAGTTTTGTTAATGTAAGATATCAGTTGGTATGATGCTCTAAGTTGTGTCATATGTCATTTATTTGTGCAGAGTGGATGCCCTCTCCATTTTTATTTAAATTTTTTTCCCCCTTTATGCGATGTGGACAGTTTTTTTTGCCCATTATTTTACATAAAACTTTTAAGGGTGTGTGGAAACCAAAGATTCCTAAGCGAGAGGCCTTCTTCTTGTGGACAGCTGCGCACAATCGGATTCTCACTTTGGATAATCTCATGCTTAGGGATCGCCCTTTAGTAAATCGGTGTTGTATGTGTTGTGGTGATGGGGAGTCGGTAGACCATCTTCTGCTACATTGTCCTGTTACACATACCTTATGGTCCTTCATGCTTCAGGCTTTTGGTATACATTGGGTTATGCCAAGATCGACGGCGAGTTTGTTACCTTGCTGGCATCAATGGCTTGGGAAGCACAATTCGAATATTTGGAATTTGATTCCAGGGTGCTTAATGTGGATTGTTTGGTTGGAACGAAATCGTCGCTCCTTTGAGAACATGGAGAAGACGTTGGATGAGTTAAAGGTCTTATGCCAGCGTAGTCTTTTTGAGTGGGCTCATTGTTGGGGCTTTACTGATTCTTTGTCTCTTTCAGAGTTTATGTTTTCCCTTAGATTATCTTTCTGATTTCCTTATCTTTTGTTTTGCTGTTTGGTTCTTCTATTTCTTGTTGTTCATCATCATGAACTACTTGTACTTTTCTTTTTTTCTCATTTATAACAGTTCTCTGATTACCTATCAAAAAAAAAAAAAAAATGTATAGCTAATTCTACTTTAGGTGAAACCCTTTTTTTTTGGATAAGTAATAAGTTTATTGATATCAAAAAGGGGGAGCACCCTAGTACACAGGGAGTGTACAAGGGGGCAAACAATCAAGAACAAAAATTACAAGAATCTAGGAAATCAAGAAAAGATAAAAATGATTGGTTTCGCAATGCAGCCAACCAATCCATTAAAGTTCTAAAGAAAAATAGCTTCAAATTTGATCTTGATCTCTCTTTATCTTCAAAGCACCCATTATTTCTCTCTCTCCAAGGACACCACAATAAGCAATGGGGAACAATCAACTATATATACCCATTTCGATGACAACCAAATCTGCCTTGCCAACATGCTAAAAGCCCCCCTACAGATTGCGGCATAACCCAGCTCACTCCAAACAAACTGAACACCATAGTCCGCATATCCATTGCAACCGGACAATGAAGAAAAAGATGATCAACCGATTCACCATTACACTTGCACATGTAGCACCAATCCAATATCCAAACCTTCATTTTTCGTAAATAGTCAATTGTTAACCACTTCCCCAAAGCAGCAGTCCAAACAAAGAAAGCTACTCGAGAAGGAATCTTCTGTTTCCAAATACTTTTCCAAGGAAAGCAATAGTCATTAGAGCCCACTAAGAGACTATAATAGTCTTTAACTAGGAAGTCCTTCTCTCTATCAAGTTTCCAACACATCTTATCCTCACCAAACCCTTTCACCAAAGCACTATAAATGATATCTATGAAACCAGCCAGAGCCTCTAAATCCCAAGCATGCACACCTTTAAAGAAACTTACATCGCAAAACAGGACTCCATTATCAAGCTTCATAAGCTTTGCCACACTAGCCTCCTTGTCTCGGCAAACTCTAAACAATTCAGGATAGCTGACTATAAGAGAAGTCTCACCACACCAATGGTCTTGCCAAAATTTCACCCTAGACCCATCCCCAATATCATATAGAATGTGGCAAGAAGAAGAAGGCCATTCCCGACTAATATATTTCCACAAGCCAACACCATATGGACCATTAATAGGCCTAGTACCCCAGCCACCCCATTCACTTCCATATTTCACCTCTATCATTTGCCTCCAAAGGGCAGCCCTCTCCATCCCAAATCTCCATAGCCACTTCCCCAACAAAGCTTCATTAAAAAGTCTTACCTTCCTTATCCCCAAGCCACCCGAAGCAATGGGACTGCAAACAATAGCCCATTTAACCAAATGGAATTTTGGTTCATCTCCAATGCCACCCCATAAGAAATTTCTCTGAAGTTTCTCAATTCGGTTAGCCACAGCTGTAGGAATAGGAAATAGAGATAGAAAATAAGTGGGCAAATTAGATAGAGTGCTTTTAATTAAAGTGACTCTACCTCCCTTGGATAAGTACAAACGTTTCCATCCTGCTAATCTTCGTTCTATCTTCTCTAGAATTGGGTTCCATACTGCCTTATCCTTGAATTTAGCTCCCAAAGGAAGACCCAAATACTTCATTGGAAGAGTACCTTGTTTACAGCCAAGGACAATCAACAATAAGTCCAAATTATCCACCATGCCAACAGGAACCAACTCTGACTTACCCAAATTTATCTTTAGACCAGAGACCGCCTCAAACCAAATGAGGATCATACGGAGAAACAGAACCTGATCCAGATCAGCACCACAAAAAATCAAAGTGTCATCCGCAAAGAGAAGATGAGACACCGCCAATGATCTTCCCTCTTCACGACCCACACCAAAGCCTGACATGTGACCATCATGGACAGCTTTATCCAACATTCTCTCAAGGGCTTCCATAACCAGTACAAACAGCAAAGGGGACAATGGGTCACCTTGTCTTAACCCCCTGAAACTCTCAAAAAACCCACAAGGAGAGCCATTTATCATAATAGAGAAACGAATTGTAGATATACAAAAGAATATCCACTGCCGCTATTTAGCAGAGAACCCACCATTTTCTAGTAACTGCATAAGAAATCCCCAATTTACATGATCAAAGGCCTTCTCAACATCCAATTTACAAAGCAGCCCTGGCAACCCAATTTTCAATCTACTATCAAGGCATTCATTAGCAATAAGTACAGGGTCAAGAATATGCCGGTTCCTCACAAAAGCATTCTGTGAAGCTGAAATTATATCTTCCATGACTGTGCGAAGTTTGTTGGCTAAGACCTTAACAATGATTTTATAAACCCCCCCAACAAGACTAATGGAGCGAAAATCCTTAACATCAATTGCTTCATTTTTTTTGGGTATGAGTGATGAAAGTTGCATTTTAACTCTTCTCATACTGACCTTTAGCAAAAAAATGATGAAAAACAGCCATAAGATCAATTTTAAGAATTCCCTAGCAAGCTTGGAAGAAAGCCATTGGAAACCCATCTGATCCAGGCGATTTGTCACCATTAAAATTTTGTATGACCTCCAAAATTTCTACCTCATCGAAGGGTCTATCTAGCCAATCTGCATTATCACCAGATGTCCTAGGAAATACCAAGGCTTCTGGAAACGGTCTATCAACTTGCTCCTCAGAGTATAATTTCATAAAGAATTGAGTAATACAAACAGCAATCATACCTTGATTTGAAGACAAGATTTCATCAACCACAAGACTCTCAATACCATTATTTCTTCTATGGGAATTAGCCATTCTATGGAAAAATTTGGTATTTGCGTCCCCCTCCCTCAAATGCAGCATCCTAGACTTCTGCCTCTAACTAACCTCTTCTAAAAGAGTGAGCTTTTCAATATCGATACGAAGATTAGTTTGTTCTAACTTTTCCTCGGCTGTTAAAGGCTGAGTCTCCTCTCTAACATCCAAATCATTCAACTTGTTCCAGAGTTGCTGTTTTTTAATAGTGACATTACCAAACTCTGCTTCGTTCTACTTTTTTAGATCCAACTTCAAAGTTGCCAACTTCTTAGCTAGTATAAAACTCGGGTTGCCTTGGAATAAATAAGATGCCCACCAAACTTTCACTTTATCAACAAAATTCTCCACCCTCAACCACATATTTTCAAAACGAAAAGGAGTTTTACCTTTCTGATGATTTCCCCCCTCTAGCAGAATTGGAAAGTGGTCTAAAAGTACCCAGGATAATCTTTTTTGGGTAAACATATTGAAGTGATCCGCCAATAGTGGAGAGAAAATAAATCGATCTATTCTAGAAGCGGAGGAAGAATTGGACCAAGTATAAAGGACCCCATCCATAGGTATATCCATCAGCCCATGGAGAGAGATAAATTCAGAAAATCCATACATGGCCCGAGTACAACTTGCAGCCCCTAATCTTTCTGATGGGAAGCGGATTATATTGAAGTCCCCTCCTATACACCATGGTAAATCCCACCAACTAATCAGCCCTGTTAGCTCCTACCACATTTTCCTACGCCTCTTATTCAAATTTCGTCCATATACTCCTGTAAACGCCCACTCAAATTGATCCCCAACATTTTTAAATTTGCATGAAACAGAAAAATACCCCACTGCTTCCTCCACTTTTTCCACCACTCTTCGGTCCCACATTAGAATAATACCTCCAGAAGCACATTCAGAACCTAGGTATAGCCAATCTACATAAAGGCAGCCCTATATACTTCGAACAATTCCTCTAGTTATCCATTCAAGTTTAGTTTGCTACAAACATACAATATCAGCCCTCTAGGTACGCAACAAGTTACGAATCTGAAGCCTCTTCTCAACCACATTTAGACCTCTGACATTTCAGGAAAGTATCTTCAAATTCATTTCGAACTAGATAGTGCCCGCTCCCTATTAGTACCATTATGCCTAGATGAAGTAGAACCATAATTAATCGAACTAAATAGACCCTTCAATTCTCCTATACCTTTCACTCTTGAACTCTTCAAGTCACGAGCTTTTTTCTCCAAAGCAGCCCTACGGTGTAATTCAGCCTCAACAGCTAACAGGAAATCCGTCGCTTGATTTTCCAAACCTTGTAAGGACACGCCCAGGAAGTTATCAAACCCATTGAATCTACTTTGGAACCACTCAGTGTAAGAGTCTTTCCTCACTGGATTCTCCACACCCACAACTTCCTGTCCTTCCATGGCCAAGGGTAGTGAAAAAGCTAGCGGTGGACAAACCCCCTTCGTTAGGTAGCTCAGCAGCCTCTGAATAGGTGTCTGAGACCTAGTCCTCCACAAGTACTTCATCCCCTCAAACTGGGCTGATGACATCTCCAAAGGATTTGAAGACCTCAATGGAACCAAGGCCAGCTGATTTTGCTCTCCCAAAACCTCTGTGACTTCACCCGGTGGTAGAGAAATTTGTATTGGAACCGCCACTCTCCTTCCATCTCGTAATTCAAGCACCCACTGCTCTGAATTCCCCCATTTCTTGACAACATTGCCGGAATGTTCCTGAAGTAACAATCTGATGTCTCGCTGCAAGTTAACTTCACCTTCAAAGATTGTTACTGACACATCGGTCTCATCGGAGTCAAGAGATTCTGTATTGTCCCCGTCAGTGCCGAGAAACTCCATCTCGGCATTATCGGAGAGCTTCATTGGCTAGGCTAGCGTCGAAGAGCTGCAAGGAACAGCTTGAGAGTGCTTTGGCTCGACAATCACTACCTCACAGCTTTTGGAACCTCGCTTAGAGCTCGTCGAAATCGATGGCAAAGAAATCCCAGAGTTTTGGCTCTCGTCAGATGGAAAAGAAAAAGGGTGGGTTTGTTTTGGCTTGGGCCACCATGCTGAAATGGGCTTGGGAATATCAGTTTGGCGGGCTTGGGAATATCAGTTTGGCCATTGGGCTTTGGTTTGAAGGGAGCTGAAGGCTTAACAAAGCTTTTAAAACTTTGTTCCTTGGGCTTTACATTTCGGCCCACTTCCTGGACTTTGGACCGCTGAACTTTCCACACACCATCCGGCCCATGCTCCACTCTCATGCTCACATCCAGTGATAAATGAGGTTCAGTGCCGTTGCCAACGCTTTGCACTCTCTTTGCCCATGAAAATTGATCGGAGCGAATCTCGATTTCTCTCATAAATATGTAACATATAATAAGTACCTCCCTCCTCAACAGAGAATTCAAAAGTCTTGGACTCAACGAAAAAGAAAATGGAACCTCCCATAACAACAGAGTAAAAACCTCAAATTTTGTGACTAATCGGAGGTAGCCAAGCCTCAAATTTTGTACTACTCACTCTTTCTTACCGGTGCATTAATTACTCTTCTCCAAACATGACCAAACCATCTTAAGGAAACCCTATTACCAAAGTTCCAAGAAGTTTAAATTACTATTTCAGTTAAAATCCTATTACTAAAAGTTTGAAAAAAAATTAAAAAGAGGTTTAATTATCTACCATAATTTTTAGTTTTGACAAAAAACTAGGTCCTACATGATATGCTTCCCTCATATAACTTCACTATTTTATTGTTCATTTTAAATGACATTTGTGAAAATATTTCTTTATTTTACATGTGAATTTTACTGTGCATCATACGTTCATTCACCCAGTTTTAATTACAAGATGAAATAAAGTTTGTAATAGAGTACAAATACTTTATGAACACTCAGAACCAGTTTAATTACACTGTGAATGAAAATCCTGGCAATTAATTTTGGTTCAGAATTAATATTCTAATTGTGTCTTCTAACTCACAATTTTCTTTTATGATTCTTTACCTTCTGCATTTGTATAGATTTTCTTCTTTATAACTCTCTGAGTTTTGCACCCAAAAATAAATAAAAAATGTCCGAGCTAGATAATACATTGTGTAGTTCCAAACTTAAGTCTAAGTTATCCATAAAAGGGAACTCTGGTCTGGTAAGTCTGCTGCAGGTTAGTGGCAGGATCTAAAGTGGTCTGAGGAAATATTGAAAATGGTGGTGGATTGGGTTTTGATCTGGATGAACAAAATGACGCTATGCAAAACAATGATAATCAAAATATAGAGATCTGGGTTTGTTTGGTGTGACTCAGAGCACTTCAGGATACATGATTCTTCTGGTTGCAGTTCTATTGGATATGCAGAGATTAGTGTTAGTTCTGGGCATATAATTAAGATATATATATATATATATATTATATTTTATAAGTAATAAATTTTTTATTGAAATCAAAACAGACCCAAGTGCACAGGGAATGTACTATAGGTGCAATACAATCTAGATCCCAAATTACAATGGTCAATCAAATTTGGAAGAGAAGAACATGAATATGTTTGTAAAGCTAACTCCACTGAAAGAAAGAAAAAGACTTAATCTCAAGTATAGTCAAAATTTATAGCATTCCGTTCTCGCCAAATACACCACATTATGCAATGCGGCACAAATCTTGAAATAGCCATTTTGTGATGCTGGCTGAAGTTGCCCTGCCATGAAGCTAACAACTAAATGACCCTTTGTGGCATAACCCAATGGATTCCAAACAAGCAAACGCCATTGTCCATAGCTCATATGCTATAGGGCAATGAAGAAGATGATCCACCAATTCCCACTCCGTTTTCACATACGACACCAGTCTATCACAATAATTCTCCACTTTCAAAGATTATCAAATCTCACCCAAAGCAGCAAACTATGAAAATAACGCCAACCTAGGAGGGACCTTTCTACACCATCAAGAAATTTAATTAAGAAATATTAAAATTTTTATCTTTTAAAAACTAAATTTCCTTCAAACACCAAAATAAAAATTATGGAGTTTATTTCTTTTGAATTGCTCTTAATAGTAGGCAGTTTGAAATCAAGAGATAAAAAAGATGAAAACATTTAGGGAATATGATGTAGAAGGGATGGGAGAATTAGAAGAGAATAGACGGAGGTGATGTGTTTTGTATGTTCTTGGTAGATGATGTCCCTGGTTCTCGTGAATTAGTTCCATTTCCATCTTTACCACATTTACCCTATTACACAGAAGCTACTAATAAGGTGTGCTGCTAGGGAATTGTGGTCCCTGGTTTTCTGTTTATTCAGGGTTCAGTGGGTTATGCCTTCTCACATCATTGAGGTCTTAGCTTGCTGGAAGGGGGTTTTGTTAGATGAGGTGTGGCACTGTTTGGTGTGCAGTGCCCTTGTCCCTGATGTGGATTGTTTGGAGGGAGCATAATTGTAGAGCATTTGAGGGTTTTGAAAGGCCTTCAATGGAGTTGAAATTGTTCCTTCTGCGTTCTTCGTATGAGTGGATTGCTGTGTTCTCCACTCATTCAATTTTATAATTTGCTTACTTTCATTGATAATTGTGTTTTTTTTTTTTTTTTTTTTTTTTGAGTTTTCCTGGACTGTTTTGTTCTCTTTGTATATTTCTATATCTCTAGTGTACTGGGGCAAATTTTTCTTAATATAATTTCATTATTCATAAAAAAAATATGTACTACCCATTGTCGTTAATGATAGATTGCCAATGAGCTCTAGCTCAAATGACACTTCCTCCTTGCATAAGAATGGGTTCAAGGCTCACCAAGTGAAACTTACCAATGAAAAATAAAATGTGCATAATGATAGATTGGACACATTTAAAGGACAATACAAAAAACCGATGCTATGGTATCTTCAAGGATTGATATCAAGCAAAGAGATTGAAGCCTAAGCATGGCTTTCCCTGTTAAAATTCCTACATTCAGTAGGATGAAAAGTAATATACTATCAGGATTTATCCAAAAAAGAAGAAATTAATATTTATTAGGATTCTCATCCCCTTATACTATTATGCTTTTACTATTGATGACCATGGTTCTTGCTACTAATTGATGTCTCTTGATCTTAGATTTCTCTCCCTTTTTCCTTACCATTTCATATTGCTTCCATTTATTTAAGAATTGGTCAGTATCTATATTTATGTTGTGAAATTGATTTTGGTTGTTAACAGATCATAACTAAGACAACCTTCATTTGATATGTGTGTGTGTGTATGGATGTGTGTTTGTTGATGATTAGCGAATGAGGTTTGTTTTATCAGGTTGGATAAGTTGATTCTCGGGTTTTCAGGTATGTAGGAAGGGGGTGAGGGGTTTGATCATAGGAGTAAGAAGTCCTTACTTTGAGGTGTCTGACCTTTCTCTCCCTCTGAGTCCTTTTTCTGATATATTGATGAGTGACAATTAGGTTTATTTATTCTGTTAAGATGCTTGGGTTTCAGGTTTCTTAGTATCAATAGGGTGAGTTTTGGTTCATTTCTTAAATTTGACATGAATTTAGGATAGAGTTTTGGAATCAACGTCTAAAACAGGTTTTGGTTTGGGATGGCGTTTCCTCCCAAACCAACTTATTTCATTTTCTGGGTTACATGGTCTTATTCTCTTTGCTTATTTTAGTTAGAGAAAAAATGATTTAAATGTTGAAGTTGGCCTGATAATTTTGTGGAAGTCACAATACTTGATGTATCAGTTGTGGAATGCAGAACTTGTTAAGATCTCTCCTGTTTATATCAATATTGATGATTCTCGTATTATGAACAGAAAAGCTCTGGCATTTTGCAATTATGTAAAAAGTATGACATATTTAAGTACTTCAGATGTTTGATATGGGGATCCAGGTTTTAGGTATAACTGGAACCTAATTGATTATTAGAACTAAAAACTTGATGTTTATATCTTCTGTAGGCTTTCAAGAAGGCCAAAAGCATGGGGTTGGGGGACCTTGATTTTTCAGCTGTTTATGAGACTGTGAAGCATCTTCAACATTCATCATAATATAAACAGATGCTTATCAACTTGAACTCAAATTGCATTGGTAACTATAGCCTGTGTGGTCAAAGTTTCAATATGAGGAAATAAATTTATAGTGACCACTTCTTTATGCATGTCCGAAGTTTGTTTCCTACAATGTGATGTTGCATGGTGTGTTTGTACAATTAATTATCAGCACAAGAACTGTTTTTGAAGTGAAAGCAAAGAACACCATATTTGGATCGAGATGTTGTAATAGCTTTTTTGTCCTTCATCTGACTCTAAAGAAATCGTCTTTGTTTTGACTGATAATAGGTGCGGTGAGACCTACCCTAACTAATGCGATATAAGTCATCTAGAGATTCTAGAAATAGCCAGCATGACTATCCATGTGAACTTGTTGGTGCTTGAGTTTTTTGTCTTGTTTTGTTTTAAATTTTCAGGAGGGTTTAAACCTTCAACATGGGATTGAAATGTTAGGGCGGGAGAAGGTACCATTCGGGTAAGACTATAAATAAAATCAAGTTTTTGAGTAAGTTGGGCTTCACTTGAAAAAAAGCTTGTTTATGTTTGTTTGTTTAGCAAACAAGTTAAGCTTAAGCCCAAGTTTAGGCTGGACTATCAAATGACAACACTGGGAACATTGCTCAATCATTGTACAAGTTCAACTGTCACTAGCCCATTATTTTCCCCACAATTATGGTTGTCAAAATCGCGATCTGGATCGTAGAATCGCGCGATTTTATGATCTTACTTGATCAAAAAGTTTAGAATCAAAGTAGGATCGTAAAAATGGTAGGATTGTATGAGATTCTACTGATCCTACCAAAATGTGTGTTTTTGGATGGGGGTCTTTTTTTATTTTTTTTGGGATTGGTTGGGGCTAAGAACAAAACCCATGAGCCCAACTGGTTTTTAGCAGCCCAATAACGAATTGAAGTCCCAAATTTGCCCCTATGTCAACATAAAATCTCAAAAAAGCCTATAGTACTTAAGTTTGAAGTTTTAACCAAAAAAACCTAAATATTTAGAAACATTCAACCGGCCAAAGCTGTCCCTCTGCCTCTAAAAAAAAAAATCTTACATTATATGACATAAGTTTTTTTTTTTTTTTTTGGATAAATTCATAATTTAAAGTCACTATCGATATGTTTTTTTGCTTAAAATCTAAAAATAGGTAGAATTTTGTAATCCACGATCCTACATAAGATCCCGATTTTGACAACCTTGCCCACAACTATTCTCATAAGTCCATATTTGTGATCAATGGCCTACAAAATTTGACAAGCTGCTCTTGCAATGTGTTTTTAGATATTTTCTCTTGTGGATCCCTTTTCTTTCTTTTTCTATTATTTACTATAAGGTAGAATTACCTTTCAGCAGGCCATATGTTATGGCTGCATCTGGAAAGCCAAGTGGAAACAGTTGGGAAAAAAAATTAGCATGGGTGTTCTGTAGTATTGCATTATGACCCATTTGGAATTAGAAAAAATTGGAGAGGAAATTACAATATTATTTCACTTCATTTTGTTTTTTAAATAAACAATTAATGGGACGGTGGAGGTGACTAGGGAGTGGGAGCGAAAGGACACAGAAAAACTCAATAAAAAAAAGAATTAAAAATGATTTTATACAAAAAAAAAAAAAAGAATTAAATTATTTTTCTGACATTGAGATGGGAAGCATGTTTTATAGTTGATGATGGAAGAAATATGGATGTGTGAAAAAAATACTTGGATCCTATGCCTCAAAATATGAGATTGAATGAATAGATACTACATGGTCATTTGATGAAGAATCATGTGAATCAATTGAAAAATTCTATTGAGGCATAATCTAGGTTCGATTAATTGGTTTGGATTGGCTTAGAGAAAGGGAACTTTATATTTAGAGTCTGTTTAGATATAATTTATTTTGTTGAAAATTAAAAACTAAAAATACTGTAGCAAATAAAGAGTTAAAATTAAAAACTTAAAATGCACCGTATAGCAAATAATCTGCCTAACGCATGAACAGTTCTGGGTCCCATGCTTAAAATGCAAAACGCTACAAAACGCAGCACACAAACGCACCCTTAGTTGGCATTTTTGGCTTTCCTAAAACAGTTCAGGGCCATTCACATTGTGTACTCCTTAGTTTAGAAGAATCAGTTTGTCTCGAAGGTGTATATGGATTTTGAATTGATACCATCCATGTTGCCCTTGTCAAAATTTTGATGGATCTGCCTGCTGATGTGCTACAGCCTACAAGAAGACCAAGTCACCGAAGAGAACATGGCATTAATAAAGTATACAATTGAAAAGGTAAGGAGCTTACAAGCTTGTTTGTTAGGCTGTTTTCCAAGAGAGCGGCCATGAAGTAGCAAAATGAGCTTTGAAGTCTAATTTTTATGGATTCTTTGTTCATCGTAACTTTCTCTTGCAAGTCAACTTGGCCATAAAGGAGGATGCTTGTAATTAATTAATAAAATTGTCATGCTAGAAAAGCCACCTGTTTATTGTTTCAACCAAGTTCTAATCTTAACGGGGCAACTGGCATCGCCATGCTAACTCGGTCATTTAATCCATTGTTTTGTAGCTGCCTATATCTATAATTCCATCCACTCCATAAACCATTTAGCCACTTCAAATATTTAAGGATAGAATACATAAACTTAAGGAGCCACCCATCAAGATACATAATCATTTATCGAAGTTATGTAATAGCACATTGATGTTGTTCTCTTTTTTGTCACCTTGAAAAGGTTGAAATGTATATAATTATGCCTAATAATTTTATTATTTCTTGCTATACTTTTGGCACATAGACAACATTTAAAAATCCAACTTGTAGGGTTAAGGGCCCAAATTATATATTGAGTCTTGGGCCTTGGCCGAGAATGTGAATAGTCTGAGGGGGAATAAATAGTTACGAGGGATTCCAATGTATAGTCTCATAAGTGAGGAATGAATAGAAGACGGTCCGAGGAGGAACACCTCCTCAGATATGATGAATGCCGCTCAAGTATGTATTCCAGCGATTAAAGGGATCTTCCAAGAAGCTCTAGTGATAGAGACGGACCCTATGAACATACGAGAAGGAAGGAAACCCCAAAAATATCTAAGGGAAAGCTGCTACCACCACATTAAATGCACTGCAGCTACTTTTCTAGCTGCATTTATGTGGAGAGGACCCCTAAATAGTACTGCCTTGGCTACCACAAATCACATAAAGCCAAAGAGGGTGTCTGATGAGACAGACACTCAAGCAAGTGGCTCAAATGATTAACAAGTGTAGGATCAAGATGGTCCAAGGGGACCTATATAATGTAAGAGACCCTCCATGAAAGGGGGATCGAAAAAATAGGGGAAAAATACTGTAACAATCAAAGTTATACCTGTAATCAGTTTAATTGATTTATATAGAGATTTACCTCCTCAGACAGGGAAATCTAGTCAATTCTATGTTCCTTGTTCTTGCTTGATCATCTTCTGAATCCATACTAGCCGTTGTCAAATTAATTAGGGCCTAGTTCTTTGACCCATTCTCTATAAATTTATTATGCTGGGCTCATTGGGCCAACATCCCTACATTTTGGGCTTAGGCTACAAAATGTGTCTCTACAATTGGCGCCGTCTGTGGGAAGGAACTGGTGCGATAGTGAGTGCAATGCCTAACTATGGTAGGATCAGGTCCACATCAAGCGGAGTCTTTGGGATCCTAGAATGGCGACCCTTTTGTAAACCTTGAGTAGAGAGGTGACCGTAGGGGAAGTGTGCATACCACACACACTGATAGGAGTCAACCTCGAGGTGGAAGCCATATCTCCCATGCAAAGAGTAACAAGGGCATGCAATTGGAGATTGACCAGTTGAAGAGGAAGTTACGCCATGCACGGCGAAGATGAACCCCCTCTAACTCTGATGTTTCTTTTGATGACGAAAGGGATGTCAGTTACAGGCGAAGGTCTCGAACCCCGCCTAGCGAATCTTTCTCCTACGAGGAGGAGCACCATCGTGACCTCCTCGTAAAGGCGTGGGAAGCGACGCTATGAGCAGGACCTTGAACCAAATCTCCAAGTCGCCTTTCACACACAAAATTAAGGGGGCAAAACTTCCTTGACAATTCACTCAGCTCGCTTTCACCATGTACAATGGTAAAACAGACCTCATGGAGCATGCGAGCCACTTCAACCAGAGAATGACTGTCCATTCTAAAGATGAAACCTTGATGTGCAAGGTTTTCCCATCCAGTTTGGGACTCGTTGCGATGAGATGGTTTGACAGCCTGAGGGCAGATTCCATAAGTTCCTTTAAGGAGCTCACCCAAGCATTTGGTTCCTGATTCGTCACTTGTAGCAAGGTTCGTCGGCCCTTGGCTTCCCTACTTTCCTTAAGCATGCGAGAGGGAGAGACCCTAAAAACGTACTCGGATAGATATTAGGAGATGTTCAACGAAATAGATGGTGACTTTGATGATGTGGCCATCAGTACTTTTAAGGTCGGCCTCCTAGTCGAGCATGGTTTGAGGAAATCTCTGACTAGCAAACCTGTCACCAGTGTATGCCAACTTATGGACTGGATAGATAAGTATAAAAGGGTTGAGGAAGACTAACAGTAGGGGAAAGTAAAGGATAAGGTTATCCCTCAAGAAAGGAGAGATTTCAGGTCGGATCGATATAATAACAACCTGCCATAGAGAGATTTTGCTGGGCAGTCAGGATCTGTTAGTACTCAAGCGGTCAATGTTGTGTTCCGAGAACCGGTGCATCAGGTTCTAGAGAAAATTAGGAATGAGCCATTCTTTAAATGGCCAAATAAGATGGCAGGAAACCCCATAAGGCGCAATCAAAACCTTTATTGCCAATACCACCAAGACCAGGGACATACCACGGAAGATTGTAGAAATCTGTGGGATCATCTGGACCAGTTCTTCTGTGAAGGAAAATTAAAGCAACTCTTGCATCACTCTAGTAGCCAGGGAGGCCAGACAAACTCAGAATCTCGGAGGGATGATTCTTCAAGACCGTCCTTGGGAATGATAAATGTCATCTTCGCTACTCCAGGGAGGATTGGTTCTTGCCCTTCCAGAGTGATTTTTATGGCTTGGCTATTCGCTGAGGGCACTAATCCGGAGCCAAAGAAGGCTAGAATAGAAATCCAACCGGTTCTAGGGCTTCTTAGATGAGGATAAGATCGGAACCATCCAACCCCATGATGATGCTTTAGTGGTCACCTCAGGATTGGGGGGTATGATGTGAAGAAGTTGTTGGTGAACCAAGGTAGTGGTGCTGAGATTATGTATCCCGACCTGTACAAGGGGCTAAATTTGAGACTCAAGGACCTGACAGCCTACAATTTGCCCTTGATAAGTTTTGATGGGAAGGTCGTTATTCCAAAGGGCCAGATTAGACTACCCGTACAGACTAGTTTAGAAGTGGTGGAGGTGATCGTGGTGGACGCTTACTCACCTTACACAACCATTGTGGCCAGACCTTGGCTTCATACTTTGGGAGCCGTCTCTTCTACTCTACACCAGAAGGTGAAATATCCGTTCGAGGGCCAGGTTAAGGAGATCCTGGGAAGTCAATCCACGGCTAGGCAGTGCCTAGTGGCTGCCATCTTACATCAGCCCGAATCGGAGTCCTCGGCTTCTGCTGAAGGGCGCTTATAGCAATTAAGAGCTCTAGTGTTGCCTGTCAACAAATCTGCCACAGAGGTGAAATGTGAGGATTTAGAAACGGTCGTTGTTGGTGATGATCCGAAGAAGTTCTTTCAGATCGGGGCTCAGCTACCTCTTTCAAAGAAGGAAGTGCTGATAGAGTTCCTTAGAAAAAATGTTGATGTGTTTGCATGGAATGCTTATGAGGCCCTAGGGGTAGATCCAAGCTTCATTTGTCATCATTTAAACGTTAATCCCTCTATCACCCCCAAAAAGCAACCACCTCGGCGCTCATCCAGGGATTACTCCGATGCTGTCAAAGACGAGGTGGTGAAACTTAAGCAAGCGGGGGCTATCAATGAGGTGTTCTATCCTGAATAGCTGGCCAATACTGTGGTGGTGAAAGAGAAGAGTGAAAAATGACGAGTGTGTGTAGACTTCACAGATCTAAATAAAGCTTGCTCAAATGATCCTTTCCCTATGCCTAGGATAGACCAGCTGGTGGATGCAACTGTAGGCCATCCTCGAATGAGCTTCTTAGATGCCTTTCAAGGGTACCACCAGATACTGCTAGCCCTGGATGATCAGAAAAAACAGATTTTGTCACCTCCATTGGGAATTATCACTATAAGGTGATGCCCTTTGGTTTGAAAAATGCAGGATCTACCTATCAAAGGATGATAACTAGAATGTTTGAACCACAGTTAGACAAGTGCATCAAGGTCTATATAGATGACATGGTGGTGAAAAGTAAGGTAGTGTCCGAGCATGTGGGAGATCTCGGGAACATTTTTGAAATTTTGAGGAAGTACAAGTTGCGCCTTAATGCTTCTAAGTGCTCTTTTGTGGGGTTAGGAAAATTTCGGGCTAAATGGTTACTCATCGCGGAATTGAAGTTAACCCCAATCAGATTAAGGTAATCAACAGTTTACAACCACCTCGAAATCCTAAGGAAGTCCAGAAGTTGACCGGAATGACTGCTGCTTTAAACTGATTTATCTCTCGGTCAGCGGATAGGTGCAGACCTTTCTTCCTACTGATGAATAAGTGAAAGGGGTTTGAGTGGATCGAGGAGTGTGCCTTAGCCTTCCAGCAACTTAAAGATTATCTCTCTCGGCCACCCATCATGTCTAGTCCTGAGATGGATGAGGTCTTGTTTGCCTATATTGCTGTGGCCCTTCATGCTGTAAACTTGGTCTTGATACGAGTTGATAGCGGCATACAAAGGCCAGTTTATTATGTGAGCAAGTCATTACATGAGGTTGAAATCCGCTATCTGTCATTGTTTTGGCGGTAGTACATACTACTCGTAAACTCCCCCATTACTTCCAGGCACACATGGTAGTTATCCTAACTCAGCTCCCGCTCCGAGCTTTGCTCCGAAGTGCTGATTACACGGAGAGGATCGCTAAATGGGGCACGATCCTAGGGGTTTTTGACATCAAATACATGTCTCGCACCTCTGTCAAGGGTCAAGTCCTCGCGGATCTGGTAGCCGAGTTTGCTGAATCCCCGTTGGAAGTAGAAACAAAGAATCAAAACATGGATAGAAAATCGGTTGGCATGATCTCCCAGCAAGGTCCCTTATCCTGGAAAGTATATGTCGATAGTGCAGCAAATCAGAAGGGGTCTAGAGTGAGGCTAGTTTTGGTCTCACTCGAGAAAATCACCATTGAGAAATCATTAAGATTGGGATCCTCGGCCACAAATAATGAAGCCGAATATGAGGCTCTGCTGATAGGAATGGCCATGGTTCAAAAAATGGGTGGAAAGACTGTAGAGGTGTTCTCGGACTTAAGATTGGTCGTCGGCCAAGTGAAAGGAGGGTTTGAAGCCAAAGATGAAAAAATGCGAGGGTACTTAAGTCAAGTTAGACGTTTGCAGTCAAGTTTTGAATCTTTCAACCTGTTACATATTCCCAGAAGTGGAAACACACATGCTGATTCCCTAGCCATACTTGCAACATCCTCGGCGTAAGGCTTACCTCGGGTCATCCTTGTGGAAAACTTATGCAAACCCACAGAGGTAGATAAAGAAGGGGTTCATGTTCACCAAGTTAGAATGGGGCCTAGTTGGATAGACCCCATAGTGTTATTCTTGAAGGAGGATATCCTACCCAAGGAGAGGTCAGAAGTTGACAAAATACGAAGAAAGGCACCTCGGTTTTGGCTGTTCGATGACCAGAAATTGTACGAACGCTCATTTTCTAGGCCATACTTACTATGCATACACCCCGAAGAAACAGAGTTACTCTTGGAGGAGTTACGTGAGGGGATTTGTGGAAGATACACTAGAGGAGATCCTTGTCGCATAGAGCCATCACTCAAGGCTATTGGTGGCTCAATATGCAAAAAAAAGCACAAGAATATGTAAAGAAGTGCGACCAGTGTCAAAGATTTGCACCAAACATACACCAACCGGGAGGAGTCCTTAATCCTCTGTCCAGCCCTTGGCCATTCACCCAATGGGGCTTGGACATTGTTGGTCCTTTCCCCAAGACAACAGGGAATAAGAGATATTTACTAGTCGGCACGGACTACTTCACTAAGTGGGTTGAAATTGAACCTTTGGAGAATATTAGAGATGTGGATGCTAAGAAGTTTGTTTGGAAAAATATTGTCACTCGGTTCGGGGTCCCTCGTACCCTTATTTCGGACAATGACCTTCAGTTTGATAGAAAATCTTTCAGGAGGTACTGCTGTGATTTGGGAATTACGAATAGATATTCTACCCCAGTCTATCCCCAAGGAAATGGACAAGCCGAGACTGCTAACAAGGTCGTTGTTAATGGACTTGGGTCTCGAGCTCCACTTGCTTGATATTTTCAAATGATCGTGGTCAAGTAGATGTTTTGCTTTTTCTTTCACTTGGATTGCAATCTCTATATGCTTTATCTTTCTTCAAGCGATTGGATCAACTAATCAAGTAGATCTTCTGGCATTTGTCCTCATCACTTGGATCATGAGCACCCCCTTGTAAATTACACGTTTAACTAGCTTGCTCCTTCAACATCACTGGCATGTCCAACAGCTGACCTAGACTTTGGTTGTGCAACTGCCCTTGGTATACTCATGTGGTAATTTGATTTGATTTTTTTTTTTTAAAATGTATTTGTGACTGAACTTAGCAAGTGAGGCCAAGTTGCCTACGTACCCAATAAGGGATCAAGTCATAATGTAGTTCAAGTTTTTTTTTTTTTTTGGTGGGCAGTTTAAGCTCTTACCAAGGAGCGCATCATATTTTCGAACTTAGTAACATTTTGCCTTTATGGGACTAACCATTTGCCCATCTTTGTCATCTATTTGGTAGGTACCATTGCCATGAACTTCTTGGACAATATATGAACCACCCCATTTCAATGCAGACTTCTTGGACAACATATTGAATGGTTGTCGTGTTGCGAGTGCCAAATCTCCTACTTAAGAAGGATATGGACGAGCTCTTTTGCTGAATGCTTTGGAAGTTTGATCTTGAGGCTTTTCATCACATGCTTCCGACTTTTCAACTCTCAAGCCATCAATCTTGAAATAACTTTTGGCGAAGAAATCATGAAGGGTGTTTGGAGAGTTGCTTCTTTGTTTCAACAATTTGTCGTCATGAACTTCTTTGCTTGGATTCCTAATCACCTTTTCCCGAGGTCCTCTAGGATTGCTCTTTTGATATTGCTTTTTTGTGTGGATTATTTGTGACTTTGGGTTGCATTTCTTCTTAGATTTCTTTCGAGTTACAAAAGCCCAACTCTCATCTTCATTCATCAGCTTGCCTTTTATTTTAGCTTCATTTAGTTGGTCTGAGCATGGCATGTGAAACAGCTCAATTGTTCCAAATTGAATATGCTTGTCAGATGCCCCCAGTCTTGAAGCTGAGGGTGACCATGTCTTTGGTGGAGTTTGTGACTTTATTAGAGCTAGGGATGTAGCGGTGAACGCGGTATAGTTCGACTCAACTATTTCGTCTAGGTCCAAGAGGATTTTACCCTCCTTTGTAAGCCTTATGATGATATCTTTTAGAACGAAGCATTTCTCCACTGGGTGACTTACAACTCGATGGTATTTGCAATACTTTGGATTGTTGGTGCGACCCATTTCTTCTGGTCTTTTGCATTCTGGTAGCTTAATTATCTTCTTTTCCAGGAGGTCATCAAGCATTCCTAAAACATCAGAGTCCGGAAAAAGGATATGTCCTTTCTTCCATCTCCTTTAAGGTGGGTCGACGCTGTTCCTTTTCTTGTGGTAGACTTGCGTTCTTCTTGTAATGAATAGGCTCTGTAGTGATGGCAAGAGACTCCTCAACAGTAGACTTGGAATACTTGTCACCTCTTTTTGTATCTTTATCAATGGGTAGGCCTTTTTCTCCACGGCTAGACAAGCTAAGCTCCATGTCATGTGCTCGAGTAGCAAGTTCTTCAAAGGTGCGAGGCTTGATTCCCTGGAGGATGTAAAGTAGTCCCCAATGCATACCTTGGATGCACATTGCCACTCCAGATGCTTCTGAAAGACGATCTTTGCAATCAAGGCTTAAGGAATGCCAACGGTTAATGTAGTCGATGACAGGTTCATCCTTCCATTGCCTCAAGTTTGTTAGTTCCATCATGCTCACTGTGCGACAAGTACTATGATAGCGATTCAAAAACTCTCTTTCCATTTGCTCCTAACTATCAATGGACTCAGGCTCACGATCAGTGTACCAATCGAAGGCATTCCCTCGAAGGGAGCGAAAAAACTGTTTCACAAGGAGATCTCCTTCTGTGCCAGCATTGTTACAAGTTTCGACGAAGTGGGCAATGTTTTGTTTGGAATTTCCCTTCCCGTCAAATTGTTGAAACTTAGGAGGTTAATAACCTGCAGGCATTTGTAAGTTGTCAACCCTCTTTGTGTATGGCTTTGAGTACATAAGAGAACTTTGAGGTGCGCCACCATATTGAGCTCGAATAGTATTTGCTATCATGTCTTGCAATTGCTGGACTGATAGAGAAGCGATAAAGGTAGAGCTTCCATGTTGGTTGTTAACCTTTTTTGGAGAGGATGTATGGGCCCCTTGCAACATATGTTGTTGAGTTTGAGATTGGCCATTGCTAGACTCCCCTCGATTCTGAACCTTAAGCTTGTTCATAAGGGTGGCGATTTGAAGGTCCTTCTCCTCCACAGTCTTGGTGAGTTTAGCGATGGCACGTCCCATTTCAGCAATCTTTTCATCAACGGTAGTAGTCTCTGTCATCATGGCCGACATGAATATCGTACGAGATGAGCTTCACAAGAAGATTGAAGAGGTAACCTCTTGAGAGGATCCTGGGGAAGAACCTAGACACGAAGTAGTGCTTGACTTAGTTTTTAATGCAGAGTAGGATGATTTGCCCCTTGTCACTAAGTCCTCTAGAGGGAATGTTGAATTTTCTTTCTCAGCAATGGTGTGCTTTCCTGCCCCTAAAGTGCTCAAGGAGATGAATGTCTTTGGTTGAGTCGAGGCATTGACGAGCTTGGTCATAGGAGCTTTCCCATCGGCTTCTTGTGATGTGAAGAGTTCCATTGCTTTAGCTTTGTTTCGAGTCATGAGACCTGTAGAAGTATTGCTGCTTATTGACCCTCCAACGCTCTTGGTAGCATTCTTGGGCATCTGAGACTTCTTTGAGGCCATTGATCTTGGTAGATTGGAGACTTGAAGATTTCTAGGATGGAGAAAGAGATGAGAGGCAGAAAGGTCCTACCGGGCGTGCCAGAAATTTGTACACACAATTTTCGTAAAAGATAAATCACACGATCACGAAATAATGTAACAAATAATCAACTTGTATTTGATTTGTATATATGTGAGTACAATTCTCTATGTGACTCTTTATAATGAAAGAATACAATAAAACTCCTCTGATTCGATCTCCAAGTAACTTTACGATTCGAAGGGCTATGAATCTTGATCTTGAATCGTACTTTGATGTCTCCAAGTTGGATGTGTGATTGGATGTACTTGAGTTTTGATTTGAAGTTGAGGGCCGTTAGCTTGATCTCGAACTTAATTGAAAGAAAATCTCTACTTTGATTTGAAGAAGTAGAAATGAGCCTTGATTTTGAGGGAGCAAGGGTGCTCTTTTGGACTTAAATGTGACTCTCTATTTTGGCAGAGTGTCAGTAGGGTTTTTCTCTCTAACTTTCTCCCCTTTTCTCATATGAGAAGCCTATATTTATAGGCAACTCAATAGTATTTAATTTGGAATTTTCTCTCAGCATTTATTGAGACTTGAATTATGAATTTAATTTGGTATTTCATTTAATAAGAACTTTCCATATAGGTCTTTTCTTCTAACGTTTCCATATGGCTTTCTTCATTTGATGTTGCCATGTGGCTTGATTTCATTCGCTGATCGTCCACGCCATCAATTGGAGATTAATTTGATCACAAATATTTTATCATGAACAATCAAACAGTTGTGAATACATCATAAAATTTTGATGTCTACAATGATGCCAATGTAAAGTTGAGGTCATTAATGCCTAGTGACTTGGTATTGAGAAAAGTTCTAGGTACTGCAAAGAACTTAGCGTGGGGAAAGCCAGGGTCTAATTGGGAAGGATCATATCGCATCACCTTGGTGGCTGGTATAGGAGCATATTTTTTGGAAGACTTAGATAAGCATGTAATACCATGCCCTTGGAATGTAAACAACCTGAAAAATGTATTATTATTAATAAAAGTTTCCTTTATCAATACGTTCATTTGTTATATAAAGGCATTGTACTTTCTATTATTCTTTCTTTATATAAGTGATTAAATAGAATCTTAGTCATGCCTGGGTCTTCGGACCAGATGCTTTGGGGAAATTAACACTCTATGACATCTTTATATAAGTGATTAAATAGAACCTTAGTCATGCCTAGGTCCTCGGACCAAATGCTTTGGTGAAATTAACACTCTATGACATCTTTATATAAGTGATTAAACAGAACCTTAATCATGCCTGGGTCCTCGAACCTGATGCTTTGGGAAAATTAGCACTCTATGACATCTTTCTAAGTGTTAAACAGAATCCTAGTCATGACTAATCCCCTGGACCACATACTGACGGAAAATTAACACTATGATACCTATTGGTCTTTTGTTAAGTGTCAATACAAATCAAGGGTCATACCCAACTCCACAGATCAATGATTTTGTGTAAGTAGAAATCCTTATTTATTTATCTAAGTAATGAGCAGGATGAAGACATTCTCTCCCTTCTATTTTGTTTTTACAAAGTATATATTCATCTCTATTGGACTCAGCCTTCATTACAGAAGGTTCAGTTCTCAATACAAATATGTGGTAAACTTATCTGTTGCTGGTATTTTATCAAATTACTTAGATTGTTAGCAGTAGGTTATTGTTAGCTTCTAATAAAGACAAGCAGCAGCAGTTCAATACTATTTATAACAATAATAAGCTTTGAAGCACATAAAAGTAAAGGTATGAGAGACAAAAAGGAAAAAAAAACATTTCCATTAAGCAAAAAAGGGAATACATTATGTCTGGTGGCAGAACGCCATTACAAAAAGTTATACACAGAGAAAAATACAGAGAAAATTCTAAGTACTAAGCTTTGGCCTTGAGGGCAAGAGGGTCTTCTTTCTAGCTCGGCTGGGAGGTGTCAGCATCCTTGGCCTTGGGATTAGCTTCTCTAGTCTTGGCCTCTGCTTCCTTTGCCTTGGCTTCAGCTTTCTTTGCCCTAGCTTTAGCTTCCTTAGCCTTAGTAGAGTCCTTAGCTCCTTCTGAGGGCTTGTTCCCCTCGCCCTTACCCCCGTCTTTGGCCTTCACTGCCCCTTGGCCCTGATCACCAACTTGGCTGGATCCCTTCGAAGCCTTCGAAGGAAGGAGAGCAGCTTGGATGGTTAGGGTTTGCTCTGAGGTCTCTAGAGCGTGGGCAGGAGAAGAGGGGATGGCATCTGAGACTTCACAGATGTCTGGATGGTAGTATATGCTCCCAGACTGCCTCCAGACTGAGTTTGTAGGGACTCCTACAACGTCAAGTGCCCTATCCTATGATACATTGCAGTAATCCCTACACACCTCAGAAAGCTCCTCAGTGAGCCTCACTTGTGTTTCTTCCATGCTAAGTTGATAAGACGCTTGCTTCTCAGCCTCGAGTGCCTCCCTGGCCAGTTGGGCTGCCTCCTTGGCTAGTTGGGCTGCCTCATTGGCCTTGAGATCAAGAACTTGCTGTTTTTGGGTGGCCAGCTCAAGTTCTGTCGTGTAGAGCTGCTTACGCTGGTCCTCGGCTTGGACCTCAGTGTTTTTCAAACCAGCCAGGGCATTCAGGCATTCCCTCTCTGAAATAGTTAGCTTGTTGGTCAGCTCGATATGCTTCTCTTTAAGAGCCTTCAAAATCTTTTCGGTCTTGGCACGGGAGTAGGCCTCCGCCCTGACTTAATTGCGGGCATCCTTGAGCCACTCCTCGGCCACAAAGACCTGTTGGGTAACCTGCATAAAAATAATAGTAGGATTCCATGTGAGAAAAGGAAAAATGAAAAAAGTGCTAAGTATGTAATTCAAAAGATGTGTCAAACCATTTACCATAGCAAGGTCCCTTTTCATGGACATGAAGAGGTCAGACTGCTTGAAGTGCTTATAAGCATTCATATCTCTCAGCAGAAGAAGTGGTTGCTCAAGGGCTTCAGCAACATAACCCGAGTGCCCCCCTTGAACGTTTCAGACTGAAGCATCCCAAGGGATGGGGGCACCGTCCAACTCCAGTTTGGGGGACCAAATACGCAGTAGTCAGCGTACATCGGCCCCTTGAAAGTCCTCTCTGACTCCACGGAAGAAGCCCGTTTGTCTTTAGCGTGCTTGGGCTGCTTCGACCCCTTTGGAGGAACCATCTCGCCCTCCTCCACGTCATGCACCTCTAGCACTTTCCTCTTCTTCTTTAGATCAAGGCAAGGAAGCAGCCTGACCGAAGTCATGGGGAGAGGAGGGGGAGGTGGAAGATTAATTAGAACTTGGGACTTGGTGGCTTCTTTGGAAGCTGACACCTTGCCCCTTGCAGCCATAAGATCTCTTAGACTCTTATTCCCCCAGTTCGAGGCCATTTCACCTTCCTTTTCTTAGGAGGTACCATCTGGACAGGAAGTCATAAAGGTCGGAATGTGGACACTGGAATACCTATCAGGTTCGTCCTCAGCGTCCGAGATGGGAATCACTTGCACTCCCTAAATCTCCACCTCCTCAAAATGAAACTTGTCAATTTCTTCTTTGAGCGAGGAATTTGAGGAGGCAATCTCTTCTCCTGTTGCTACTGCTTTAGGCGGAACCTATTGAAATGGTTGTATGACCAGAGGAAGATTCTGTTGGAATGGATGTGTGACTGGTGGAAGGTCGTCTCGGGCTAGAAAGTTGGGCCGTGATACGTCAATCTGGGCCAATCGTGGATCACTCGCTCTTATGGCGTGGCCGATCTCTTGGTATATCTCCGAGATGGGCTGGAAGTCTAAAATTAGGTGGACGGCTCGCAGCTGCCTGTCCTCGCTTATAAAGATTTCAGATCTCGATAAGTAATTGAGAGCTTTAACGTTGGTTGGCTAAGCCTAAGAGCTACTTGCCTCTTATTTGTGAAAATAGTTGAGGAACAAAACATGGTTAGAAAATCGGAATCCATTATTAAAAAGAGCAAAATATGGTCAGGGTTAAAGAGTCTAAAGCTCTTGCTAAGGAACCTAACTCTAAGGTATCCCACCTGGCACTCCCTCTCGGACAGGGCAGTGAAGGCCATCATGCCACGCTCTCGAAGCTATCAGATAGTCCTCTTTCATACCCTTATTAGATTTAGGTAGACACGATACTAGTTTGACAATGTCCGAGCGGGACTTGAGATAATATCTCGCGTTTTTCAAAGAGTGGCACTCGTACATGTGGACCATATCATGCCAGGTGAGCCACAGACCCAGATGCTCGTTGAGAGCATTAACGCTACCCAAAACCCTAAATAGGTTGGGCGCGCATTGGTGGGGGCATATCCTACGGTTGATAAGGTAGTCCCGTGTTATCCTACCCATGGGGAGAGTCATTCCCCCTTTTATGAAGGCTATCATGGGGATGATGACTTCCCCCTCTTCTCTGTGTATCACTATTTGTTCTGGGGAATAGTATCGCAGGGTGACTTCCTATGGTATGTGGTATTTATCCTTAAAAGCCTCTATTTTGGTAGGAGAATCTACTAGATGCTTAAATCTACCCATCTAGTTAAAGCTAAAAGGAAGTAGGTGAGGTTTTTTAAAGAAAGAAGACAAAGAATGGAGGGCCGAGAAGATTGGCTTAGAAGAAAACAACCTAGAACAAAACAATAAAAGCGAAAACTTGCAGGAAAATGAACAAGTGACACTGTGGGAAGTTTTTGAGGGATTGAGAGTTCTATAAAAGTTGAGTGCTCTTGAGAGTTTGAAAGTTTTTGTAAAGTGAGAGAAAGCAAGCCCTTCATATGCCTTATATAAGAGGGAGAATTGAGTGGGATTTATCCCACTTAAAATCCAAAGAAAAATACCTACCATTGGATTAGCATCTTGCCGTTGGATGCGGGAAACAAAACACTGCCTAAAGCAATTAATGATGCCTTGCAGGCTCCAAAGCGTCAGTAGCAATTATGAGGGCACGTAAAACGGCACTCCCACGTGCGCGAATCAAAGGGTAAAATAATATCAACACATGAAAAATCAAAACCCCACTTTTTTCCTCGGATGAGAGGGAAAAATCGGAGTTTTGAGGGGCTATTGTAGGGTTAAGGGGCAAAATTATATATTGGGCCTTGGGCCTTGACTGAGAATGTGAATGGTCCGAGGGGGAATAAATAGTTACGAAGGATTCCAGTTTATAGTCTCATAAGTGAGGAATGAATGGAAGGTGTTCCTCGGATATGATGAATGCCGCTCAAGTATGTATTCCAGCGATTAGAGGGATCCTCCAAGAAGCTCCAGTGATAAAGATGGACCCTATGAACATACGAGAAGGAAAGGAAACCCCAAAAATATCTAAGGGAAAGCTGCTACCACTGCATTAAATGCACTATAGCTACTTTTCTGGTCACATTTATGTGGAAAAGACCCTTGAACAATACTGCCTTGGCTACCACAACTCACAGAAAGCCAAAAAGGGTGTCTGATGGGACAGATACTCAAGTAAGGGCTCAAATGATCAACAAGTGTAGGATCAAGATGGTCCAAGGGGACCTATATAATGTAAGAGACCCTCCATGAGAGGGGGATCGGAAAAATAGGGAAAGAATACTATAGTAATCAAAGTTATACCTGTAATCAGTTTAATTGATTTATATAGAGATTTACCTCATCGGACAGGGAAATTCAGTCAGTTCTATGTTCCTTGTTCTTGCTTGATCATCTTCTGAATCCATACTAGTCATTGTCAAATTCATTAGAGCCTAGTTCTTTGACCCACTCTCTACAAATTTATTATGCTGGGCTTATTGGGCCAACATCCTTTACATTTTGGGCTTAAGCTACAAAACGTGTCCCTACACAACTTATAAGAACAAATCTACAGACAAAAAAATAGAATGTATACTAAACAAGTTGGATTATAGACAATAGAATTACAAACTCCACAACTACAACCAACAACTAATCTAAAATATTCAATTAATTAATCACATTATGTGAAATCCTCCAAAGTAATCAGTTGATAATTTAGTTTCTGGCTCTCTCTGCAGGATATGCCTAGGAACCAGTCTGTGCACAAAACAAAGAACACTCCAAAATATATATGATAGAATAATGATTAGCTCAAACGAAAACTAATGCACATGACAACAAAGAATAATAAAAGTCTTAGCAGACATAATTATGAGAAAAAGTGTTCTTAGCAGGATGTTAACTAAAAAGATTTCAACCCCAACTTACACAACCTTATTACCAAATAAGGTTGTGAGAGTTGGGTAAAGTACCCTTGGTCAACATCCTTGGCAACTGTCATGCATTTTTGTACATACTCTTGTTTGTGAGCTTTTTTTTTTTTTTTTTTTTTTTTAATTTATGGTTGGTTTTGTGTCTTTTTAAAGTGTATGGTTTGTTCTTGTTGACAAATCGATGGTTTCCATATGTTTGCGTGGTTCTCTATCCAAAAGTGAAATCATTACTTTAAAAGAGGTATAGTTTTATACACAATGGTTAGGATTAGTTTCATAACTTTTTATTTTTATTTTTTAATTTTTTTTATGAAAAGGACTTTATTGAATAGAGAAACAAAATATAGTCAAAGGCTAGCTTCCTCCTTAACAACAGAAACAAAATAGGGAGGACAACTACCCCAATCAAAGGAACAAAAAAAAATTACAAGCTAGAGACCTCTTACATAGGGAGTAAATTGCCATATTAGCTAGCATAGGAACCCAAGAAACAGATACATTAGAATAAGTTACAAGAAGAGACTGCATGTCAGCTAAGATTGAAGCAATTCTCCAAGGCGAGGGCAAAATCAGCTAATGAATAGCATCATGACAGATCTTAGAATCTGTCTCAATAATAACATTCTTAGCCTCCAACTTAGCAGCCAGTGAGAGTGTCCATCTAACAGCTTCGACCTCTGCCTAGAGAGGGAAGGTGGTTTTCGCTTTTTGAGAGCAAGCGAAAACCAAATCCCCTCTTCAGTCTCTAGCCACCAAGGCTAATGAGGAATAATTTGGACCAATAGTTGCATCAACATTAATCTTGACAGATAATGCCTTGGAGGGGACCAGGTCTACAATGGATTAGTTTCATACCTTTACTCTTATGACATTGTGCACAAACTATGCTTAATCTTGTTTCTTATGCACTTAGTGTGAATGGTGTGTAGAACTCATTTCTAATTGTTGAGTAAAGTGCTTTATATGTCTCTTTCACAAACATTTGTTAGGCTGTGCTTTGAAAAGTCAATGTCAAATGAGTGAAATAGACGATACATTGTGTTTCTCAAATAAAAGTTTTTAAGCTATGCTCAAAAGAGCAAAAATATATAAGAGTCTAAAAGTATATGTGCCGAAAGGAAAATGTATGTCAAAGACATCTATCTTGTATGCACTTATATCATATATGTGCTTCAACTTCTATGCAAAAGATTCTAGTCTTATATGTATCTCTCCTTTTTGTTCTAAGCTCATCAAGTGTCTATGTGAGAGTTACATATTCTTCACTTTGCATCACTGTTGGAGATTGTCTACTTCATTGATCTTCGTTGTATGACTTGAATGAATGAGTGCTTAATCTTACCATACATCTTTTGATGGTCTTATCTAAATTTGCACTCACACACTACACCTAAGAGTTATTGCAAAACTTGCGCATTTGATGTATGGACAAAATCTTGGAATTTGTGTTTTACTATGCCTAGTTTAGCTTCCAAGATTATCTTGTTATTTTTTTGCAAAACCTGGTGTTTTGGACCAAAAAATTGCATTTATACACAAGGTTTTTAATATAAATATTTTGTCCTGTTTTGTGGGCTTCTTGCGACCCCATGCAACCTAAGGTCTAGGTAGCTATAGACACTCCATTTCGCATCCATAATTTAACCTTGGAAGATGATAAAATGACCATTTTATGTTCCCAAAAATCATTGTGGTATTTTAGTCATTATAACTCATTCATCACACTTGAAGAAAATGATCTTGAAGTTTTAACGAACAAAACAATACATCCGGTTTTCAAATCGAGTGGTCAGATCGAATGATATTGCAAGATCAAATTTTGATAGTCTACATGCATTCATTTGGGTGAAATCTATTACATGTGATTGATTGAAATTAATTTTGATTGGTTGATGATTAAAATTAATTAAGTGAATTTTGTGATTGGGGAAATATTTTTATTAAAGTGTGATTTGTTGCATTGGAATAAAAGAAATAAGCTAATAAATATTAAATTTGCGCTAATAAATATTAAATTTGCACTAATAATTAGATTTTTGGGATAATTATCTAAAAATTAATTATTTAAAAAATTCTAACTATCACTTTGGGATGAATTTTATCATGAAAATAACTCTAAAATTTGTCCAAATATAGTTTTAGACTTGGAAAACACTTCAAAAACATGCTAATTAGAGTTTTCAAATTCACGTTTTAGGGCACTTTTGACATGGTAAATGATGATGCCGAAAATATCAACAGTGAGTTGCACAATGCTCGTACCCTCGAAACGACACCTGCACAAAGAGAAGAGAAGACCTAACAGAGAGCACCGGTGTGGTGCTAGCCAAATACCCTCCAAAGGTCAAGTTAGAACTTCTTTCAACTCTAGAGTGCTAGAGAGGGGTTAATTATGCGTACCTCGATTTGTGAGGGTATTGGGGTTTTTATAGTAGTTGAGGGTTGACCTTTTTCCTTGGAGTAGAAGTCTTTTTCTTATAGGAATCCTCATGAGCGCGGATCGCGGAATCCTTTCCTTATAGGACTCTAATACTGAGTGTGGGATACAAGTAATTTCCTTATCAATCATGCGTGGTGGCTAAGTCAAAGTTTTACCTCTAACCGTCGGCCTTAGGGTCGTCAGCTTGCCTTATCCCCCTCAGCCATGTCGCCGTCAGTTCCTTGCTACGCTCCATGGACTGCCCAAGGACTCTGAATCACGGTCCGTCAGCCTAGGATCCCTCAGCTTTTCTAGTTGTCCGATCCCGTCAGCTTAGACCGTAGGATGAAAAGCTGACGGGTTCACTATGGTTTTATTTTTACGTATCAGTTGCCCCCTACTCCATATCTCCGTCAGTTCAAGCTGACGGGCTACGGAGTTATTATTTTTTGTTGCTGACCTTCATGAGAGAGAAAATGATACTGTTGGGATTAAATGCTTTGGATACGTGGCAAATTTTGGTTGGCTCCGCTTCTAGACGAGGGCGTCGCTTCGTCTTCCGTGCATTTCCCTTATATATATATGTGGCCCACCTCTCCCCATTTCTCCTATTTCGCTTTCACTGATTCCTGGAGAGCAAATCCATCGCCATACTCCGTCAGCATTGCCATCACTTCTATCGTCACTTCTTCAACCATCACTTTTTGAAATACTTGTAAGTTTCTTTTCTTTCCTTTGCACATACTTCATTTTAATTAATTCCTTTAAAGTGAGGTCATCATCCTAGGTGCTTAGTTTACACCTGTCACTTGTAGGTAGTCAGATGTCGAGTGACGCGTCGAGTGACTAGTCGTCGATCCGCGATGGAGCGGGCTACGAAGAGGTATTTGGTTCAGGTAGTGAGTCCGAGAGTTTTTCCTGGCCGTCAGAGAGAGAGATGTCAGCCCAAACTCCCGTCGAGGAGGTAGGAGGTCAGGGAAACGGCAGTCAGGAGGAGGAAGTAGGTGAGGAGAGTGAAGTTGGGGTAGGAGAGAGAAATAGTGACGGGGATGAGGGTGACGAGGAGTCTTGTGAAGGGACTTCTGGAAGTCCTGGAGGTAGTCGTCCCTTCATCCTTCCCAAGGAGTGGGCTGTGAATAAGTTCCTTCCAAAGATGACACTTAAAATTTTTAAAGAGTTACGCACCCGTTTCCAAATCCCCGACCATATTCCTATCCGTCTGCCTAGGGATGATGAAAAATGTTATACGGGAAGAACTGCAGATATTGGCATGTACGATGCCATGTTTGCTGCCGGGTTGAGACTGCCTCTGACGGCTTTACATCGTCAGCTGGCTGATTTCCTTGGTTTATCCGTCAGTCAGATTGCTCCAAACTCGTGGAGAATCTTTATTGGTGCTGAGATACTGTGGGGTCGTCTAAGTGGAGGCCAACGTCAGCTTTCCTTGGATGAATTTTTTTATTGCTACAGACCCCGGCACCTTTCTTCTTCAAAGGGGATGTATCATTCTGCCGTCAGGGAGAAGGAGTTGAGGCTGGTGTCTGAGATGCCAGATTCTAATAGAGCCTGGAAGAGTAGGTTCTTTTTTGTCGAAGGGATGGACTGGGTGTGCCGTCAAGAAGAGTGGGAGACGATACCTCTTGGTTGTTTCGATAATACTTGGGCGTTTGCTAGAGAGTCAGGTTTTAACCGTCAGCTTTTGTCCTCGTTAGTTTTCTACGCATCACAATCTATTTTTTGAAAAGGTTTTAACGTCGCCAATTTGTTTGTTCTTTTTCAGCCTTCACTCGCCCGCTAATAACCGACGAGCAGGAAGATTTCATCCGTCGCGTTTTGGAGATACCCATAGAAGAGCGATCGTGTCGGGACTTAATTACCCTCGACACTCTTCACGCGTACTGTGGAGGTCCCGAACCGACGCCTGAAACTCGCAGATTGGAAGAATTTTCCCGTCATCGTGAGTTCCTTGACCTTCTTGTTTAGTCATTTTTGTACTTTTAGTCGTCAGTTTTCCTTATGAGTTTCTTTTTGCAGAGATGGACGCAGCTAAGCAACGGATCAGGGCTGCCGCTGCCCGCCAAAAGGAGGAAAAGAAGGCGAAGGGGGAAGTGACGTCTATGTCTGCCCCCCAGACCGTCACTAAGGGTTCTCTGAAAAGGAAACCTGACGGGGATTTCAGTCGTCCCTTGAAAAAGACAGCCGTCACTCCTGAGCTCCTCGAGAAGTCGACCCCCAAGTCAGGCCATGGAGCAGGGAAGGGTGTTATGACTTCAACTGGTCCCGTCCTGAAGGGGCCCCGTAGCCTGTTGACGCACAAGGATTTTGCCGTCAAAACAATTGAAGCACTTATAAGACCGACGGATATAGATCCTTGTGCTCAGCTGGGGACGGAAGAACTGGGGTCGTCTGCTTTGTTTGATCTCTCACGGGTAAGTCGTCTACCTTTAACTGATCCTTGCTTAATCTTTCTTGTTTAATAACTGACGGTTGTATTCTTTTCTGGGCCTTGGTTCACGTGAAGGCGCTTCAAGACCGGTGCGTGGCCAAGGAGGGGGTCGTCACTCGTGTTAGCAAACATAATGCTAACATGCGAGACCAGTAGGCTCAGTATAAGGAGGCGGTGCGTGTTCTTAGTGTTGAGCTGAAAGAGGTAAGGGAGAAGTTGGAAGAGGCGAACCGTCAGAAGGGCGAGCTAGAGAGAGAGCTGACGACTCTTCGTGGTCAGTTGGAGACGGCAGGGGTTGACGCCGTTGAGAAATTCAAAGCGTCAGACTCTTTCATCGATTCTTGTGGTGGCTACTATGGCACGGGATTCGATGACTGCCTCAAACAAGTTGCGTCAGCTTTCCTTGAACTGGACCTATCTGGGATTACCCTGGACGACGCTCAGCCGATGACACCTGCTACTGACGCCATTACTGCTGGTGGTGATGACCAGGAGGATTCTCCACATGCAGATATTGGAGTTGTTTTAGCCCAACCTGCCGCGAATCCTCCCGTCCACCCTTCGCCTGAGATCCTTGTAGTGGAAGACCCTTCAGCTCCAAAGAAGTAGAAAGGCTCCAAGTGACGTCCTTTGTATTTTTTCTTTTTGTAGTTGTATTTTGTTTTGGATAATGTTTTTTAAGTGCCCCCTTTGTCTTTGGGGTTTCAATTTGAACACTGATTGACTTCCGTCGCTTTTTATGTATGTTCGTCGGGCTATTTGCTCGAGTTTTCTTTTGCAAATTTACTTTCTTTTCTGCTGACTGAGGCCGTCAACCTTTAAATTACTGTTTTAATAAGGCCGTCGCTCTCCTGCTTGGAATTTTTTCGTTATTCCTTTATTTTTAATGTTGGGCTCGCTTAGTTTTTGGTCATGATCCAATAGAACGCAGTTGTGATGCCCGTTTAATATAGCCGTCAGTTTTATTCAAACCGTCAGCTTTATTCAAACCGTCAGCTTTTGAGCTTAGTTTCTTTGGCTCTTATTGGACCGTCAGCTTATTTTTACTCATTATGTGTATGGCAGATCGTCGATTTTTTATTGTAACCGTCAGCTTAATTGCTGAGTTTATTGGGGATTTAACCACTTCATCTTTTATCTGGAATGTCAGCTTAAGAGCTGAGTTTATTGTGGACTTAACCACTTCTTAGCCTTTTATTTAGACCGTCAGCTTGAGAGCTGAGTTTATTGTGGACTTAACCACTTCTTCAGTCTTTTATTTAGACTGTCAGCTTGAGAGCTAAATTTATTGTGGACTTGACCACTTTCAGTCTTTTATTTAGACCGTCAGCTTGAGAGCTGAGTTTATTGTGGACCACTTTTTCAGTCTTTTATTTAGACCGTCAGCTTGAGAGCTGAGTTTATTGTGGACTTGACCACTTTTTCAGTCTTTTATTTAGATCGTCAGCTTGAGAGCTGAGTTTATTGTGGACTTAACCACTTCTTCAGTCTTTTATTTAGACCGTCAGCTTGAGAGCTGAGTTTATTGTGGACTGGGCCACTTTTTCAGTCTTTTATTTAGACCGTTAGTTTGAGAGCTGAGTTTATTGTGGACTTGACCACTTTTTCAGTCTTTTATTTAGACCGTTAGCTTTGAGAGCTGAGTTTGTTGTGGTTTTAAGGTTCGTTCACATTTTGTGAATTTTAAACTTGTAAGTAGAAACTTCGGTAATTTTGAATAAACTCCCTCTTATTGTCATACATCTATATGAAAAGTAGTTTGAAAACAAAATCTGCCCATTTGGGCTTATTGTAGCAAAAACATAAGTAGAAGAAACTACCCTTTGGGCTTATTGTAGTAAAATAAAAAAGTAATTGATAAGTCTGAGTGCATTGAAGAAGGGTGGTGTTGCCGTCGCCCCTACTGGTAGTACTTTCGCAAGTGTTCAGCATTCCATGGATGCGGTAACTTCCGTCCGTCTAGTGCCTCCAGATGGGAGGTGCCCTTCCTTTGCCATGCCGTAACTCGGTAGGGCCCTTCCCAATTTGGGCCGAGTTTTCCTTGGGTGGAGTCTCTTGCTGCGCCCATCACCTTTCTTAGAACGAGGTCACCAACCTGGAAGTCTCTGTGTCTGACCCGGGAGTTGTAGTGCTTGGCCATGCGGTCCTGGTACCGTGCGAGCCTTTGTTCTGCCGCTGTCCTGACTTCGTCCACCAGATCGAGTTGTAGACGTATGGCCTCGTCATTCCTTTTTTCGTCATGGTTGTGCACCCTGTAGCTTGTGAGGCCGACTTCGACTGGGATGACTGCTTCATTCCCATTTGTTAGTCGGAATGGTGTCTCCCCTGTTGGTGTCCTTGCTGTTGTTCATTAGGCCCATAGTATGCTTGGCAACTCTTCGGCCCATATGCCATTTGCCCCCTCGAGCCGAGTCTTGATAATCTTTAGCAAGGATCGGTTTGTGACTTTGACCTGTCCATTGGCTTGGGGGTGGGCGGGGGAGGAGTAGTGGTTCCGTATCCCCAATTACGAGCAGAAGTCCCTGAAGGAGTCGTTGTCGTATTGCTTCCCGTTGTCTGAGACTAAGACTTTAGGAATGCCAAACCTGCATATGATACATCGCCAAACGAAGCTCCGTACGTTTTTTTTCTGTAATAGTGGCCAAGGCTTCAGCTTCCACCCACTTCGTAAAGTAGTCAATGCCGACAATTAGAAACTTCAGCTGTCGTATGGCCGTAGGGAACGGCCCCATGATGTCTAACCCCCATTGAGCGAACGGCCATGGCGCCATCATCGGGGTGAGTTCTTTGGGTGGTTGTCTGATGATATTGCTGAACCTTTGGCATTTGTCGCAGGTCTTTACATAAGCCTCGGCATCCTTCTGCATGGTTGGCCAAAAGTACTCGGTTTGTACTAGCTTGTGCACTAGTGACCTTGATCCTGAGTGGTTTCCGCAGATTCCCTCATGCACTTCTCTCATGACGTAATCTACTTCTTCAGGACCTAAGCATCGTAGGTAGGGGCGGGAGAAACCTCTCTTATACAAGACATCTCTTATCAGAACGAACCTTGCTGCTTGGACCTTCAGTTTTCTTGCAGCCTCCTTTTCATTTGGCAATATGCCGTTCTTCAAGAAAGAGATTAATGGCGTGGTCTAATCGCTTTGGGGACCAAGCTCCTGTACGTCGACAAAATTTATAAGTGGAGAGAGCTGTGCGAAGTAGAGCACATTACTAATGGTGGCCATATGTTCGGCTGAAGCGGCTTTAGCTAGGCGATCGGCTTGCTCGTTTTCTCCCCGGGGGATCTGTATGATTTCGACCTTCAGCTCGTTTATCCTTCTCCTTGCTTGGTCCAGATACTTTTTCATTCTTTCGCCTTTACATTCATACTTCCCATTTATCTGGTTGACTACGACTTGGGAGTCACAGTAAACGACCACTTTTGCGGCTCCTGCTGCTTTTGCGAGGTCAAGCCCTGCTATTAGAGCTTCGTATTCCGCCTCATTATTGGTGGTAGGGAATTCAAGGCGGGCCATACACTCCACCGTGTCTCCTTCGGGTGACTGTAGTACGACGCCGGCCCCGCCGGCCTGCCTGTTGGAGGATCCATCTACATGTATGCTCCATTGGGGAGATTCTTCTGCCCCCCTGTCCTCACCATTCGTGAATTCAGCTATGAAATCTGCAACGACCTGTCCCTTAACGGTGGTTCACGGGCGATACTGGATGTCAAACTCACTTAATTCTATAGCCTAAAGTGCCTATCGCCCAGCAGCTTCAGGATTGCTCATCGCTCGCCGCAAAGGCTTGTCAGTTAGGACAACCATCGTGTGGGCCTGAAAGTACGGCTTTAGTTTGCGTGCTGCCGTAACTAGCGCGAAAGCAAGCTTTTCCATGGGTGGGTATCTTTCTTTAGCTCCGCGTAATGCCCGGCTAGCGTAATACACAGGTTTCTGTACTTTCTCTTCTTTTCTGATTAAGGCGGCACTGACGGCGGCTGGGGAGACGGCAAGATAGAGAAAAAGTTCTTCTCCTGGTTGCGAGGGACTCAGCAGTGGTGGGGAAGAGAGGTAAGCTTTCAACTCCTCAAATGCTTGTTGGCACTCAGTGGTCCACTCGAAAGACCTTTTTAATGTGCGAAAGAAGGGTAAGCACTTGTCCATTGCCCTGGAGACGAACCTGTTTAGCGCTGCTATCTTGCCGTTGAGACTTTGTACTTCCTTCACATTTTTTGGTGGTGCCATCTCCATTATAGCCCGGATCTTGTCTGGATTGGCCTTGATGCCCCTCTGGGAAACCATGAATCCTAGGAATTTTCCTGCCGTTACCCCAAAGGCAACTTCCCTAGATTAAGCTTCATGTTGTAAGAGCGAAGAGTGTTAAACGTTTCCCTGAGGTCTTCTAAATGATCTTCTTCCCTTCGACTTTTAACCAGCATATCATCTACGTACACCTAGACGTTTCTCCCGATCTGTCGCGCAAACATCTTGTTCATAAGCCTTTGATATGTTGCGCTCGCATTCTTCAGATCGAACGGCATTACTTTGTAGTAGAAGAGGCCTTGGCTGGTTACGAAGGAAGTTTTTTCTTGATCATCGTCGTGCATCTTGATTTGGTTGTAGCCGGAGAAAGCGTCCATGAAGCTTAACAGCTGGTGTTGAGCCGTAGAGTCTACTAGAGTGTCGACTCTCGGGAGAGGGTAGCTATCTTTAGGGCATGCCTTGTTTAGATCGGTGAAGTCTACACACATCCTCCACTTCCCGGAAGCTTTCTTGACCATCACTACGTTCGCTAGCCACTCGGAGTAGTAGAATTCTCTAATGAAATTTGCCTCTTGTAGCTTGCGGACTTCTTCAGCTATGGCTTGATCCCGTTCTGGGGTAAAAACCCGCTTCTTCTGCCGGATGGGCGGAAAGGATGGTGATACATTCAGCTTATGCACCATGACTGAAGGGTCTATTCCTAGCATGTCCTCGTGACTCCAGGCGAATACGTCCTGATTCTCTTTGAGGAAGGCTGTAAGTGTTTGTCGAATCATGGGACTTGCAAGGGTTCCAATCCTTGTTATTTGGTCAGGCCTGGAGTCGTCAAGGGGTATTTCTTCAAGCTTCTCGACGGGCTCCGTTGTGCTCCGGTGTTCTTCTATGCTCATGGTCTGGAGGTGAACATCCATTTCCATCATGGCCACGTAGCACTCACGTGCGGCAATCTGGTTTCCATGTAGTTCTCCGACACCGTATTCAGTTGGGAACTTGATCATTAAATGATAAGTCGAAGTTGCTGCCTTCCATGAGTTGAGGGTGGGTTGCCCTAGGATAGCATTATAGGCAGATGAATGGTTGACCACGAGGAATGTTACGTCCCTCCTGATTTGCTGAGGATAGTCGCCTGCCGTCACAGCCAACGTGATCGCGCCCAGCAGAAACACCTTTGTACCTCCAAAACCGACGAGTGGGGCATTCGTTGGAATTAGTTGTTCTCTGCTCATTTTCATCTGTTGGCATGCCGAGTAGTACAGGATGTTTGCCGAGCTGCCATTGTCGACCAACACCCGATGCAAGTTATAGTCCCCAATTTGTAGGCTGACAACAAGTGCGTAGTCGTGCGGGTGGTGAAGACGTCGCGCATCTTCTTCCGAGAACTCGATAATGGGGCTTTCCCTTCGAGCTACCTTTTGTACTGGACCCGTCAGCTGGAAGTTTTGGACCATCCGGAGGTACGTCTTTCGAGCCTTTTTGGACGACCTGGTAGCCATTCCTCCTACAATCATTCTTATGTCACCGACGGGAGGTCTAGGACGGTCATTATCTCGTCGGGGGGGGGGGGTGTTCTGGAGGTGGTGGATCCGCTCTTTCCTTGCTTACGAACTTCTGCAATTTCCCTTGTCTTATAAGGGCCTCAATTTACTGCTTCAAGTCGTAACAGTCGGCTGTGTCATGGCCGTGATCTCGGTGGAAGCGGCAGTATTTGTCTCTAGAACGCCTGCTAGGATCTCCCTTCATCTTTCCTGGGAAAGTCAGAGCCCCTTCGTCCTTGATTTGCATTAGGACTTGATCTATTGGGGTGGTTAGCGGGGTGAAGCTTGTGAACCTCCCTCCTGGAGGTTTAGAACGCCTTTTGTCCCTTTGATCTCCTATTCTAGGCCTCTTCCTCCCTTGATCTGGTCGTGCATCTTCCTGCCTTTCCCTTTTCCTCGGCTTCTCTTCCCGGGCCTGCAGCGCGTCCTCAGCATTCATATACTTAGTGGCCCTGTAGAGTACTTCCGACATGGTCTTCGGGTCGTTTTTGTATAGGGAGAACAAAAACTTGCCCTTTCGCAACCCAGGCTGCTACAAGTATTTTGTCGTCGGCTTCGTCAACCGATAGCGCTTCCTTATTAAAGCGCGTTATGTAGGATCTCAACGTCTCGTCCTCTCTTTGCTTGATACTCATCAAACATGCCATGGACTTCTTATACCTGTGTCCCCCGATGAAGTGTGTAGTGAACTGAGTGCTCAGCTTCTTGAAGGTGCCGATAGAGTTGGGCGTCAATCGGCTGAACCATACCCTTGCAGGGCCTTTGAGTGTTGTGGGGAAGGCCCTGCACATAATCTCGTCTACTACCCCCTGAAGATGCATCAGGGTCTTGAAAGTTTCCAGATGGTCCAGAGGATCCTTCACTCCGTCATAGCTATCTATATTCGGCATGCGAAACTTGTGGGGTAGGGGGAAGGAGTTCACGGCCATAGTGAAGGGCGAGTCGGTGCGGTTGACTAGATCGTCAAGATCACTGGAGACTCGCCCCTTGAGCGTGTTCATCATAACCTCTATCTGTTCCCTCATTGCCTGCATCTCTGTGATAATATGTGGTGGAGTCGTATCCATGAGGGATGGCATGCTCAAGTTCTGCCTCTCCGGCTTGCTTGGGGTGTGGCTGCCTTCAGGTTTCTCCTGATTTTTCTTTGGAGCGCTGGTCCCTTCCTGATCTTCTTGTTGGTCATTCAGTGCTGCATTCTTCTGCCGCAGCTGTTCTTCCAAGTTGAGGTTTTGTTTGGTGAGACGCTCCACGGCGGCATCGAGAGTCCGAACGTGTCTCTCGAGGGTAGTTATGGGTGGTTCCTCTCCTTGAACGTCATTAGTAGTTGCCATTGAGTGAGTGAGTACCATGCAACCCTTTAGTCCGGGAAACGATAATATGGCTTAATTACGTGTTCCCCACAGACGGCGCCAACTGATGATGCCGAAAATATCAACAGTGAGTTGCACAATACTCGTACCCTCGAAACGACACCTGCACAAAGAGAAGAGAAGACCTAACAGAGAGCACCGGTGTGGTGCCGGCCAAATACCCTCCGAAGGTCAAGTTAGAACTTCTTTCAACTCTAGAGTGCTAGAGAGGGGTTAATTATGCGTACCTCAATTTTTGAGGGTATTGGGGTTTTTATAGTAGTTGAGGGTTCACCTTTTTCCTTGGAGTAGAAGTCTTTTCCTTATAGGAATCCTCATGAGCGCGGATCGCGGAATCCTTTCGTTAGTCGTTGAACTTCTTTCAACTCTAAATATTGAAATGTGTTTAGATCTAAAAATTCAGCTTAATTCTTATCAAAATATCTTTTTTTGAAGTATTTTTCCCCTACTTTTTTTTTCCTAATTTTTTAGTTGATATGACTTTTTTTTTTTTTTTTTGGGTGAAGAAATTACCATCTCTATAAATAGAGGAAAATACCCAAAATTCAGCACCCTCTTCCCCTAAAGTAAAAAGAACCTCTTGAAGTTCTTTAGAACTTCTAATCTTCACTAGACCAGAAACTTCTAAAGATCATTCCCTTCGAGATTTTCTTCTTTACTTATTACGCATTCTTTAGACCTTTGATAGATCTCTTCTCTCTAATTTCTAAAGAAATCCTCTTTGTTTTCATTCATTCATGCAGGTTAGTAGGTTTTAAATTTCTTCACATGCTTTGATTGTTCATGTGACTTCTTTGTATGCTCATTAAGATCATTCATGTCGTGGCCAAAACCCAAAGCAATGAAAAAAGTGTTTGAGTCCTTGATTAACATAACTAATTTCTAACTAAAAAGGGATTTGATTCCAAAATGGGAAGAGCATACTGTAAATTGAAGGCAAAGATAACAAAAAAAGACACTTTGATTGATAAGAATTGGTTTCCCGAGGTACAAATGGTGGTTTTGTAGACACTCAATTTTGCACCCATAATTTAACCTTGGAAGATGACCAAAATAATCATTCTAAGTACCCAAAAATCATGATTGAATTTCATGCATTAAATTATTCATCACATAACATAAAAATGATATTGAGATTCTAGCGACCGCGATAATATTCCCGGTTCCCAAATCGAACCGTTAGATTGAAAGATATCACGAGATCAAGTTTTCACGATTTGCATGCATTCATTTGGGTGGAACTGATCACAAGTGATTAATTGAAATTAATTTTGATTGGTGAATAATTAAAATTAATTAAATAAATTTATGTGATTGGTTGTTGATTTTGATTAAAAATAAGTTTGGCTGCAGGGGAATAAAATGAATAATCTGATAATGTTGAAATTAGATTAATAATTAATTTTTAGGATAATTATATCTAAGATAATTATTTTTAAGGATTTAATTATGAAGTTAATATGGATTTTATTGGGAATATAAGTCCAAAATACGTCTAAGTACGATTCCCGGTTCAGAATAACGCCCAAAAGAGAGTCCAAAATGTGCAAGAAGACGAAATTGAACGAAGCACTCAGGAGTGCCAATCGACACTTCAATTGTGCCACAAGTGCCAATCGGCAGTTGGGAAGTCCCGATTGGTACTTTCATAGTGTAGATTGGCACAGATTTTAAATTGGGTCCAAATACATTTGGTTCAGGTCAAGACCCATCAGATTTGATTTTTTAGGGATAAAATTTGACCCAATTTGTGTCTGCTTTATAAGCAACTCTACCTTATTTTTTTAAGTAGGTACACCTTTATAAATAAAGGAGAAAACCCATAATTCAACACCCCTCTCTCCCCTTATGTTAAAGAAATTTTGGAAGCTCTTCTTTAGGAATTTCTTTTTTGTTAAGTGACCCTATTTTAGATCTCAAAGAGATTCATTCTCTTTGATTTCTAAAATAATCCCCTCTTGTAGAATATATTCATGCAAGTATGTTTTTATTTTGTTGTTTATAAGCATGCTTTTGCTTCTATTGTATCTTTCATGAACATGTGTTTATTCCTTTCATTGTTTAATTTTATTTAATTGTGTTCTTGGTATGTTTATTGCATGCTTTTCCTTTTAAGAAAATTCCACAAGATCAGTTTGGATTTTACTGTGTTAATTGATTAACATGCATAGATCTAGGGTTAAATTTCTCTTATGATTTTAGATCTGTAAGAAAATCTATCACAAAAATTTCATTCCTTTTTACTTCTAAAACCAGATCTATATTTTTCATAAAAATCTTATCTGTATTTTTCAAAACAAAAGCTAGATTTGTTTTTTTTTTTTTTTTTTCTCATAAAAATCTTTTATGTATAAAACCAGATCTATATTTTTCATAAAAAAAAAAAATTACATTTCCATAAAAAATCTGTTTTCTCTTATATTTATAAAAATAAAACTAGATCTGAATTTTTATTAAAAAACCTCGTTCTTTCTCACCATGGAAACTCATATCAAAACTTTTAATCAAGCAATCTCATCAAACCTTTTTCATACAAAATAAGGTTGCAGATCTAGGATTCTTAAATAGTATTTTAACCCTAGATCTAGAATTTGACATGGTATTTGTTGCATTTCATTAACATATTGCATAAGGATACTTAATGATTATTTAAAGTCTAGAAGACCAAACTCTGTCCGGGCAAATTGGTTGTCTAACACCTTCTTATTTTGTAACCTAGCCCTCGAACTATAGATTTTGATTCGTAGAATAGTGCTTAATCTTTTCTCTTGATAGATTGTAACTAGGAAACAAAGTTTTGTAATTTTTTATTATTAGATTGTAAGTTAGGAAACAAAGCTATATATAGTTCTTTTTATCAAATTGTATTCATTCAAATTAATGAGAATTTGTATTATTCAGATATTTTATACTCTTTTGTATAGTTTTCTTATTTTTCTTATAAAATAAGTGGCGACTCCACATAATCCCAAAAGAGAGGTGCTGATACCTTTCTCTTTTGATATAGAGGACCAAATGTCCTGGTCTCTCATAGTGGCGACTCCACTGGGAATGTCAAGGGCTAAGCTTCATGTTAGAGATAAATGATCAATTAAGTACCCTTGTGTTTATGATATTCTTTGCTCGTATAATAATGTTTATGTTTGTATGATATTGTATAAAATGTTGTATGAGATGCCATGTTGTTTGTTTATTGCTTTCTTTTAACTGTCATTGTGCTTGCCATGAAACGACACCTATGCATGAACCCATCTCAAAACCTGGTGGTAGTAACCATGGATCATCGGTGTAGATACCGTATTTTGTCCACCCTTAATTTGCATGCTGGACCCCGAAAATTCCAAAAATATTAACTTTTCTCCATCGGGCCATGGAAATATCTAGGTTGACGTGGCACAACCCGTTCGGGCATCGGAGCACTCAAAGTGCCATTTCAAGTCAAAATGACCAAAATGCCATTGGTTAACCCTGGGCTGACCAAAAGTCAAAGTTGGCCAAAATCATCCCAAGACAACATTTTTCATGTTTGTACATCAAACCTGAGCCACTCGGAGATTTTTGTCAAGTTTAACCCGAGGTTAACTTTCGAGGGCACCAAAAACCCTAATTTTGATCTAACTGTTAGAACAAGTTGTGGTCAGTGTCAATGCAAAGATTATTGAATTTCCTTTCCAACGACTATTCATGGGTTGAAATCGGAGTTAAAAACGGCTGATATATCTCGAAAATCGTGTGGAACGCGTTAGCACACTTCTCGAGGCCATAACCTTTGATTCGACCATTGAAATTTCAATTATGGAAACTAGACATCCAAATCTTTCTAAGGACGCCAAGATCAGCTTAATCGGAGTTGGAGAAGGCCTTCAAATATGTGATCAAAGTTAGGCGGGAAAAATATGAAATTGCTATCGTTAGCATACTCGACCTGGTGCACAAAAAGTGGCCGCTGAGCCTTGGGAAGCAAGCCCAAAGCCTATTTAAACCCCTAGACCCCTAGATTTCAAAATAATAATAATAATAATAATAATAATAATAATAATAATAATAATAATAATAATAAAATTGAGTTTGGGCATTCTGGAGCACTTTTCTAGGTAGATTCTCTCTCTTTTCCTCTCTAAATTCTCTCCCAAACACATAAAAAAGCCTTTGATTCCTCTCTTTTCTCAACAATCAAGAGATAGAGTTCTTGCACTCTTTTTCCTCTCCGTGGTCTTAGGACCTTGGATTTGAGGTTTTAAGGGTGTAGATGTAGCTTTATCTTGCTTTATAATATGCTTTATTGCTTTCCATAGTATATCTCTTACTTTATCTTGCTTCCTAGCATGTTTGATAGCTTTCCTAGCATGTCTCCTTGCTTTCTAGCATGTTTTATTGCTTTAATGATGTTAGCTAGCCTTTCTTGGGCTAGGATATGTCTAAATACCTCGTTTGTGCTTAGATCTACATGTTTAGGTGCTTTTTACCATGTTTTTGTTTAGATCTACATGTTTAGGTGCTTTTTGCCATGCTTATCCTTAGATCTACTTGTTTCTAGGTTTTTTGCCATGTTTGTGTCTAGATCTACAAGTCTATTTGTTTTTGGCCTTATTCATGTGCTCCTTGCCATGTTTATGTGTCTAGATCCACATGTTGGATGCTATGCTTAGTGCTTTTATAGCCTTTTATCTCTTGTTTTGCATTTTTCTTGTGTTTTGGCCCTTAGGTATGGTGTAGATTTAGATCTTATGGTCTAGGCCTACATCCATACACCTAGGCCTACATCTAAGGGTTTGGATCATTTCTTTTATGCATGTGTATGCTTGCTTTTATGCTTTACATCCATGTTTGTTTGGCTAGATCTAGGTTCTTGCCATGCTTTGAGCCCTTCGTGGGCTTGTGCTTGTTGGTCTTTGGGGCCACTTGCTTGTGTGGTTGTATCCATCCCTCTTATGGGTTGTTTGGATGCAACCATTTGTGAGATACATATGTTGGTTTTCTTGATGCATGCCTCTCTCTGCTCCATGCGATGTTATGCTTGCCTTGCTTGCTTTGTGCCCTCGTTTGGATCTCTTTGTTTCTTTGCATCTTTGTGAAGGAAATAAGTATGTACGCAGCGAAAAATTAACAGATCTACTTCATTCTCAATCTATAACATGCACTATGTAAATTTCAGATTTCATGTATAAGAGAGCGTACCTTGAAGCGATGAATTTCAAAAATAAAGATTGAAGCACTTGGGAATACTTTTAATCTTCACTCCAATTCCACTATCGCCAAGAAGTGTGGACTCTCAATCAGTTACAAAAAGAGAATTAAATTGAGTGACTCTCACTCACATACACTTCCTTACAATGATGTTTTTCCCACCATATATATTCTGTACGTTTTTCCTTTTGTATCTAACCAACTATCTAATTGGGCTGGCCTTTTGGGCCTTTCCAATTGGGCTTAAGTGTGTGGCTTGGAGTGGGACCAAAAGGGACCAATAAGACACTAGCTCCAATGGGCCTTGGGCTTTTCTGTCAACTCTTGACAAGTCCAAAGTTACCATTAACTATATTTAATACCACTATATAAATATAGTTGCATTCTAGGCCTTATCTATAAATTATATCCCAAGACTTTATTGTACATGCAAACCCCTTCATAAAATATTCGTAGTAATACAAAGTCATAAATGTGCACTGCTACTTTGTAGATTACTACATCTTAATCCTTGAGTACCCGGTTTAATCCTTTTAAGTTATTCATCATATATTTATGAAATCCAATTTCATAAATATATACTATAGTAATTTCTTACCAAAGTGGTTAGGCCTAACTCTATGAATAACAAACTCATTAAACTTATCTCAAGGAATATTTTATATCTCCATTAAGAGACTATGAATTCCATCTTGAGAATATATGTTCCATCAACACTAAATGTGACTGCCCAACATACTGAGGTTTTGACCGTTACTTTAGATCTCACTCCTGATATATCAAAGCAACCTACATTTCATGATCAAGTCCATTATTCTCTCAGGATTAAGAGTTCATGCCAATATAAGTTGTGAGATTTATTATTCATTTGACAGTCCTTAGGAGAATAACAAATCTCACAGCGGTCCAGTTCAATATGTCTTAACTCTTAAAACATATCAACACATCAACTAGAAGTCTCCACTTCCATGATCAAGACAAATCATCGTAATTGATATGTTATAATCTTCGCAGGTGAAATGCCCAATTTCATCACCGACTACAAACTATAATTCTGAGTTTACAAAGAACTTGTGACTTATATCTTCTGTGACTAAATCACATAAATCACATACTATGCATCTCATGGACTATGTGATAATGTCTGAATATTCATGTTACCATTATTTCAGATAATAATAAAACAACTTTATTAAACACAATATTAAGTCATACATAATGTCATACACAATGTCACACTTAATATCATACATAGCATTATACAATAGGATTTAAGGGCACTAATCCTAACACTTTGCACGTTTGCCTACATGTTCATGCATAAGTCCTTGTGCTTGCTTGTGTTATCAAGCCTAATTCCTACCATTTCGTGCGGGTTCACATCCATCCTTGATACACAAGACCTCGAGTCCCTTATAGGAATTTTGCTTGATGGCACGTGTGTCATCCATACTCCTGTTGACACCTTGTGGTTGCTCGACCACCCATCGCGGTGATGCTCCCATGCCTTTCATCTCCCAGTCTCAATGCGAGAGTATATGGATGTGGATGAGGTGTGTTGTACCTTGGGTGTGTGACTGGAATCTGAGTCGATTTTAAAGAAATTACCAAGGGTAAGTGAAGTCGTTACCAATCATTGGGTTTTTCTAAGGTGTGATTGGTTGCCTGACTCTAATTGATCTTTTTACTGATCCTAGGCTAAGAAAAACGTCATTTTTCCTAATCTAATGTGTATGGCCAAAAAGTCTTGATTCTTGAGTTCAGAAGTTTGGATACGTGTGGGGAAGGTGTTAGGCACCCCACAATGCCTATCCAAGGACAATCATTTGTTTTGGTAAAACCTTAATTTTTGGACATTGGAAGTTGAAAACAAGCTATTGGCATTAGCTTTCGGAGCTTTAAACGTATTGGGCTTTGAAGTTTGGTTTCAGAATAGGTGTGGTGTTGATCAATGCTTCACAAGTGTGTTTAGAATTGTTGCCAAATTTCTACGGCAAAAATCTGGCATCATTTCGCCTTATTTTCATGGCGAAAATTCGACAGCGCTTTGCCTCAAATGCGTCATAGCACATAAAATGCTATTCTCACCAAGCTTTCGACGTGAGAATACGATAATGGGGATGCCCCATTTTCATGGCTAAAATTCGACAAAGTTTTGTGTTTGGTGTGCTATGGCGCACCGGCAAGGTTTCGCGTCTGTGTATATGGCGAGCATTGACATGCTCGTACTGCGACGAACCGAAGCCCTTCAAAGTGCCAAGCATGTTAATGCATGTCACATACACGGGGAAACCAATGTCACTTGGTGACATGGATCAAGGCAATCACACCACGATGATTATGCACACAATATAGCATGAATATGCACCTACGGTAATCGCCTTGAACACATACCCACACTACAAGGTTAATAGCTCTCATGACTAGAGAGGGTCACTCACATAGCCACGAGAGTCCATCATACAAAGTGCACAATCACCCACACATGCGTAGGCACACATATATATCTATATATAGATATATAGATATATACATCATGTACAATGCTATCACAAAGAGTAGGAAAGTAAACAGACATTGCTAACATTCCAAGGGTATGGCCTAGCAAGGTATAGGAAATGTAAAGCAGACATTGCCATACCCAGGGAATGCGGCCCAAGCATGGAGTAGGAAAAGTAAAAGGGTACAAGGAGAGGAGGAATCCTAATATATGCTCTAGAGAAGAGGCTTAAAGAAAGAGAAAGAGAAAACTGCTCTGGAGATGCTAGGCCCCCTAATCTACTAAACACTACCCCTTGGTGGGCTTGCATATTCTTGTTTGCATCCTTGCCCTTTTTGCTTGTGCCTAGAAGCTTGCACCCTTGCTCCAAGTATCCATGCTCCATGCGTGTACATGTAAAGACAGAAGGAACAAGCCAGCAGACAAGCAAAGGAAGAAACAAGGGAAACAGAGAGAGCATACCAAGAACACACTAATAAAGAGAGCCAAACAGGGGCAAACAAAGCATGCTAAGCATATAAAGGGGGGCAAACAACCATGTTATCAAACAAAAGGAGGGTGTCCTATGAGGACAAATGTAGGTTTGGATCGAGAGTCCATAGTTCCATTGGATTGGAGTATAGACGACATATAGACTCATACATGAATAAGTAGGCAAGCGTGCAAAGATGTAAAAGAAGCAAAGAAAGCCAAATGGGTGGCACAATGCAAGCAAGGCAAGCATATCAACATCGCATTGAGTGAAGAAAGGTGTGTATTAAGCGCACCAACACCATAGAGGTCTATCTCACAAGTGGTTACATCTAAACAAGCCATAGGAGGGACGGATACAACCACACAAGCAAGTGGCCTCTAAGGACCGACAAGCACAAGCCCACAAAGGGCACAAAGCATGGCAAAGCCTAGATCTAGAGAGGCAAACATTGACACAAAGCATAGAAGCAAGCAAGCAAATATAGACATGCATAAAGGAAATGATCCAAACCCTTTGACATAGGCCTAGGTGTGCGGATGTAGGCCTAGACCACAATATCTAGATCTACACCCCACCAATAAGGGCCAAAACTCAAGAAAGAGAAATATCAAGGGACAAAAGGGCTGTAGAAGCACATGGCATAGCAACTGACATAGATCTAAGCACACAAGCATGGCATGGAGCACATAAGCACATAGATCTAAGCATAGGGACGTAGATCTAAGCATAAACAAGGCAAAGAACACATAGGCATGTAGATCTAAGCATAAACATGGCAAGGAGCCTAAAATCATGTGGATCTAAGCACAAACATTAAATTTAGACATTCTAGCCCAAGAAAAAGCATGGAAATGGCATAATTAAGGAAACATGCTAAGAAAAAGCATAAAGACATGCTAGGAAAAGCAATAAAACATATTATTGAACAAGAAAATGTTATAAAAGGAAAAAGGGTGTGGATTGTAGCTAAAAAAGCTACATCCACACCTCTAAACCAGGTATGCAACCAAGGAGAGGAAGATTGGATGCCAGAACACTACCTTGAAATTATGGTGAAAAATGACCTTTCGGCTTCCGGCGCACCTTGTAGGGCTGCCGGCCACCACTAGCGGCCTTACAAGGATCGCAGGCCACCTTGCTGACTTTAGTCGTTTTGGCTTTTTCTTAGTCTAGCTTCTGATGCATATTTGAAAGTCTTTCCGGACTTGGATTGAGATGATCTTGGTATCCCTGGAAAGCTCTAGATGTCTAATTTCCATAAAACTAAAGAAATTGAAAATCTGATGGTTGGATCAAATGTTATGACCTTGGGAAGCATGCTGATGCGCTTTGCACAATTTTCTGGATATCTCAACCGTTTTAACTCCGATTTCGACCCATGAATAGTCCTTGGAATGGGAATTTGATAATATTCGCAATGGCGCTTGTCCTAACCCTTTCTGAAGGTTGAATCAAAATTAGGATTCCTGGTGTCCTTGGGAGTCAACCTTGGATCAAACTTGGTTAAAGTTGACGAAAATCACCAAGTAGCTCGGGTTTGATGTAGAAACATAAAAAATGTTATTTTGGGATGATTTTGATAGATTTTGAATTTCAGTCAACCTAAGGTTAACCAAGGGCATTTTGGTCAATTTTACCTGAAATGGCACTTCGAGTGCTCCAATGCCCAAACGGGTTACGCCACGTCAGTTTAGATGTTTCCGCAATCCTATGGAGAAAAGATTATATTTTTTGGAATTTTTGGAGTCCGACACCAAATCGAGGGTGGACAAAATATGGTGTCTATAACTGTCCCTTCTTTATCTAACATCTCGAGTGCAATGAGAGATGTCAGATAAAGAACGATGCACCGAGCAAACCTGGCAGCCCTATATAGTGCGCCGGGCTGCCTAGGCCATGCAAGGCCTATAATTGGGCCTCAAAGCTCCATTTTTACCATTTTGACTTCATTTCTCTGAATTCTCACTTCTAAAAATTTCTCTAGAGCAAGTCGTGGTCTAGCGGAAAAACTACATAGACATGAAAAACTATGCATGATAAATGGAAATTTTAAGAGACTGAAAACATGTTGACGATCCAAATTTGAAAAAGGAGTAGTTTTGAAAAGATAGGATTAGACGACCACTATCGAATTTGAATCCTGCTGAGATTAGACGACCATTGCCGAATTTGAACCTTGAAATGATGGATAGGAGTAGATGACCATTGTTGAATTTGAATCTTGCTGAGATTAGACGATTATTGCCAAATTTGAACCTCGAAATGACGGATAGGATTAGAAGACCACCTGCCGAATTTGAATCCTGCTGAGATTAGATGACCACTACTGAATTTGAACCTCGAAATGATGGATAGGATTAGACAACCACTACCGAATTTGAATCCTGCAGAGATTAGACGACCACTGCCAAATTTGAACTTTAAACTGATGGACAGGATTAGACGACTACTATCGAATTTGAATCCAACTGAGATTAGACGACCACTGCTGAATTTGAACCTCGAAATGATGGATAGGATTAGACAACCATTGCAAATTTGAATCCTGCTGAGATTAGATGACCACTACTGAATTTGAACCTCAAAATGACGGATAGGATTAGACGACTACTGCTAAACTTGGATCCTGTTGAGATTAGATGACCACTGCCGAATTTGAACCTTGAAATGATGAATAGTATTAGGCAACCACTGCCGAATTTGAACCCTACTGAGATTAGATGACCACTGCCGAATTTGAACCTTGAAATGATAAATAGGATTAGACGACCACTACTGAATTTGAATCCCAAGAGAGAGGTATTTTGAAAATTTTGACACTTTTGAGGCAAAAGAGATAGGATTAAACGATCATTACCAAATTTGGATCCTAAGAGAGGTATTTTGAAAATTTTGAAACATTTGAGGCAAAAGAGATAGGACTAAACGATCACTGCTGAATTTGAATCCCAAGAGAGAGGTATTTTGAAATTTTTGACACTTTTGAGGCAAAAAAGATAGGATTAAATGGTCACTATTGAATTTGAATCCCAAGAGAGAGGTATTTTGAAAATTTTGATACTTTTGAGGCAAAAGAGATAGAATTAAATGGTCACTGCCGAATTTGAATCCCAAGAGAGAGGTATTTTGAAAATTTTGACACTTTTGAGAAAACATGACATTTTGGTATGAACATGCACAATATGTGTTAGGTAGTAGGGTTAGGCATACTTACCTATTTATTCACATTGCCATATGTTTTGGGCTTACTAATCAATCTTGAATTTGCTTCCGTAGGTTATGTGTTGATGGGCGAGATCTGGCGGAGATCGTGGGAAGGCACCCGCCATTGTTCCATCTCGAGCTGACTTGTTTAGTAGTGACAACGATATTGTTTTGGCTAGAGTACAGGTTGCACGGACCCTTTAGAGGCGCTTTGACTGAGGTGGTGATGACCTTGTGCCCCCTAGGGGCATACATATAGCACATAGCACAAGGAGTCGATGTTCGATGGAGATAGCTAGTGCCTCGTCTCAGTCCTGCACTAGTTCAGGAGGCGATTCTGCACAGTTTCCTCAGATCGAGGAAGGAGGAGGCCCAAAGGGTGAGGAGTTAGATGATGAGCTCATGTTTGACATAGATGTTGACCTAAAGGCCAATGGCAGGGCCAGGCCAGGTCCAGGCGCTCTAAGGTGTCGTAGTTATAGACTGAGGTTTTTGCCTTGATTTTGAGCACATGCCACTGACAAGATTCGTGGTCAGGGAGCCTAGTCTTCATTCCTTCTTTGCTTATTTGACTCTAGGATGGATGCGCGTTATTGCGGCTTTTTGATTGAGCATGGCTTTGAGGAGTTCCTGAGGATCCTCCCTATTCCATGAGGCATGCGATATTGAAGACTTTGGTATAGCGATTCCACATAGAGACTGGCACCTTTCATCTGAGCTGTGGCAAGTATGCAGTCCTTCCCCTCGATTAGATAGCCATTTTGGGCCTTAGATTCGGTGGGTATCCGGTCTTGATCGAGTTTGTGGTTTTTGACATCACGAGTGAGCTCTTAGGCATTCGCTATCCCCTTACCTGGGTGACAAGACAGTACTTTGGACCTATCGACAAGACTTAGATGAGTATAGAGTGGTTGTGGGTGAGCATACCCTAGGAGGCGAAGCCAGACAACATTGCTCTCAAGTTTTTCTTCTTCTATTTCATCGGTAGCTGCCTGTTTGGCAACAACCTGTCGGTACTGACTTGCAGGCTGTTGGGAGTTGTGAGAGTAGTGTCAGATATAGGGGCCTATGATTGGGGGTCCTTTTCTTATGGATACTTCATCACTTTCCTGAGGCAAGCTTCGTGATAGGGCTTCAGGAGCCTCGAGGGTTGCTGGTAGATTTTGACATGGTAGGCATATGAGTATATCTTGGCCCTGCGTCCATAGTATTCCGGCCTTTCTTCAGAGATATATTTTAGGGCATATGCCTGGTCCCTCTGCACGATCACCAGAGTTGTTTTGACACAGTCGTCCACTGTTGGCGCTATGTTGAATTGTGTTACCTGAGGTGAGATACTCAACAACCCCTTAGATGGGCGGTTGTTGGCTAGGTGTGAGGTCACCCTTATTATGGCTAAGTGGCGTATGCGGCACTGGTTCTAGGCTTTATCGAGCTGGGAGTTCTTCTTAGTTGAGAGGACCTACCATGAGGTTATGCCGGCTTTCAGAGTGCTTAGGGACCTACCTTGTGAGCTTTCTTGTTCCACGATGATTTTGGACAACCCTGACTATGGGATAGGCTCCTTTGAGGGCTTTGTCACGGAGGACGCTGATTACGTCACTTGGTTTCTACAGTCCTCGGCCGGACCTATTATGGATGATTGCCCGATGAGTGATGGCAGAGTGCTTGGTGGCATACCATGCACTTGTCGAGCTTTAGAGGCCCACTTGAGGTTACATGTAAATACCTTACAGGCTAGGGTGAGAGAGCTATAGGGCATGGCCGCCGTCAGGGAGGGATATGTGTAGGAGGAGATTGCTAGGTTGCTAGCTTGAGAGAGGGACCAATGGCAGAGAGGGAGGCCCATGTCGTTGCCATAAAGAGAGAGAGAGGTCAGCTCTAGGTTGAGATAGGCTTGCTTCATGGGTACATCGACTTTTTGATTGGCGAGATGCGAGGGCAGAGGATGCATGTATCTCTATGCCTTATATTCTTGGCAGAGACCCTCATATTCGATGACATAAGTCAGAGTATATGCCTTCTCTTCTAGGACTAGATGGTAGTATGATATATGCACCTTTAAATGATTGGGCACGAGGCCTTGTACCAAATCAGACACTATTTTAGGCTCCGAAATATGCCCTAGGCTCTTTGGCGGATCGAGCTGGTTCTTCTACAGGTCCTACTACGTGTGATGATGCCGATGACGGCAGCGCTGGGCGCTTTGCTTATGACACCGTTAGAGATGATGATTCCCCTTAGGCTAGCCATGTATTTTTGTACCATGATGATGTAGCCCTTACGTGGGAATGTTTCATTTTTTGTACTTTGTAGACATTCTTGTATTTTGTAGACATTGCCCCTTGGTGGGCCATATATGTGTATTATTTTGGCTTATAGTGGGCCCTAATGTATGATATTGCCTTTCGGTAGGCTTCTAGACTGTCTTTTTATATTGCCCCATAATGGGCCCTGATGTATGATGTTGCCTCTCGGTAGGCTCCTCCTATATGCATGGATATTGCCTGTTGGTAGGCCTTACATGTATGTTAATATTGCTTCTTGGCAGGCTCTTGATGTGTGTATGGACATTGCCACTTGGTAGGCCTTACATGTATGATTCTAGATTTTGCCTGTTGGTAGGCCTTTGATGTCTACATAAACAATGCCTCTTGGTAGGTCTTACATGTATGTTTCTAGATATCGCCCATTGGTAGGCACAAATGCATGATTCTTGATATCGCCTCTTGGTAGATTCTTAATGTGTGTATGGACATTGCCTCTCAATAGGCCTTACATGTATGATTCTAGATTTTGCCTATTGGTAGGCTCTTGATGTGTGTATGAACACTGCCTCTTGGTAGGTCTTACAAGTATGTTTCTAGATATCGCCCGTTGGTAGGCTCAAATGCATGATTCTTGATATCGCCTCTTGGTAGGCTCTTGATCTATGTATGGACATTGCCTCTTAGTAGGCTTTACATGTATGATTCTAGATTATGCCTGTTGGTAGGCTCCTAATGTGTGTATGAACGTTGCCTCTTGGTAGGTCTTGCATGTATGTCTTTAGATTTTGCTTGTTGGTAGGCTCTTGATGTGTATATGAACATTGCCTCTTGGTAGGCCTTACATGTATGTTTTCCAGTAGCACCATAGCATTTATGAGTTAGTTGCACCATTGTGGTCACTTTGCATCGCACCATATTTTCACGGGTTTACCAATAAAATTTGATGTTGATTTTGGAGGTAGAATGCATTGATTTTGGGGGCTTGAAAAACCCTGGCACGTGTCTTGAGGGGTGATGGCCATACAAGGTGCGCTAGCCTCAAGAAGTGTTCATAAAGGCTAGGCACATCCCTAAACCTTCCAAATTTTGGTCTGCGACTTCTGGGGTCTTCTCCTACCCTTTTTCTTTAGTGAAAACTCCTAGGAACACCATTTTTCTTCGCTTTTTTGCACCGATCTGCATCAGAACACGGAATTCTTTCAGATCTGAGCATGGATGTTCTTGGGCTCAAGACTTATGATACTGTGGTGGAGCTTGAGCGGGAGACTTTTAATGAAAGGGAGCTCAAGAGATGGTGGACTTCATTCTCTTCCTAAGATCGGGCTTATATCCAGCAGTTCCTAGGAGATGCTACTTCACTCTTTCGCACTTCTTTGGATTGGCACTTACTAGAGGCCGTAGTTACTTGTTAGGATCCCACTTTGAGGTGCATCACCATTAGGGATGTGGACCTAGTCCCTACTTTGGAGGAGTATGATCGCTTTATTTCTCTCCCAACCCCCACGAGTCAAGTTTACTAACCATCGACTCAATCTCACTTTTGCAAGCGGTTGGCAGAGCTTTTAGGCCTGAAGACACCTGTTATGGATGTTCTAACCCAATATGGGAGCGGTTTGGGAGGTAGCATCCCTTTCGATTTCCTGCTTTGTCGGTTTGGTAAAGTTAAGTGTCCTATTGCTTACTGAGGAGACTTTGTGGATTTAGATGAGCATTGGACCTTCTATTAGCGCTAGGCCTTCATGGTGGCCTTCTTTGGCTTAGTGCTATTCCCTTCTTAGTCAGGTTCTATCAGCTTTGCAGTTCTACCCCTGGTGAGTACTCTGCCTCTTAACACTTCTTTTATTCCCTCTCTCCTCTCTAAGACTATTCGGTCTCTTTTTCTATGTAGCAAGACGGGTAGTGGTAGGCTTGGTTGTTGTGTGCATCTATTGCAGTTATGGTTTTGTATTCATCCCAGTGTGATATCCAGGGCACAGCCTGCTGGGTTCTTGAGGAAGAATAGAATTAAGATCATTATGGCCCTTGATCTTCCTTTTACTAGGGATACCTCTGGTTGGTTGCGGTATTTGTTTGGCTTGGGTCCCACTAACTAGACATAGAGAGTCAAGTGGGGAGTTGCTAGGTGGTAAGATTGGACCTATGGTGTTGGTTTGCTTGGCCTCCCTTTGGTGGGCATTTAGGGTTATAAATGGTACTTTCCAGGTATGGTTTTAAGGTAGCTCAGGGGTAATCAGTATGTCCCTCGACTTAGTTATCTTTTTGTCATCACTTGTAATTATGGGCTCTAAGACTTCGACACAGTCAGAATAGATCGGGCTTTTGGTTTTTGGTAGGAGCGTAGGTCGGCTATCGACTATCCTACTTCTCCTATGTACGATCATGAGTGCTCCACTGTGGAGTTTAGAGAGTGAAGGGCCAGTAGGGACCCATGCTTCATTGTTGATCTATCGGTTCCAGATCCTCTTGATCCCCACTTTTCGGCTGATATATTGAGGGATTATACACTGGAATTTGAGGTCAGAGTTGAGAGTACTCTTAAAGACCTGAGAGAGTGCCTGACAGAGGCTACCGGGGACAAGGATTGCTGCAAGGAGCTTCTTGACACCACAGTGGAGGATTATGATGAGATGAGGAGAGCCTAAGGCTGAGCTCACCACCCTTAGGGCAAAGCTTAAGCAAAGGAGTCCGGCTCCTTTAGCCGCAGAGGCGAAGTGTATTCAGCTGAGATCCTAAGTCACTAGCTTAGAGGCTAGGTCCTTCATCCATTCCACTTTGAGCTTAGAGTATGGGCCGGCTGATGAGCCTAGTAAGCCATAGTTGGCTTTTCATTGCCTTCAGACTGAGGTACCTGAGAATGAGGAGGCATTGAGAGTTGATATTGTAGAGGTTGGCACCTTGTAGGCTTTGCTTGATATAGAGAGGTAGGGCTGTACCTTAAGTCCCTGTATGGAGAGAGAGTTGGTTTGCCTTCAACATTCACATGGCCGACTTAGGGAGATTACCAAAGATCTAGGCTTTAATGCAGTAGGGTTGCTTCGTACCCATTCCTTGGATGACCCGATTCTTCTCACCGGCTTTGGGAGGCTATGCATGGCGGTATCAGACCATTTAGGCCACGTTTGACTTGCTGAAGCCTTTTTTGTTTCTTTTCATTTCTGCACATGAGCTATGTAGTTAGTATTCCAGCATGTATGGAAAGGTCTGTCGTAAATTGCTAGGCAATTGCGTACGGCCTTCCACTTTTCGGTTCCTAAAGCATTGTTTAGTATGTAAGGCATGCTTAAAAATGAAAAACTAATGGAAACAGAGATGTTTTTGCGTATATTGATTCTCAGGGGATATTTATATCTATGAGATTTGTGTCTTGGATGCATAATAATGAATGCATGAAAGGATTAGAAAGGAACAAAACATGCATATTTAATGAATATGTGCGCAAATACTTTGAAAATGCAAGATTATACAAATGAAATAGTAAATGTAAGTCTTTGCATATCAATATCTCTGGCTCCAAAGGATACACCCTATTCTAGATGAATCTTTTCCTTTCCCATTGGGGTTCATCTTCCATTGGCATGGGCCATAAAATCTCTAAAAAAAACCACAGCAAGCCATGTGTGTTGCAAACATAGAGTAACCTGAGAGGGTGCATGTTTCTTCTCTTGATCTTGATCATAAACCTAAGCGGATTCAACTGACTAATTTTTCTTTTAAAATGTGACCGGGCCAAGGTGGCTGCTTACATACCTCCACCAGGAAGGATTAGGTCATCACATAGTTCAATTGACATTTTTGTTGGCCTTAATTTTTGCCTAGACCACCCTTTTATGTTTTTAATCTAGCAGGCTCTCTCACGCTCTTTATTTTGCTCTCCTTTTGCATAGACTGCCCTTTTGTGTTTTCAATCTACCTTTCCATATATATATATATATATATATATATTATTATTTTTGTATTTTCTTTGCTCTGTTTGTTTGTTTGTTTTTGTTTGTTTACATCAGAATGTAGAAAAAGTGGTTGCACTTGGAAGCTCCCTCATGCAAAGTACTGTAAGACAGCATCAGAATTGGTGGGCATATTGAAGTCGTTCCCATCCATGTTGGCTAGGATTAAGGCTCCTTCGGAGAAGGCCTTCTTCACCACGTATGGGCCCTAGTAGGACGGGGAAAACTTTCCTTTGTGATCAAGCATGGCCTGGTTGCACTTTTTCAAGACTAGGTTGCCTTTTTCAAAGACTCTGGGTCTAACTTTCTTGGTGAAAACTCGCTCGACGCGGCGTTGGTACAACTGTCCATGACGCATTGCGGTCATGTGCTTCTTATTTATCATGTTTAATTGCTCGTAACAGGAACGAGCCCATTCAACTTTTGACAGCTTTGTCTATGATAAGATTCTAAGAGATGGGATCTATACCTCTGCGGGGAGGATGGCTTCCATGCCGTAGACCAAGGAATACAGGGTTGCACTTGTTGAAGTATGAACAAAAGTGCGGTAGGTACACAAGGCGAATGGCAAAAACTTCTTTATGTTCTTGTTGGCGGCTTCTATTGCACCATTCATCTGAGGACGATAGGGAATCGAATTCTAGTGTTTAATCTTGAACTAATGGCAAAGTTGCTCGACCATTTTCCCATTCATATTTTTTCCGTTATCTATAATGAGCTCTCCTGGTACGCTGTAGCGGCAAATGATGTTTTGTTTTAAGAATTGGGCCATTACAGCTTGGGTGACGCTTTTGTAGGAAGTGGCTTCCACCCACTTGGTGTAGCAATTGATGGCCCCCAAGATATATTCATGCCCATTGGAGGTTTTCGGAATCACGGGTCCGATGACGTCCATTCCCCAAGCTGAAAAAGGCCATGGCATTGCTAGAGAGTGCATAGGCTGAGGAGGAGCATTCTTTCTATTTTGATAGATTTGGCAATGGTGGCGCATCCTTACATGCTTGATGCAGTCACTTTCCATGGTGAGCCAATAGTACCCAACTCTCATGATTTTTTGGGCTAATAGGGGTCCACTAGCATGGGTTCTGAGCAGGCCTTCATACATCTCTTCCATCAAATGGTTAGCCTCGGGGGCGTTTATGCATCGAAGCAAAGTTGATCGTAGTTCCTCTTATACAAGACTTCACCACTTAAGAAGAATTAGCATGCCATGTGCCTGATAAATTTCATCTCACTATCCGTGGCTCCAGGCGGGTATTCATCATTCTTGATATAAGCCTTGATATTGTGGTACCACGGCTTCCCATTGACTTTAGCTTCGATGTTCATGCATTCTTCAATATTCATGCAATAGGCTAGCATGCCGCGGACCTCTATGTGCAATTGTCGCATATCATCTCCTTCTGCCAACTTGACCATGCTAGCTAGGGTTGCTTAAGCACCTGCGAACTAATTGTGTGCTCCGGGCAACTAAGCAAAGGTAATGTTTTAGAACTTTGGGATTAAATGGCTTATGCACTTCTGATACGAAATCAACTTGGTGTCTCAAGCTTGCCACTTTCCCTCTCTTTGGGAGATGATCAATAGGGAATCTCCAAAGACGCTTAGATCGTTCGTGTCAAACTTCAAGGCAACTTGCAGGCCTACTATGCATGCCTCGTACTCTGTGACATTGTTGGTGCAATCAAAATTTAGCTTGATTGAAACAGGGATTTGTTAGCCCTTCGGGGATACTAGAACTGCTCCCACTCCATTTCCAGTGGTATTGGCAGCTCCATCAACATAAAGCTTTCAACGCCATGGTTCTACATTGCTTGGTTCTGGCTCTATTGCCAAAACATCCTTATCTGGGAAGAGATATTTTGAAAATTCTAGATTGTTCAATTGTCCTTTCTCCAACCAAAATTACCAAAGTGCCCTTAGTCAACCCAGCCCTGGGTTGACCAAAGGTCAAACAATGTCAAAATCATCGTAAAACAACATTTTTCATGGTTTTATATCAAACCCGAGCTTCTCGGAGATTTTTAGCAACCTTGACCAAGTTTGACCTAAAGTTGACTCTTTGTGGGCCCCAGAAACCCTAATTTTGACCTGGTAGTCATAATGAGTTGAAACCAATGCCATTAGAAAGATAATCAAATTCTCATTCCAAGGAATATTCATGGGTCGAAATCGGAGTTAAAGCAGTTAAGATATTGAGAAAACCGTGAAAAGCGCATTAGCACATTTCTTGAGGTCATAAATTTTTATCCATCCATTGGAATTTCAATTTATTTAGTGTTCTGAAAACTAGACATCTATAGCTTTCTAGGGATGCCAAGATCACCTCAATCGGAGTTCGGAAAGACCTCCAAATTCGCGACCAAATTTGGAACCAAAAAGTGCAATAGGACGAATTTGCCAATGTCAGGATGACATCAGCCCGGCGCACCTTGTTGGGCCGCGGGGCCTAGCCGGTGCACCTACAAGGTGCGTTGTGCTTTGGAAAGCATGCCAAGGGCTATAAATAGCCCCTGGCACCCTAGATTGGGCAAGAACTAAAAAATTGGGTTTTTGGGAGCTTTTTTGGGCATTTTTCCTCTCTTCCCAACACATTTCTCTACCAAAAACACACAAAAAATACGTCAAAGTTTCTTGATTCTTCTCTCTTCACTAAAAACACAAGGTAGTGTTCATACCCTACATCTTCCTCTCCTTTGTTCCATACGTTGGATTTGAGGTTTAAGGGGTATGGGTGTAGCTTTTTGGCTACTATCCATACCCCTTTTTCTTTAAAGCTTCATCAAGCTTTTTATCCTTTCTTTTTGCTTGAATAACATGATTTATTGCTTTATTTGTGCTTCTAGCTTAAATCTCCTTGCTTTTTATGTCTTATGCCATGTTTTATGCTTAGGTCTACATCCTTACATGCTTATATGTTTAGATCTACATGTTTTCATGCTTTATGCCATGCTTTCTATGTTTAGATCTTTTCTTTCTCTAAAGTTGCTATTTACAACTATGTATTTTGTTAGCTTTTATTCCGTGCCAAATTTGATTGTAATTATTTTCAATCGTTTATACCCTGTATCTATTGTGAGATTTGTTGTAAGGGTTGGGTGATAGAGAAAGAGTGTGAAGACTCAAGCATTTGAAGGCTGAAGAATTCTTGCGGGTATGTCACGACCTAGCTTCCCGTGAAGTGAATTATGTGCCTTGCACATGCTGGAATGCGAAGAGTCAGGCCAGGTGGAGACAGCTGTGTCTCGCGAGTATCTTGCGGGTAAGGCCTTCCCGTGAGACACCCGCGAGGAAATCTGTTTTGGCAGCCTGTACTGAATAACTCACACTTTCTGTGCCTATCCTATATATACCCTTATTACCCACAAATGTTGAGGAATGCTTCAGAGAAGCCTTGTTGGAGTAGGAGCTTGGAGGGCTTAGGTACATCGGGTAGATTAGGCTTGGAAGGTCTCTTGCTAACCCATGTATCCCAACTGATTGTCTAGTGGATCGATTTCCGCTTGGAGGGCGGCGAAGAGGTTTTTCGACGAGTTCTTCGGTTTCCTCTTCGATAACACGTCTCGGTGTTATCTGTGTTTGCATCCTTCTTCCCTACTCTTGTTTATTTCATTTTTACTGCTATGTTGCTTTAAATATGGATTAAAGTAGTTGTCTTGCATATACGTTTGTGTTTACACTATTCCGCACTTAGTATTAAGTTAGTGTAAAATCAACCAAGCCATAATTTTAATTTTGGGGGTCTAAATTGCTCTTGTATTTTCAACACATTTTCGAGCTTTCAATTGGTATCAGAGCGGGTATACTCGCTGTGGTTTAAATACCTGAGTGTGATCCTTGACCCTATTTGAGATGGACCGGTCTCAATCGCTCAATGTTCCACCATTTTTTGATGGGAACAATTATGCTTTCTGGAAAGTCAGAATGAGAGCATTTTTATGGTTTATAGATGATACCATTTAGGATGCGGTTGAGATAGGTTAGACTAAGTCGGAGACTCCTAAGTCCACTTGGGATAAGGCAGCTCTCGCGGCAGCCAACGCCAATAGTAAAGCTTTAAATGCTATTTTTTGTGGTGTATCTCTTGATGAATTCCACAGGATCTCTCATATGACGGTAGCCAAGGAAACTTGGGAGATTTTGGAGACGACATATGAGGGTACGAAGAAAGTTAAGGACACAAAGCTTCAGATGCTTACCACCAAATTTGAAGAGCTCAAGATGGGTGATGATTAACCATTTGATTCATTCTATGGGAAGCTCAATGAAATTGTAATTGCTAAACTCAATCTTGGGGAGAAGATTGAAGATACTAAGGTGGTGAGAAAAATATTGAGGTCCTTGCCTGAAAGTTTTAGAGCAAAGGTTACAGTCATAGAAGAAAGCAAAGACTTGGATGAAATCAAAATCCAAGAGTTGATAAGGTCTCTCCAAACATATGAGCTGGGACTGCCTTCCCTTAAGACGAGTAAATCGCTTGCTCTTAAAACCATCACCGAAAGAACAAATGATTCCTCCGAAGAAGATGGAGTGGAGAAGGAAGTAGCATTTCTTGCAAAGAACTTCCGCGCAAATTTCTGAAGATGAAGAACAGTGGTAAACCGTTCAACAGAGGGAAGTTTTCATCTTCAAGAGGTAATAGGAAAGAGTTTAAAAGGAAAGAAGGGAAGGATTCTCAACCTCCTTCAGACATTGTGTGCTATGAGTGCAATGGCCATGGACATCTAAAGAAGGAGTGTCCAAATTTTCTGAGGGGAAAAGGCAAGGCTTATGCCACAATGCTCAATGATTCAGACTTTTCTGATTTTGACTCGGAAGAGAGCTGTGACGGAGAGGGAAACTACTCCGCCTTCATGACCATTGCTCATGTGAATTCCTCGGATGACTTGGTTGCACTTGTGAAGGAGCTTGGTGAGCATTCTGATTCAGAGTCTATTGGGATGATGCTGAAGAGGAAGAGAATACAACTGATCTTCAAGAGAACTACTCCTTACTTCTTGAGAAGTCGGGAGAGTATGCTAGGGTAGCCAAGGCAGCTGTAAGGAAAATGAAGAAAGCTGAGGAAGATTACAAAAGCCTGCTGGTCAGATACAAGGAGGCAAAGTGTGAGATTGAAGTACTTAATAGTGAGCTATCAGAAGCTTACATAAAAGTGAGATTTCTTGAGCAAGAGGTAGCTCATGCCAAGATAGATAGGGTCTCCTCCAGGAAGTTAGATGATGTTATTTTATCTCAAAAACATGCTTTAGACAAGTCTGGATTGGGATATACCGGAGGAAGTAGCTCATCAGCAAATGTCACCAAAGAAGTGAAGTTTGTGAAGGGAAACGAGACAGTTGTAGAAGAACCAATTCCTGAAAAAGTGAAGGATGTAAAGAAGAAGAATGTGTTTGAACAATAGATGGTGAATAAGCCCTGAAATCAATCTGCAGTCAAACATGAAACCAGAGGAAGATTAATTTCGAGATCTCAACGAGGTCCTAGAACGGATTATGTGTGTCATTATTGCGGATTGCAAGGACATACCAGACCCAACTGTCAAAAGCTGAGATCAGACAACAATGCAAGTGCACCTCGGTCACGAGGAAGGAGAAATGACATGAGGTCTTGGGGTGGTGAGCAACCAAGAAGTCAAAACCGTGATCCAGGAATGATAGACGTGATAAAGATGATCGGTGCCTTCACCAACTGCTTGGAAAGTTTCACCAAAAGGTTTGAAAGCCCAAACTCTCGTACCCAATCCGTCAAGGATATCACCCCAAACGCATGTGACGTGTGGGTAAAGAGGGGTACTCATGCATAAGCATTATAACTTGTCCATGCATAAATTCTTCCAATGTTTAGGGACATTTGCTGTTGCATCATATCATGCATTGCTTCCAGTTTACTGTTGTTCTTTTATCTGGTTGGTTTGTACCAGCTGTTTTTTTGTTGATCTTACTTTCCTTGTTCTATTTTGGTTGTGTTTAAAAATTCAAAAACCCATAAAAATTGAAAAATCTCAAAAGTTTGATCACTTGTTTTGTGTATGTCACATGTGAGTTTGGCCTAGTACCTTCGTACTAATGGCGTAGTGCATTTACGATCTTGGCTTGTTATGTATGCACTCTTTTCTATGTGGAAGAAATCTTGAACACTATGTGTGACTGTTGTAAATAGATCTTCAAACTTGTCATGAATGATTGGTCAATAGTCTTGTTGGTCTTGATACTTGCATAGACTTGTATCTATATCTCTTCCCACTTTATTTTTATGTTTTTGCAAAAAGAGCTCACCAAATGTAAATCTCCAAATGAAAAGAGATATTGAGCTGCAAAAGCCTATCGCACACACTAGTATTCGACTAGGAAAAAGGGAAAGCGACTCTTCTTAATGTGTTTTGTATGGTGCTCAAAAAGCCAAAGGCTAATCATCAATGTTGAAATATCATAAATTTCAAGCACCAATCTCAAAATGAGATGTTTTTGTCCAAACAAAATAAAATGGACCAATTGTTATGCCTTATGCAGAAGCCAAATGAAAAGCTTCTAAGTTATGTATTCAATGTGTGGGAGGTCATATATACTCATTTCTATAATGGAGATAGTCCACTTGATTTCGTATCAGTTGTGTATGACTCGATTGAATTGATCATTGAAGTTTCGCTCTGGTCTATAGACTATTCCACATTTGATACTCACACACAACACACAAGACTTTGATTCAATCAATGTCTATCTCATTTGTGTGATTGTATATGTTCAAATGTGATGTGTATGCTTAAGTTCTTGTTGATCAAACCCAAAAATATTTTTGAGTGATTTATATGTTTTTGAAAGTGATTTTATCCTTTCGTGTGTTTATTTTTGGTCAAATGCATTTTGTGTGATTTTCATCAAAATCTGGTTTAGGGGTTGTTTCGCGAGAAGCTCGTGACTTAGAGCTTCCTACGAAAAGTGTTTGAGGGAAATAAACTTTTTGCAAATTTACACAGAGTCTTTCGCGGCTGTCTCATGACTGTTTTGTGACCAACAGCTTCTCGCGAAATGTTGTTTGGCAAAAATTGGAATTTTTCCAAATTCAGACAGAAGTTACCGCGACTGTCTCGCGACCTAGTGCTTCTCGCGATTGTCTCACGACTGTTTCGCTACTAACTAACCTGCGAGAAATGCGTGTTTTCAGTTTTATATAGCAGATGTGACAGTTTTTCAAATCATTCTCATTTCCCTCGCTCAACCTCCTTCGAACCCCTTTCAACCCAAAATCAAATTCTTTAAAAAACCCATCAATTTCAAGCATCTTTTCTGCATTGTCAACTTCAAGGTATGTCTTCTAAAGCATTTTCCTTCAAGTTTTTCTTAGATTTTGCTGTTATTTGAGTTAGGGTTTCAATTTTGGGGATTTTTTCGAAAAAGGGTTGGTTTTCTAAATTGGGTGAAAATTTTCCATATTCTTTGATTGGGCTGTGTCCCATTTGATGGTTGTGCATTTGTGTTGACCCCTTGTGGGCATTTTAACGTGTATTTAGGCTAGATTTCACTTTGTTCATGCATTATTTATGATTATATCTACATATGTGCATGTTAGGTGTTTGACAAAATGTCTAAATGACATTTGTGCTTTGAATTGGACTAATCTCAGTTCCAATCATTGGTCTAGGTCTTTTGTCCCATGTTTATCATGATTTTGTCAATAGCTATGTGGTTTACACACTTTTCCCAATTTGTGCCTCAATGTCATGCCATGCACACACTAGGCACACACCTAGGCACCCTTTAGGCACACTTCATGCATCTCACACGCACACACACATCTGCACATGCACACATATGCACACACATGCACTGTTACTTATTTTCATGCATTGTGTCTATTTTTGTTTAGCATGCTGTTTAGAGTTGATTATGCTCTGTTTTAAGTTACTTTAACTTTGTTTTGGAACTAACTTGAATCTAATCAAGTTTTGGGTTCTGATTTGTGTTTGTGGACTTGTTTTCTGTCTGCTTTGTGACATTTGTGCAGATGTCTCCTTTCAAACGCTCCGCAGTGAAAGGAAGTAGCAGCAAAGGGAAAGATCATATTATTGATGTTGATGAACCCTCACCAAGGTCAAAAAGGCCTCGTTTTTCAACTGAAATCTATGACCCTGATCTGTTTAGATCTTATGCTGCCTTTCAGAACTATTGGAACTATTTTCGAGGAGCTCCTTTTCTAGTTGAAAGGGGCGTTGATCAGCCATCACTCAGGGACATAAATATACCCATTTGGTTTTCCACGAAAGATTGGAACTATTTGCTTTCAACTTTCGAGGATACATACGAGAACATGGTTAAGGAATTCTATGCCAATGCCATTGTCGTTGGAGAAGAGATAAAATGTTGGGTTCGAGGAAAAAGTTTTTCTGTCACACCAATGTACTTGGTTGAAATTCTACACATTAACCGGCCAATACTCCCCATATCGCTGGTATATGATGAGCTGAACCCAGACGAAGAGTATCTCAAACAGTCTTTAGGAGCCAATTTGGAATTCTCCTCCAATAAGAAGTCAATCAATGTGGCATCCCTTTCTCCTGAATTAAGACTTCTATCAATGATCATGTGTAGCAATCTCTATCTCTTGTCCAGCACCGGATATATGAATCTTGGTCGAGCATTGTTTTTGAATGATCTGATCACTGACGTAGAGATTGATGTGTGCTCTCATATTTTTCACATATTGGCAAAAATAGTTGACCGAACTGCTTCAAGGAATTTTATTCCTTTATGTCGCCTTATTTCAAGGATTTTGAAGCTCAAAGGTGTCTGTCCATTGGAGGATGAGCGTCCATACACAAGGCCAAGTCCAATTAACATTCGATCTCTCCATGCGAGTATGAGCCACACCAAGAAGAACACCAAGCAAGAAAGTCATGCATCGTCGGGAACCTCGAGCTCTGCAACCCGTACCTATGATGAACAGTTCAACAATATCTCCACTGCTCTTCAAGAGATTAGTACAAAGATGTCCGGGTTGGCGACTATCACGTACTCTCACCACAGACGTCTTGATTTACAGTTCACATCACTCCAAACTCAGTTGGATGAAATTCAACGGAAGCTAGAAGAAAATGACTAGCTATTCCATGACAAAAAGGGGGAGATGATGTCATTGATAGGGGGAGTATGGTGACCTATGATAGGGGGAGTATGGTGATAAGGGGAGAAGAAGCTAGAAGAAGAAGCCACCAGTTCCTATGTTTGATGTTTTATGCTTACTGTTTTTACTGCTTATGTTTTAGACTTAAATACTCTGATTTAATCTCAGTTTTATTTCTGTTTTAATTTGTGATTATCTCTATGCTTTGTAGCATATCTTGTTTGTACCCATGTTGCTTTTGTAAGTTTTTAGGGTTTGTTTCCATGCATGTTTTGTAGGCTTTTATGGTTTGTGCCATGCATATGCAGTACCTTGATTATGCAGCCTTTATGCTTGTGTACTTGATGTTTAATGTCATACATTTTACTTCAGTACATCACTCTTGTGCCCTTGTAGGATTGTTCCTAAATGCATATACGTTCTATGCATTGGTTGAGTGATGAACACTCTTGTGCCCTAGTAGGATTCTTCCTAGATGTAAATACTTCGTGTATTTTGCATTGCTTGTGTACTTGATGTTTAATGTCATACATTTTACTTCAGTACATCACTCTTGTGCCCTTGTAGGATTGTTCCTAGATGCATATACGTTCTATGCATTGGTTGAGTGATGAACACTCTTGTGCCATAGTAGGATTTTTCCTAGATGTAAATACTTCGTGTATTTTGCATTGGTTGAGTGTTGGATTTGCAAATGATACTCTTCAAATGAGCTTATCATCTTGCATGTCCGGATGTTCATTCCTTGTGTGAATGAGCATAGTTATCACTTTTGTATAGTGATTGCTTATTTGATCTTGCCATGGTCTATTGTTTTTATTCCATTTTGCTTGATCACATTATATTTGCTCTATATGCTTTTCAAGTTTTTCTGCATACAATGATATTATTGTGTTGTTGTGTTTCAGGAGATACTTGTTCATATGTTTCAAGAGCCTTTCAGCTTCTAGATTAGGTGTGAGTGAGTTTTGCCTTTGTTCCCAAACTCACGTTTAAGTCTAGAGTCTGTTTTAGGGTTTTGTCACGAAATAGCCCAAAGAGGGAGATTGTAAAGTTGTTATTTACAACTATTTATTTTGTTGGCTTTTTATTCCGTGCCAAATTTGATTGTAATTATTTTCAATCGTTTATACCCTGTATCTATTGTGGGATTTGTTGTAAGGGTTGTGTGATAGAGAGAGAGTGTGAAGACTCAAGCATTTGAAGGCTGAAGAATTTTCGCGAGTATGTCGCGACCTAGCTTCCCGCGAAGTGAATCATATGCCCTGCACATGCTGGAATGCGAAGAGTCAGGCCAGGTGGAGACAACTGTGTCTCGCGAGTATCTCACGGGTAAGGCCTTCCCGCGAGACACCCGCGAGGCAATCTGTTCTGGCAACCTGTACTGAATGACTCACACTTTCTGTGCCTATCCTATATATAACCTCATTACCCACAAATGTTGAGGAATGCTTTAGAGAGAAAAACCCTAGCCAAACACATTGAGAATTAGAGATTGTCATCCCCACCTTTCTCTATACACTTGCTTATGGTATTTCCTAAACTCTTCCCTCTCCATTTCCATACCATTGAGAGGTTGATAGCCCAAACACTTACCACACCTTTTGAGAGTGTTGAGTGACGTTTTGTTACCGCTGGGAAGCATTGGAAGAAGCCAAGGATGGCAGATGCAACATGGAGCTTGTTGCGGGATCCGGAGAGCTAGACAAGACACGGTTCCGAGAAGCCTTGTTGGAGTAGGAGCTTGGAGGGCTTAGGTACATCAGGTAGATTAGGCTTGGAGGGTCTCTTGCTAACCCATGTATCCCAACTGATTGTCTAGTGGATCGATTTCTGCTTGGAGGGCGGCGGAGAGGTTTTTCGCCGAGTTCTTCGGTTTCCTCTTCGATAACACGTCTCAGTGTTATCTGTGTTTGCATCCTTCTTCCCTACTCTTGTTTATTTCATTTTTACCGTTGTGTTCCTTTAAATATGGATTAAAGTAGTTGTCTTGCATATACACTTGTGTTTACACTATTCCGCACTTAGTATTAAGTTAGTGTATAATCAACCAAGCTGTAATTTTAATTTGGGGGTCTAAATTGCTCTTGTGTTTTCAACACAGTTTCGATCTTTCACTTTCCTATATATATATATATATATATATATTTTTTTTTTTTAATGTTAGATCCACATGCTTCCATGTCTCATACCTTGTGTTCTCCCGTGCTTTTATGCTTACATCTGCATGCTTAGATGTACATTCACATGCCCACATGCATATTTCCATGCTTATACGTGTAGATTAGTGTGTTTACATGCTTAGATCGATGTTCTCTAAAAGCTTTATGCCATCATCTATATGCTTGTGCACTCCATGCCATGTTTGTGTGCTTAGACCTAGGCTATGTTTGTCATGCCATGTGCTATTGTAGCCCTTTTGTCGCTTTTGTCTCTATTTCTTATGTTTTGGCTTATTGGTTCTGACCTAATCTAGACCCTATGGTCCTTGTTATCGTCTATACACCAAGGCCCACATCAAAGGGTTTGGATCACCCCTATTTGCATGTCTATGTTTTTTTGCTTCTATGCTTTATCTTCAATGTTTGCCACTCTAGTTCTAGGCTTTGCCACACTTGACGCCCTTAGCGGGTTTGTGGTTGTGTGATTACATCTGATGCCCGTGAGGGCTTGTTTGGATGTAACCATTTGGGATACATTGCCATGATGCCGGTTGCTTCGTGCATACCTTTCCCCTTTTCCGCTCCGCGCGATGATATGTTTGCCATGCTTGTTTGTACCACCCATTGGCTTTCTATGCATCTTTACATGCTTGCTCACATGTCCTTGCATGAGTCTTGCTTGCTAGTGTGTCGTCCATGCTTTAACACAATGGAGTTATGGGCAGTTGATCCAAACCTACATTTGTTCCTTATGGACACCACCTTTTGTTTGCCTTTTGCTTATTTGTCTTCCTTCTTGTTTGCTCTCTTGCTTGTTTGCCTTCTCATTTGTTTGTTTGCTTTCTTGTTCCTTGGCTTGCCATGTCTATCATGCTTATCAGCTTTATGCCTCTTTCATATGCTCTTTGCATTTCTTGTTTGCTGGTCTCTTGTCTTTGCCTTTGCATGTACACACATAGAGCAAGGATGCATGGAGTTAGGGCATGGTCTCCTAGGTGCAAGCAAAAAGGGTGAGGATGTGAGCATGTGGATATAAGCCAAGCGGCTGTGTATAGTAGGCTTAGGGGTCTAGCCTTTCCCATTTGGTTATGTACTCTTTTAAACCCCCTTCCTTCCTCCCTCATTTCTCTCTTAGATGGGTTGTATTAGGTATATCACGCCATGTACCATCCGTCCTCATCTCTAGAGTATGTGACCCCTGTTTACTTTCCTGCACCTATATTTTGGGCTATGCTCTGGGGATGTAGGCATTTACTTTCCTGCACTGTGTGCTAGCATTGTGCATGATGTATGTATATATATACCTGCTCGCCCCTTCCGGTGTGATTGTTACAGTCCATGTCACCTAAGGCGAAGTGATGCCTAATTTCTACCACAAAAGTAAGGTGACATGTCGCCAGATTTTCGCCATGGAAATTTGGTACTTTGCCCAAATGCCTTAGGAAAGCATAAATTGGTACCACGCCCACTCAAAAGCCAAACCTCAAAGCCTGCATGCATGCAAAGCCCCGAAAGCCAATGCCAAAATCATATTTTTACTACCAATCTCCGAAAATTAAGGTTTTATCAAAACAAATGACCGTCCTTGGACAAGCATTCTAGGGTGCCTAACAGCTTCCCTACACGTAACCAAACTTCTAGACTCAAGAATCAAGATTTTTTTGCCATCCACATTAGATTAGGAGAAATGCCATTTTTCTTAGCCTAGGATTGGTAATAAAATCAACTAGAAATAGGTGACCAATCACACCTTAGAAAAACCTAATGATTGGTGGCAACTTGCCTTACCTTTGTTAATTCCCTTAAAATTTGGCCAAGATTCCTGCCACACCTCCAAAGGTAGACAAATACCCTCCTCCTCCTCCAACGGGCTGCGCGCGCACAAGAGCATTGCCATGGCAAGTGGTCAAACGTAGGCCCTGACGGTTCTTCGTTTTGGGCTAAGCATCGATAGACTGGCAACTTCACCAGAGGTCAATGAGAGTTTAGCCTTTCTTTTGATGAAACCATAATCTTTGGACATTGGCTTTCAAAAACATAGAAATTGGCGTTGGCCTCCGAGGCTTTCCTTTTGGAAAAGGCTTCTACTATATCCTAGTAGACTATCTTCAAAAAGAGCAAAACTATTTCCAACAAAGGGTGTGAGGTATTTTCATGGGGCCTTACAGCTTTTCTCACATGCTTTACCACTTTCCTCACATGCTTTACAGCTTTCCTTCACATGCAAACATAGGCTAGCAAAACTTAATTTCTGCTACACCTTTATTTGCTTTCATATATATATATATATATATATATATATATATATATTTGCTGTGTTGAAAAAGCCTTTCCCCTTCATTAAGGATTGCATGACATCTACACCCTTTTAAGCCAAACTCGTGCTCTGCACTGCTTGCATAGTCACATCTGTTTAGGGATTTCATCACCCCATCTGCAGATGCCTAGACACAAACATCGGCAGTGTTACCTATAGTTAGATCTGGGGCTGACTTTGAAGGCACTTCTGGGTCCATGGGTGGACAGGAATAGCTGAAAAGGCCCCCTCGATCCTTCCTACCTCACAACTTCCATGAAGGGAGGGGTATGGTGATTGAGTCCCCCTAGGATAGGAACAACCTACCAATTAAGCCTTTGCATACAGTTGGCCTAGTTATGTCAAACCTGTGAGGACTAGATCAAGCCCAGAGCCCGTGAGGACTAGGTAAAGCCCAAAGAGTGAACATCCAAGCCTAGGAAAGGATACCCTTATAGGACTAGAGGTCAGGGGAAAATGTCTTGTAACAGGTGCACCCTTTTTGCTTACGCTAAAGAAATTGTGCTATACTCTAGGTTCTTTCTATCCTGCTTGCACAGCATCCATGAGTAAATCCCTAGGAAAAGCAACCCTATTGCTTGTATATGCTAGATCATACCCCATCCCTAAGGGTTTATAACCCTATTAGGGCACTCATGCATACACTAAATGGTTCTGTCACCTAATTGTGCAAAGATAAAATCTGTGGCAAGTAACCGAAACTCCCCAGGAGGAAATGCAGCCAAAAAATTGTCAAGAATCCCAAGACATCATGAGTTCAAAAATTCTCCCAAGAGAGATCCAAATCATCAAAGAGATCCAAATCGCCAAGAGATCCAAACTGCCAAGTGATCCAAATTGCTAAGATGTCAAGAGTCCAAGGGTTCCCTTAAGAGATCTAAAGGTCCAAGAGATCCATGTTGTCCAAGTTACCAAGAGATCTAAGTGTCCAAGAGCTTCCCCGAGAAGTCCACATTGTCAGAAGTCGAGCTTTTCCTTGTAATTGCATTGTAAAAGGCCCACTGTTGGAGTCAATGAACCCTGCATTGTAAAATCAAATCTTGTACAAGCATGTAATCAAAAGAGGGGTCCTTCTCGCATTGTTGAGCATGTCATGAAAGTTTTGGTTACTTGCCTGTGCATTAATCATGCATCATAGTAGAAACTCACCATGATAAATACCCGACCAAGGGTGCAAAGCCAAATTTTTCAGAAAATGGTAGGTGCAAGTTAAGTAGCAAGGGCATATACTAACTTGATTTTGGTGTTGTGTTTCCACATTGTCAAATGTACCCCATTTCTTTCATGTCCCATTCATTCTAAGGATCAAAAGATTGCTAAAAGGAAACAGTCTAAACTACCACCACGCTGTGATCCCATCGTGACTAGGTGTTGCACAAGAGAGATGTTTACTAGTGGTACTTCTCCCTATGAGGAAAATGCTCAAGAAATTGCTCTTCTAAAGGAGCAAATGTCAGAATTGATGCGCATGGTGCAACAGCTGGTTGTAGGAGGAGGACAAAACTCCTTCGGTCTTAGTCAGAGAGGTCCCCAAACTGAGAATGAAAATCAACCCCCACTAGAATAGGATCAAGGCCACCATATACCGCCCCAGGGTGGCGACTAAGCGACAGATCCTTCTAAGGATAAGAATCTCGAATCTGGGATTGGCCAAGTCAAGAGCCAAATGGAAATTCTAGCTGAAAAGCTTCGAATCATAGAGGGCTCCAGCGCTCATGGAAGCGTTGATCTAAATAGTCTGACTAACTTCCCTCAGGTCATTATGCCTCCCAAGTTTAAGGCACCAGAGTTCTCCAAGTATGATGATACTAGAGACCCGTGCGCGCATTTACACATGTTCTGTAAAAAGATGGCTCCTGATGGGGATAATCACCCTTTGCTTTGCTAGATTTTCCCTGATAGTCTGACTGGCCCTGTGGCCACATGGTATGTGAGACTGGAAAAGACCTCCAACTGGAGGGAGATGGCCAATTCCTTTCTGGAATATTACCGGTTCAACATCGAGATAGCTTCTGATGGCATAGTTCTTATGAGGACAAAAAAGAAGAATGGGGAATCTTTCCAAGAGTATGCCCAGAGGTGGCGTGAGCTAGCCGCACAAGTGCAACCACCTATGATGGAAGATGAGATGATTAAGTGGTTCATTGATAACCTTAAGCCTCCTTACTATGAGAAGATGATCAATGCCCAAGTCACTTGTTTTGCTAGCCTGATTACTATTGGGAAGCGTGTTGATGAGGGTATTAAGACCAAGAAGATCATTGACCTGACTATCCTCTATTCTCTGATGGAACAACAGCTGAAGGGAAGTGACACTAAGGTCAAAGAAGGAGATGTCCATATGGTGGCTGAAGATAGGGGTACAATTGGCTAAGTCGTTACCCGTCCGAAAGGCCAAAGGAAATTCACATCTTATGGGGAATTTAGGGAAGAAGCTGAAGAAGTCCCACCACTTCCCCATGCTGGTTACCAAGTTATACTCCTCTCTTTTAAATGAGGCTTAATCGCTCCAGTCGTCCCTAAGCCAGTCACCAATCTTCCAGAAGGTTGTGACCCTTCAAAGACTTGTAAGTTTCACTATGATGCTCTAGGGCATTCGACAGAAGAATGTCGCCTATTAAGGCATAAGATCCAAAGCTTGATTGATAGTGGTGCCTTAGTATTCCAGGGTGCTACGCAGTCCAAAGTTTCCACTACCATGACCTTTGATGCTCAGGGTGGGGAAGTGAATGTAATAATAAGAGAGGAGGATGATCGTCCTGATCCAGAAGATTTGCATGGGTACCTGGATAACCTTTTTATGGCTCTAGTGGATCTAGGATACATAGCCCAAAGGAATTGAAAGAGAAAGGAAGTACGAGTGAGACTTGTAAATACCATTCAAGAGCATGGGGACACTCCTTAGAAGATTGTGACGAGTTCAACAAGGAGGTCCAGAGCCTAATTGACCAAGGAATTATTCGGTGGGGAAAATCAGAAGAATTTGAGTGTTGTATGGCCTCTAACGAGTAGCTCACACTTGCCGGGTTAAGTGCAAGAATTGAGTATTTGGAAAATTAGCAGGATAGACTTCTTCACCTTATGCATTGGTTGATTAACCTTCGCATTGACACCTCAATGAGTGACCTGACCTGTGGAGTTGATTTTATGGATGTCCTAGCACGTATAGGACATGTCAATGAAAGATCATATGTTGAAAAGAGATCTGAGGGATCTCGAGGGCAAAATAGTCACGTGGCTCCCATAATCCGAACTCCTCAAGGAATAAGCCAACCAAGGCAAAGCCAATCCAAGCAAAATGATGTCACTCCTAAGGCAAATGGTACCAGCCCAACAAGTCCAAGAGGCACTGGAAAAGTTTCCTCCCCTTCCTATGCCGATTTCGTAATTATATCATATATTGTTGAAAGAACACCTAGTGGCCCCAATTTTGCCAAGACATATAATCAATTCCCCTCCAGGTGAGTCTGGTCCATTCAAGACATGTGAGCACCATTTTGGTAGCCCGAGACATAGCCTAGAAGAATACAAGTCCCTTAGGGAAACAATCCAAGGCCTGATCGACAATAACATCATTCAATCTGAAAATGCCACACCCACTGATTCATCTCCAACAAGATGTGAGGGTCAGGTTAATGTGTTGATCAAGAACAGAGGTCAAGGGGGCTCATTCATTACAAGCCTCCCTACGGCTCCATATCCTCATGGAGTACCGTATCCTTCTCTGTTACTAAACAAAGGCAATCCAGGGAGCGACATTTCCCAGTCAAGTGGCACAACTACCTTGGACCTTTTGTTAGTCCTGTTATCCATGCTATTGACAATACTGTTAAAGGCAAAGTTGGTAGAATTGATGGCATCTGAGATCCAACCAAAACTTTCATTAGAGACTTACAATTCTGAAAGTCATCGTGACTATCATAGGGCGATGGTTGGCCACTCCATTGACATGTGCAAGCTACTCAAGCAAGAGGTTTAAGGTCTTATCAAAGGCAGTTGGTTAGAGCCTGAAGTGCATATGTCCACATCAACCGGAGAACTAGATATTCAAATGGTCCTTACAAGGAAATCAAGATCAAGAATTTCTCCTCGAAAGCTCGAGCTTATGCGCCCGAGTAGTTGGACAGTCGAGCCATGTTTCTCAAGAGGACACCCGACTTGAGGCAACGCCTAGTTGGCCATATACTATGCAAAAAGTCCCCCAAAACCAAACATCATCTCACTATCTTTATGCTTTTGTTATTCTCACATTTCCTATTTCCTTTATGTCATTATGTTTGAGCATGAGACAATTTAAATTTAGTTTGTAATTAAGCTTTGAGACTCTTCCTGAGCCCTAGTTACATTACCTGAGTGCCATGCGCAATGATAATCCATTTTATTAGTATAATATTTTGTCCTACTAGGGTTTGTTTTTCTTGGACAGTTTCTAACTTCCCCACTTTTGTTTTCAAGATTGACTTAATAGGGTAAAATATAGGAAGTCCCAACATCTCTACGCGAGCGTTACCAAAATCTTGAGGATGTGCTCCAAATTTAATCCCAAGCATAAAATAATGAACGAACAACAGCTTCAAGGTTCTGATCTTAGTGGGAGACACATGGATTTAGCTGTTCTCATTATGATACTGGGGTAGATTTTTAGTGGTCTCATTCCCATAAGGCCACTAAAAATCCATCTTGTGCAACCTCTACATTATCCATGAAGGCTAGCTACCACAAACCTAGGAGCAGAATTTTGCCAAAAATTAGAGTTAATCCTTACAATTTGCAAGCTCCTTTGTCAAGGCATCTTAAAAGGGTGAAAAGAACCTAACATCTCTCAAGCAAGATCAAATAGCTTAAGTTTCGTTAGCATCAGATTGCCTTAGTAGGCTTTTCCTTTGAGTCTTCCTCAGAAAAATCTTTGGTTACCTCTAGGTAGTCTAGATGGTTCCTTTGGGTCTTCCTCAGAAAAAATTTTCTCTCACTTTTGGATCTTCCTAAAAAAAAAATCCTCTATTTCTCCAAGTATTCTGGGATGTCTTTGGGTATCTTGATATGTGAATCCTCACACCCTTCAATTGAAAATCTCACCAAGTTGTGAAAGTGATCGAGAGACCATGGAAAATGTCATACTGGGGCAGCTTTTTCCACACAGTCTCTCCTCTCTGAATGGACTTCTTTTCAATAGCCTCAACAACATCTTGAACTTTAGCAAGGACCACAATCGCAATTTCTTTGCAAAGCCATCAGAAGATCTTTTAGCTTGCTCGAAGCATTCCTTGGAAGCCTAACTTCCACGTTGACAATAAAAAATGGCAAACCAAGCCTACCTTTAGGGAGAATCATGAACTATCTCTAGTTTTATCGAATCTTGCCATGAGTAAAGCATTCATTTAACTTGGACCATTTCCTTCTCAAGAACATTCAAATAGTATTGGGACCACCTTAGTCATGGTGATGCACTTGACAAATCTCAAATCCGTGAGAAATTAGCTCCAGCTACTTCAGCAATACATTGTCAGAACTTGCTCGTAATGAATGCCCACAGGGACATGCTTTAATTAAGCCAACGAGACGTCATCTAAGCATTTTTTATAGAACCATTCACCCACTCAACATCTGGGCGACAGTGCCCCATCAAAATTTTAGGGAATTTCATTAACATCCCTTCTTGTTATACTCATATCACCTTTATTAGGTCTCTAATATGGCACATTGCCTTGACAGGTCATTTCAATGATTAACATGAAAATGAAGTTTGTTACTTGTGCCTCACAAGAATCTTCACCTCGGATCAGAAAATCTTTATCCCAAGATGTATGCCAAACATGAAATCAATCATCTAAAGCCTCTTTGCAAGGTATAGACCTTCATTCCCTAAGTGGATCTTTACAAAAGCTTCTGGGTAATGGGAATGCCATCCATCGGAAACACTAGAACCTTTATGCTTAGGTTTGTTTGCAATCTTGTACACATTTTTAAAAAAAATAGATTTTTCAAAATGAGATCAAAGCATAAAGGTTCAAATTAAAACATCAAATCATGAAAATCTGTGTTTTGAAACGCATGCATTTTCAAGAGTGGCAAGTCAATGCCAAAACCCCTTTTGTGAGAAAAGAGTTGTTTAAGTGAAGTGGTTGTCTCTTACTAGGGATAAGGGGCATGTGATCCCCAAACGCTAGTTTCATGACATCACATTCCAACAACTCTACATTCATGAAACATTCACCACTTTTGCAAAGTGCATATTCTTTTCTTGACAATCAACCCCCTTAGGGAGGTCTTACCCAAGATTGGTGTAGACCGTGAATTAGTGAATGACCACATGTTCAAGTTTCATTGACCAATTGATTAGATTTGAAATGATGGAGGCATTTGTTTTAGCTATCCAAACAGTTATATCACTTGATAGCCCTTTTGAACCAGAAAGAAAATGTTTTTCAAAAATCACCCAAATTTATAATTTGGCACATAAGCTTCTAGGGCTAAGAAGTAAGCACTCAGGATGATGGAAAAAGGCATTCATTTCACTACCGTCTTGCTTACAGAGAAATATCCCTTGCTAGCCCAGTTGAGCCTATTGAATTCTTTTCTTGCTTAACCCAGTCAAGGATTACCCCCCACACTGGGGCGGGTTAGATGGTTACAAGGACCTCATGTTGGTGACTTCCAATATTTGAGTCCATTAAATGAGTCTCTAATTGAAAAAAAATAAATTGAGAAAAGGTCCCAAATCGAATGACAAAAGTCATGAGCAATCAAGTCAAATAAAGCCTTAAGCAAAGAAAGGGCAAAAGAAGAAATTCAGCCCAAAACAATCAAGAAACACAGGCTAAAGAAAATCAAAATGAAAGCCCCAAAAATGAAATGGGCAAAATTCAAGAGATTGACTCAAATTGAGGATTTAGTCAAGCATGAGAAGCAACCCAAAAATATTCTCAATGAAGTGTAATCCTTGAATTTAGGAAACCCTTCAAAGAATTTCACAGCCAAAATATCCTCCCGTAAGCCTAGGATACCCATATCCTTACATTACGGTCCTGAGAAAGTCCTTCCTGATTGAGAGCGACTACTCAGTCTACGAAGCTTATGCCAAATAATCACCCATATGTGAAAGTTTTGAGCCTCATATCCTTCATTTCAAGCACCCAACTAACCCCAAGGCCACGTTACAACCTAACGAAAGACCTCATTGATCATCAAGGATCGTTTGGTTGTGGAAGATTGAACATTTTGTCAATCATTGATAATAGAATCATCGTCATATGCCAAGGCGTCATGCATCAAAAAGGGTAGGGTCCTCTCCCAACCCACCTGAAGAGTTCAAAAAACCAAACACATCATTCCAGTTTTCCCTGCATAAGCATAAAAAGGGACACCCATTCATTTGATAAGCACAAGCACTTTGCTAAAAATCCTTGCTTGCAAGCATGTTCCTTATTCAGGGTAAATGATAGCCATTGAGCACATACACTCATAAACCACATAGGAAACACAGCCTTAGCAAGCCCCTCTTGTGGTACATGCATTCAAACAGCTTTTCATGATCATGAATGAATTTCCAAAATTTGTGAATTTGGTTTTCAAAACCAATCGAAACAGAAGGGAAAAATGATGACCCTCAAAGATTTCAAATAGCAAGGATTTCAAATCCTCCCAAACCATTTCAAGTCCAAAAAAAAAAAAACCTTAAGGGTTATTCGTTTCTTCCCAAGGAATTTCTAGAAAAAATGAGGTTTTAAGATTGCAACAGCTTATGCAAGTCTCCTTTCATCATTACTAGGCATCTTCAAAAAAGACATGAACCCAAAAGATTTAAACGCTCAACCCCAAGTTTTAAATACCATCTGAGCATCATTGCCCTAAACACTTTTTGAGCTTCTCGAACTTATCCCAAAAGAGGATGCCTGAGTCATTGCTTCAAGGTTGGCCCCAGTCTCAATCTTGATACTAGGGCAGTTTTATTTCTGACATTTTCAAACCATAGATGGTATTCCCTTTATCCAGTGCAATTCAAGATGTCCACTAGGAGGAGGAATCTCTCCTCGTAAGAGCCTGAATAGGTGCCCAGCATGCACAATACATTAAGACCACATGGAACTCAACATCCAGGCAGTTTTTATGTAGCTATGACCAAGAGTGTCAGCATTTCCAAGAGCGGATCTTGTCCAGAACTTTGAATCCAAAATTCAGCAAACCAAGGAATCCATTGTGGTATAATCGTCTAGAACAAGTTCAAACCCATGTCAATTTGGTTCGCCGATCTAGAACCCCACAAAATCCTACACTAGGGCAGTTTATTTTGCACAGTTCCATTCACTTTGTGCTAATTAGTATGCAAGAACGGGTCCATCCCACCAAGAACTTTTCCTTTCATGTGAAGAACCGCACAAAACCTATACTGGGGCAGTTTTATTTTGTGCCATATCTCCCTTTTCCACCTCCCTCAATGGATTGATCACTATCAAATTGAATCAGTAAACCCGTGAGGATACGGTGCGATGCAAGTGCTACCAATATCATACATGTGAAGCTTGTTGAAAGGCGATTTTTGGAATTGTACATGTAAGTCCTACGAAGAGGCATTGTTTCACACATATAGCAGCAGCCCTTTGAAAGGTGATATCCAGAATCATACATGTAAGCCCTACCTAAAGGCATTGTTTTATACACATATTAGTAGCCTACTTAGAGGCGTTGTTTCACACATATAGCAACAGCCCTTTTAAAGGCAATATCAAGAATCATACATATAAGTCCTAACTAGAGGCATTGTCTTTTATATACATTAGCAGCCCTCTCAAAGGTGATTTCCTAGAACTATGCACGTAAGCCTTAATCAGAGGCATTATTTTTCACATATATCAGCAGCCCCCTCAAAGGCACTTTTCCTAAAGTCATACATCAGCCTTCTCAAAGGCAGTTTCTAGAATTATACAGGACCCTTTCCACATTTCCACGATGTAGGAACTTCTCCACACTACCACGGCATAGGAATCATTATGATGCTTGATACCCAACGACGGATCAACACAATCTTCCATGCTTTCACAGTATAGGACCCTTTCCACACTTCCACGGCGTAGGTACTTCTCCATGCTTCCACGGGTAGGAATCATTTATCAAGCATGCTATTTAGATATCCTCTATTAATCCTATTTTAAGGCTAACTAGTGGCGGTGCCGTACGTCTCCCCATCCCACAATCACCGAGTTCCTAAAGAATCCTAAGTTCCCAATCACAAAGTAAGTCCCCTTACTTTTGCCTAGCATTTTATTTTCTGCATCCAGCATTTACATGTTTTTCTACCTAGCCCAAAAAAAAAAAAAAAAAAATCTAGCATGCTTTCTTAGTTGCATTGCTACTAAGATATTTGTAGAAAAAGAATGAGATATTTGCCTAGTATCAAGAAATAGATGCAAAGAAATTTTCTGAAGAAGAACCAGTAGCTTGATTGCATCAAGTAAAAACCTGTTCTCGATCCATGAATAGCCTTTGCATGCAATTTAGGGGCGACAAAATGCAAAATTACGTTCTTTATCCGACACCTTTCATTACACTCGAGATATCAGATAAAGAAGGGGTAGCTGTTGATACCGTATTTTGTCCACCCTCAATTTGCATGCTAGACCCTGAAAAACCCAAAAATATCATTTTTCTCTCCATGGGGTCATGAGAACATATATAATGGCATACCAAAATGACCAAAACACCCTTGGTCAACCCGAGGTTGACCAAAGGTCAAACAAAGTCAAAATCCTCACAAAACAACATTTTTCATGGTTTTATTTCAAACCTGAGCTCCTTGGAGATTTTTAGCAACTTTGACTAGGTTTGACCCAGTTTGACTCGGAGTTAACTCTTGATGGGCCCTAGAAACCTTAATTTTGATTCGGCCCTCAGAATGGGTTAAAACCAATTCTATTGTGAAGACAATCAAATTCTCATTCCAACGACTATTCATAGGTCGAAATCGGAGTTTAAACAGTTGAGATATTGAGAAAATCGTGAAAAGTGCAGTAGCACGCTTCCCATGTCATAACTTTTGATCAAACCGTTGGAATTTTAATTTATTAGTGTTATGAAAACTAGACATCCAGAGCTTTCTAGGGCACCAAGAACACCTCAATCGGAGTCTAAGAAGACCTCCAAATTTGAAGTTGGAACCAAAAAGTGCAACAGGACGAATTTGTCAATGTCACGATGACATCAGCCTAACGCACCTTGTTGGGACACAAGGCCCAGCCAACGCACCTACATGCCTTATGCTTTATATGTCTATTTATTTTTCCTACATGCCTTATGCTTTATGCCGTGTTTATATCCTTCTTTCTTATGTGTTGATATTTGGATCTATATGCCCACATGCTTGATATCATGTCTATGGTTATGCCTTGCTTAGATCTACATGCTTGTATGCATGTTCTATGCTCCTATGCTTATGTCCTATGCCTTCACATGCTTGTATGCTTGGATTTGTGTTCTCCCATGCTTTTATGCTTACATCCACATGCTTAGATGTACATTCACATGCCCATATGCATATTTCCATGCATGCTTATATTTGTAGATCGGTGTGTTTACATGCTTAGATTGATGTTCTCTAGATGCTTTATGCCATCATTCATGTGCTTGTGCACTCAATGCCATGTTTGTGTGCTTAGACCTGGGCTATGTTTGTCATGCCATGTGCTACTGTAGCCTTTTTGTTGCTTTTGTCTCTCTTTCTTGTGTTTTGGCTTATTGGTTCGGACCCGATCTAGACCCTATGGTCTTTGTTATCGTCCATACACCAAGGCCCACATCAAAGGGTTTGGATCACCCCTATTTGCATGTCTATGTTTTCTTGCTTCTATGCTTTATCTTCCATGTTAGCCACTCTAGTTCTAGGCTTTGCCACGCATGACGCCCTTTGTGGGTTTGTGGTTGTGTGATTACATCCGTCGCCTGTGAGGCCTTGTTTGGATGTAACCATTTGGGATACATTGCCATGATGCCGGTTGCTTCGTGCATACCTTTCCCTTTTTCCGCTCCGTGCGATGATATGCTTGCCATGCTTGTTTGTGCCACCCGTTGGTTTTCTATGCATCTTTACACGCTTGCTTACATGTCCATGCATGAGTCTTGCTTGCTAGTGTGTTGTCCTTGCTTTGACACAATGGAGTTATGGGCAGTTGATCTAAACCTACATTTGTCCCTCGTGGACACCACCTTTTGTTTTCCTTTTGCTTGTTTGTCTTCCTTCTTGTTTGCTCTCTTGCTTGTTTGCCTTCTCATTTGTTTGCTTGCTTTCTTGTTCCTTTGCTTGCCATGTCTATCATGCTTATCAGCTTTATGCCTCTTTCATATGCTTTTTGCATCTTTTCCTTTCATTGCTTGTTTGTTGGACTCTTGTCTTTGCCTTTGCATGTACACACACAGAGCGAGGACACATGGAGCTAGGGCACAGTCTCCCAGGTGCAAGCAAAAATGGCGAGGATGCGAGCATGTGGATATAAGCCAAGCGACTGTGTTCAGTAGGTTTAAGGGTCTAGCCTCTCCCATTTGGTTATGTACTCTTTTAAATCCCCTTCCTTCCTCCCTCTTTACTCTCTTAGATGGGTTGTATTAAGTATATCATGCCATGTACAAATCGTCCTCGTCTCTAGAGTATGGCTACCCCTGTTTACTTTCTTACACCTATATTTTGGGCCATGCTCTAGAGATGTAGGCATTTACTTTCCTGCTCTGTTTGCTAGCATTGTGCATGTTATATGTATATATATGTACCTACTCGCCTACCAGATTTTTGCCATGGAAATCTGGTACTTTGCTCGAATGCCTTAGGAAAGCATAGATTGGGACCACACCCACTCAAAAGCCAAACCTCAAAGCCCCGAATGCCAAAATCATATTTTTACTGCTAATATTCAAAAATTAATGTTTTATCAAAACAAAGTACTGTCCTTAGATAGGCGTTTTTTCCATCCACATTAGAATAGGAAAGATGCCCTTTTTCTTAGCCTAGGATTAGTAATGAAATCGTCTAGAAACAGGTGACCAATCACACCTTAGAAAAAACCCAATGATTGGTGGCGACTTCACTTACCTTTGGTAATTCCCTTAAAATTTGGCCAAGATTCCTGCCACACCTCCAAAGGTAGACAAATACGCTCGTCCTTCGAGAGAGGGAGCACCCAAAGCTCCACGTGAACCACATGCACAATCATCGATAGGGGCCTCCAACGGGTCCTACGTGAGTAGGGGCATTGCCACAGTTGGTGTTCAAACGAAGGCCTTGACAATTCTCCGTTTTGGGCCGGGCGTCGACAGGTCCGCTAGGTAATCGGCTATGGCTTGGCCCTTGATGGCCTTTTATGTCACAAACATAATATCGAATTCAGATACCAACATTTGCCAATGGGATATCAAAGATGTACTTGATAGGGTCCATGCGAGAAATCAACCACATGGTGAAGTAGAGCATATATTATCGCCACTTGCGCAAGGCCCATGCTAGGGTGCAACAAATCTTCTTAATGGCAATATAATTGATGTCACAGTTGGTGAACTTCTTACTCAGGTAGGAAATCGCCTTCTCTTTTTTATTGGGTTCATTTAGCTGGCCTAACATGCAACCCATGGATGTCTCTTGTACCTCTAGATAGAGAATCAATGGATGTCTCGACGTTAGGCGAACCAAAATAGGAAGGTTCAAAAGATATTGCTTAATCTTGTCAAAAGCTACTTTACATTCATCTGCCCATTCTATCTTCGTACCCTTCTTCAAGAGCTTGAACAAGGGATCACATGTGGCGGTCAACTGCACTATGAAGCGAGCGATGTAATTGATCCTTCCTAAGAAGTTCCAAACTTGTTTCTTGGTTTTTGGCATAGGCATGTCCCTGATGGCCTAGACTTTTGTTGGGTCCACTTCAATTCCTCTTTGGCTAACTATGAAGCCGAGCAATTTCTATGAACTAGCTTTGAAGACGCAGTTGTTAAGGTTAAGCCTCGACCTATACTTGATAAGGCGCTTGAATAGCTTCCTCAAATCAATCAAATGATCTCTAGGAGTGTGTGACTTAACGATCATATCATCCACGTCGACTTCGATCTCCTTATGCGTCATATCATGGAACAAGGTTACCACGGCTCGCTGATAGGTCACCCTAGCATTCTTTAAGCCGAATGGCATGACGCCGCAAGCATAGGTTCCCCAATGGGTGGTGAACACTATCTTGGCTTTGTCCTCTTTAGCCATCTTGATCTTAATATAACCCGAGAACTCGTCCATAAAGGAGAAGAACATGTTAGTCATAGTGTTATCAATCAAGGTATTGATATATGGCAAGGGAAAATTATCCTTCGGGCTGGGCCGATTCAAATCTCTATAATCGACGCACATGTGTACTTTCCCATCCTTCTTTGGCATAGGAACAATGTTGGAAACCCAATCAGAGTAGGCTTTGGCAGTAAGAAAACCGGCTTTCAATTGCTTTTCTACTTCTTTGATTTTCAAGATAGTCTTGGATTTCATCCTTTGAAGAGCTTACCGCACTGGGGGATATTTGGGTTTAACTAGAATCCTAAGGACAACAATCTCAGTACCCAGTCCTGGCATATCTTGACAGGTCTGTCTCACCTTCATTGGCTAGGTTTATCACTTCTGTTTCTTCTATATTGGGCTTGGAACCTTTGCTTTCTCTATTCAGGGCTTCTAGGATGTCTCGAGGTAAATTCAGGACCTTTTCCATTCCTTCAACATCATGATCCAACTCTATTATCTCATTCACACCATCCACACCCTCGTTATGGCAAAGGGACGATGTACCTACTTGGGAATTAGAGTAGATCCTATAGAGCGGAACATATACAGAGGAACATAAGATAATTTACACACACATATTTATAGGAAAGAAATAAAGAGAGATGATTTTTTTTTTTTAATTTTTTATAATACCTGAATAATACGTAGAATATTTCATTAATGGATTATGGGTAGGGGGAAAACAAAGTTCTTGCCTAATAATGATAAAAGGGAAATGCTTTTTTTTTTCCCCTAGGAAAACAAACTGGGTAATTAAATGAGGAATACAAATAAAGTAAGAAATAACATAAGCACATAAAACAAATTAGATATGCTATTCCAACCCTCTCAGGTGATCGGGAGGCTCAATCACTTGATGACAGAATACTCCTTACTTAGCCGATGTAACCACAAAGCAAGGCTCAACGATCCAAAGGCCTGCTGCCTCGCCTGGCATCCCTGGTTGGATAGTAGAAGTTGAATCATCTTCAAGAGATTTGATAACGTTCATGGAGAACTCTTTGGGACGGAGCCGAATAATGCAAGCCAGATTAGGCTCTTCATCTTCCAATTCCTTGAAAGGTTCAAGCATAATGACCTCGGTTGAAACCGAAAAAGTGGTTTTGATATAGGGAATAGACATCCCTGAAGTGTCGCGCTTCCTCTTCTTGCCTCTAGAAGTTTGAAAGAGTTCTTCACGAGTGGGTTCATACCCCAAACTGAATCTTCCTTTGTTATTTAAGAGTTCAATGAGAGCAGGGCTTACATGTCCTATGGCTCCAAGGCCTTGACCTAGTTTGTACCTAAACTTAGGCATTTCGTTTGCAGCCATCAGAACTACTGCGAGCCAGCCGAACTCAGGCTCTGAAGCATTATGAATCATAGAAACTAGCTTGAAGCTATGGAAAGATGCTTCAGGGAAGGCGTTGGCATCGATGTAGGGGATAGATGTCTCCTGGAAGATAGTCATAGGTTCTTCAGCCATAATAGTGATCAACTGATTCTTAAATATGAACTTGAGTCTCTGATGGAGGGTCGATGCGACTACACCTGCTATATGCAACCAAGGCCTCTTTAAGAGCATATTGTATGGAAAGTCCACTTTAATCACTTCGAAGTTGACCAGGAGGGACCTTGGGCTGATATCAATCATTAGCTTAATTTCGCCTTGCACTTCACGGCGCGTGCCATCAAAGGCTCTGATGATCATAGTGCTAGGCTCAATAAGCAACATATCCATATTCAGGCATTCAAGAATGGCCATCGGGCAAAAATTCAAGGCTGATCCATTGTCGATTAGCACCCTTGTGACAATCATGTCTTCACACTTGACCACGATATGCATGGCCAAGGTATGATCTCTACCTTTTGGAGGCAACTCATCATCAAAAAAGGAGACTTGGTTAGTGACCAACACCAATGATTCCATACCTTTGAAGGAAGAGTATGTAATACCAGTAGGAACATGCGTTTCCTTTAACACCTTCAACAAAGCTTCACGATGGACCTCGAAAGATAGCAACAGGGCTAAAATAGAAATTTAAACTGAAGATTTGTTCAATTGCTGAATCACACTATAGTCAGCCTTTCAGATGGTTTTTAAGAATTCCTCGGCTTTTTCAGTGGTGACCCTATTTCTGACTGGCTCAACTGTGCTCTTGCCAATTTTTTCCTCCTTTTTTCCAGTTCATTAGGAGTATAACATCGACCACTCCTGATAAGTCTGGCTAGGCTTGAAGAGATATTAGAGCAAACCTCTTCCTTTCCATTTCGAGTAGAGATCAAAGTCACATTGTATTTCCATGGGCCATGATGGCTATCTTGGTAAGGGAAGGGCTTCGGCATACGAATGACCACGCCTTCTTGAGTTTGTAGATTCAGCACCAGGGAGAACATCTTTGGACTGATGATGACTGCGTTGGGCAGAGCAACTTCCTAAGCTTTTAGGCCAAGAGTCCAAGAGATTCCTTGGATAGGCTTTGGCAAAATTAGAGGATCAAAACCTCGAATGGCAAGAACGACAAAGGTTTCCTTCTGGACAAATCCTAGAGATGGCTCTGCAATTGCAAGTAATGCTAAGACCAAAGGAATAAAACCTTTAATGGCTGGCATGGCTTTTCCTTTCTTTGGAGCTAGCGCCCCTAAATCCACAGGTGATTCTATAATCTCTTCGATAACGACTGAAGTTGGAGGAGCCGGAGGAATTTTACATAGGCACACTCTCAAGTATTTTTCCCAATCTTCCCTTAATCCTATTGATATAACATTGTGGCTAATTCATGCTTATGTACTTGGAGGGCATAGGCTAGCTGCCATGTAATCGCTCCTTCATGCAACCTCTCTTTCGATCCACATGATACCACGGTTAGCTAGACTTTGAACTTGTGCTCGGAGCACTCTACAATTGAATAGGGCGTGTTGGTCCCCACTGTGACAGAATGAGCAGTCTTCCTAATCGAAACCTGGAGCTCCTATGTTATCCAGAATAATGTGACTTTCTTGGGCTAAGGCCCACAACATGGCTTTCCAAGGGAATGAAGGGGATGAGAAATTTAGGGTCTTCTCCCCCACTATAGAGATAGCATTCATTTTCCCTTCTTAATGAGGAGGCAAGGCATTGGTGATGATGTTTGGCTTGGCTGTGTTGTCGAATTGTACTAACTTGTTGCCGATGAGGTCTTGGATTCGATGCCTCAGCTGTGTACACTTCTAAGGTACGCCCCTTGGCTCCAAAATGGTGTTCACATTTCTTGAATGGGTCAAAATTGAGTAGAGGAGGACTGTCTCTGGGTTTCGCAAATATCTGAGTAACTAGCTTCTTCTCCAACAGATAAGCATAAAGCTCTACCATAGGCATTGGTAGTAGAGAGAATTTTCGGGGTTCCCCTCTAGGATTGCAAGGTTGATCTAGCCTTCCCCTTTGGTTGAATGCTCAGTAGGTGCCTAGGCTAGCTGAACCTATTGCTGATAAGGTCGGGAATTTGGGGCTGTATAAGCAGAAGTAACACCCTTTGGCCCTTCAGGCGCTTTGTCAATCATACGAACATCGGCTTCCTTCCTTTTGCAGCCAATTGCCTTCTTTGCCTATTGTTCTATCATAGAATTCAGAGCCTTATGATCAACTATTTTCTTGCTCCTAATACCCTCATTAATACACTCCCTAATAGGAATTAGGCTTGCAAAGTTGGTGACCTAGGCACTAATCATCTTCTCATAGTAAGGAGGCTCAAGGTTATCTATGAACCACTTGATCATTTCGTCTTCCATCTTAGGAGGAAGCACTTGAGCGACTAGCTCAAGCTACCTTTAGGCATACTCATGGAAAGATTCCCCACTCTTCTTTTTTATCCTCTGAAGAACTATACGGTTGGGAGCTATCTTAGTATTGAACTAGTAATATTCCAGAAATGCATCAGCCATCTTTCTCCAGCTGGAGGTCTTTTCCAATCTCACATACCATTTCACTGCAGGGCCAGTCAAGCTAACAGGGAAAATCTAGCAGAGTAAAGGATGATTGTCTCCATAGGGTGCCATCTTCGTATAGAATTAGTGCAGATGGGCGCAAGGATCTCTAGTGCCATCATACTTGATGAACTCGGGTGCCATGAACTTGGGAGGCATAATGACCTAGAGGAAACTGGTCAAACTGTCTAGATCAACACTTCCTCGGGCGCTAGAGCCCTCTATGATATGGATTTTCTCCGTCAGGGTTTCCAATTGACTTTTGACCTGACTGTAGCCAAACTCTGAGGTCTTATCCTTAGAAGGATCTACTTCCTGGTTATTCCCTTGTGAGGTGAATGGCAGGGTGGTGTGGCCCTGATTCAGATCTAGCGGTGGTCGGTTTTCATTTTAGAATGGGTTACGAAGCCCTTTGGAGTAGGGCCAAATGGTTCTCGATTCCTTCCTACAACGAGTTGTTGCATCATGCACATCATTTCTGCCATCTGTTCTTTCATCTGTATGAACTCGACAACACTTGCTTCAAAAGCTGAAGGGTCGCTAGTAGACATCTCTCTAGCACAAGACATAGTGATAATGGGATCACGACGTAATGGTAACTTAGACTATTTCCTTTAAGCAATTTTTTCTCTTTAGGATCCTGGAAAGGAAAAGAATGGTATGGGAAAGAAATGGGGTACATTTGAAAATTTGACAATTTGGAAACACAAAACAAACCCAAAGTTAGTTTTTGTTCTTGCTTATGTAAAATGCACCTATCATTTTAAAAATATTGGCGTGGACCCTTGATCAAGTATTTATCATGTTGAATTTCTATAGTGATGCAGAATTAATGTGCAAGCTTGGCTAGTAACTGGAACTTTCATATCATGCCCGAAATTGTAGGATGGACCCTCCTTTTTTGATTACATGGAAATCCCTTTTACAAAATTTGGCTTTTTACAATGCCATAAGATCTTGGGTTGTAGACAATGGCTCCAATAGTGGGCCTTTTACAATATAAGGAAATTCAAATATACAGTGAAGAGCTCCATTCTTGATAGCTTGGCCTTCTCGGAGAAGATCTTGAACCTTAGCAATGTCTTCCTTAATGTGGAGTTCCGACTACTTGCCACAAATTTTATCTGTACACATTTACATGATGAAGCCATTAGTGTATGCATGCATGCCCTTGTAGGGTTGGAAACTCTTAGGGATTGGGTATGATTTAATGTGTAAGCAACAAGGTCGCTTTTCCCTAGGAGTTAATCAAAGATGTGATGTAAACAAGATGGATAGAACCTGGAGTAGAGCACAACTCTTTGACGCAAGCAAGAGGGCAAACCTACAAACGAAAATTGGACACTTTTCCCTTAACTCATTTTGAAAACAATCCTATGAAGGATATCCTACCCTAAGCTGGGATGATCACTCGAATGTGGCTTTTCCTAGTCCTTACGGATTTGACATAGTCTAGGCCAACTATATGAGACATGGTTTAATTGGTAAGTTGGTCTTATTCTTAGGGGGGACCTCGATCATCTAATCCTTCCCTTCATAGAAGTTATGGGATAGAGTCAATCAAGGGGGCCTTTTCAACATAATCCTATCCACCTATGAACCCAGGAAAATCCTACAATTTGGCATCCAATAACAATTTAGGGTATGTGCATCCAGCATTAGCCTTCAACATTGAGTCTGGGTTCAACCTAATATGAGGGGTGATGTCATGCATTTTGAAATGAAATGGGAAAGACTTTCCAAGCGCAACATATATATGAACAGATAAAGGTGTAGCAGAAATTAAATCTTACTACCCTAGGTTCACACATGTGAAGGAAAGCTGTAAAGCATGCTTCAAGAAAGCAGTTAAGCTTCACACATATGAAAATACCTCAAAGCTGGTTTTTGGAAAACTGTTTTGAAAATCATTTTTGGAAAATATTTTTGAGTTTTGAAAATACTTTACTAGGATATAGTAAAAGCATATTTCAAATGGAAAGCCCAAGAGGCTAATGCCAATTTCAACGTTTTTGAAAGCCAATATCCAAAGATTATGGTTTAATCAAAAACTCTAAAGGCTAAACTCTCTAAGTATCTCAATGGAGTCGCCAGTCTGTCAACACCTCGTGGCTATTCAACCACCCATCGCGGTAACGCTCACGTGCCTTTCATCTCTTGGTCTCGATGCGAGAGTATATGTATATGGAGGAGGTGTGTCATACCTTAGGTGTGTGACTGGAATCTGAGTCGATTTTAAGGAAATTACCAAGGGTAATTGAAGTCACCACCAATCATTGGGTTTTTCTAAGGTATGATGGGTCACCTGACTCTATTTGATTTTATTACTGATCCTAGGCTAAGAAAAAGTTCATTTTTCCTAATCTAACATGGATGGGAAAAAAAATCTTGGTTCTTGAGTTCAGAAGTCTTGTTACGTGTGGGGAAGGTGTTAGGCCCCCTATAACGCTTGTCCAAGGACAATCATTTGTTTTGGTAAAACCTTAATTGTTGGACATTGGCAGTTGAAAACAAGCTATTGGCATTAGTTTTTGGGGCTTTAAACGTATTGGGCTTTGAGGTTTGGTTTTGGAATGGGTGTAGTCTCGATCAATGCTTCACAAGTGTGTCTAGAATCGTTGCCAAATTTCCATGGCGAAAATCCGGCAGCATTTCGCCTTATTTTCGAGGCGGAAATACGGTAGTGCTTCGCCTCAAATGCATCATAGCATAGATAACGCTATTCTTACCAAGCTTTCGACGTGAGAATAAGGCAATAGGGATATCCTATTTTCATGGCGAAAATCCGACATAGTTTCACATTTGGTGCGCTATGGTGCACCAATAGTGTTTCAAAGCGTCAAGCATGTTGATACGTGTCGCATACACGGGGAAATCAATGTCACTTGGTGACATGGATCAAGGCAATCACACTGCGATGATCATGCACACAATATAACTAAATATGCACCTACGACAATCGCCTTGAGCACATACCCACACTACAAGGTCAAGAGCTCTCATGACTAGAGAGGGTCACTCCACGAGAGTCCATCATACCGAAAAAGAGAAGAAAAAAAATAAAATTTCGTTTCGATATCATTTTTACCCGAACTGGACTAGAGCATTCCCAAAAATTTTTAAAAGAAAATAGAAAAAAAAAATTCATTCTGACATCATTCCATGCCGAACCGGGTTAGGACAGACCAAAAAAGAGAAAAAATTGCACAATCACCCACACATGTGCAAACACACACACACATCATGCATAATGCTATCACACAGAGCAGGAAAGTAAACTGGCATTGACAACATTCCAAGGGAATGGCCCAACAAGGTACAGGAAATGTAAAATAGACATTGCTATACCCAGGGAATGTGGCCAAAGTGAGAAACAGGAAAAGTAAAAGGGTACAAGGAGAGGGGGAATCCTAATACATGCTCTAGAGAAGAGGCTTAAAGAGAGAGAAAGAGAAAACCGCTCTAAAGGGGCTAGGCCCCCTAATCTACTGAACATTGCCCTTTGGTGAGCTTGCATCTTCTTGCTTGCATCCTTGCCCTTTTTGCTTATGCCTAGGAGGTCACACCCTTGTTCCAAGTATCCATGCTCCATGCGTGTACATGCAAAGACAAAAGGAATAAGCCAGTAGACAAGCAAAGGAAGAAACTAGGGAAAAGGAGAGAGCATGCCAATAGCACACCAACAAAAAGAGCCAAATGGGGGTAAACAAAGCATGCTAAGCATATAAAGGGGGCAAACAAACATGTTATTAAAAAAAAATGAGGGTGTCCTAAGAGGAAAAATGTAGGTTTGGATCCAGTGTCCATAGTTCCATTGGATTGGAGTATAGACGACACATAGACTCATGCAGGAACATGTAAGCAAGCATGCAAAGATGTAAAAGAAGAAAAGAAAGCGAAACAGGTGGAACAAAGCAAGCAAGGCAAGCATATTAACATCACACGGAGCCAAGAAAGGTGTGTATTAAGCACACCAACACCACATAGGTGTATCTCACAAGTGGTTACATCCAAACAAGCCTTAGGAGGGATGGATGCAACCACACAAGCAAGTGGCCCCTAAGGACCAACAAGCACAAGCCCATTAAGGGCATAAAGCATGGTAAAGCCAAGATCTAGAAAGTCAAACATTGACGCAAACCATAGAAGCAAGCAAGTAAACATTGACATGCATAAAGGAAATGATCCAAACCCTTTGATATAGGATGTAGGCCTAGACCATATGATCTAAATCTACACCCCACCAATAAGGGCCAAAACATTGAAAGAGAAATATCAAGGGAAAAAGGACTACAGAAGCACATGACATAGCAACCAACATAGATCTAAGCACACAAGCATGGCACGGAGCACATAAACACATAGATGTAAGCATAGGGATGTAAATCTAAACATAAATATGTAGATCTAAGCATAAACATGGCAAAGAACACATAGGCATGTATATCTAAGCATAAACATGGCGAGAAGCCTAAAATCATGTGGATCTAAGCACAAACATTAAATTTAGACATATCTTAGCCCAAGAAGGCTAGGCCAACAACATCAAAGCGATAAATCATGGCATAAGCAAGGAAACATGCTAAGAAAAAGAATAAAGACATGATAGGAAGTAATAACATGCTAGGAAAAGTAATAAAACATATTATTGAGCAAGAAAAGGCTATAAAAAGAAAAGGGTGTGGATTGTAGCTAAAAAAGCTACATCCACGCCCCTAAACCTCAAATCCAAGGTATGGAACCAAGGAGAGGAAGATTGGGTGCCAGAACACTACCTTGAAATTATTGTGAAAAGAGGAGAATTCAAGGTGTTTGATGGTGTTTAGATGTGTTTGAGAGAGAAATTAGAGAGAGGAGAAAGAGAATTTGCCTAGAAACTACCCAAAATCTTTTTTTTTTCTTTTTTTTGCAATATGAGGGGTCTGGGGGCATTTATATTGGAAAAATGACCTTTTAGCTTCCAGCGCATCTTGTAGGGCTGCCTGCCACCCTGCTAACATCAACAGTTTCAATTTTTTCTTGGTCCTGGGTCTAACATGTATTTGAAGGTCTTTTTGGATTCAGATTGCACTGATCTTGTTTCCTTGGAAAGCGTTGGATGCCTAGTTTCCATAACACTAATGAAATTGAAAATTCGACAATCAGATAAAAAGTTATGGCCTCGGGAATTGTGTTGACGTGCTTTGCATGGTTTCCTAGACATCTCAACCGTTTTAACTCCGATCTAGACCTATGAATAGTCGTTGGAAAGGGAATTTGACAATCTTTGCAATGGTACTAGTCCCAACCCGTTCTGATGGTCAGATCAAAATTAGGGTTTCTGGTGTCTTAGGAGTCAACCTCAGGTTAAACATGGTCAAATTTGACGAATATCACCCAGTAGCTCGGGTTTGATGTAGAAACATGAAAAATGTTATTTTGGGATGATTTTGACCTAATTTGACTTTCAATCAACCCAGGGTTGACTAGGGGCATTTTGGTTAATTTGACCTGAAATGGCACCTCAAGTGCTTTAATGCCCAAATTGGTTGGGCCATGTCAGTCTAGATGTTTTTGTGACCCTGTGGAGAAAAGATTATATTTTTTGGAATTTTCGGGGTTTGGCACGCAAATCGAGGGCGGACAAAATACGGTGTCTACAACTCCAATCTAATGGAACTGTGGATGCCCAATCCAAACGCACATTTGTCCTCCTAGGATACTCCATTTTGTTTGATAACATGTTTGTTTCCCCTTCATGTGCTTAACATGTTTGTTTTCCTCCATTTGGCTCTCTTTTCTAATGTGTCTCCTTGCATGCTTTCTTTACCACTTTGTTATCTCCTTTGCTTGTCTACCGACTGCTTTCTTTGTTTGTTGCATGTACACACTTGGAGTAAGGATGTTTGGAGCAATGGCATGACTTCTCAGGCGTGAGAAAAATGGACAAGAATGTAAGCAAGAAGACGTAAGCCTAAAAAGGGCAATGTTCAGTAGATTAGGAGGCCTAGCCTCCCCGAGCAGTTCTCTCTCTCTCTTTCTCTCTCTCTCTCTCTCTCTCTTTCTCTCTCTTAGCCTTTTCCCTAGAATCATGTATTAGGGTTCCCTCTCCACATATCCTTTATCTTTCCTGCACTTTGCTTGGGCTGCGTTCCTTGGGTATGGCATATGTGTATTTTACATTTCTTGTACCTTGCTGGGCCATACCCTTGGAACGTTGGCAATGCTTGCTTTACTTTCCTGCTCTGTGTGATAGCATTGTACATGGTGTATGTATATCTATATATGCTTGTATGTGGGTGATCATGCACTTTGTATGATGGACTCTTATGGCTAAGAGAGCGACCCTCTCTAGTCATGAGTGCTTTTAACCTTGTAGTGTAGTTATGCGCTCAAGACAATTGTTGTAGGTGCATATTCATGCTATATTGAGTGTGTGATCTTCACGGTGTGATTGTATTAATCCATGTCTAGACACCGTATTTTGTACCCCTTATGACTTGGGCCCCCGTTCCCCAATGATGCTGAAATTCTAAGACCCAAGGTTGGGTTAGGGCCTACTTAGATGTTAAATTGACTTGAGAAATGTTAAAATGAAAAATACAAATTTTAATGAGAAAATAAATCTATTTTTGAAAAAGTAAAACCAAAGGAACTCTCGGCATGTGCACACAGGAATTAGCTTGCGTGAGCAGCCATGATGCATGCACGTGCAGGCACGATTTTGCACACGCATGGCAGATTCCAGAAACTATGTAAGGAAAGTTTTTTGCATTAAAACTAAGTTTTGGAACAAATTCCACATCGTCTAGGAGTGGTTACGAACTCCCATTTTCTCAATATAAATAGCCATATATGGTACATTTTCGAAAACACACAAAAATCCCACTGGAAAACACTAGGATTCACTAGAAATAGTGAATCAATGAGGGAGTTTTTCACAAAACATCTTCAAGTAAATTTTCTTTTGATTGGAGCCTTTTATGGCCATGATCTTTGAGTTTAAGATTACTAATCGCTTTTGTTTTTAATTGTGAACAGATTTGACTGAAGGGAACAGTCAAAAATCAAGCCTAGGAGCTTTTATTTTTAAGGTATTAAGTCTAAACTTTCTTTTTCTTTTCTTTTCTATTTTTTTGTACTTTAATCTTTCTGTTTGCTTTAGCTTTTGTATATTATGTTTTAATACGTTTATATTGCTTAGGTTTATGTTGTTGTCATGTTTTAAACCATGTTAGGATGTTAGATTTAGTATTTTGAAGTTTTGCTGTGTTGCTAGGGTTTCTGGGCTAAGTCCCATGTGCGCATAATCCTGGCTGCGTGCATAGGCTGGATTATGCGCACGCAAGCTTGTTTATGCATGCACATGATTTGCTCAGAAATCCTAACACTAATTTATTTGATTTTGTTTCTTGTTTTCTTGCACAATATGCTTCTGTTTCACATGCTTGTTTATTGGTTTGCCTTTCACATGTTTAAATTAGGGTTTATTTTGTGTTTTATTGTTTTCATGCTATGAACATGCATTCACATGTTCATGCATTTATGCCATAGGAGCTGAGTTGTTGCACAGTAAGTGAGGTAAGTCATGCATTGGTATGAACATGCATTTTAATGATGTAATATGTTTGTTTAATGCTTGATTTCATGTCTAAAAGTTTGGAATACATGTGATGATCTATGTTTGCTTGCCATGCTTATCTTTTTGCCTTGTTTTGTTGCTGCCTTGGATGATGTAATGCGTTAGGAGATGCCATGATTTAATGTATGCTAGGGTTTATGTTATGCCATGCTAGATGAATGTTAGGTTGGTTTGACATGTATGCTAGATGAATGTTGGGAGATGCCATGATAGATGAATGCTTAGGTCTTCTTGGGATGATTGATGTTATGTTGATTGTTTGACGAATGCTAGTGTGTGTGTGAGTTAGAATACAATGTTGAGTGTGTCTTTAATAGGGTTAAGACATAAGACACAATGAGAGGAAGCCAACCTTAGTGTTGGGTGGTTTTGGGTGCCTAACACCTTCCCAAGACCGTACCTTAACTCCGAACCCATATCTCTGGTAGTAAGATCAATTGTCCTTCCTCGAAAGGACGTTATATATATGGTTCCTAGATCATTGCAAAAACTAGGTGGCAACTCCCATCCTTTGCGTCCATAATGGCGACTCCACTAGGGATTGTGAGTTTAATTCCTATGTGTCCTATGTCTTAACCTTAATAAAGGCTCATTCAATACTTGTTTGCACACATGTTCACTTGGTTCTATTGTCCTTTTTACCTCAGCTAGTGATGAGTGAGAAGATGGAAGACTCCATTCGAGCCCAAGTCTTTCGAAGTTCATCCCACCAACTCACAATCGGTGCCATTGCCTATGATGGGCTTTGAGTACGTCAAAGGTTTGCCACCAATCCGCAAAGGTCCACTTATGCCCTCGGTTGGAATCATGGCTCACCTAGTTGTGAGTGACCTACTTATATATCCCTTTAGCCTTAAGGTGCTTACCCACACTTAGAGAGATCCTAGATCCTATCAAAAGAGGACACCCTTTATATATATATATATATATATCTTGTGATCACCTAAATCTAAAGGACAAATAAAACATATAAAAATGGAAGGATGACCCTAAAGTTATGGCATACCCTAAGACAATTAGGACAAAAGAAAAGAGGTTCTCACATATAAGCAACTTATCCCTAAATCTAAAGGTATATCTTAACTTGAAAGGTTCATAAGACCATAGCCTAATTGCTATCATAAGCCTAAAATCAAAAAGCTCTTTTGAAAAAGAGGACTTTGGTCCTAAGATAACAAGTATGCTATGGACTTAGCATCCAAAAATCCTACAAAGTCAAAATGAACTTCCCTAATCTTGGGCCTCTTTGTTGTATGCCTAGACCCAAAATGATGAGAATTTCATGAACCTTGAGAGGAAGGCTACAATATATTCTAGCTAAAGGGCCATTTCAAAATAATAATAATAATAAATAATGAAATAAAAAGAGAAGAGCCTAGAGCAAATGAATATATTGTAAGCCCATGTTTGAGACAAAGGGTTGAAAATCTCTAAATACATTCTAATGAAGGTCAATGAGAGTAAGATGAGAGCATTATTGTAAATGGACCAAAGCCTAATGAAATAATGGGCAAGGTTCATAAGAGGAAATAGAGTGATTTTGTAATTGGGCCTTCATTAAAATGGACTTAAAGACTTTCTAAGAACATCTAAAAATAAAAAAGGAACCTTTTAACTGGGACATGGACTTAATGAAAAATGGGACTTCTTTTCAAGCATCATTGCACCACCAAGATCAAAATTAAGTCCCCACTTCGATTCAAGTCCAATGGAAGGTGAGATATTCTAAGAAGAAACCCCTTAAGAAGAAAAGACGAATGCTTCAAGCGAATAAGCCCTCATGCAAAAGCTACTCGAGCGTATGGAGGCATAAAATGAAGTCCTTGAGAAGATAATAAGCCGCCTCTCCAAGATAGAAGAGGATGAATTTAAGGAAGGAGAAGAATGGGATAAAGGTGACAAGGTTGATTATGAAAGAAGCAAGCTAACTCAAGAAGACATCAATTGAATGATGGTAGAAGGAAAGATCCGCCTACTTCTACTCGAATTCATGTCACATCTAAGGAGCACTCTTGGACCATGGACTTTCAAGAGAGCCCATGTCAATGACTTCTTTGAATCGGGAGATGTGGGATCTTAGGAAGATCATGACTGGCCGGAATGGACCTCGATGATAGGGGCAACCCAAGTCACCCCAACTTACTTCATGTTTGAATGTGACATGGACCTTTCTTCCGACGACGATCAATACCTCATGCTTACTCAAGATGGCGAAGAAGAGGAAGGAGATGTTGGAGTGATTAGCTATTGGAGTGAAAATGAAGGTGATTGGTTTTTCGATGAGACAGGGAGAGATTTCCCCAATGAAGGCGAGGTTCTATATGACATAACCGAGGCTATGTTCATATGGAGACCTTTGAAAGATAAGGACTGGTCCGTTAAGCTAAAGACTTTGTTCGAAGAGGAGGACAAGAAGAAGAGCGACATGCCCTAAAGAAGAAAGAAGGCAGAATTCATCGTGCTTGCTGTGGGGCAACTTAAAAATTGGACTTGGTTTGGGTTTTCTAAAAATGTGGGAATGAAAATTTGTAATGCAAATCCTAATGTACTGTTCAACATTATTAATAAGATGAATTCTGAGTTGGCTTATTTTGATGTGTCCTATAATATTGAAATTCTACACTTAAATGATTCTAATGAGTTTGAAAATGAAATTAATAAACAAGTGGAAAAGAAAATTAAACCTATGGAACCAATTTTGGAAACTCTTAATTTAGGCAATGATGAGAATCCACGCTTAATTAAAATTGGTTCAACCCTAAATGAAAAAGAAAGAAAATATCTCAAATAGTTGCTCACAGAATTTCAAGAAGTGTTTGCATGGTCCTATGAAGATATGCTTGGCATTGATCCTAAGATAGCTCAACATCACATTGATACTCATGCTCACACGATACCCATCAAATAGAAGTTGGGGCGTATGAGAACCGATTAGTTTCTAAAGATTAAAGAAGAGGTCACCAAGCAATTGAAGGTAGGGTTCATCAAACCCGTACACCAAGCCGAGTGGATAGCCAATGTTGTGCTCATACCCAAGAAAGATGGGAAGGTGAGAATGTGCATAGATTTTAGGGATTTGAACAAGGCTTGCCCTAAGGATGATTTGCCTCATCCACACATAGATGTCATAGTGGATAACACTGCTGGTAGTGCCTTGATGTCTTTTATGGATGGTTTCTCGGGATATAACCAAATCAAGATGGCTCTTAAGGATATGACCAAGACTACCTTCACCAAAGAATGAAGAATTTATTGTTACACCGTGATGCCATTTAGGCTTAAGGATGCGGATGCAACTTATCAAAGGATGCTCACAGCCTTGTTACATGATATGATGCACAATGAGGTTGAAGTATATGTTGACAATGTGATTGTGAAATCCAAGGAGAGAGAGGGTCACGTCGTTAACTTAAGGAAGTTCTTCAAGAGGATAAAGGAGTATAGACTGAGATTGAACCCGCAGAAATGCACTTTTGGGGTAACCGCGGGGAAGTTATTAGGCTTTTTGGTAAGTGATTGAAGGATAGAAGTTAACCCATTAAAGATCAAAGCCATATTAGAAATGCCTCCAACCAAGAGCGAGAAAGAGATAAGGGGATTCTTGGGTTGATTACAATACATTAGCCGATTCATTGCCAAACTCACTTCCACTTGTGAGTCCATCTTCAAGCTCCTAAGGATGAATGAACCTCATGAATGGAATGATGATTGTCAAAAAGATTTTGAACTCATTAAGGAATATCTCCTCCATTCACCTATATTGGTACCCCCAATGCACGGAAAAACCATTACTCCTCTATCTCTCTATCTTAGAAGATGCAGTCAAGAGTATGCTTACACAAGAGGACGATGATAAGAATGAAAGAGTCATATACAATTTGAGCAAAAGGTTCCATGATTATGAAACTAGATACACACCTATATAAAAATCATGATTTGCTCTCGTATGAGCCGTACAGAAGTTGAGACACATCATATTACCTTTCCAAATATGGGTAGTAGTTCGAATGGATCCATTGAAGTACTTGTTTGAGAAGCCTGCTTTGAGTGGAAGACTATCAAGATGGTTGATCCTACTAGCATAATTCAATTTGAAGTATGTGGCAAGGAAAACCATTAAAGGAAGTATCGTGTCAGATTTTATGCCAAGAACCCCGTGGAAGGAGAGGACAGTAGAGAAGATTTTCCAGATGAGGAAATTTTGGACATTAAGCTAGGGGCATGGAAGTTGTATTTTGATGTAGCTGTGAACCAAGATGGGAATGGGATAGGAGTACTCTTGATCACTCCCAAAGGATCTCATATACCCTTGGTAGTTAAGTTGAACTTCGGGGCAACCAATAACATGGCAGAATATAAGGCTTGTATCATCGAAATGGAAGCTCTCCGAGAATCAGGGGTGAAAGAGGCCGAGGTCTTTGGAGATTCGACTTTCGTTATAGCTTAAGCACAAAGGTTGTGGAAAGCGAAGGAAGAGCACTTAAAGACCTATTAGCAATATTTAGAGGAGTTGGCCAAAACATTTGACAAGATTGAATATACAATCATCCCTAGAGCTTAGAATCAGTTTGCAGATGCCTTGGCTACTTTAGCTTCCATGGTTGAAATAATCGAAGGAGTATGGACACAACCCTTAGGGATTGAACAAAGTTATGGGATGGTACACAAAGAGAGGGCCAAAGCTTTAGTCTTGGTTATAGAAGAGGAAGGGGTTCCTTGGTATTATAACATCATGAAAATCATGGAGTTAGGGGTATATTTGGATGGTGGCGACAATAGAAAGCGTTGTTTGATTAGGATGATGGTAATGCAATACATCTTATGCGGAGGTCAGCTTTATAGGAGATCCTATGGTGGTATACATCTTCGTTGTCTAAAGAAAGAAGACGTCAAGAAAGTTATGGAAGAAAATCATCAAGGGATTTGTGGTCCTCACATGAATGGGAGAATGCTAGCCAAGAAGATCTTGAGGATAGGGTACTATTGGAACATGATGGAGACCAATTGTGTAGACTTTGTGAAGAGTTGCCACGATTGCCAAACACATGCGAATTTGAATCACGTGCCACCTAGTAAGCTATACAGCATGATCTCTCCATGGCCTTTCTCAATCTGGGGCATAGATGTGATTGGAAAAATAGCCCCTAAAGCCTCGAATGGGCATGAATACATCTTAGTGGCAATTGACTACTTCACCAAGTGAGTGGAAGCGGCCTCCTACTCTGTATTAAAAGCCAAGCATGTGGCTTGATTCATAGAGAATAACATTATTTGTTGATATGGGGTACCCCAAGAGATTATCTTTGATAATGGTTCCCATTTTGAGGGAGAGGTTAGAACAATCATGGAACTATACAACATTGAGCATCACAAGTCTTCACTGTATCGACCACAAACTAATAGGGCCGTAGAAGCAGCCAATAAGAACATCAAGAACATCCTAGCCAAGATGGTAGTGACATACATGGATTGGGCCAAGAAGCTCCCATTTGCCTTATGGGGTTACAAAACCTCTATCTGTGCATTAACTGGGGCAACCCCTTACTCTTTGGTTTATGGTAATGAAGCAGTACTTCCCATTGTGGTGGAGATACAATTTTTGAGAGTGCTAGTAGAGACCAAGGTCCAAGAGGAAGATTGGATGAAACAAAGATATGAGCAATTGGCTTTGATAGATGTAAAGAGAGCTAGGGCACAATACCATGCAGAAGTGTTGGGTTAAAATGAATTGACCCCTTGCAATTAATTAATTAATTACCCAAATTAATTAATTAGATCAAATTTCATGCAATAGCGTGACAGCATAAACAAATCACCAAATTATCTAAACGCAGTGGAAAATAAATTTGACACAAGTGATTTGTTTACAAATGGGAAAAACCACCGAGGCAAAACCCCACCGGGTGATTTTAAGGTCACCACTCCCAAGAATCCACTATTATCAATCACAAGTGGTTACAAGTATAAGGAATCTTGCCAAACCCTTTGGCCTATCCCGAAATACCAACCTACAGTTAAACCATTACTCCAATATCCAATTGGACTTGTATTGTAGCGGCAATCTTTTTGTTCAATGCACGAGTCCCAGTACGTGACTAACCAATGATGCACGGATCCCAGTATGTGACTAACTCCTTTGCACGAATCTCAGTACGTGACTAACTCCACAGCAACCCTTTGATTGATGTAGTTGATTTGCAATAACTTCACATAGAAACACCAATAATATCATCAATGATGGCGTGAGAGACATTGCTTGGACACTGATCATCTTCTCGTAGTAAGGAGGCTCGAGGTTATCAATGAACCACTTGATCATTTCGTCTTCCATCTTAGGAGAAAGCACTTGGGCGGCTAGCTCAAGCTACCTTTGGGCATATTCACGAAAAGATTCCCCACTCTTCTTTTCTGTCCTCTGAAGAACTATGCGGTTAGGAGCTATCTTAGTATTGAACCAGTAATATTCCAGGAATGCATTGGCCATCTCTCTCCAGCTGGAGGTCTTTTCCAATCTCACATACCATTTGGATGTAAGGCTAGTCAAGCTAATAGGGAAAATCTAGCAAAGTAAAGGATGATTGTCTCCATAGGGTGCCATCTTCCTATAGAACTTGTGCAGATGGGCGCAAGGATCTCTAGTGCCATCATACTTAACGAACTTGGGTGCCATGAACTTGGGAGGCATAATGACCTGGAGGAAACTAGTCAGACTATCTAGATTGACACTTCCTCAGGTGCTAGAGTCCTCTATGATATGGATTTTCTCCATCAGGGTTTCCACTTGACTTTTGACCTAACTGTAGCCAAACTCTAACGTCTTACCCTTAGAAGGATCTACTTCCTGGTTATTCCCTTGTGGGGTGAATGGCAGGGTGGTGTGGCCCTAATTCGAATCTGGCGGTGGCCGGTTTTCATTTTTAGAATGGGGCATAGAGCCCTTTGGAGTGGGACTAAACAATTCTTGGTTCCTTCCTACAACCAGCGATTGCATCATGCGCATCATTTCTGCCATCTATTCTTTCATCTGTATGAATTTGAGAACACTTACTTCAAAAGCTGAAGGGTCGCTAGTAGACATCTCTCTAGCACGAGACCTAGTGATAATGGGATCACGACGTGATGGTAATTTAGACTGTTTCCTTTAAGCAATCTTTTCTCTTTAAGATCCGGGAAAGAAAAAGAATGGTATGGGAAAGAAATGGGGTACCTTTGAAAAATTGACAATGTGGAAACACAAAACAAACCCGAAGTTAGTTTATGTTCTTGCTTATGTAAAATGATCTTTATCCTCTATTATATTTGCTCCTTTTTCTTCTCCAACATGAGCTGTTCTTATTCCATTGGATAGCCCTCTGTCCTATTGGGCTTTTTTTTCCTCAATGTTATGATGAATAGAGACTTTTAGAGCTTCTTGTCTTATCCTAATCAATTATCTTGCATTAAATGTAACTTTGTCAAACATATTATTGTAGATTTGTATGGAAGTTTTAGAAAGTGTCCTCAAATAATTCCCATTTATTCCGAGATTATTCCTCTAGGGCTCGGAACTTAAATTGACATTGTTAGTTCGGTAGAGGTATTTCACCACAAGTGATTTATCTTCGGACTCATAATGATGCACCTTTTTAATCTGTATTCTGAGGTATATGCCTTTTGTAGAGGCTTTCATCTGGAGATTACGTGTTGGGCCTGTTCTTGCCAATGGCCCAATATTATTTAGGCCTTGCAAATTTGTTATTTGGGCTTTTACAAACCATCTCCCTACAGATATCTACCGTCATTTTTACTTGACATAATTATGCAATTCTTCTAACCCCAAGTATATATTAGAAATATGTTATAATTTTAGGTTGTGATGTAGCCCTTTAAAATTAAATGATATATTGGTTAAAATTTATAGTCCGCCACATCCAATTTCACAATTTGTTGGTGTATGATTTGGCAATGTAAGTGGTGTCACATAAGGTGGAAAATGTCTAATTCTAATAGTGGCACAAGTCAAAAATTGAGGTGTATAATTAATTGTGTCTATAGAATTATTAAAATTTAAAGGGAGGATCAATGTTCCAAAAATGAAAATTTCCATGTCAAGCGTAGTACAAATGAAATAAGGCATTAGGGATGTTTATCCCACATTGGTTGTGTGTGTCTAGTGCCTGCTGTTTATAACCTAAGTCTACAACTACAAAGGTTAGACCATTTTATAGTTGTATTCTAGTTATGTAATATATTATAAACTCAGTTAAAAAAACTAGTATTACTATTTTCTTGTATAATGGATATTTATCCCACACTGGTTGTATATGTCTAGTGTTCACTATTTATAACCCTGGTCTACAACTATAAAGGTTAGGCCAAACACTAGTATTACTATTTTCGTGTATGTTCTAATAAGTATTACTATTTACTAAAACAAAAATAATAATAAAAGAAATGAGGAAAAATAATAATGATAACTAGTCGTTAACTTGTGCGATGCACGGAACAGTTTAATAAAATTACATATATGATTAGAAAATGAATAAAATAAAATAAAAATGCCTAATCTATTTAAATTCAACTACATATTAAAGGGATATCATTCTCAGTAATACCATGCTTTATAAATCTATCAACAAAATTAACAAAATATATTATATACATTTATGCAATTAAATTTATAAAATCAAGGAGGTGAAGTTAAAACTTCAAATAGTTAGTATGATTGCTATAACAACATATACTATTTAGAAAGGAACTTACCTGTTCCTTATGAAAAGAATGATACAAATATAAATATGAACAAAAAGAGGAGTTGTAGGCCATAAGAATAAAGAGATTCAAAATAATCAAAAATAATTATTAAAAAATATAAAATATGAGTTATAAAAAATTATAAGTATGTACTTATAGCAGTATAAATAAATTATAAATTCTAATAGTCGCATATTAGAATTTAACTCTGTTGAAATCAACAATTTGCATGCAGATCTCTTTTTCTTTTTTTGCCAAAACAATATATGTCATGTTCATGGCATGAATAATGAAATATATTAATTTGGTGCTATTATGTAGATTTAAAGAAGTAATAAAATTTAACAGAGCAAATAACAATTAATATGTATATTCATAATCAGCTGTGAGAAAGTATAGGTAAGCAGTCGAAGAAATTGTGAGATGGACCATTTTTAGAAGATGATTTATTTAGTTTTTCTTCTGTTTGAAATAGCTGACTTGTAGGCTCTTTTGATTACTGTAACAAAAAGAAAAAATTTAAAAAAAAGAAGCTATACCTTCTACCAAGAGTTTAAAGTAAAAATTGTGTGCTTTGTTATAAGTAGCATTCATGTTCTTTTACTTATCTAATCAAAAGTTTCAAATGTGTGTACTTTAATACACCATTGAACTTAAAGTGACAAACAATAATGCTAGTAGTGTGGATCCTGATTTGGCTAAATTTTGTTTCAAAGCCGGCAAAAAGCAGAGAATTCCACAAATACCGAAAACTTGAATGATAGACAGCGCAAACCAAATTATAAAAACAGGTGCAAGGAAACAAAACACAATTAGTGAAAATAGAAAATGCTCTAAACCATAAACTATATTTTTGAAACCCGTTTGAATTTCAAATAAGTAATTACAAAAGCATCAGTATGTAGATTTTCAATTTTCCTTTGTTTCTATGTGTCTTTAGTACCAACCTGCATCAGTATGTAGCTTTTCAATTTTCCCTTGTTTCAATATGTCTTTAGTACCAACCTTCATGACTCTTTTACAATTTTTTGCTATATATATAGCCAAACTTAGTCATTGATAACATATCATTGATATACGGTTTACTTGTTGCATTATTTAACAAAAAAAAAAATCATTAAAAACAGTGACTATAATAAAACCAATGGAACTACTAAATACTTTTCTTAATAGGAATTGTTAGTCATGTCATCTAGCTAACACTTCCATTTAAATTACCATCTCCAATCACCCTTTGAAATCTCATGGTTGCCTTTGCTTCTTCCTTAGTAGGATTGCACAAATTTATTATCCCACCAACATCCATATTAAGACACACAGTAAACAAAAGCAAACATACAAAACACGTAATCTTCCATGTAGTTGTTTAATTTCTCTAAACAAATGCCAAGTTAATGTTAGAGTCTCAAATTCAATTAGTAAACACTACACACCTATTCCAAACTTAAACACGCAACCAATTCTACCAATACATGTAACCTTGCATAACTCATGTTTGTGTCCATAACTCACAACTTTCTCAACCCTAAAACCCATCCCAACAATTTGCATTAAACAATCACCACCCAGAAAAATTATCTATTATTAGCAAAATTTTCCCATAATTTCTATCTAAAAGATGCTTCCATCATTACCATGTATTTCCAAATAAGTTCTCACGCAACTTGTAGGCTTACTAATTAGCAATTAGCTATCTGCATATTTCATTGAATACTTTCAATCTAGCAACTATGATAACACATAAATCATAAGAAATCCTACCTAATTGTGTTCCTATTTGAGGAAGTACAAATAGACATAGATCTTGTGTGACTTCCCTGGAGAATTTCTCTGCTAGAGTGCTAGCATTCTTCAAAATGGGTTTCCAAATTCTTAGATATGTCTGTAACATGAACATTACTCTAAATAGGTGAGTAAACAAAGCATCATAAACAATAAACTATACGCAAAGTACATACGATATAGAAAACTAACCATGGCATTGAGATTGACCTCAATCCTGAATTTGAATCTGCCACAAACATCACTGCCAGTTATTTTTCACAACAAAAGTTTCAAATTGAAAGCTTTAAAGGTCCAATGGAAGAACAAATTTTTTCAATTTTTTTTATTTATTATAAAAAAGAAGAAAGTGGTACCAATTTAACAGGACATATCACTATTTATAATTTGGAAAGCAAAAAAATAACAAATTATAGTTCACTAACTCATTTATCCTAACATTTTCAAACACATGCTAACAAATAGATATTGATATAAAATATTCACCTAGTAACATAACTTAATAAGTCTCAAACACACAGCTTTAATAGCTTTAAATGAATTTGTCATAGTTGTATTTAAGCTATGGCTCAAGCAATAAGAGGCAGCAAATATTATTCCATAAAATACTATTCTCTTCTTGTCTAATAATGTTTAGGAGGCTTGTCGCCTTGAATTCAACTAAATTCTTTCAATTACATCGATCACAGCACAAACCATGTTGGCATGAAAAGAAACAAAAAATAATTCGAACAACAATAGAGGACTTTCACAGAACAGACATAATTTTTTTACCAAGCATAAATCAATAGCACTCAATTTTCATAGAGTATGAAATGTAAATATTTTATACTCTAAATGGCATAATGGATTCTGCATAGTGACCTTGCCTAATCATATCAAAATATGCCCAAAGGATCCAAAAGCCAAGACAGTATTTAAATTTAAAACTTTCACCCTTGACCATAACACTACTTGCCTTATAAATCAATTTGCTTTATTCAAATGAAAATCCCAAGTTAACATAAAGCACAATCTTATAGTCGTTTGATTTAGATTTAGAAAGAATTTATTCTATTGCAATGATCATTATAACTTATTCAACAGATTTTAACACCTTTAAATTTAAAGCAACAAAATTAAACAACAGTTAATTTGCATTTGTCAAATGACTACACTACAACATTCAAGCTTCAACTACAGAATTTAACGGTGATCAAGGATAAACCATCTAAATCTAAGAAACAAAGCCAAAACCATTAAAAAAAAACTAAAACTAAAACACATAGGTCTGCCACCATACCCTAACCCAAATTCCTTTATCAACACAAAATCCTCCAATCTAAGCATGCTCACCATCAAAGAGTCCCACACATTTGAGGGAGACTATCAAACCAACACCAAAAAACCCTTTCAATTATATCTCCACCTTTTTTGCTTCTTGGTGTTGTAGATGTCTTCTATCATGCTCTGCTTTTCTCATCATTCAACCTTAATTAAAACCAATAACCCAAATAACTAAATAAAATAAATAAATAAATAACCCAAATTAACAAAACCTGAATAATATTTAACACAAATTTTTGTTGTTAACATCTTTTGTCAATAGGTCTCCATGGCAATATAAAATCTCTCAATATTAATCTGTTAACAAACTACGGAAAATACATTGAAACAATTATCAATAGTAGTTGTTTCACTTTGTAAACGGTTGAGATACACTCTTGATCAAATTTAAGAGTGTTTTATGAACTTGTTTTTGAGTAACTCAAGTTAGCTTGATCTCATGGCTTCCATCATAAACTATAATAACCACTACTTGCTGGGGGAAAAAACCCATGGCTTAAAGCCCTTTTTTTTTTTTTTTTAAATATTGCTTAAAGATTTTCAAATTTCAAAAGTGGTGTTTCCCCAACTACCTAACACTATCATTACATCCCACGTGGAATTCCATTAAGTTAAAGATATATTTTTGCAAACCTACCAAGAAAATCAAAATGCTCCCTGTCAGCAAAACAATTAACAACAATAAGAATCCAAGTTTCAACCAACATAAACTTTAGGAAACTTGCATCAAATACCAATAGGTGTATTATTCTAACAAAAAGTCACATATCCAAGTCCAAAAATTTATTATAGCCGTCAGTAGCAACCCAAAGATAAGGAAAGAGACACCTATTAAATTGGGCTATAAAAAAAACCAAACAACACCCAATTTAAATAGCCATGTAGAGAAGAAACATTTGATGATTGCTACAAAAATCATGAGCTAAAGCTGAAAGTTCAATCCAAAAGTCCTCCATAAATAGGAATAGAGTATGGAAAAAACAAATAGATGAAGTCTGACTTATCTCTAATTCCAACAAAATGATAACAATGCCATACAAGCATATTTTGCAGCAACTTTAAATGAGAAAGAATTTCATTGTTACAACATGGTAAGAAAAAAAATTCAATTTTCATTGAGACATAAAATTTTACCAAACCTTTAATTTTCATTGATTCTAATTTCTCTGGGACATTTTGTCAAACACTTAGGGTTGGCCTATTTTCACAAAGGATACCAATTCTTATTGTTGGAAAATCTAGTTTTGCATCTCATACAAAACACACAACGGAAGCAACAAACATGGATCTACTTCATTCATGAGAGATAACATGTAACCTTGAATTCTAGGACAAAGAATAGAAAGCGTACCTTGATACAGTGAAATTCAAAGCCAAGACTTGAGAATACCTTTAATCTTCATCCCAATTCCACATGGTTCCCAAGATGAGTGGTCTCTCAATCAGTTCTTGTGTATGTTGATTTTCTTTTGGAAAAGTATATTTCCAAGATTTTGTAGAGAAAAGTAGTTTTCTCTTCCTTTTAATCATACGTACGATTTAACTGCCTTGGTGGTTACTTTATTTAATAACTCTTATTAAATAAATAACTAATTATCTAATTGAGTTATCCTTTTTTGGGCCAACCCAATTGGGTTTAAGTGTGTGGCTTGAGATGGGACCAAAGGGACTAATAAGGCTCTAGCTCCAATGGGTCTCAGACTTATCTGTCAACTCTTGACAAGCCCAAAGTTACCATTAATTACATAACAAGTACCACTATAGAAATATAATTGCACTCTAGGTCTTATTAATAAATTATTTCCCAAGACTTTAATGATATCATATGACCCCTCCATGAAATATCCATAGTGAACAAAGTTATAAGGAAGTGTCACTTTGTAAACAACTATTTTATCCTTGAGTACCTGGTTTAATCTTTTAGTTATTCACATTTATTGAAATTCAATTTCAATAAATATAAGTTTTCGTAACTCCTTACTAAAGTGGGCGCCCTGAATAACCAGTTCCCATTAAACTTATCTTAAGTAGATATTTCGTGTCTCTACAAAAGAGATTATGCATTCCATCTTGAGAATATGTATTTCCTTAACAGTACGTGTGGTTACCCAATATACTGAGGTTTTGACTGTGAATATTAGATCTCACTCCTAATATATCAAAGTAACCTACATTTCATGATCGGGTTCAATACCCTTTCAAGATTGAAAGTCTATGAAATTAGAAGTCGTGAGATTAATTATTCAGGTGATAGTTGTTGATTGAATAATTAATCTCACAGTGGTCGAGTTCAATATGTCTTAACTCTTAAGACACATCAACACATCAACTAGAAGTCTCCACTTCCATGATCAAGACAAATCATCTTAGTTGATGTTATAGTCTTCGCAGATAAAACGCTCAATTTTCATCACCGACTACGAACTACATTTTGAGTTTACAATGAACTTGTGATTTATATCTTTTGTGACTAAATCACATAAATCACATATAATGCATCTCAAGGACTATGATAATGTCCCATTAGTTCATTTATAAATAGTCTCATATAATTTAACAATTTAATTATTTATGACATGCAAATAAATTGGATTTTAGGGCATAAACCCCAACACTTATATCATTCTCTCAGCCATTATACTAGCAAAAACATGAGAAAGAGAGAATTACAGAGAGAGAAAGCAAGAAAGCTGGTGAATTTGTCAAACAACATTGGATTTTGAATAACATATGAAAGACTTTGTATGTTTTGAATAAAAGGAAGATCGTCTATATATAAAATAAAATAAAAAAGAGAATAATCAAATAAGATAGCCAAATTGGATTGCAAACATATATTATTAAATAGAACAATATAATTAAGAAATAAAAACTCACCTGGAGAGGATACAGATTTTGAATAAAAGGTATCGATTCATGGTGATGGGCTGGCCTTTCTTTACAAAGGATATTGGTTTGAACGATAGAAGAAGGCTTGGAATTAAGTTAGAGAAGGGAAAAAGATTGGAGGCAGGGGAACGTGTATGTAGAGAGAGGCATGGAGGAAATTTGTGTTTGAAGAAGGAGATGGGACTACGTGAAGAAGAAGAGAGGAAGTTTGATGAGTTTGTGTTACTGTGTTTGCGTTTAAGGGGAAGAGTGTTTTTTTTTTTTTTAATTGGGTTTTGGTTTTGAGGAAAAGGAAATTTTCAGGTTTTAGGTCTTTAGCTTTTTTTTAGCTGAAATTTTTTGGTGTTTTTTTTTTCTTTTTAATAATTTTGGTTTTTTTATAGTCTTAGAAAAGTTTTTTTTTGTTTATTTTATTATTATTTTTTTAATATTGTGCTGACGTATAAAATTGTGGAAGTTTCAGAGCTTTGGTTATATATATATATATATATATATTGTGCTTCTACTTCCATCTCTTCAGCTGTGCGTCCCCTTCCCCCATTTTGGTATCAGAGCCATTCTTTTCTGACCGGTGATAGTGTTGTTGTGTCTTCATCTCTTGACTATGCTTACCTGAAACTTTGATACTCTGTTGTTGTGTTCCCTTCTTACCGTCGTTGGCACCACCCTAGACGTAAAGTGAATTCCCATAACCAAACTGTAAGGCCTATTTAAGCCAAGAGAGGGCGTGTAGGGCATGAGAGGTATAGGGTTGCTTAGGGTATGTGTTACGAAATGCAATGGTTGTAAGAGAAACATGATAATTGAGTGTTAAACCTAGGATAGTATGGATAAGTTGCGGAGATCCAGCTCCTCTGTTAGCTCCAGAACTGTTTGTCCTCCTGATAATGTAAACGAAGAAGATCACACTGTTGAAGAACACTAGCTCCCTGATTTCCAGAAATGGAACATCCCTAAAGTTGATACTAAAACTATTTATAAGACTAGTTTTGTTGAAAGTACTTTTCATCCCATTTACAAAGTTAGAACTGTTGAACAAATATTTTCTATTTCAAAAACCCATGAAAAATGTTGCTTGTTTTCTAAAAGAAATATTAATGATTTCCTTGCTAAAAAAACTCAGTTATTTGCATATTGGCATGTTTCAATTTGCTGTTAAACCACTCACTTGAAAATGAACAAATGCTTCTGTTCTCATGTGTTTGAGAGATGTTAGATTTAAGTACTTTAAAGATAGCATTCTTGGTATGATTACTGCTTCTTTGTATGATGGTCCTGTTTATTTCAACTATTATCCTGATATTACTCTTGCTTTGGATGATCCTAATATTGTTAAAGCTTTAACTTTGAATATTGCTTCATTTGGTTATCACATGGAAGAAGGTAGTAAACCTTTTGTTTTGATTTATCATATTTATTACAGACTTTGAGGTATTTAGTTAAATCTTGGTGCTAAGATTAATAGAGAACCTTTTGGTAAAACAATGTTAATCACATGTTCAACTCTTGATGCTAAAGTTCAAGTTCCAAAAATGATTCAATGGCAAGATGTTAAGCTTCCCACTGAATGGTTGTTAGAACAAGAATCCCCTGTTGCTAAACCTGTTTTTGATGAGCTAGATCTCACAAATATTCAACAATTTTTGATGGACCTGTTAAAATAAGTTTTCAAAACAATCAACCCTTGAGGATCAACGGAGGAAGATATTCCTTTGCTAGATCTAAAAGTATTTCAAAAAGAGATCAAGATCTCAATGAATTTTTGCAAAAAAGTCTTGATAAACCCACTGATTTAAAGCTAAAAGGTGTTTCAAGTGATAAATCTCAAATCAGCTCTATTTTCTATTCCACTAAGCCTGAAACTTCTACTACATATGGCAGAACTGCTAATGAAGAAGAAGAGGACACTAGATCTGTTTGTCCATCTGATTCTGATTGCCCTCCTATTGAAAATCCTGTTTACCAAAACCAATTAAGAGTTTTAAATGTTTTGGATGAAAACTTTGAAATTGTTATGGTTTCCCTGTATAATGAATTCATGCTTGTTAAAAACAAAAATAAAAGAAAATACTACCAAAGTAATTTTGCTCAGTCTGAGAAAGATGCAGTTAAAAGAAAATGGTTAGAAAAGATGAACCAATTGAAAAAACATATTTTGTTTTTTGACTTTCTTGAAAACTATTATGTTTCAAAAGATGAAGTTTCAAAAAATCATTTGAATGTGATAAAAAAATCAAATTTTGTTAAAGAAGATAAAACCACCATTAGGTCTAGTCATCCACCTCTTGAGACAATTTTGATAACTACTAATAAGACTGATGTTAAAGCCCCCCCTTTCAAAATTGCTGATGATCAAACTCCTATTGTTAGTCTTATTGAACAAAACAATTTTACTAATGAATCTTTACATGTTGTTGGTCAACAGCTTGACCGTATTTAAGAAAAAATTGTTGAAAAAATTGTTTCTGTTGAAAAGCCTATTTTTGTTGAAAAACTTATTTTTGTCAAAACTGAGAAACCTTTGATTAATTTACCCAGTCAAGATAAAAAATTTAAGTTTAAAACTTCTCAAGCAAAAACTCTTGACATTGTTGAAAAAATGATTGCTGATTTAAAGGTCGAAACTGAGGGTACTTCTACAAGTACTGCTTGCACTATTTCAAGAAATAAAAAAGAAATTGTTTCTGAAGAAAATACAGATTCTGATATAGTTTCTTCTGTTTCTGCAAAAAAGGTTTTTGATGATGGTTTACCGGAAATTAAAAGATTTGTTGGAAATTCCAAACCTATATTTTTTTACAAAAAATTGGTATTCAAAACATACTCCTCCTGATATGCAGTTTGAAGAAAGACCTTTTCAAACTCAGTTTTCTGTTTTTGCTGATAAGATTTATGAATGGAATATTGATGGTTTGTTTGAACAAGAAATCATTAATAAAATGGGTCATATGTCTATGGTTGGAATTGCTTATGTTAACAACCATAATCTTGATCACCCTGAAATTGTTGACCTTCTTGTTACTGGTTTTTCTGGCACTCTTCATGGATGGTGGGATTCATATCTCATAGAAAATTCCAGAGAATCTATTAAACATGCTATTAAGAAGAATGATGAAGGTTTGCCTATTTTTGATGAAAGTATTGGTCGAGGTATTCCTGATGGTGTCAATACCTTGATTCATACTATTATCAAATATTTTGTTGGTACTCCATCTCATATTTCGTCTCGAATTTCTGATCTTCTAAATAATTTGAGATGTCCTACTATGTCTGATTACAGATGGTACCAAGATGTTTTTCGTTCCAGAGTAATGCATCGGAAAGGTTGTTACAAGCCTTATTGGAAAGAAAAGTTTATCGACGGTCTGCCTCCTATCTTTGCTCATAAGGTAAAACAAGAATTAATTGGTAAAAATGATTCCATTAATTATGATAATTTAATTTATGGTAATATTTTAAGCACTATTAAAAAACTTGGTATTAATATGTGCTGAAAGTTCAAAATGGGTATGAAACACCCTTGAATGTTTAGACCCCAAATTACAAAAATACCAATTCAAGCTTAATATCAAACGATTAACGTGCGGAACATGAATATAAGCTAAACACAGAATTGATAAACAATCTAAGCCAAATATAAACACATCCACAGCAGTAAATATAAAGCAAAGATAAAGGGAAAGGAGATGCAAACACACGGACAACACACGATGTGTTATCGAAGAGGAAACCGAAGTCCTCGGCGTAAAACCTCTCCGCCGCCCTCCATGCGGTGATAAAATCCACTAAAGAATATAGTTGGGATACATGAACAGCAGAAGACCCTCCAAGCCTAATCTACCCAAGTACCTAAGCCCTTCAAGCTTCTTGCTCCAACGAGGTTACGCCGAACCTATTTCTTCTTTAGCTTCCCGGATTCCGCTACTTGACCATAGCATCAACCAATGTATATTGGTTTCTTCCCAAACTGCTTCCCTAAGCACCAAATGGACCTTCTCACAGACGTGGGTGTGGTGAGATAAGGATTTGGTAAAAGACCTCTCAAGGGTATGACAATGGAGAGGAAGAGAGTAGAGGAATTTGAAGAGTCTCTAAGGTAAAGATTGGGGATGAGGCAATCTTGTTTTTCTCTAGGGTTTCTCTCACAAAGTTCTCTTTGGAAGCTCTCTCAATTTAGTGGGTATAAGGGTGTATATATAGTAGAGTGAGAAGGGAATGCAAAACGTCAGTTTTTGCCAAACAGGGTTAACTCGCAGCTTGACCTCGCAGCTTGTCCAAGTCGTGAGTTCCAGTCGCGACGTAACGGCCTGGCCAGCCTGGAACTTTTGTCCTGTAGCGTGACAGCTGGCGCGACCCTTCAGCTTCCCAGTGTGCCTCTCACGTGCCAGAGTTTGGCGGCTTGCCAGTCGCGATCCACCCGCGAGACCTAGTCGTGAACCTCTGTTTTTCTTGCACACTCTTGAGCTTTTCTTCACATCTTCTCACACACTACCCTTACAATTTTCCCACCTAAATACAGGGTTACTAAGTGCTAAATTATAAGCAAATTGGTCACGGAATAAAGCCAATTAGATGGTTGATTAAATTCAACCTTACAATCTCCCCCTTTGGCTATTCCGTGACAAAACCCTAAAACAAACTCTAGACTTAATGCGTGAGTTGGAAACAGTTAGAAAACTCACTCACACCTAACTTTAGAATCTGTAAAGCTCTTGAACATATGAATAAGTAACTCCTAAAACAAAATAACATAACAATATCATTGTATGCAGAAAACTTAATAAGCATATGGAGCAAAATAAGCATGATCAAGCAAAAATGAACATAAGCACAAAAGCAATAATTCATGGCAAGATCAACAACAGTAGTCACTTAAGCAAAAGTGATTACTATGTTCATTCACACAAGAAATGAACATCCGGACATGCAAAACTGATAAACTCAATTGAAGAGAATCATTTGCAAGTCCAACACTCAACCAATGCATACAAACATATATGCATCTAGGAACAATTCTACAAGGGCACAAGAGTGTTGTACTTAAGATAATGCAAGGCATTCACAAGTACCAAAACACAAAGCATAAAGGCTGCATAAGCAAAGATTTGCAAATACATGGCACAAACCATAAAAGCCTACAAACATGCAAAAATGCTAGAAACAACCCTCAAAGCTTACAAAAGCAACAATGGGTACAGAACATAAACATAAACCTTAAAAACCTACAAAGGTACTAGGTACAAACAGATGATAAAAAATACTTCCCTTATCATATCACTCTCCCTATCATGAATCATAGGAGCTGTGATGAACTTGAAACATAAATACCTGTAACCTGAAACACTTGCACAAAACACATTAGACCCTCAAGGTAAAGCAAGTAACAAAGAGACAAGTATAATGTAACAATTAAAAAAGCGATCAAGAACATGATGTGAAACATGTGAACAACTTGATCAAACACCAAACACTAAGACAAGATTTTCTTATTAACACAATGTCTTCTTCCCCTTGGTATATGCATCTCCCCTATGGAATATCTCTCCCCCTACGAATGTGCACGAGAAATGGAATTTCCCCCCCTAAGAATGTACACAAGAGTCATATAGAAATGACAAAACTTTCCGGTATACTACTCTAGAGTATACTCTCCCCCTTTTTGACACGAATAGACAAAGGGGTTAAGGAGAAAAGAGGGCAAGAGATGAAGGTATGAAGAATGGTAATTATGCATGAGGGGTGCAAAGATGCATGAGGGGTGCGAGATGAATGAGAAAATGAAGCTCAATCATAAGACATGACATGCTAGGATGAAGAAATAATGTATGAACCAATGCATGACAAGGGTAGTAAAGGTGTGTGCAAGAGGTGGCAAAGTGCAATGCATGACCAATGCATGGAAAATGCACATGTGGGGTAAGGTGTGTTAAATACACAACCAATGAACCAAACATGTTCCTAATGAGGAAACATGAGAAACCCCAAAGTTTGAAACTCATCGGAGTCCAAACAAGCGAGAAAATGCCTAAGAGGCATTTTATCAAACACCTAGCGTACACACTATGAACAACAATGTAAAACAATGCATGAACATTATGAAATCCACCTTAAATACATGCTCTTTTTGCCACAAGAGGCCAACATCCAAAGCAAATCATTAAAAGAAACCAATCCCATACAAAAATTTGACCAAAAAGTAAGTTTTTCCAACTCCTATGATGAAAAACTCAACTAAGAGCACAAAACTCTCTAAAACATAGTCTAAGGATCAAAAACAATGAAAAGAGTTCATAATTACCTTAGAGATGTTAATGGAATGAAAAACCATTCAAATTGATTGAGTTTTGATGTAAAAATAGTGAAAGATGGGTTTAACATAGTATGAGAGAGGTTTAAAACAAGTTTCCCAAGAAAAGCCCTTAAAAATGCTGTTTTTGGGCGTTTGGCGACTGGGCGAGTCACGAACGAGTCGCTAGAGAGCCGCAAAACCATTCTGTGTGAACTCGTGACTGGGCTCGCGACTGGGCAAGTCGCCAAAACAAGTCGCCAAAAATTTTGACACTGGTTTTTCAACCCAGAACATGTTTAAACACTGAAAAACAATGTATGCACTAAACATGAACACAAAGAGTGATAAAAATCACTTCCAAAAGCATATAAAATGATCAAAAACCTTTTTGGATTGATCCAAATAAAGTTGAGCACACACACTCACATTTAAACAAGTACAATCGAATAAATGAATAAGGCATTCATTGAACATTAGGCATGTGTGTTGTGTGTGCGTATCAAGTGTGGAATAGTCCATAGTCTAGAGTGAAGGTTCAATGATCAATTCAATCAAGTCATACACAACTAGTACTAAGTCAAGTAGTCTATCTCAATTATAGAAATGAACATATATGACCTCCCACAAGAAAATGATTACATATCTTTGAAGCTTTTCATTTGGCTTCTTTACAATCCATATCATTTGATCTTTTTGAATCAATACATCTCATTATAGAGATCGATGCCTGAAATTTTTGATATTTCAATTTGATGAACAAGCCTTTGGCTTTTTAAGGCATCATACATTTTATTTTGGTCGCTTTCCCTTTTTCCTAGTCAAATACTAGTATGTGCGACAGGTTTTTGCAGCTCAATATCTCTTTTCATTTGGAGATTTACATTTGATGAGTTCTTTAAGCAAAAACAACAAAATAAAGAGTGGGAAGATATATAGGAACAAGTCTATGCATGTCTCAAAACCAACAAGACTATTGACTAATCATTCATGACAAGCTTGAAGATCGATTTACAACAATCACACAAAGATGTCAAGATTTTTCCCACAAAGATATAAGTGCATTAAGAACAAGCTAAGCTCGTAAATGCATAAAGCCATTTGTACGAAGGTACAAGGCAAAACTCACATGTGATATGTGCTCAAACATATACGATCAAACTTTTTGAATTTTTCACTTTTTATGTGGTTTTGGAATTTTATTCACACAAAACAAAGACAAAAAAGTAAGATCAAAAACAAAACAAACCAATGCAGAAAAAATGCATGATGCACAAATGCATGACAATGAAACATCTAATGCAAGAAGGGTCCTACAAAGATCGAAAGAATTAGATCAAGGACCAAAGGAGCACAAGCTCAACTATAGGAACCCTTCCTCATCCAAACGGAATGATTGTTTGGAATGAGTGTCTCATGAGAAGTAAGACGATGGTTGGAAGAATGAGAACCTGAGATGCACATAGTCAAGGAGTTAAGAGCATTAAACACTTTCTTTAACAACATGCTATTTTCACTCAAATCAGGTTTACTCTTTTTAGCACAACTTCCAAAAGGCTCAAGTTTTTCTTTTCTTTTGAGAGCATGAAACTTAGAGCAATGTGGTCTTAGATGACCAAAAGCACCACAATGGTGACACACAATATGTTTAGGTCCACTAGGCTTTTTGGTAAGGGATCTAGCAACAAGGTTTTGTTCACTCTTCAACTTATAACATTGAGGTCTTATGTGACCAATCACATCGCAATGGTGGCAAGTTGGAACAAACTTAGATCCCTTCAAAACCTTAGGTTGAGACCTAAACGGAGGCTTTGACTTAACAGCCTTTCTCTCCACCTTTTGATTTCTTTTATGCGGAGGAATGTACACCGATTTGTCCTTTGGGGTAGAACACATAATAGGCACAAAATCGAGTACCACAACATGATTGCAACAAATAATTTCATCCCTTTTAACAATAGGTTCAGCAATCAAACACTTGGCATGCATCTTAAGAGATTCATTTTCACATTTTAGCTCATCAACAAGTTTGTTAGACAAAACAAGTTTAGCATCCAAGTCCATATTCAAACATTCAAACTCTTTCAGCTTTTCAACAGAATTTTCAGCAAGTTTCTTATATTTTTCAACCAATTTGTTGGATTCATTGAGCTTAGCAATCAAATCATCATTTTCACAAAATAACTTGTTCAAATCCTTATTAAACTTCTTAGCCTTTTTCTTCAAGAGTTTGATGTTAGGAATATCAACAACATCCAAAGATTCATGTAACATAGCATCACAATTATGAGGATTATCACTTATAAAGGCATTATCACAAACACCTGGCATGTTACATTCATCACCAACCAGATCATACAAAGAGGCATACATAGCATAATCCATGGCAAATAAACACAAGGGGTCAAGGATCACACTTAGGTATTTAAACCACAACAAATGTACCCGCTCTGATACCAATTGAAAGTTCAAAATGGGTATGTAATACCCTTGAACGTTTAGACCCCAAATTACAAAAATACCAATTCAAGCTTAATATCAAACGATTAACGTGCGGAACATGAATATAAGCTAAACACAGAATTGATAAACAATCTAAACCAAATATAAACACATCCATAGCAGTAAATATAAAGCAAAGGTAAAGGGAAAGAAGATGCAAACACACGGACAACACACGATGTGTTATCGAAGAGGAAACCGAAGTTCTCGGCGTAAAACCTCTCCGCCGCCCTCCAAGCGGTGATAAAATCCACTAAAGAATATAGTTGGGATACATGAACAGCAGAAGACCCTCCAAGCCTAATCTATCCAACTACCTAAGCCCTCCAAGCTTCTTGCTCCAACGAGGTTACGCCGAACCTATTTATTCTTTAGCTTCCCGGATTCCGCTACTTGACCATAGCATCAACCAATGTATATTTTTTCCTTCCCAAACTGCTTCCCTAAGCACCAAATGGACATTCTCACAGACGTGGGTGTGGTGAGATAAGGATTTGGTAAAAGACCTCTCAAGGGTATGACAATGGAGAGGAAGAGAGTAGAGGAATTTGAAGAGTCTCTAAGGTAAAGATTGGGGATGAGGCAATCTTGTTTTTCTCTAGGGTTTCTCTCACAAAGTTCTCTCTGGAAGCTCTCTCAATTTAGTGGGTATAAGGGTGTATATATAGTAGGGTGAGAAGGGAATGCAAAACGTCAGTTTTTGCCAAACAGGGTTAACTCGCGGCTTGACCTCGCGGCTTGTCCAAGTCGCGAGTTCCAATCGCGACATAATGGCCTGGCCAGCCTAGAACTTTTGTCCTGTAGCGTGACAGCTGGCGCGACCCTTCAGCTTCCCAGTGTGCCTCTCACGTGCTAGAGTTTGACGGCTTGCTAGTCGCGATCCACCCGCGAGACCTAGTCGCGAACCTCTGTTTTTCTTGCACACTCTTGAGCTTTTCTTCACATCTTCTCACACACGCCCTTACAATTTTCCCACCTAAATACAGGGTTACTAAGTGCTAAATTACAAGCAAATTGGTCACGGAATAAAGCCAATTAGATGGTTGATTAAATTCAACCTTACATGTGCAATGATGAAAAACTGTTAAAACACCAATGTGAACAATATGGTTTGCCCTTTATTGCTCCTTCCAGGCCAAAGGGTAAAAAACATAATAAAAGTCACAAAAATTATAGCCATAAAAATCATAAAAAATACAGAACTAATTTTTATGATTTTTTTGCTAAAAAGAAAAATGTTTCTAAAAAATATGATAAACAAAGATCAGGTAAAGGTAAATGTTTCTAAAAAATATGATAAACAAAGATCAGGTAAAGGTAAATGTTTCAATTGTGGAAAACCTGGACATTTCAATAAAGATTGTAAACAAAAACCTGGTAAATTAAAAATAAGTTTAACATGTTAAATATTGATGATAAAGATCAAGAAGAATTATTCAGAATTCTTGAATCAAACAATTCGTCTGATTCCTTGGAAGATGAGTTTTGTTCTTCAACTGATTCTTGCTATCAATCTGCCAATGATTCTTCTGATTCACCTAATGTTAAAATTGGTTGTAGAGATTCCTGTTGCAATGTTATTAAATCTGTTAATACTCTCACTAAAGGTGAAGAAAATGAAAGTTTATTGGTTAAATTGATAAATCAAATTGAAAACCCCGAATTACAAAAAGAATATTTGGACAAGTTTAAGAAAAAATTGATAAAAGATGAAACTAGTAAAAAACTTAAATCAACAATAAGTTTTGGAAAAACTTTAGAAAGATTTAATAAAAAGAAATCCAAAGATTTAACTGTTAATGATCTTCTACAATGAAATTAATATTGTTAAACAAGAGATAACCAAATTAAAACATGAATTTAAGAGCATTAAAAGTGATAACAATAATCTTAAACAAGAATTGGTATTGTTAAAAATTGATCAAAATATTGATCAAAATAAGTCTGATAATGAACAAGATGAGCACAAGGATGGAGATGAATCCAGTCAACAGACTCTTCTTTCTGATAAAGGTATTGCTGATTCTCAACTTAGTCTTGTTAATAAAATACTTCCTCCAAAATGGTTTACAAAAGTCAAAATTGTTGTTTCTCATGATTATCATTTCACTGTTATTGCTAAGATTGATTCTGATGCGGATATGAACTGTATCCAAGAAGGAAGAAGGACTGATTCCTTCAAAATATTTTGAAAAATCAACTGAAAGATTAGTTTTTGCTAATGGTTCTCAAATGAAGATTAAATATGAATTGAATAATGCTCATGTATGCCATAATAATGTTTGTTTCAAGATTCCTTCTATTCTTGTTAAAAATATGACTGATAAAGTGATTCTTGGTTTGCCATTTATAAATGTCTTGTATCCTTTTCTTGTTGAACATGATGGAATTACTACTAATCCTTTTGGACAGAAAGTAAAATTCAAATTTGCTTCAAAGTTTGAGATTGATACTGATGATGCTTTGAATCTGATTCATACTAAAATCAAACATCTTAACTTCCTTCACCAAGAAGTTAGATACAAGAAAATTGCTAAACAACTTTTTGATAAATTATTACAAAAAAAAATTGATTATTTTTAGAAAATTCTAATTGATGATGTTTGCTCTAATGTTCCTTTTTGGTATAGAAGAAAACATATTGTTGATTTGTCTTATGTTAAAAATTTTCCTACTTATGATCAATATTTTCCTACTAATTTGTTTATTCAAGAACCAAGGATGGGTTTTTGCCAATGTTTCACAAATGCTTTTGAAGGTAATACTCATAGTGCCAAATTAACTATTATCAAATACCCTAATATTCTCAATATTTCTTTACAGGAATGGGACCATGTTGCGTGGATAAGTACCACTAATAAGTGGAATAATAATAAAAATAACTATTATACTTATACCACTAATAAGTGGAATATTATGGCTTCCCCGGCAGAGAGGAAGAACAAAGGAAAAACTCCTGCATAGGACTATTCTCTTATAATGCATAAAGGCGCATCTTCTGGGGTAAAACCCAGTGGATCAACATCCCTTCAGGAATTTGTCCCAGCAGAGGTGACATATTCCAGTGGTGATATGGTAATTGCTTTGCATGAAGTTTTGTCTAGAAGATTACAATTCCATAATGGAACCTATTCAGCACTACCAGATTCCATCAAATTTATTCTTAACAACCTTCAAGCTACTTTTACTAGAAACTACCGTAACCTGTTTCAGAAAACCCTCAAAGCACTAGAGATCCACCTTGTTAATCTTACTGCTCAAAATGAGGCTTATATGAGCCATTATGCCAACCTTGTTTTAGAAAATAATCATGTTTCAGAAAATAACCCTGTTTCATAAAGTAACATTGTTTTAGAAAATGAGGCTCTTAAAAGCCATCTTGAAGCTTACATTAGTCAACTCTTTGGCAAAGAGGAAATCCATTTAACGGATAAAATGACTATAATTGATTATGCTAGATTAAGTCTTAAGACCCAATCTTGGTTAAGAAGTGCTATTGCCAACTTGCCTACAAATATACAATCCCGTATTCTAAAAAGCAAGCTTATGTTCAGGTCTTTTGACTTATGGTTCAAATATTTCATGAAACTTGATACAGCCACTATTCCTGATCCTAATGAATTAGATGAAGGTGATAACGTATTTATCCAGCTAGAATGGAAAGAACACTTTGGGAGTACTCTCAGAGTGTATGAAAAGAAACACCTATTTCTTGGTCTCCTAATTAATTATGATGATGGTTCATATGTTGCTAATGCTGATGATTCAGATGATGATGATGATAGAGATCCTAACTGGTTTTCCTAAATGTTTGAATATGGCTTTATCAGATTCATAAAATTAACAAGCTATTACCAAGCTTGCCAACTTCCACAAATTATTCAAAATGCTATTAGAGGATTTAAAAGTTCTACTGTTTCCATCAGATGCTGGAGCACTCTGCCAAAATGGGAAAGAGATAACTGGATGAATGTCCAGCCCTCAAAACATCACATTCTCATCAATGGACATACTCACCAAGGATCATGGCTTGAAGGAAATTCTCAATTGTCCTTTAATGATCCTTATGCTCTTGCAAAATGTTGGAGAAATTATTTTAATAACCAAATTATTGATGTTGCTCAAAATCTATGAAAAGATTATCATTTTATAGGAAGCACAGATAGAATCTCTATTTTTGGTCCCAGACCCTATTCTAATGCCATTGCTCATCTGCGGGTAACTAATCATTGTAATCTAAGAAGTCTTCTCATCCCGAGGAGAACTCCAGTGTTTGAGCCACTTTTATATTGTGGATTCTGTAATTAATATGCTATCTACCATGAGCATGGATGTGATAATGATCTTCCATGGGATCCTTATGATGGCTATCCATCTAATACTCCTTCCACTGATTAATGAGTAGCCTTCTTTGGTTACTGATACTGCTATAGTACTACTATTTTGAGATTCTTGTCAGTTCCCACTGATAAAGTTATTTTCCCATGCTACTCCTATAGTCAAAAAATTTTTGGTCAAGATGCTCCTGATCTAGCAGATTGACTGATAATTGATTTCTCTATTTGTCTGACCTGCACAACAGCAAATTATGCTATAATTTTTACTCCTTGATAAAGCTCCTACACCACTGCTCCACCACATGCGTAAATGATGATATTCAAAGAGTTTCTTTTGGCTTTTAGTTTTTTCAAAGTCAGATAGATTCTTTTGGTCTTTTGGCCATTCTAAAGATTACTGTTGCTCCATGCGTAAATGAAGTCATTCCAAAGTCTTCTACATGATAGTGTTTTGAATATTCTTTTGGCTTTTTGTCTTTTCAAGCTTTCTTTGGTTTGGAGAATCAGACAAGGCCCCAATTATTGAAGATTTTAAGTCAAAAAAGTGAAAAAAGCACTGTTCACAAATTACTGTTCACGGATTACTGTTCATGGATTACTGTTCACAGATTACTGTTTACTTTTATTATTCACTCCAAATTTTTGCCTATTTAAGGAGGGTTGTCCCTTAAGTTTAAGACATAATTCTCTTCCCTAGAACTTTTTTCTTTTAGAAGCCTTCTTTAGAGAGAGTTTCTTGTTCCTACAACCACTACTATTCTTACAATCCTTGTAACTAGAACTAGTTCAAGTTTTGTAACTGTTAACCTATAACCTGTTTTATTGAGATCTTGTAACTACTACTGTAAGTGTTTGTTCTACTTTCAATAATAAGTATTTTCAGCTTTCTGTTTAATATACTACTTGTTGCTATCGTCATCTTGGACAGTTCTAAATTGCTTTGATATATACTACTTGATTGGTTCTACCGCCTTACTATTGTTTTAAATTACTTTGATTATATTTTGCAATACCGTCTTATTGGCTAGTTTTACTTTGCTTACTGTACTTTCAACATATATTATACTATGCTTCTACTTCCATCTCTTCATCAGAGCCATTCTTTTCTGGCCAATGAAAGTGTTGTTGTGTCTTCATCTCTTGATTGTGCTTACCTGAAAATTTGATACACTGTTGTTGTGTTCCCTTCTTACGTCGTTGGCGCTCTAGACTTAAAGTGAATTCTAGGAACCAAACTGTTAGGCCCGTTGTTTCATCATCTATATATATATATATATATATATATATATATGGATAAAAGAAATGAGGAATTGTTGGGAGTGTGGGCTTGAACAATTCGAGGGGCTCAGTCCACCTTGGCCCGCATTGTGGTGTCCTCCTTCGTCGACAAGTTGGTCTTTATTGCGTCGATTTGAATTTGCAAAGGTTGCTTCTCCTAGTCCTAGCGCTTCAGCTTCAAAGGAAAGTGGGTTTTTGCCTTTGCTTTTCAACCATGGAAGGAAACAAGAAGCAGAAACAAAAGAAGACTAATAATGGTAAAGTAGTTGTTGAAAGGCCAAGACGTTCAGTCAGGCTACAAGCAAAGACACCAACACAGAAACAAAAAGCAAAAGAAGAAGATATAGAAGATATTGTTAAGTGGGGTTTCAGCGGAGACGAAACACAGAAGATTAGAGAATCTTTGTTGGAGTGGTATGACCAGAACAAGAGGGACCTCCCATGGCGGTATACAAATACAGCAGAATCAGAAGAAGAAGAGACAAAAAGGGCTTATGGGGTTTGGGTTTCGGAAGTAATGCTTCAGCAAACAAGAGTTCAGACTGTCATTCAATACTACAACCGTTGGATGGAGAAATGGCCCACCCTTCAACACCTATCTCTGGCTTCTCTTGAGGTAATTATTAATAATTAGTAATTTGGGTTTTGTTTGTTTGGTCTAATTCAATTGTTATAATGTGGGGGTATTTGAACCCTGTTGGAAACAAACATGAGGTGTTAGTTTAGCTATGAGACTTGTGGCTGTTTTGTTTTGTTGATTCTTAGGGAAAACGTGATGTGAACTCTTTTAAGTTTTAAGAGTTAAATGTTGGTTGATTTGTTTTGGTTTGCAGGAGGTCAATGAAATGTGGGCTGGTTTGGGATACTACCGCCGAGCACGTTTTTTGCTTGAGGTGCACTCTTCTTATCTATCATTTTTCTATTAATATTGTTTTTATATATGCATATAATATTATTAACTACACTATCAATACTATTCTAATGGGATTTGCTGAATTTCTGTTCAATAGCTATAACTATGATTGCCTTCTTAACTAAAACAAAGACGCTTAATACACCTGCATGCTATAAAATACATATGATATAAGCTGAATTCTACCAGCAAATGGCAGTCTCTTGGCTCCCCGAAAGTTGATCCTACCAGATACTTTCGCCACTAGAGGTCTACAATCAATATAATTCAATTTGCAATGAGAGAGAGAAACACCATCAAGTCATCAGCGAAACATAATTAGGCACTTCATTGGAAGCTTCCCTTCCTTAAATTGTAGAGTACTTAAAATTTAAGCTTTCAACATAGGAGTGACATTGGCACAGAAAATCTCACTCTTTTTAGGATTTGTAGCTAGACTAGATAGCATTTAGAACTTTGTGAGAAGATCATTTACAAGCTGAAAAGAAGACTTATCATTGCACTAAACACCATCAAGTCATCAGCAAAACATAATTGTGTTAGCTTTATACTTAAACACTTTGGGTGAAATTTGAATTACCTTGGACAGCCAGCTACATTGATTGAGAGAGAACTTCAGCGCAATAACAAACAAATGCGGCGATAGGTGACCCCCTTTGATATCGGAAAAGTATGGGGCAAATCAAACTTATCCGATATGATGAATGAGGGAAGGTTGGATGTATATATTTTTATATTTTCTGGGTTATATGGAATAAGAAAACACTCAAGAATTAAAAGGATAGATAAACTCACTACCAAAGCGAACCCAAAGGGATAGAGATATCACCACCTAAAGGAATTTAGCTAAGGATACATAACTGAATTGGCTCACAACTCAATGAGATACAAATTATCACCACCCAAAGAGATACAGAAACCAAACTCACCACCCAAAGGAATCCACCCAAGGAATAGGAGTTAATTTAGAAGAAATCAATATTCTAAAGCACAAAGCTATATAAACTCTTCTTCTTCTTCTTTTTCTTTTTTTTTTTTTTTAGAACCAAAAGCTATATAAACTCAAAGACACACTTTGATATATTTATTCCAGCCAAATGGCTTACATAATATCTTAGAACAGCCCTCTAAGCATAGGAGAATGAAATAGCAATTAATAACATTACATTTTCAAGATCTTGACTCATGGAAACTAGATACATAATAAAAGACTTGTCTACTCAAGAGAACTAAAATATTAAAGCTGAATATTCCCTAGAAACCCCAATTAAATGCTATTTGACTTCTTGGACAAAATAACCTATTAGTCTTCAAATATCTTCTGAAATGGGGGCAAAATTCATTCAAAATAATGGCCTTATTTGCTGAGCTTGGAAATCAACTTGGTTGGGCTTATGAATCTAATTGGATTGTGATGTAGGCTTATTTGGACACTCCTCATGCCACCGTGCTTGTGGTTGCCATTTTACTCCAGTGATAAAATCCCTAAACCCTTCTCCCATCAATCAGCACCCCAATAGTCCAAGAATGCTGTTCACAGCACCAGAACAGCCTCTGAATTTTTCTCTTTCTCACCATAATTTGAGGCCAAATCCTTTTCTAATCCTCTTGAAATCCAAAGTCCCTACTTTTACCTAGATTTTTTTCCACCACAAAACCCTAACCCCAACCATCTTAAAACCCCTAAAATGGACTACTTCCACAGAAATCTTGCAATTTTAAAACTTCAAAATGATATTTTCCCTAAAGTTTGCAATCAAATAACAAACAACCTGATGCAGGCAGTGGGTCAACCTCTGTTTTATTTATTTTTAAGTGGCGGGGGCTGTTTTGTAATTTTCTAATTTCTGTACATGGGCTATTCCAATGGTCCATTAGTTCATATTTGGGTTTTATTTAAGTTTAGTTATTTAGTTTGGGTTTAGTAATAAAGCCCAAGGAGTACAACTCCAAGTCTTATTAGGAGTTTAAAATAAAGTCCTATATCCACTAGGAATAGGTATTAGCCTTCTGTTTGAAGGGTTTAATACTTTCTAGTTTCTATTGAAGAGAATAATAAAATTTCAGATTTCTAGAGAAGCTATGAAGCTTGTTACAGTTTGTGTGATGCACATCCTTCTTTGAGGTGTCCCCAGGTGTGATAATTAGGAAGTCTAGATGCCTAAAACTAAAAGTACCCTTCCATCCATCAAATAGCCCCACATAACTCTGAAACAGCCCGTTACTGTTCACATCACTGGAATAGCAACATAAATTTTGGATTTCTCCTTTGTTTCATCCTCAAATCCTACTATTCCTTCCCTCCATTGGAAACTCTATAATCCTTATTATTTTCCAACCTGTTTCCTACCAAAAAAAAAAAAAAAAACCAAGCACTAATTCCTCAAAATTCAGCTGTCCTATCACTGCCAAGATCTGACCTAGAAATTTTAAACCTAATTTTTCTTTGTTCTCCCTTGTCCAAAGTCACAACCCTAGAAGTATCATGTTGCTGTTTTCGCCTAAGTCCTGTTACTTTAGATCTTCAAAACCTCAACTTTTTCCCCTGAATTTAGTTCCTGAGCTCTTTTTCCTATGCCACTTACAAAACTTGCAACTCAAATAAGGCAGGTGCCAAAATCAGTAGATAACTAATCTGATTCATCTCTCAACTGATATGAATTGAATGACATAGTGTGCCTTTGACTATCTTCTGTTATCCAGTACATTGTGGCTCTTAGACATCACAAAGTGACTGGAATACCTTCCCAGTGGGCTGACACAATACTCATGTTCTCCTTAAGAATTTAGGTTTTGTAGTGAAGGCCTTTAGACACTTGAAAATGTCAATGAAAGGTTCTGTATTTCATCTCACTGATAAGAAATTTGAAGTCTCCTATATCTCGAAAGGATAAAAAAAAAAGAATAGGAAGAAGAGAGTCACATCCTTATCTTGATAGTAAACTGTCCTAATGCTCTCCCTCCATTTTGTTTTTGTTGTTAGGGAGCTAGGATGATTGTTGCAAAAGGAAGTGGATTTCCTAAAACAGTTTCTGCACTGAAAAAGATTCAAGGAATTGGAGACTATACTGCTGGAGCTATTGCTTCAATAGCATTTAAGGAGGTGAGTAGCTTCTGGAATATTTTGTTTAATCAGCATGAAGCATTTTTCAAGGAATACTATGTCAGGTGGTACCTGTGGTGGATGGGAATGTGATAAGGGTGATTGCTAGACTAAGGGCTATTTCTGCGAATCCAAAAGACTCAGTTACTGTCAAGAAATTATGGTGGGCTGTCATGACTCCAACAACTTTTCTGTTAGTTTTTATATTTTATTATGGAACTAGATTTATTGTAATTGTTTTAGATACTATTTTACTTACGTTTTTCATTTGTCCAATCTATAATATTTTGTCATTGGACTTACTGTTTTCTATTGTTTAAGAAACAAACATATTATTAGTTTGTCTCTACAACAATTTGATTAAACTTTCAACAAGTTATGTTTTAGCTTGTAAACTGAAGGCTTTGAAAGGTGATTTGAAGCATTGGAATAAGCATGTGTTTGGGGATGTGGCTTTTAGGAAGAAATGTCTTTTGACTGAGTTGTTGGAGCTTGATATGAGAGAAAATCTGCAAGTTTTTTCTTTAGAAGACAGATCTAGAAGAATTGTGATCAAAGCTGATATAGAGCATTTAGCTTCTTTGGAGGAAATTTCTTGGAGTCAAAAATCCAAGGCCTTGTTCATAAAGGAGAGGGATAATAATGTTTTTCCATAGGTTGGCTAACTCACACAGGCGAACCAATCAAATTAGGGGAGTGCAGGTTGAAGGTGTGCTTTATGAGGATGATAGGGAGGTTCAAGCTCAGGTGGTGGAATTTTATAAAAATCTATATCAAGAGCCTAAATCTTAGAGACCTACTATTGATGGCTTGGAATTTGCTTGCTTGGATGAATCTGAGTGACTATCTTTAGAGAGGGAGTTTGATAAGGAGGAGATTCTTGCAGTTTTAAAGGAGGTTGAAGGTGATAAAGCACCTGGGCCAGATGGTTTTACTACGGGTTTTTTTTCCAAAAGTGTTGGAATGTGGTAGATGAAGATTTTATGGCTTTTTTTTGTGGATTTTCATAGAACTTGCATCTTTGAAAAATCCCTTAATGCCACTTTCTTATGTCTGATTCCTAAGAAGACCAATGCTATTAACATTAAGGACTTTCATCCTATTAGCCTTGTGGGTAGTTTGTATAAGCTACTATCAGAAGTGTTGGCACATATGCTTCGTTGTGTTTTGGATAAACTTATATCTAATTCTCAAAACTCTTTTGTTGGGGGGAGACAGATTCTTGATTACATTCTCATTGCTAATGAATGTTTTGATAGTAGAATGAAGAGTGGTATTCCAGGTGTGATTGTCAAGTTAGATATTGAGAAGGCTTATGATCATGTGAATTTGGATGCTTTGTTTTATCTCATGGAGATGATGGGTTTTGGAGAGAAGTGGGGGAGGTGGATGAAGTTTTGTGTTTCTACCGTCCGATTTTCAGTTCTTGTTAATGGCTATCTAGTGGGTTTTTTTGGTAGTTCTTAGGGCCTTCGCCAAGGGGACTCTTTTTCCTATTGGTGATGGAAGTTTTGAATATGCTGTTGAAAAGAACAGAATAGGGATGCTTTATTAGGGGTTTTCAAGCGAATTCCCGTTCACAAGGAGGTTTGCATATTTCTCATCTTCTTTTCGCTGATGACACTATCCTTTTTTGTGATGCAACTAGGGAACAACTTTTATATATTTGGATGGTGATGATTTTCTTTGAGGCTATCACAGGCTTGAAAGTTAATATTGGTAAGAGTGAGATTGTTCCAGTGGGGGTGGTAGGGAGTTTGGATACTTTGGCTAGTGTCTTAGGTTGCAATGCTAGTAGGCTGCCCATGATTTACTTGGGTATGCCTCGTGGAGCTCATTTTAAGGATCCATCAATTTGGAATCCTATTATAGAAAAAATGGAGAAGAAGTTTTCTGGTTGGAAACGTTTATATTTGTCGAAAGGGGGTAGGTTAACTTTATTGAAAAGTACCATTTCAAGCCTTCCCACCTTTTTCTTATCCTTGTTTACTATCCCTTTAGTTGTGGCAGATAGATTAGAAAGGATCCAGAGAAATTTCCTGTGGGGGAGTTTTGAGGAAGCTTTTAAATATCCACTTTTTGCTTGGAATAAGGTGTGTTGGCCAACTGAAACAGGAGGTTTGGGGATGAGGAGGTTTGGGTTGTTTAATCAAGCCCTGCTTGGAAAATGGTTATGGCATTTTGGAAGTGAAACCAATCATTTATGGCATCAGGTTATAGCTACCAAGTATGGAGAGTCTAGTGGAGGTTGGTGCACTAGAGTTAGTAGAGGTGCTCAGGGATGTGGAATGTGGAAGAATATTAGGAAAGGAACTGAGAGTTTCTTTGGTCATGTGTTTTATGTGGTAGAAAAGGGTTTTCATATTCGATTCTGGTATGATCTTTGGTGTGGGCACATTCCCTTAAAGGATCTTTACCCTGATCTTTTCTCTCGTGCTATAGGTAAAGAAGCTTGGATTTCTGAGTTGATTAGTATTTCACCAGATAGTGGTAATAAGAGTTTGAATATTCAATTCCATAGGGCTCCTGATAATTGGGAGGAGGAGAGAGTGTTTGTTTTTTACGAGCTTATTTATTCCAAAATGCCTAGGGGTGAGGGGACTGATAGTTTGTTTTGGAAGTTAACCCCAAATGGTGTTTTTGATGTGTTCTCTTTCTATAATTCATTATCTGCTCCTCCTACCTTTCCTTTCCCGTGGAAATGTATTTGGAGTAATAAGGTACCTAAAAGATTGGTTTGCAATGGGTGATGCCAAGGACGATTGTTTTTCTTCTTTTTGCATGGGAGAATTATTTGGGGTTACACTATTCTTCGGTCTAGAATATGGTTCCAGCTTGTTTGATGTGGCTAATTTGGAGGAACGAAATACCCGCACTTTTGAGGACATTGAGAAATCTGCGGATTTTTTGAATTTTTTGTTACTTGGGACATTGTTTGGGTGGTTTTGTACTTGGGGTTTTACATCATGTATTTCCATTTTTGATTTCTTGCATTCTATCTCTGTTTGATTTGTTTGTATTTGTTTCTAGTACATTCTGTTCATCATCATGAACATGATGTACTTTTTTTTAATGAAGATATCTATTACCTATAAAAAAAGAAAAAAGAAAAAAGAAAAAAAAAGATTGATACCATAAGCATTATGCACTTGCATCATTTTTTCAACTATTAGAAATTTGGCAGGATTCTTTACAATATAGGCTTTCATTTAAGTAGGACTAAAATGGAGCACATGGAATGCAAGTTTAGTAAAAGTAGAAATAAATATGAAGGGGCTTTAAGACTTGATGGTCTAGAGATACCAAAGAGCGAAAGTTTTCGATATATTGGATCAATAATTCAAAAATATGGAGAGTTTGAATATGATGTGAATCATATGATAAGAGTAGGGTGATGAAGTGGAGAACTGCATCAAGAACATTGTGTGGTTGTAAAATATCTGTGGGGAGTCTGAGGACCAAGGAATCCCGGTCGAGGATTAATTTGCCCAAACCAGACCAAGACGGGTAAGCAAACTCCAAGGATTCCGCCTATCCAAGGAGAGTAAGAGAATCAGAACAACTAATACCCCTTAGAAGCCCAAGGATAGGAGAAGAGATAATAGCTGAAACAAGGTTGGTGGGAGGAAGTTTCCTGAAGGAGACTCCTCCCATCTCCGCATTGAATGCCCAACACCAATCTTATCAGTTGTATTAATATGGAAATAACCCCTGAACAGTAACTTCACAACTAACAACTCCTACCACCTCTAGAAGGGTCCTGATGGGACAAGTATCTAAAGAAATGCTCTGGGATGTACAAGTGGAGGGCTGGGATGCAAGGGAAGGGACTATAAAAGGAAGGTAACCCCCTAGAAAAAGGGGATGGACAATTTCTAAGTAACAAGAGAATAGTGAGGAGAATTCAATATTACCTTGTAAAGAACTAGAACTATATTTATACACAAGAAGTTGATCCTCAGATCCACCTGAGGAGAATATTATCCTTAATTGATTTTCCATTTGCGCTTATCTACTACTTAGGATTCTTCAGTCCTAGGCTTGGACTTAACCTTGTATTGCACTTGAGTTAGTTACCCACTTTTTTAAAAATTCTATTGTTTGGGTTTGATTTGAGGGACAAGGTATCACTAATCTAAGTGGGCTTGGGCCTTTATTTTTTTAGTCTCTACGATTGGCGCTATCTGTGGGAAACCATCTGCAATCTTCTTCATCCAAGCTATGGCTAACTCTAGACAAGATAAAGAGGAATCTGTTGGCTTGCAGCGTGTGGATCACTTTGTCAATCTAGAGCGGAGGAGAGATCGAGAGCATAATCGAACTCTAAGTGTTAGGGTGGAAACACAACATGCAGAACATACTAATAGGAGCCAATCAAGAATTGGAAGTCATGTGTCCCATGAGCAAGAGACCCGAAATCTCAGGTTGGAGATTGATCATCTACACAAAAAATTGCACCATAGGGCGCATGTTAGGGGAGATCAAACACCCCCATCAAGCTCAAGATCTGAAGATGAGAGAGACCGTAGCTACAGACCGAGGTCAAGGACTCCCCCCAGTGAATTTTTCTCTCCATCTTCACGCTTAGATAGGGTGGAGAAACATAGTAAAAGGTGAGGTGAGAGCTCATTTCCTAGGAGCATGGGAAACGATGCAATGAGCAAAACTCTACGCCAAATCTCTAAGTCACCCTTCATGCGAAGAATTGATAGGGCCAAGCTTCCCCATCGTTTTACTCAACCTACTTTTAATTTTTACAAGGGAAGGACCGACCCCGTGGAACATGTGAGTCACTTTAACCAAAGGATGGTCATTCACTTGAGGAATGAAGCCTTTATGTGTAAGGTTTTTCCTTCTAGCCTCGGGTCTGTTGCCATTAGATGGTTTGATGTGCTGGAAGAGGGATCAATAAGCTCTTATGAAGAGCTTACTAGGGCTTTCGGAGCAAAATTCGTGACGTGCAACAGGGTTCCCAGACCTTGGGACTCTTTGTTGTCCATGGTGATGAGAGAAGGGGAGATGCTTAAAACCTACTCTAACAGGTATTGGGAAACATTTGAAATTGACGGGGATTTCGAAGATGTGGTCATAAGGACTTGCAAGGTTGGGCTCCCAACAAAACACGATTTGAGAAAATCCTTGATTATGAAACCCGCCTAAAGTATGCGTCAGCTCATGGACCGCATTGACAAGCATAAGCGGGTTGAGAAGGATCAAACCCATGGAAAGGGAAAAACCAAAATCTTCCCCCCTGAAAGGTGAGATCCTCAGCTAGAAGGGTATAATCACAGTCGACCCAGGAGAGTGTTTGCTAACCAATCATCAAGGGCTAATGCCCAAGTAGTCAACTCGGTATTTAAGGAGTCGGTGTATCAGATCCTCGAGAAGATAAAGAACGAACCTTATTTCAAGTGGCCGAATAAGATGGGAGGAGACTCATCCAAACGAAATCAAAATCTTTATTGCCAGTATCATCAAGATAGAGGACACACAACTAAAGACTGTAGAACCTTGCATGATCATCTGGACCAATTGGTGAAAGATGGGAAACTGAAGCAGTTCATACACAAGCCTTTAGGGCAAGCAAGTCAGACTGGAGCAGGGTACCAAAGGGAAATTGCTACTTGGCCATCCTTGGGAACAATCAATGTGATTTTTGCCACTCCTAGCCGCGATGCTGGTTCATGTTCAAGTATTATGTCTGTAGCTTCGAAACCAGCGCTTGAGGAGCAAGTCTGAGAATCTAAGAGGGTTAGGCTTGAAACATTGCCGACTTTAGGCTTCTCGGAGGAAGATAAAATTAGGACTTTTTAACCCCATAGTGATGCCCTGGTTGTGGTATTGGGGGGTACGATGTAAAGAGAGTCCTGGTAGATTAGGGAAGTGGAGATGAAATTATGTACCCAGACTTATATAAGGGGCTGAATTTCAAGCCTAAGGATTTAAGCAAGTATGATTCCCCTTTGGTTGGGTTTGATGGGAGAACCGTGATTCCCCAAAGGATGATTAAGTTACCCGTGCAAGCAGGGAATGAAGTGGTGCAAGTGAACTTTATTGTGGTTGAAGTTTATTCTCCCTATACGGCTATTTTAGCAAGGCTTTGGCTTCATGCCATGGGAGCGGTGTCATCTACCCTGCATTTGAAAGCCAAATATCCCACCAAGGGGCGAGTTGGAGAGCTTGTTGGAAGTCAGACAATGGCCAGACAGTGCCTACTGGCCGCAATCAAACAACAATCATTGGATAAGGCTTCTTCTACATTAGAAGAGGCCCCGTGGCAATAAGCTGACCTCGAGGGCGAACTCGAGACTAAACTGCAGGGTTTGCTTTTTGAGAAGTTAAAAAAGTGGTGATCGGATCAGATGGGGATAGGTATTTTCAAGTGGGGGCTCAACTACCCCCCGTTGAGAAGGAGGAACGTATAGGTTTTTTGAAGGATAACGTAGATGTTTTTGCGTGGAATGCTTATGAGGTGCTAGGAATTGACCCAGACTTTATATGCCATCATTTGAATGTAAATCCTACAGCTGTACCAAAAAGGCAACAATCTTGGCACTCTTCAAAGGAGCATGCCGAGGCAATAAAGGAAGAGGTGAATAAGCCCAAGCAAGCAGGGGCAATCAAGGAAGATTTTTACCCCGAATGGCTAGCTAATACTATGGTAGTAAAAAAGAACGGGAAGTGGTAAGTATGTGTTGATTTCACGGATTTGCAAAGCATGTCCAAAGGACCCTTTCGCCATTCCTCGGATTGATCAGCTAGTGGATGCGATGGTTGGACATTCTCGAATGAGTTTTCTAGATGCCTTCCGGGGGTATCACCAAATACCTTTGGCCATCTCCGACCAAGGGAAGGCGGCTTTCTTAACCCCCACTGGGAATTATCACTATTGTGTGATGCCTTTCGGCCTAAAGAATGCTGGATCTACGTATCAGAGGATGGTGACTCGAATGTTTGAGTCTCAAATTGGGCAAAATGTTGAGGCATATTTTGATGACATGGTTGTAAAGAGTAAGCAAACTTCAGAGCATCTGAATGACTTGGGAAGTGTGTTCTCAATTCTCAGGGAGCTGAAGTTGCGTCTTAATGCTTCTAAATGCTCCTTTGGTGCTAGTTCGAGCAAGTTTTTGGATTACATGATCACTCACCGGGGAATAGAGGTTAATCCTAATCAAATCAAAGCCATAAATGACTTGCACCCACCTTGGAATCCTATAGAAGTGCAAAAGTTGACAAGAATGACAGCCGCCTTGAATAGGTTCATCTCTCGGTCAGCAGACTGATGTCGGCCATTCTTCCAGCTCTTCCACGAGTGGAAAAACTTTGAGTGGACCAAGGAATGTATTGTTGCTTTTGATGAGTTGAAGCGGTATTTATCACACCCTCCTGTTCTCTCCCGACTCGAGAAGGAGGTCTTATATGCTTATATAATAGTCACTGATCATGTAGTAAGCCTGGTCCTAGTCAGAACAGATGCTAGGGTGTAGAGGCCTGTCTACTATGTTAGCAAATCCTTACAAGAAGCAAAAACTATTTACTTACCCTTGGAGAAGGCAGTTTTGGCCATCATACATGCAACAAGGGAACTTCCTCATTACTTCCAAGCGCATACCATTGTGGTTCTCACCCAACTCCCTCTACAGGCACTACTTCGGAAATCTGACTACACGGAAAGGATTGCCAAGTGGGGGACAATGCTTGGGGCTTTTGATATTAAATATATGCCCCGTACTACTATAAAGGGATAAGTGTTGGCAGACCTAGTTGCTGAGTTAACCGAGGGTGTCGAGGAAGGCGAGATGCCGGGTCCTGAGATCTTTGTAGTCTCTACACCCTGTCCTTCAGCTTGGGAAGTTACACTGACGATGCAGCTAATCAAAAAAGGATTTGGTGTAGGAGTTGTCCTAGTATCCCTCGAGAAGATAACTGTGGAAAAATCTTTTAAGGTTAGATTTTCTAGCCACAAATAATGAAGCAGAGTATGAAGCCCTACTAGCTGGGATGGCGATGGTTAGCAAGCTAGGAGGAAAGGCCATAGAGGTCTTCTCAGACTCAAGACTAGTGGTTGGGCAAATCAATGGAGAATTTGAGGCCAGGGACCAACGAATGCAATTATATCTTATCAAGGTTAGGCAGGCTCGGTCCAACTTTAAAGCTTTCTCCATAAAGCAGATCCCAAGAAGCCAGAACTCTCATGCTGATTTGTTGGCTATGTTGGCCACCTCTTCAGGATCAGGCCTCCCTCGAGTTATAATCGTTGACGATCTAGTGGTTCCTGAAGGAGTCTTGAATCCATTCTCCAGTTCTTGGTCATTTGCTCAGTGGGGATTAGACATAGTTGGTCCATTCCCAAGAGCAACAGGGAACCAAAGATGGCTTCTCGTCGAGACCGACTAGTTCACAAAGTGGGTCAAAGCTGAACCACTGTCTAACATTAGGGATGTAGATGCAAAAAAGTTCATTTGGAAGAATATTGTCACCAGAGTTGGAATTCCCCATACATTGATCTTGGAGAACAGACTCCAATTTGACAGCAAGACTTTTAAAAGATATTGTGGAGAGCTGGGTATTAGAAACAGATATTCCACTCTTGCCTACCCGCAGGGGAACGGACAAGCCGAAACTGTTAATAAAGTTATAGTTAATGGATTAAAGAAGAGGCTGGATGAAGCGAAAGGAAAATGAATGAATGAGTTGCCACACGTACTATGGACGTACCATACTACACCCCGAAGATCAACTGGGGAAGCTCTATTCTCAATGGCCTATGGGTTTGAAGCGGTCATCCCTCTTGAGACAGGGTTCCCGACATTGAGGACTAGCCAAGGTTAGGCAGGCTCAGTCCAATGATTCAGAATCAGCACCAACTCCAACAGCATTAAGGGCTTTGCCCCATACCTCAAGGCAGAAGGTCCAAGCAACATCTCTAAGTTGGGTGGTTAAGCTTTGGGCAGTTTTGGCCATGCTTGCATCATAAACGGCTTGCTCAACCTTCTCCCTCTCGACATCTTTATTACCAAGCTCTTTCACTTGAAGCTTGATCTGCTTTTTGGCCGAATCTAGCTACGTTTCGGTTTTCTTCAGAGAAACCTGCATCTCTTCGGCTTGCTTTTCTGCCCTCCCTAAGGTAGCTCTTGCGCCCCCTCTCTACCTCGGCTAGGTGGAAGAGAGAGTCTTTATACTTTTTCTCTACCTCGGCCAAGGCCCTATCTGAATTTGCTAGTTTATTTTCTGCTTCTTGGGACTTTGAGAGAGCGGGGTCAACCCATTCCTTGGTCACAAAGGATGCTTGTATAGCCTGTAAAAAAAATACACATGTTAAAGACTTAATACAAAGGATATGAATAAATCATATGGGAATTCTAGTGTAGTAAGCAAACTTTGGCAAGGTCCCTCTTCAGGGAGAGGAACACTTCACGTTTCCTCATGTCCTTTAGCTCCTGCATATCTCGGGGAAGGAGCAGGGCCTGTTCAAGGCACTCGGACACTAACTCAGACCGGCCCTTTTGGGTATCCGTCAGAGTGGCCTCAAATGTAAGAGGGTCACCTATGCTAAGCAGGAAGGCCGGGTTCCATATGGTGGCCTTGGTGCACTGTTCCCCTTCAGCGCTTTTCTCGGGCCCTTCAGAAGGGCCTTTCTTCTGTTGCACCCTCATAATCCTAGGCTCCTTAGAGGGTGGTTGTTGGGTAGTCGGGGGTATCTCCCCATCCTCAGAGCCATCCTTCCCGGATGGTTTTCCTCGTTTCCTCTTCTTTTCAACCACCTCCGAGGCAAAAGGATGAGGTGGGACAAGAGTAGGTGGCCGAGATACAACTGGCACCACGGGAGCATTCCCCCCCACATAGGCAATAAGTAGTGCTAGAAGATTGAGCGTCTTCTCCTCAAGCACCATGGCCTCAGGAATATTAGCAGCTTCTTGGCTGGTGCTAACTTGAGCAGTGACACAAGGACGATGACTGGGCTCGAGGGTGTCCTCGAAATCAGCCCGGTAGAATACCTCAAGGTCCTCTATATCAGCTTGGGTGGGCTCGGAGGTTGGTTCTTCTCGTTCCTAGTTGGAAGGGATTGGCTGCTTGTGTGAGTAGAGAAGCTTGGCAACAAGTTGAGCAGGTAGCCCAACGTCTTGAGGACCAAGAGGAAGAGGTTCAATCAAAAATCCAGGGATGGCTATGTCAATTTGTGTGAGCCTTGGATCTTTGGCTTTAATCATGTGTTTGGGGGATTAGAAGCGTTTGGAGATGGGCTTAAACCCAAGGATCACGTGAACCGCCCGAAGTTGCCCGTCTCGATGGAGAAAGATCTCAGATTGTAAAATCCTATTAAGATCCGTGAAGCTCACCGAGTTGCGATTTGGAGTAGTGTGAAATGAGGAGAAAGGGTACTCTAAGTTATTCTAAGTCCTCGAGCACCCCACCTGGGTAGGGCAATGCAAACCATCATGCCATTCACCTGAAACGATGAGGAAGTCTTTGTCCATATCCTTATTGTTATCGGAATCTAACAGCAAGAACTCTACACCTAAAATAGTAACCTGTTTCTTTTCCCTTTTGGCAATTGTTAACCTAATTCATGTCATGCCAGGTGAGGTTGGTCCCCATTTTTGGGTTTAGCATATCTACACTACCGAGGACCCTAAAAAGGTTAGGAGAGCACTGGGTAGGGGAAAGCCTAAAGTTAATAAGGAAGTCCCTAGTCACTCTACCCATAGAAATCTCCATTCCGCCTTCAATAAAGGCAATCATGGGAATAACTACGGACTTAGGTGGTTTATTCACAAGCCACTCTCCTAGCTCATAGTGTTGAAGTTCTATGTTTTCAGGGATTCTATACTTTGCCCTAAAAGCGGCCATGCCCTCAGGAGGATCAACTAACTTAGCAAACCTACCTATGTATTCCTATCAGGTAAAATAAGAAGGGAAGAAAGAAAAGGAGTTTCTTTTATAAATGGGTGAGAGGCTAAAGGCACTTACGAGCGCTAAAAGAAGATCTCCTTGGACTACTGCTTCGAAGGAAAATTGTAGAGAGTGTGTAAATGGGAAAAATTACTCCACTCCCCCTAAAATAAGGATGGGAAATTAGCAGCAAATTTCCCTCTCATTAATCCCAAGAAATTTGGGCCGTTGGATCAGCATCACAACGTAGAACATAGGGGGACAGACAGCCGCCTGATGCAATAACAGTAGCGACGTGGATACCGAAGTGTCAAGAGCATTCACAAGATAGGTGAAACGATGTCCCCATGTGGGAATGCATTTAGCACGTACCAGCTCTCCCAATGCTACTAAAACCTCCCCCTCAAAGTGTCTTCTGAGGGCAAGGTTTTAGGAGGCTATTGTGAGGGGTCCGAGGACCGAGGAATCCCAGCCGAGGATTAATTTGCCCAAACCAGACCAAGACAGGTAAACAAACTTCGAGGATTCCGCCTACCCGAGGAGAGCAAGAGAATCAAGACAACTGATACCCCTTAGAAGCCCAAGGATAGGAGAAGAGACAACAATTGAAACAAGGTTGGTGGGAGGAAGTTTCCTGAAGGAGACACCTCCCACCTCTGCATTGAATGCTTAGCACCAGCCTTATCAGCTGCATTAACGTAGAAATGACCCCTGAACTGTAACTTCATAGCTACCAACTCTTTCTACCACCTCCAGAAGGGTTCTGATGGGACAAGTATCCAAAGAAATGCCCTGGGACGTATAGATGGAGGGCTGGGATGCAAGGGAAAGGACTATAAAAGGAAGGTAACCCCCCAGAAAAAAGGGATGAACAATTTCTAAGTAATAAGAATACAGTGAGGAGAATTCAAGATTACCTTGTAAAGAACCAAAACTAAATTTATACACAAGAAGTTGATCCTCAGATCCACCTGAGGAGAATATTATCCTTAATTGATTTTGCATTTGCACTTATCTACTACTTAGGATTCCTCGGTCCTAGACTTGGACTTAACCTTGTATTGCACTTGAGTTAGTTACCCACTCTCTTAAAAATTCTATTGTTTGGGCTTGATTTGAGGGACAAGGTACTACTAATCTAAGTGGGCTTGGACATTTATTGTTTGAGTCTCTACAATACCTATTATAAGTTATTTGTTAGTAAAATTTGAATGAACAAGAAAGTAAGACATAAATTACTTGAAGTTTGGATTCTAGCCTTAGTCTTAAAATTTCAAGGTTGATTTGTTAAACTATTATATGATTCAAAGAGACATAAATTACCTGAAGTTTGTAATATCCCTCTAATTCCTCCTCCATCAATGCTAAGAATGGTGATTAGGTATCCATTTTCTTGAGGATGAATTTGAAAAAGTGGTTTTTTCTAATCCATTAAGACAATGCAACGAAAATATAGGTTTCAAAGGCTGTGTGTGTATGACTGTAAAATATACTTAGTGCAAGTACATGCTTGATGGTAATCCTATATATAGTAGCATTTTGATCAAAACAAAGTCTTGGTAATAATTGTAAGTCTAGATATGCCTATGACAATATTACAACTTGTTGCAATGCTTGTTGTAATATTGTCACATATTAATATTACATTTGGTTTTAATGTTGTCATATGCATATCTGAAAAAGAAAAAGGGAAAAAAATGTTGAATATTAAGCTCAGAAAAGAGAGTGATGCAATAAATTCAAATAGGGATTTTTTATCTAATTTTGTCAAAATAGGAAAATCTTTCTGATTAGATTTTAAGATAGGAGATATTTGAAATTATAGCATCATCACTCTCTCTTTTTCTTAGCTTAATATATATATATATATATATATATATAGATTTTAATATGACAACATTACAAGTTGATGTAATTTTGATATGCATGTGACAATATTACAAGCATTGTAACCGGTTGTATATTGTCATAGGCATATTTATATTTATTACTTACTAGAACTTACAATTATTACCAACTACGACTAGGATTTTGTTTTGACCAAAAGGCTACTATATGTAGGATTACCATCAAGCATGTAGTTACACTAAGTACGCTTTACAATCGATACTCATATACACAACCTTTGATACCTAGATTTTCGTTACATTGTCTTAATGGATTATACAAAACCACTCTTTCAAATTAATACTCAAGAATATGAAGACCTAATCACAATTCTTAGCATTGATGGAGAAGGAATAAAAGGGATAATTCTAGGCATTATCCTTGATTTTCTAGAATCCGAACTTCAAGTAATTTGTCTCTTTTAATCGTAATATTTGCATGTACAAGAGAGTAATATTTGCTATTTGTTTTCAATAAGATATGTGGGAATATCTTTACTTCCTAGTTTAGGAGAAAGCTACTTATTGATGCTAAAAGATTCTCTCCCTCTCTCACTCTTTGATAGTTACAACAGTGGGGGAAGGGGGATTCCAACCTTGGTTCTTCTAATAAAGGAGGGTAGACTATGCCACTAAGCTACAAGGTAGGGCAATTGTACAAGGATTTAGGGTAGCTAACAGGGCATGAGAATAGTCGTCATCTTGATCCAAGTAGTATGTGTCTTGCTGCATTTGATCACGAAGGGGCGTATAGCATGTAACCCCACAGAAATATTAAAGGCTACCCAGAATTCAACTACAAGTTCATTTCCAAAATGAAATGTTATAGATCTATGGATCTACCTCCTTAGTAAGAACTAAGTAGGCTAGCTGATTGCTTCATGGTGAAGCACTTGGAGGCTAAATAACAATATGATGACAAGTTGCTGACAATGCATCTATCCTTTATGGAAGTCCTATATTACAAAAGTACCTCACATATTTCAAAAATTGCAAAAATAACTTTGTACTCTTTTTTATTTTATTTTATTGTAAGACCGTACTTGAGTAAATCCCATGGGTTTAAAGCATTCTAGTGGCATGCGCCTAAGATCAGAAGAATTTTTGTGATTCCTCTCTTCAATAAAGTTGATATTCTTGGACCTCTTTCTTTTCTTTTCTTTTTTTTGTTTTTGTTTTTCATTATTGTTTTTTTGAACTATGGAAATTGTGTGAAAATGCACTGCTTATCTGATAGTATATATGCATCACGGATCATACTAAGCACATTTATGGCAGCCTTCATGATTTGATCTAAGTGATGACAGGATGATAATTTGATTGTCTTTCCTGGAGTTTGTGTATTTAATGCATGTCCATGTTTGATGTTTTAATCTTTTTCTGGTTTTATGTGGTGTGGTGATAGGAAACTAGCAGCTCAGCTAGTTGATCCTACCCGACCTGGAGACTTCAATCAGGCTCTCATGGAGCTTGGTGCAACTGTATGCACTTCACTGAACCCAAGCTGCTCTTCATGTCCTGCATCTGGACACTGTCGTGCACTCTCAATCTTTAGACATGATAGCTTGGTATTGGTTACAGATTTCCCACTTAAGGGGGTAAGGGTCAAACAGAGACAAGATTTTTCTGCTGTATGTGTTGTGGAGTTACTGGGAGGTCAGAGAACATCAGAGGGAAGCCAAATTGACAGTAGAGAGGTACTGGGAGGTCTGGAAAAATTAGAGGGAAGACAAACTAACAATAGATTTCTTCTTGTAAAAAGGCCTGATGATGGTTTGCTTGCTGGCCTCTGGGAATTCCCGTCTGTCTTGCTGGATGGAGAAGCTGATTTGGCCACCAGGAGAGAAGTAATTGATCACTTTCTGAAAAACAATTTCGGACTTGATACCAAACAGACCTGCAACATAGCTTTCAGGAAGAATGTTGGAGAGTTTGTCCATATTTTCTCTCACATTCGTCTAAAAATATATGTGGAACTCTTGGTATTACATCTAAAAGGTTTGTGCTTGCTCTCTCTTAAATTTTGTAACAGGGGTGTGCTTTTATGAAATAAATAGATTTGAATGTTGCTGTTCTTTGAGTGTCAAGTTACTCTTAAATATGAAGCATTATTTGCAATAAATTCAAGTAGTCAGAATTATTGGCACTTAATGATGGATAGTATCATATTTATTATAAAATTATTATAGATGATTTATAAAACCATATTATCATAATTAATGTAAATTTTATCATGTCAATTGGAATGCACAAAACCATGGTTTCATCTAAACCTGATATGAGTAGCAAAAATCAAAATTTTGCCTTGTGTTTAGAAGCATATAAATTGGAATGAAATCATTTGGAATTTTGGTGTGCTTGGACTTTGGATATGCTCTGCTCCCGGACACTTAGGCCTTTTGCACACTGAATTAGAGACCTGGAAAGCTCATTTTTTCACCATACTTCTCCTGACATTTCCATGCATTGCTGAGGTTTTATTCTGTCTCCATTGTTTTATTTTGAAGATCTTACTTTTGTTGGTGGGCCAAAGTGAAATTTATACCTTGCTTATATTTAGAAAATGATACAAATTGTAACGCAGTATATTATTTTAATGGAAATATCATTAAATTTAGCTGCATATCTTTTTATTGTCAAGGGTGTACTTGTCAGACTTTTTATTTTCCTTTTTTTTATATTCCATTAGTGAAGTGGGGGCTCTTTGAGCTTTCTCCGCACATTCATGACTTTGTAATGCATGATCCATGATTGCTTTCTCTTGGCATGAAGGTGGGGGGAATCACTTGTCTGAGATACAAGACAAAGAAACTATGACTTGGAAGTATGTGGATGGCGAGGCCCTTTCGAGCATGGGATTGACATCTTCTGTAAGAAAGGTAGTCTTAATCCTGCACCTCAAGTTTCCATGATAAGACGATGTCTAATTATAAAGTGATTGCTATAGGATGTAAAAATAGTGCTAATTATGTGTCTAAACATGCAAAGTTTTTGCTAACCCACTTCCTTTTTGAAATTTACCATTTAGGCCATTTTGGATGTGCAAAAAAAAAAAAATCCCTCTTTTCCCCCTTGTTTCCTTCTATAAATTCATTGCTAATAATATGCTAATGTAAAAGTAATGAATCAATCATTTCTGCTACCCTTAACGTTTCCTCTCACAACCCTCCCACCCAAAACAATGAAAAAAAAAAAAAAAAAAAAAAAAAAAAAACCCTAATCTCTCTCTCTCACTCCGGGATTTTAGCCTCTCCCTGTGAAAATATGCATTCAGTATCTGAAATAGATGAAGTCTAGGCAAATTGATTTGCTGATGTCAGATATGGTAGAAAGTTTAAGATACTTCAGTCAGTATGTTTAGTTGTGGAGATGACAGGATTTGGTTGTGATTCTAGCTCAATGTAAGGAGTTGGATCTAAAATTCTTGCTTACTGTTTTCTTTTTTCTATTATCTTGAGTATCCATTTCAATTTCCAATAGGTTAGAAAATGGTTCTACACCTTAAGAACTTTGGAAGTAGCTAAAATGCTAAATTAAAAGAGTCTGTTGAAACATCTCTCTAGTTTGCAAGATTGATAATGCTGCAATGGGAACTTTATCAAACCAATATGATAATCTATGAAGCAGATGATATGTGGGTTGGAATGGCAGAAGCCACCAACATCTATACTACTATTTAAGGGGATTTCTCTGTTTGAGATCCTTATTTTTTTGGTTTAAAAATGCCCCTACACTCTTATGTTTAAGTAGAGACAAAACTAAAAGACAATCTGGTAAAAATATAACTCTAACTCTCACTACAACATTACCTAACAAATAGGGTTACTCTCCTGTTAATTTTTAAATTGCTTTATCTATTTATAAATTAGATTCTCAAAATAAAAATTATATATAAAAAATAAATTTACAATTTTTTTTTTGGCTACAAAATAAACATGTAATATTTGTTCATTTTTTGAAGAGCCTCATGACACTCCTGGTTATATTAGTTGTTCTAAATACATAATATTAATGAGAAAACGTGCAAATCTCAAATTAGAATGAATGAAAAATTATGACACTAAAAAAAAAAAGTCTCATTCCACTCACGAAACGTGTGTGATGAGGCTAGTAGATACATTATGGTTGATATGTAAAGGTGTCAGATCTACTTTTATGAATGAATTTTGAGTTTTGTATTCTAATAAGCTTTAGTTAGAATGAAACAAAGCATAAGTTCAAAATTATGCGTTTTTAATTAGGAGGTGAGTAATGGATTTAATTCTTAGGAAGGCATTTTCTTTTCCTTTTTATTCATATTTGGATTGGTGAACTCATAATATGTCATTCATATTTGTATTTTCATTAGTTGCTCTTAAATCTTTATCTCAATGCAGGTATACACTATGGTTCAGAAACTTAAGCAGGAAAAGTTGTCCTTTAGTTTTACCCCATCAAAAAAGAGAAGTAGAACAACTCGGAAAAAATAATAAATCCCTGAACTGAGCCTTTTGCATTAACTCAAGAAAAACTTTTAAGATTGTTGTTTTTGCATTTATCTTCCAAAAATGTGCGCATTGGCCATGCAACGCTGCAGATTCTGTGACAGCTGGTCCTTCTAGCTTTTGTATGTCCTCTTTATACTTTTTCGTCCCAAAATAGGATATGCAGGTTGAGGAATGAAATTACTATTCCTTTGTCATTTAGTGTTTTTATTTGATTGCATTTTTATTATAGTAAATAATATATATAAAGCTAGTCGTTAATCCGTGTGATACACGGAAAACTTTTAAACTATTTATTAACATGTGCATGTCTAAATATTTTTCTAATTTTTATTATTTGAAAATTGAACTGGCTCCAAAATAAGATAAAAGCTATAATTTAAAATTCCCTTATAAAGAACTTTCCAAAATTTTACACATAAGATCCTTAAAAATGAGAATTAGTAAACAATTTTGTCATTATACTACAAAATTGTACTACAAAAGAATTAGTAAACAAAATAAATATACAATCTTGCTTACATCTTCAAGCTTTATACAATACTTTTCAAGAATCTGTTTCCTTTATTAGGCTCTTCAAGCTACTTAATTTTTTACCAAATTTGTATCAAGTATAACACCAAATTATACCAATTGATCTATTGTAAACCCAAACTATTAGGTAACACGTTAACTACCCTTCTTTGACCACAACTCAGGATTTTGTCATATTTTGCTATTCAAATACAACTTCACACATTTTATTAGGGAAAGAACAAAGCAAAAGAGCCTAGTCATTATTATCAATCTCCAACCTAATCTAAAGGAAGAATGCATCAAATTTGTCCACTCCAAACATGCCCAAAATTGGATAGAGTGGAGGCTCTACAAATAATTCAAGCATAACTTAGTGTTATATGTTCTAAGCATAACTTACTCAACTTGAAACTCTAATGGATGTGGCTGCAGCTTATTAGCCACAGCCTCCAATTCTCTCTCTCTTTGAAGGAGTAAGTTTTATTTGACTTTAGTTTCAACCAAGAAATGCAAGAAGTCAATCATTGAGTTCATGTTTTATGTAAAGGACAAATCATGCTCTAAAATCATGAAATTATATACTAATTTAAGTCATCAAAAATTTGTCAATCAATTAGCTTCTTAGTTGCACAAATACCCACACGGATACGGGTACAATACGGATTGGGACACGGGAGTACAACAATTTTGAAAAATAAGGGTATGACCTATTAGGGGTACGACAATTAATTAATTAATTAATATTTATATTTAGATATATTTTTAAATTTAGAATAAATTACAAAGTTGGTCTTAATCATTTACACCATATTTCAATTTAGTCCTTAACATTTCAATTATGTCAATTTAGTCTCCAACCTTTTCAGGGTTGTGTCAATTTAGTTCTCGCCATTATCTCTTGAATGGAAAAAGTTGATATGTCAAACAGAACAATAAAAAATTATTTTCCATGCCACATCATTTGCTGATTATACCTCCACGTCAATTTTAAAAAAATAAAAAAATAAATTTAAAATCTAGAGACGTCATCACCAAAATCCCTAAAATCATTAACTCATCTCTCTCTCTCTCTCGTTGGTGGTGGAAGATCTTTCTCCTGACAAGGAACCTTGCTGCCCCAACAACAACCATGCTAAGAGTAGACTCTTCCTTCATTGTTTCTAAGAAAGGAGTGGAATCTTCTTGTGCTGGATTAACAGCATGTCCTATAGCTAGAGAATTCACAGGTGCACCTACTCCATAAATCCACGTCAATCTTAGAATTGGGACTCCAATTAACTAGGAAAAATTGGCCAATTCTCATAAGCATTTAGAAAACTAACCAAGAAGAATATTAAAAAAAGAACCAATTCTGATAAGCTTATTTAATTCTCTCTCTCTCTCTCTCTCTCTCTCTGTGTTGTACCACCAACAAACAAAACCGGTAGAACCAAAGACCCAAAACCCCCAAGAATCCCACATCATGACATGACAGCACCACCACATACCCAGCCAACCACCATTTAGTCGAACCAAAAAAAAAAAAAACCCCTCTTAAACCACCACAATGACACCACCAAGGACAATAAAACTCAAACACAACCACTTCAAAAACACCCAAACACAACCATATCAATCACTTAAATCCACTGTCAAACCCATATTTCATTCACGTGGGTTGAGGAAGACCCATTTGTTGGGCAGAGCTCTAATTCACACTCCAAGGCTGAGGAAAGCAAAGGTTTCGAGATTGAGCTAAGTGATGGTGCCGAGAACGATCTAAGCGACGATGGAGGTGTTGTGGTTGTGGTGGTAGTGGTTCAAGAGAGAGTTTTGTATCCTTTGGGCTATGGGTTTTTGCTCTGTTGTGGCAAGGAATATGTTTTCCGGTTGTGGCAAGGAATATGTTTTCCGGTGGTGGCTAACGAGAGTGAGGGGGGAGAAAAGATAGAGACGAAGATGAGTTAATGATTTTATGAATTTTGTTGTGTATGTGGGCAAAATTTGCCAAATAATAGATTTTTAGGAAAATTTTTGGTGCATAGCATGTGGATGAAAGATTTTAGTTAGTTGGACTGTTTTTGAAAATCGAGTTTAAGAAACTCGATTTCCAACCCATTTTTCTTTTGCAAAAAGTCTGAAATGGATAAAAAAAAAAAAAAAAAAAAAGTGGAACTCGAGTCTAAGAAACTCGAGTTCCAATTGTACACAACTCGAGTTTCTTAAACTTGATTTCCACTTTTTAAAAACAAAAACAGTCTAACTTACTAAAATGTTTGATCCATGTGCGTTTTTGCAAAAAATTTTCTAAAATTCTATCATTTGGCAAATTTTGCCTGTGTATGTGTCTAAGTTTTAATTTAATTTTTTTATTAAAATAACTGATATGGCAGTACAACTGGGAGATGATATGGCATGAAAAATAATTTTTTATTGTTTCATTTGATACGGTAACTTTTTCCATCCAATAGATAACAGTAGGAACTAAATTGATACGTTACTAAAAAAGTTGGAAACCAAATTGACAAAATCGAAAGGTTAGGGACCAAATTGAGATATAGTGTAAAGAATAGAGACCAACTTTGTAATTTACCCTTATATTAAATATATACAAATATATTTACTTCATTTTTTTTATTGGTAAACTTATAATTTTGTTAAAGTTAGAACCCATATTTCCTATTTAAAGTTTAATTATATTATAATCCAATTAATTTGGTCCAATACCATGGTTCTATATCACTACCAATATTCATTTTTTCTTTGAAAATTATTATTACTAATATTCTAATCAATAAAAAAAATTAAAAAAAAAAAAAAGCACATAAGAGAAGAGTACATATAAATGGTCAAAACTCAAAAGATGTTCAACTAACACAATTTTTTATTTTTTTATTTTATTTTATACAAGATAAAAATTCTACTCTAATTTAATCTAAGTGTATATGTGCGTGAAGCTCCCTCTTGGAGACTTGAATCCTGACCATTGCCCCTCACACCCCACAAGCACTTATATTTGTGGAGTGACCGTCGCACCAAATGTATACGGTGGTCGCCTAACACAATTAATACCAAGCAAACGTGTCAACAAATTGATGAGGCACATAGCCCATCATCTGACTTATTGAAAAAAATATCCAAATTTAAAGAACCATTTCAAACATGAAAAACACCTCACTTTGTTACAAAAGTTAAAACTAAAGTCTTTTTAGTTTTGTTACACATGAATAAGAGAAGCTCAATCTGGCGAGAATATGGATTCTATAAGAGTCTGGGCCTCCGATGAGTTGAAAAGAAAAGGTGAAAGTGGTGATGTCTTACGGTAAGAACCACAAATTTTCAAAAAAACCTAATTTATTTTGTACCAGTTTAAAATGAGTATAGCACCAAAATCCATCGAAATCTGCAATATTGCCGTTTCTGGGATGTATTAGCGTGTCATGACTGTGTCACAACCGTATCTGGGCTGTACCCATTATACTTTGAAGTTAATCTATCAACGAAAACCTAAGAGACTTTGATACTTATTACTTTATCAACCTCCAACCCTACTAAAACCATTGAAAACCTTGGAAAACTCTTTAAAAAAAAAAAACACCTTTTGCTAAAGCTATGAACGACACACCGTGTAAAGAATCGAAGAAAACAGATGCAAACAATGTTATTACTGGTGAAGCAAGGACTAGTGAACCTAAGGAGATCATCTCTGTGTTTAGCTCTTTGATTGTATAGTTGAAGAGAGTCTTCCACAGGTTAGGTAAGGGTTGTGAAATAGAAGTCATGATCTTCGTCGGGATGGGTTATTCAATTATTCTATTAAGTTGTAAAATAAATAAATTAAAATGAGGTGTAAAATTGTGGAGGCTGCAAAGTGGAGGTGGCACACCCTTAAAAGGTCAACAAAAAGTTGACAGGCTTCAGTTATATAGTATTTATAGATGATGATTCTTTACAAAAAGTGTGTGATAGTTATTCATTAAATCTCACAATAACTCAAAAAAGCAAAGACAAAAAATTCCACAAAAACCAATTTATTACAACATTTGCATCAGTTGTACTAAAAAAATGTCATTTTGACACAAGGAAAAACTATGATAAGCTTTCTCCAAAAAAACAAAGAAGGAAAAACTATTATAACTATTTAACATACCACTTTTCAATACACCCTGCATCATATATCTTATTTTAACACATCACCCATTAAAATAACTTTTAAAAAAATCTAACCTTTTATTTAAAAATAAAAAAAATAAAAACATCAAAAAATAAAAACAGCATCAGCACTGAAACTACAACCAACATGACACTCGAAACCAATTTGAAAAAATCATCACCCATCAGAACATCCAAAACCAACCAAAACTACAACCACCAGAAGCTACAAACAAACAACTCGATACCCAAAACTAACCGAAACTCAAGACCGAACACTGTTAGGTTTTAAAGATTTAGATTTGAATATTTAGAATCACATTTGTATTGTGTTGGCAAACCGAGAACAAAACATGTCTAGACTAGGTTTTAGGCAAGCTTAAATGTGGGTGTTTCAAGGTTCAAGTCCAACTGAGTTCAGAAAAAGGGAGTATGATTCTGGCTTGCTCAACTAATCAAGAATTAGGATAAATCGATCGAGAATCGCAGACACAGCTTTTTTTGCAGATTTTTAAACAGGCCCAAGCCCGTGAAAATTTTTTGGGCTTCATCTAAACTTCTCCATATATAAAAGGAAAAACCCTAACCATGTTACTCTTTATGAGATCTGAGAGGTTTTGTACCTTCTAACTACACAAGAATCTACCGGAGCAAAAACTACAATCAAGTGTTTTGTAGAACATAATTGCTACATCAAGATCATTATTGAAGTTGATCTGAAACTTTTAAGTAGGATCTCAAAGTCACAAGCAAAGCGGCTTGTGTTGCTGTAAATCCAAGATGAGGAGTTTGTGGATTCGAAACTTGCACGTAGTCGTGTTAGTAAGTTACTATATGAGGTAGCAATAGATTTAGGGTTAAATCTGATTGTAAAAACTTCAATTCTCTTATAGTATATTTGTTTTACCTTGAAGATAACTAGGTTAAATCCTCTCCAAGTTTTTACCTTGAAACAGTTCGTTTCATTGGTTTTCCTAGGTTAGCATATCGTGGTGTTATTTACTTTTCCGCATCGTTGCATGATATGATTTATTTGTGTTTAACCTAGATTTGAAAATTAATCTAAGTAATTACTTGGTTAATAAATTAGGTTAAACAATCTGTTTAAGGGGTCTAAATGAACAAACAGGCACTATCACTAAAAACCCACGGCTAGAGAAGGATGAGAGTGATTGCAACTCAGGATAAACACCTCCATTGAAAACCCATGGCGAGGAGAGAGAGAGAGAGAGGAATAAAAAACAAGAAATTGTTTTTAGCACTTATGTCATATCATCTCATTTTTAAAATATTATTATAGCTCTGTGCCATTTTTTTTTTTTTTTTTGAGATTTGGCACTTTTGATATTGGTTGTTTTTAGATGTTTGGTGTGTTAAAATGCTAAAAATTTAGCTCAGTTGATACTAACGCTCTAAGACTATTATGGTATGAAATTTAATACACACACACACACACACACACACACACACACATATATATATATATATTAAATCGAGTTTATTTTATATATCATTTTATTCAAGAAAGTGAATTTGACATTTATTAGAATTTAATATTTGTAAGAAACATTGTCAGTTTTTTTCCATCTTTAATATTTTTAACATTTAGCAATTTTTAATAACGGACAATGATATTGATTATAAATATATTTAAAAAAAAACCAATTATACAAAATTTTAATTTATAAATAACTGAATGTTAAGCTAGAAAACACTCATCTTTCCAAAGTATCTGGCAAAATTTCCCTATTTTTGAAACTTGATTTCAACAAAATTGAGTTTCAAATGCAATTTGACATTAGCAATTTCGAGTTCTATGTGTATTTTGCCACTTAAATGTTTTTTGAAATAAACATAGAACTCGATTTTGAGGATATTGAGTTTTACACAACTCGATTTTATTAAAATTGAGTTCTAAAGCAGAGCTATTTTACTAGATACTTTAGAAAGAGAGATGTTTTGCTACATACTTTAAAAATAAAAGGCATCTAGCCACTTTTCCTCATCAAATCATGTTATGCCAAACTATGAAATACAAATTTATTGTTCTATTCATATGCTATAACCAAATAGATTCATGTGGGGTACAAGAATTTAAATAAGGTATTTGCAGCACGTGTCATACCCATGGCCGAGGGGGCCATTATCGTGCCGAGGAGGTCACACGCTCGGACAGTAAGGCCACGTCAGTGGCACGTTACCAGAGGAGGTCATATTGTAGAGAAAGAGTTTCGGATAGGAGGTTAGCCCTGACATGACTGAAGGGATGGTGGCTGCCACCACATTTAATGAATCCCACCAAACCTTCTGGCTGCATTTATGTGGAGAAGACCTCCGAACAGTGCTGCATTAGTTGCCCCAACTCACAAAGGACTTGGAAAGGTGTCTGATGGGACAAACACTCAAGTAGTGGCCTGGACGATCAACAAATGGAGGGCCAATATCATATAAAGGGAGCTATATAATGTAAGAAACCCTCCAGGTAGAGGGGATTGGAAAATCTGTGGAGAATACACTGTAGCAACAAGAACTGAAATTGTATCCAACTCTAAAAGAACTATATTCAAGAATCATTCTCCTCGGACTTCGCCGAGGAAGGATTTACTTGCTTAGAACTTGTCTTTCTTTGCTTTCTTAATATCTTTAACCCATTGTGCGTGTTGCATGATCCATTGAAGCCTATCTTTTAAACCCACGCTCTACAAATTTATTGTGTTGGGCTCTTTAGGCCTGAATCCTTCTACCCTTTGGGCTCGAGAACCAAAACGCCGCCCATACAAGAATAATTATTACTTATTTCATTACAATTTTTTATATTTCTTGTAATACTTATCCTAACATTCTGAGTTTCCACTTTCTAGTGGTAACAAGTCACAAAGCCCATAACTTTACATTCCACCGTATTTTTCATGTAATGATTATATGTCATGAGTTAGAACTCATTGACTTATAGCTACTTTGTAGTTAGATAAGTAATTAATTATTCAATCTCCAACCTATAGAGCAGAACACGAAAGCACAAAAACGTTTTTCTTTTTCTTTTTCTTTTTTTAAAGAAAAAAGCTATAAGCCTATTACTTTTATTAAGCAAGAACAGCTAAAATCAGCTAAAACTACAGCATTAAAACTTGAAAATAAAGAGACATGACAATAAAGTATAAAAGGTTGGATTTTTTTTTTTAAGTCTCCAAGAATATTACAGCCATTTACTTGCAGCTTCATCGGACAATAGAACATGGATCTAGCAAAGTTGATAACTAGATTCTAAATATAGTTTCAGCAGCAATCTACTTGATGATGCACAAAATCGTCAGTGAGCTGATCGTCCACATATGCCCCAATTATGGTATCTGAAGAAGAAGAGACAAAGAACCAACAGAGAGCACCGGTGGGGTGCTGGCCAAAGACCTTCCGAAGGTTAAGTTAGTGATAGAAGAATCTCCAAGAACTCAATAGTGTGAGAGTTAGGAAGTTTCATGAGTTAGGAAGTTTCACGTGTCTTAAGAAAGATGAGGCTTGGTGCTTATATAGTAGTGTAGAGCTGACCAAGATCCCTTGAATGTAGGAGCTTTCCTTGTAGAGAAGATTTGGAGTTAAGGCACTGAGATCTCAGGCTTCTCTTCCCATATGGGGAAGATACGAACGTGTAGTAGGGTGTTTGGACGTGGTGTGCAAGTTATTTCCATATATAGATACATGAGTTGAGAACACGTAAAAGTTTGTGGGACCTAGTGTACTCAACCGTCAGTATGCAAATCATCCGAGAGGGTCCAATTGAGCTCCCATCAGGCTCACACACTGGGCTCAAATGGAGCCACTGTCGAGCTCAAATGCCTGCTACCCGACGAGTCTAAGGGAGGTCGACAAGTCCCAGGAAGGGTCTTCTACTTGTACCGTCGGGTCCTAAGGGGATTACATGAGATATTCATCCTGACAAGTCTTTAAGTTTCATGGATATTAGGTGAGCCATCAACTTGATGGACCCTAAGTGAAGTGTTTTATCCCGATGGGTCAAAGAGCCAAAGAAATTTTCATAGGCCAAAAATACCCTTATCACTACTTATCCCTTAACATTCTGTTTCTCACCATCAAATTATTGTAAGCTGCACAGGAGAATATTAATGTTCAGATAATGGATCACAAAAGATTCCTTTAAAGGACTATGCCATCCAAAAAGATTGTATCTTACCAACAATAGGTATGACAAGCAATATTGCTCATTCCATAGAAGAAAGCTATAAAGAGTTTGTTATTTTTCTTCAAAAAAAACTGAAAATGTTTTTTTTTTTTTTTTTGGGGGGGCATTTTGAGTTAACCCGGCATGATTGGGTTTAGGAGTGGGGTAATTTAGTCTCACCGAAATTTTTAATCCAAGTGTGCCATATGTTCATAATTTTAAAATAAGGTGGTTTGGTCCAAGTTAGATACCATGTTAGCATTCTGTTAAGCCACGTAGGAGATAAACTGATGGACTTAGACAGAAAGACCTAAAGTAGAATGGTTTACAAAGTTTAGAGACTGAAAACAATTTTCTAAAAGTTTAAGGATGAAAAACGAACTTCTAAGAAAGTTTTATGGGGGGGGGGGGGGGGGAATGACATTGCCATTATATATGTGGCAACTCTAAATTTGTTTGGTGGTCTCATTTTGTAGCTTCAGTTCTATTTAAATATTAAGTGTAGAAAATGTTAGCCTATGTGATACCCCACACCATTTAATACCTTAAGTTAAGCTAACTCACCCTAGTAACTAGTTGTTGAAGGTCATTTTTTGTGAAACCCAAATAGAAGGAAGGAAACCCAACCCAGCAACACAGGCAGCAAAAGAAATGGCAAGCATAGAATAAAACCATTAAGCCCAAGCGGCAGGAATAATAAATCACAGACCCATAATATAAATAAATGGGCATTGAGGAAGCAAATGGGCTCAAAAGAGCCTGGAAAGAGAGAAATAGCAAATAGCAAACCCATGGGTAGTGTATGATGTGAAAAAGTAAGAATGGGCCGCGGCAGGCTCAAAGCAATGTAAGCAAAGAGAGTAGGGGATTGTTGGCAGGCCCACAAACCCCAAGGATGAGTACGAAGTAATTGGGCCAGGGAAGCCCAATGAAGTTAGTAAAAGCCCATGGGAACACAAAGTTAGAAAAAGGGCCGAGGAAGTCCAAGATAAGCAAATGAGCCGAGGATGCCCAAGAGAAAACACAAGGGACACAGGAGCCCATAAGTAAGAAAACCCATGGTCATGCTAAGCCATTGGGGAAAGAATAAGTGGTAGGCCCGGAAAGGCCCGGCAGGACCAAGTCATTACAGCAGGAATGACAGAGTAGTATGGCAAGATATGATGACAATCAAGAAATGGGCTGAAAGAAATGTGAAACCCTGTATTAAATGAAGCCCAGCCCCTAAGGGGAACAGGGAATTATAAAACAGCCCACATAAAAGGTCGAAGAAGGGCGGCAGACTGTGCAAGCAAGCCTCCAAACCGCGGTAAACGCATGAGCAGCAGGCAAATTTTGGACATTCATGAAAGGGAAGCACGCGTAAGGCCCAGGCACCACCAGCCTGTACCCAGCCAATATGAGACGTGGTGGGGTCATGGGTCAGAGGTAAGGGGGTATGGTTTGGTGGTGGGGAGAGGGGAAAAGACCTATTCTGCGACTCCTGCCCAAGCTCTTTTGGGGGGTACGTCTTGCTAGGATGACAGACCACCCAAAAGAAGCAAGGTTTAGGGGGGAGCCATTAGGTGCATGCCATGAGGGATAAAGAGAGAAAACACCTACACCATGGCAGGGGGTGCCACGGCAGACTGATGAATAAAACAAACCTGCCTTTATCTGGCAAGGGGGAGTGGCACACAGACGAACCCTGGGTGGTCGGCAAGTACACCCAAACCATACAAAGGTGGTTAAGGGGCAAAACAGTAAAATCTGGTCACGGCAGGCACTATAAGAAGACCCTTGCCGTGCCCAGAAAAAAGGATCGAAAAACAGGGGAAGATCACGAAATAAGAAAAGAAAGAAAGTAAAAACAAAGGAAAGAAAAAGAAAAGAGAGAAAACAGAAAACAAAGAGAGTTAATACGGTGGGCATGCACCAGTAGGCCGATTTCCCTCTCTCCCCTTCAAAATCATGCTCTCTTCCAAAAAGTAAAATGGATTCCTTAGGGTATTAACCATTCAGGTTCGGCTCCCTCAAAGCCATTAATCCCTACAGCAAGATCTTTCCTGGGAGATTATTTGCATTGAGAGGAGGCGTTCTTCCCTCTTTGGTTTTACTTCTGCGGACCAAACTTAACTTGATTTTATGCTCATTCTTAATTGACTAATATTATCATTTACTCCTTTACTTTCTTTGTAAAAGTCATTGTTATCACTGTGATTATGTATCATAAATAGGGATTATTTTGTCATTCTCTATTAAATAGTCAGAGCACTCTATTTTGTTGTTATTATTATATCTGCCTGCCATAACTCATCTGAAACAACTCAGCCTGCCATAAACATACTCCTAGCAGACGAGGCATAGTTTGTGTACAAGCCGGCCCAAATTGAGTTGCAGTTGGACCGGTCTCAACTCCTTTACTCAAAAACATTCGGGCCCATTATACCGCAAAAGGCAGCCCAGCCCAACGCACAACCAAAAAAAAGGCCCCTACACTAGTAATGTAAGGTTAAATTAATTTAGCATGAGTGCTATATGCTTAGTAACTATTTAATTCGAAGAAAGTTAATTTAAAAGTCAAATTATAAGATAAAATGCTTGATTGACGGTGTAGACATTGCATTTTGTGCCCCTTATGACTCGAGCCCCCGTTCCCCGATGATGACTGAACTCTAAGACCCAATGCTAGTTTAGAGCCCAATCAAATATCAAATCGACTTAAGGAGTGTTAAAATGGAAAATATAATCTTTTAAATGAGTAAAAATCTATTTTTGGAAATAAAATGACCAAAGTGGCCCTCGGCACACGTACATGGGCAGTAGCCTGCGTATGTGGATCAAAGCATTCATACGCAGCTAGGGTTTCATAAAAAATGCAAGTTTTCTACAATAATGGCTGAGGTTTGGAACATATCCTACATCGTCTAGGAGCCGTTCCAAACCCTATTTTTTTTTCCACTATATAAAGCCTTACATGATACATTTTCAAAACACGGAAATTCCACGAGAAAAATACAAGATTCACTAGAAAATAGTGACTCAAAAGGGAGTTTTTCACAAAAACACCCTCAAATCTAGTCTAAACTTTTCTTTTTCCTTTCTTTCATTTTTTGCTTTTAAATCTTTCTGTTTGCTTTATTTTGTTTGCAATAATATGTTTTAATATGGTTTTTTAGTTTAGGTTTGTATGTTTGTATGTTTGTAGTGGGCCTTTTTGTTATATTGGGCTGGGCTGCCTCCTGTGGTACTAGGCCCAAATATTCTGAGTAAGGGAGTTGAGACCAGTCTAACTGCAATTCAATTTGGTCCGGCTTGTGCGCAAACTATGCCTCATTTGCCAAGAGCGTGCTTACGACAGGCAGGGCTATTCTAGATGAGTCGTGGCAGGCAGACATGATAATAATAAAACAAAAAGGAGAGTACTTCGGCTTCTTAATTAAAGTGAATAAATAATCCATAATTAAGAAAAGATAATCATAATAACAACAATCACTTTTATAAAGAGAGCAAGGGAATAAGTGGGTAACATATGGGTTAATAAAAAAAAAAAGATCAAATATGATCCGCAGGACCAAAACCAGAGAGGGAAGAACGTTTCTTCTCAACGCAAATAATCTCCCAGGGAAATCCTGTCGTGGAAATTAATCACTTTGAGGGAAACAGACCTGAATGGTTAGTGCCCAAGAGAATTTCTTGCTTCTGGCAGAGAGCAGGACTTTGAGAGGGAGAGAGGGAATCAACCTATTGGTGCATGTCTGCCAATCTAACTCTCTGTTTTTTGTTTTCTTCCTTTTTTTTAATTTTCCTCTTTATCCTTCCTTTCTTTCCTTCACACTTGTTTTCTATTTCGTGGTTTTCCTTAGAGGTTCTTGTTACCGTGATTGTGGTGTTCCCCTTTATGCACAGCAAGGGCCTCCTTTTATAGTGCTTGTCGTGACCGAGTTTTACTATTTTAGCCCTTAACCACCTTTGTCTGGTCTGGGTGTACTTGCCGACCACCACTGGTCCGTCTATGTGCCACTCCCTATCACCAGACAAAGAAGACTCTTTTGTTTGTTTGTCTGTCGTGGCACCCTTTCCTGCTACGGTGTGGGTGCTCTCTCTCCCTATCCCTCATGGCATACACCTAGTGGTTCCAACTCAACCTTGCTTCTTTTGGGTGGCATGTCACCCCAGTAGGACACTTCCCCCAAAAGAGCCTGAGCAGGAACCTCAGAATAGGTTTTTCCCCTCTTCCCACCGCCAAACCATGCCCTCTTACCTCTGACCCATGACCTCAACATGTCCCGTATTGGCTGGGTACAGGCTGGTGATGTCTGGGCCTTGCACGTGCCTCCCTTCCATGTGTGTCCAAAATTTGCCTGCTGCTCATGTGTTCGCCGTGGTCTGGAGGCTTACCTGCACAGTCTGCCGTCCGTCCTTGACCTTTTATGTGAGCTATTTTCTAATTTCCCGCTCCCCTTAAGGGTTGGGCTTTACCTTCTTTCAGTCTACTCCTTAACTGCTATCATTTCCTGCCATATCGCTCTGTTATTCCTGCTGTGACATTTATTTGACCCAATCCTACTGAACCTCTTTGGGCTTGCCGTTTATTCTTACCCCAGTGGCTCAGTATGGCCATTGGTTTTTTATTATATTACTTGCGGGCTCCTGTGTCCCATTTGTCTTCTCTTGGGCATCCTTGGCCTATTTGCTTTTCTTGGGCTTCCTTGGTCCTTTTCCTAACTCTGTATTCCCATGGGCTTTTACTAACTTCATTGGGCTTCCCTGCACAGTCTGTCGTCTGTCCTTGACCTTTTATGTGAGCCACTTTCTGATTTCCTGCTCCCCTTAAGAATTGGGCTTTACCTTCTTTCAGTCTACTCCTTGACTGCTATCATTTCCTGCCATATCGCTCTATTATTCCTACTGTGACATTTATTTGACCCAATCCTGCTGAACCTCTTTGGGCCTGCCGTTTATTCTTTCCCCAGTGGCTTAGTATGGCCATTGGTTTTTTATTGTATTACTTGCGGGCTCCTGTGTCCCATTTGTCTTCTCTTTGGCATCCTTGGCCCATTTGCTTTTCTTGGGCTTCCTTGGCCCTTTTCCTAACTCTGTATTCCCATAGGCTTTTACTAACTTCATTGGGCTTCCCTGGCCCAATTACCTTATGGGCTTGCCATCAACCCCTTACTTTCTTTGCTTGCATTACTTCGGGCCTGCTGTGCCCCACTCTCACTTTTCTACATCATATACTACCCATGGGTTTGCTATTTCTATCTTTCCAGGCTTCTTTAAGCCCTTTTGCCTCCTCAAGGCCCATTTGTTTATTTCATGGGTCCGTGATCAATTATTCCTACCACTTGGGCTTAATGGTTTTTCTTTCTATTTACCAACTTCGTTCTGCCCATGTTGCTGGGCTTCTCCTTTCTTTTTGACTTCCAAAATAACCATCAACAATGTCTAAAATGCATGTTAGGTTGTTAGAATTCTAGTTTTGAGGTTCTACCCTTTTTTTTGTTTTTAGGTTTTTTGGGCAAGATCTTGCGTCCGCATAATCTTGCTTGCACATGCAGGCTTGTTCTTGCCTGCGCAAATCGCTGCCAGAAACCCTAATTTTTATTTCCTTTCATTTTGCTTCTGCTTTCATATGTTTGTTTGTTTAGTTTCTTTTCCATGCTCCCATGCTTCTAACACCTATGTTTCACATGTTTATTTACTTGGTTTGCTATAACATGTTAGAGTTAGGGTTTGTTTATTATTTTCCTTGTTTTGATAACATGTACATGCATTCGCATGCTCATACATGATGCCATAGGTGCTGTGTTGTTGAAAGGTAAGTAAAGGTAAGTCATGCATTGGTATGAACATGCATTTGATGATGTATATTGTTTGAATATTTGTTTTATGTCTTTTAATTCCAATTACATGAGTTAAATAATTTTATGATTGCAATGATACCTTGCTACAATGATTGAGTCGCTGCCTCGTTTTAGATGTATGATATGATAGGGTTTTCATGTGTTAGATGAATGCTAGCGTTTGTATATGTGTGTGGTTGGGTTCCTTATGCTTTATGGATGGATATGTATGTGTTTTGGGATGAATGATGGCATGCTGTATGCTTAAATGTATGCTAGTGTGTGTGTAAGTTAGAATACAAGTGTTGAACACGAATTTATCAAGGTTCAGACATAAGACATAATGATGGGAGGCCAACCTTAGGGTTGGGGCGGTATTGGGTGCCTAACACCTTTCCAAGAACGTACCTAAACTCCGAACCCATATCTCTGGTAGTAAGATCAATGGTCCTTCCTCAAGAGGACGATATATATATGGTTCCTAGACCATTGCAAAAATTAGGTGGTAACTCCAACACACTTTCCGTTGTGTCCACAGTGGCGACTCCGCTAGGGATAGTGAGTTTAATTCCTATATGTCTTATTTCTTAACTTTGATAAAAACTATTTCAATGCTTGTTTGCACACACATCACTTGGTTTCTTTTGTCCCTTAACCTCGATTGGTGATGAGTGGGAAGATGGAAGGCTCCATTTGGCCCAAATCTTCCGGAGTTCATCCCACCAACTTACAATCGGTGCCATTGAATATAATGGATTTTGAGTGCATTAAAGGTTTGCTACCAATCCACTATGGGGTCCACTTAGACCATCGGTTGGAATTATAGCCCACCAAGTTGTGAGTGACCTCCTTATCTATCCCTTTAGCCTTAGGGAGCCTACCCACACTTAGAGAGTTCCTAGACCCTATCACAAAGGATACCCTTTATATCTCTTATTTGTTCAACCATACATCTAGGGCTGTCCACGGGTCAGGCCGGGTTAAGTTTAGACCCAACCCGGACTCCACCCGCCGACGTCGGGTGGGGGGCAGAAGAACTCGGACTCAACCCGCCGAAAAACCTGTCGAGTCAATTTCTAGTGAGGAAGAGGGTCAGTCGGGCCGGTCGGGTCACCGGAATAAAGAAAGCATTGAAATCTGGAAAAAAAAATAGTTGCCGGAATCTGGAAAACTCGCCGGTTTTTGGAAAAACTCGCCGGAATCTGGAAAAAATCACTAGATTCTGGAAAAACTCGCCGAATCTCCTCGAATCTAAGCTCGATCTTACCAAATACGGTCAAGATCTCGCTAGATCTCCTCGAATCTAAGCTTAATCTCGCAGGAGTTGGCTGGGTTTGTAGATAACATTAGTCGGGTCGGGTGGCTCGGGGTTTTGGAGAAGAAAACCGCCACTCGACCCGTCGGCGGAGGGTTTTTGAAGTCAGGACTCGAGTCTGACAGCCAAAGCAGTCGGATCGGGTGGTTCTGGGTCGTGTCTGGGCGGGTGGGGTGGGTTGGGTGGGTGGCGGGTTGATCTGGACAACCCTACATACATCATGTGTTCACCTAATTCTAAAGTGATGGCCCTAAAGTGTTCACCTAATTCTCTTGTTTGTTCAACCATGCATCATTGTAAAAATGAAAGTGATGACCCTAAAGTTATGGTATACCCTAAGATATTTTGGGATAAAAGAAAAGAAGTTCTCACAGATAAGAGGCTTGTCCCTAAATCCAAAGGTATATCTTAACTTGAAAGGTTTATAAGACCATAGTCTAATTGCTATCATAGGCCCAATTAAAAAAGCCCAATTGAAAAGAAGGACTTTGGGCCTAAGGTAACAAATATGCTATGGACTTAGCATCCAAAATCCTACAAAGCCAATATTAACTTCCCTAATCTTGGGCCTCCTTGTTGTATGCCTAGGCCCAAAATGATAAGAACTTCATGGACTTTGAGAGGAAGGCTACAATATATTCTAGCTAAAGGGCTATTTCCCAAAAAAAAAAAATGATGAAATGATGAATAAAAATAAGAAGCCCGAAGGTGATGAATATATTGTGAGCCCATGTTTGAGGCAAAGGATTGAAAATTTCTAAGTGCATTCTAATGAAATCCCATGAGGGTAAAATGAGAGCTTATTTGTAATTGGGCCTTCATTAAAATGAACCTAAAAATTTTCTGAGGACATCTAAAAAATTAAAAAACCTTTAATTGGGACATGAACTTAATGAAAATGGGGCTTCTTTTCAAGCATCATTGCACAGTCAAAGTCAAGAAAACAATGACTACCTCTGTGGAAGACTCAATGACACAAAATACCTTTAAGGCTTTGGTTGAACATGGAGAGGCCGTTAAGAAAATGGTGGGGCGTCTCGCTAGGTTGGAGGAATCTAAGCTCAAGAAGTCTTCACTTGTGGAAATCAATGATGATGAAGAGGAAGTAGAAGAATGGGAAACAGCTCACCGCAAAAACCATAGCCATGAGGGAGAAGATGGAGAAAATGCAACTCGCCTTTCGCAAGGCACAAGGGATTAATGATTACCTCTATAACATGGAGGGAGTGAGTTTAAAGGCTCCTATTGCATTGCCTCCCAAGTTCAAGATTTCCTATGTGGAAAAGTTTGATGGGACTAGAAATCCGAAGCAACATGTGAGAAGATACCTAAACATTGCTGAAATGAATGGCTAGATGAGAAGCAAACATTTCATGCATTTTCTCTCTCACTCACGGGAGGTGCATCAAGGTGGTACTATAGCCTTCATCCAAGCAAAACTAAGGTATGGAATGAACTAGTGGAGTTATTTATGGACCAATTCGTCTTCTACACCATGATTGATATGACTTTTAGGGATTTAAAGACTACCACACAAGGTGTAAGGGAGACATTTTCCAAATACATGACTAGATGGAAGACCAAGGCATCTAGAATGGTCAATAGGCCAAATGAGAAGGACCAAATCAACATGATCATCAAGAACTTGCTACCGGCTTATAATAGTAGGCTTTTGTCATCGCCTATTAGCTCATTTAGAGAACTATGTGATTGTGGGACAAGAATTGAAGACACTATAAACAATGGACAATTGGACAAAGGTGAAAGTAAGCCTCCAACCAAGAAAACATATGGAGGGGGAGCAACCACCACTAAAGTGCCCAATCTCGTAAATGTGAGCGCCATCATACCCCAACAAACACTAGCCTACCTAAAGAAAGCTCGCCGAGAATTCTCCGACCTAGGAATGACCCTCACCCAAGCATATGAAAACCTATCCTCCAAAGGATTCATCAAACCTTTAGACCTTACACCCATGCCTTATCCCGTACCTCCCACTTGGAACCTTAATGAATATTGCCACTACCACCAAAAATCCGACCATAAAACCGACAATTGCTTCCGCCTCAAACACGAGATACAGGACCTCATTGATAATGGAACCCTCCCAAATCCTAATATTATCACTAAGCCCAACATAAGAAGGAATCCTTTGCCTGATTACCATAGGGCTCCTCCTCCATATCAAAACTAGGTGCAAATAGATGAGATTAAATGGGATTGCTCAAAGTTGATAGAAACTACAAATGTCAATGTCAATGCCATAGAAGTCCAAGGAATATAGGATGAAGAGGATGAAGTCTTAAAATAAGAGGTAGCGGTGTGGGGAATACTTCCCAAAGGAGTGACAGAACAAAAGAAAAAGGTCTTGGAGGAAAATGTAGCAAATATCACTAGATATTAAGATTATCATCCGCCTTGAATGTTTGTCCTTTTAGGACTGCCCTCACTATTGGCCTAGATATTAAGATTATCATCCCTTCTCCCTTGACCGTAAGGGTATATGGCAACACTTCAAGGAAGGTTCTAGGTACTTTCAAGGCTCTTTGCAAGATTGGGCCAATAGAAACCATTGTTGAGTTTCATGTCATGGACATCAACCCAAATTACAACCTTCTCCTGGGAAGAGCTTGGCTTCACCCTAATGAGGCAATCGCTTCCTTACTACACCAAAAGATGAAGATCCCATGGAAAGGAGGGATTGCCATAGTGCTTGGAGATGGTGAAATTCTAGCACTGGTTTGTGGACTAGAGGAAGGAGGAAGTGAGTTTCAAATGAGTGGCTTTGAGTTCGTAAACATGGTTGATTATGGGCTGAAGGATAAAAGGTATGCTACTGACTTGTTCCCATGTTGTAGCCATGAGGTGATTGCAATGATGAAGCACATCGGATAAATGCCTGATATGGTCATATATATATATATATATTAGTCGAGTTCCCCAACGTCAAGACTTAAGTGACTAGGGAAGGTTTAGGATTCTTTGAAGGCTGAAACAGAATTAAGAAAAACCTTAGCACTCTCAATGGGAACTTCGTGAAGGAAGGGGAAAACTTCCCTTATTGTGGCTTCCCCAAACCTTGAGTAGGTAAGGATGGAAAGGTGTACTCAGGTTGGGAAATGTTCTTTAATGAAAAGCTCACCTTTAAGGAGAAGCCTACCGTGGCAATCAAAGAGATACAAGAAGAGGTCGATTGGGTGAACTACAAGGATGCTGAAGCAGTGAAGACCATGATAAAGACGAGTGGGAACGTGTTCACCATCACCAACGAAGAGCCAAGTGATCCTTCCAAATTCATTATGCCTATTATGGGGCCCATTAATAATTAGACTTGGGTTGGGTTTTTTGAAAACATGGGAAAAAGGTTTTGTAATGCAAGTTCCAATGTACTTTGTAATATTTTCAATAAGATGAATTCTGATTTGGCTTACTTTGATGTGTCCCATAACATTGAAATTCTGCACTTAAATGATTCAGAATTTGAAAATGAAATTAATAAACAATTGGAAAAGAAAGTTGAACCTATGGAACCAACTCTTGAAACTATTAATTTGGGAAATATTGAGAATCCACACTTAATTAAAATTGGCTCAACTCTAAATGAAAAAGAAAGAAAAGATCTTCAAGAGCTCCTCACGAAATTTCAAGAGGTGTTTGCATGGTCCTATGAAGATATGCCTGGAATTGACCCCAAGATAGCTCAACATCACATTGATACTCATGATCACATGGTACCTGTCAAACAAAAATCGAGAAGAATGAGGACCGAATGGCTCTTAAAAATCAAGGAGGAAGCTACTAAGCAATTAAAGGTAGGGTTCATTAAACCCGTACACCAAGCTGAATGGATAGCCAGTGTCGTGCCTATACCTAAGAAGGATGGGAAGGTAAGGATGTGTGTGGATTTTAGGGACTTGAACAAGGTATGACCTAAGGATGACTTTCCTCTCCCTCACATTGATGTCTTGGTGGATAACACAACGGGAAATGCCTTAATGTCTTTCATGGATGGTTTCTCGGGGTACAACCAAATCAAGAAGGCTCCCAAAGATATGACCAAAACCATTTCACTACCGAATGGGGAATCTATTGTTACACGGTGATGCTGTTTGGCCTCAAGAATGCCATGGCAACCTGCCAAAGGATGGCTATAGCCTTGTTAAATGATATGATGCATAATGAGGTGGAGGTGTATGTCGATGATATGATAGTGAAATCCAAAGATAGAGAAAGCCACACTATAAACTTGAGGAAGTTCTTTGAGAGGATTAAAGAGTATAGACTAAGATTGGACCCACAAAAGTGTACCTTTGGAGTAATCGCCGAAAAATTGCTAGGCTTCCTAGTGAGTGATAGAGGGATAGAAGTTGACCTATCCAAGATCAAAGCCATATTGGAGATGCCTCCACCTAGAAGTGAGAAAGAGATAAGGGGTTTCTTGGGTCGATTACAATACATTAGTCGATTCATTGCCAAACTCACATCCACTTGTGAACCCATCTTCAAACTCCTAAGGAAGAATGAACCACATACATGGAATGATGAGAACCAAAAGGCCTTTGAACTTATCAAGGAATATCTCCTCCACCCACCTATCCTAGTGCCTCCCTAACATGGAAAACCCTTACTCCTATACCCCTCTATCATAGGGGATGCAGTTGGAAGTATGCTTGCACAAGAAGATGATGACAAGAATGAGGGGGCCATATACTACTTGAGCAAGAGGTTCCATGATTATGAGACTAGGTGCACTTCCGTAGAAAAGTCATGCTTTGCACTTGATTAGGCCGTACAAAAGTTAAGACATATCATCCTACCTTTCCAAATATGGGTGGTAGCAAGAATGGACCTATTGAAGTATCTCTTTGAGAAGCTTGCTTTGAGTTGAAGATTGTCAAGATGGTTGATCTTATTATCAGAATTCGATCTGAAGTATATGGTTAGAAAAACTAACAAAGGGAGCATCGTGTCAGATTTTTGTGCCGAGAATCCTATAGAGGGGGAAGATTGGTAAAGAAGACTTTCCAAATGAGGACATTTTGGATGTTGAGCTAGGGACATGGAAGATGTACTTTGATGGAGCCATAAACCGATATGGGAATGAGATAGGTATACTCTTGATCACTCTTGAGGGATCTCACATACCTTTGGCAGTCAAGTTGAACTTAGGAGCAACTAATAACATGTCTGAATATGAGGCTTGTATTATCGGAATGGAAGCTCTTTGAGAATTGAGGGTAAAGGACGCCGAAATCTTTGGAGGTTCAACTTTGGTTATAGCCCAAGCACAAAAGTTGTGGAAGGTGAAGAAGGAACACTTGAAGCCTTATCAACAATACTTGGAGGACTTAACCAAGACCTTTGACAAGATTGAGTACACAATCTCCCCTAGAGCTCAAAATCAATTTGTGGATGCCTTAACTACCTTAACCTCCATGGTTGAAATACCTGAGGGAGTATAGACTTGACCCTTGGAGATTGATCAAAGTTATGAGGAAGTGCACAAAGGGAAGACCAAAGTTTCAGTAATGACCATAAAGGAAGAGGAAGTTTCGTGGTACTATAACATCATGAAGTTCTTGGAACTAAGGGCCTACCTAGACAGTGCCAACAAGAGAGAACATCATTCCATTAGGATGATGGCAATACAATACATCCTATGTGGAGGACAACTCTATAGATGGTCCTATGATGGTATACACCTCTATTGCTTAAAGAAGGAAGAAGCTGAGAAGGTAATTGAAGAAGTTCATCAAGAGATTTGTGGCCCTCATATGAATGGGAAAATGTTTGCCGGGAAAATGTTTGCCAAAAAAATCCTAAAGATAGGATACTATTGGAATACGATGGAGACCGATTGTGTGAACTATGTGAAGAGTTGCCCTGATTGTCAGACACACGCCAACTTAAACCATATGCCACCTAGTAAGTTGTATAGCATGACTTCTTCGTGGCCATTCTTGGTTTGGGGCATAGATGTGATCGAAAGGATAGCTCCTAAGGTTTCAAATGGGCATGAATACATCCTGGTGGCAATTGACTATTTCACCAAGTGCGTGGAAGCAGCCTCCTACTCCGTATTGAAGGCTAAGCATATGGCGTGGTTCTTAGAAAACAACATCATATGTTGGTTTGGGGTGCCCCAAGAGATCATCTCCGATAACAGTTCCCACTTTAAAGGTGAAGTTAGGAGAGTCATGAAAGAATATATCATTGAGTATCACAAGTTTTCACCATATCAACCACAAGCTAATGGGGCCGTAGAAGCATCTAATAAGAATGTGAAGAACATCCTAGCCAAAATGGTAGTGACATACAAAGACTGGGCCGAGAAGTTTCCATTTACCTTATAGGGTTATAGAACTTCTATCTGTGCGTTGACTGGGGCAACACCTTACTCTTTGGTTTATGGTAGTGAGGTTGTGCTTGCTATTGAGGTGAAAATACAATCTTTGAGGATATTAGTGGAAGCCAAGGTCCTAGAAGAGGATTGGGCTCAGGCGAGATATGAACAATTGGTTTTGATAGATGAGAAGAGGGCTAGGGCACAATACCATGCACAAGGGTACCAAAAAAGGATTGCTAGAGCATTCAACAAGAAAGTGAAACCAAGAAACCTTAAAGAAAAGGATTTGGTCCTAAAGGTGCTTAGAGATGAGACTTTTGATCCAAGAGGAAAGATGAAGCCAAAGTGGTCTAGGCCTTTTATCATTAAGAAGATCATGTCTGGAGGTGCTACAAGGATTACAAATTTGGATGGGGAAGAGATGCTTCGCCCAATTAACATGGAGAGACTTCGGAAATATAACATTTAAAAAAAAAAAAAAAAAAAAAAAAAGCCTGCTAGGTTGAAAACCCAAAAGGGCGGCCTAGGCAAAAATTAAGGCAAAAGAACCCTGCTATATTGAAAACCCAAATGGGTGATCTAGGCAAAAGCTAAGAGAAAAGACCATGGGCATGGCGAAAATTCCAGAAAGGGACATCATGGGCAAAAATTGCATGGCAAAAAAAAAAAAAAAAAAAAAAAAACAAAGGAATGAGATGACAATAAAAAAAGTGATTCTCTTATTGCTCAAATTAAAAGGCAATAAGATTGTTTTCATGGGGGATTTGGAACATTCCATTCCTTTATTAAATTCAAAAACAAAAACATGAGAATCATAAAATGCAGAAAAGTAAAATATGGTGCATATCAAGGTGGTCACTCAGCACTCCTTGCTTTCTTGCTAGTCTTCATTTAAGCTTTCTTGTCCCTCAAAATCTACTTCATGTCATCCTCCAACCATTGTTTGTACCTCGCAGTCGAGGAGAAGCAATGCCTCTAGTCACCCTACGGTGCGGCCAAGCCTCATGAAGCCTACCTAAGATCTTGTTAGTAAACACCTTGGTGTGGAAGGCACCTTCATCATTAAGAGCTCCTTGACGTTCTCCAAATTGCCTTAAGATACAACAAGTGGAGTAGTATGAGCAGTAATGAAGTCCAACTAAAGATACACAGTAGTCCTTGCAGCAACTGTGAACCATGCTTGCAATGTGCCACTACTCCATGACCCATTGAATGTCGGTCTCCTTGATGTGACCCATAGGCTCCATGTACGCCTTAAAGCTCATGTTATTTTGATGAAGCCGGCGGTCCTTAAAATGCCTAGGGAGGTATGTGCTGGAAGATACGGTAGGAGGTTGAAGCAACCGAAGCCCCTCTTGTAGCCATATCTGAAACAAAAACAAAAAAACAAAAAAAAAAAAAAAAGGAGAGAGAGAAATGCAAAAAAGAAGAGAGAGTATGAGTGAGAAAAAATAAAAAATAATAATAATAATGAAAGACGATATAAGGTGCCTCGATAGGTTGAAAACCAAAAGGCAATCCATGCAAAATTAGAGGAATCCCGCCAGGTTGAGAACCTAGGCAAAAGTTAGGAATTATACTTGAAGAAGAAGAGAACTTCCCGCAAAGAAGCTTGCATCCTTCCTATGCAAGGCATCTAAACCATTGAGGATTTCCGCCAAGATCAAGCCCACCGAGTTACCTCTCTTTAGCTCATAAACCACCATGCACATCTAGAGATCCACACAATATGTCCTTTGGACCAAGAAGTACCTTGCAAGAGCACATAAGCAAAAAATTATGAAAAAACAAACAAATAAATATTTTTAATATAAAATTCAAAATTAACGAGTAGTTGCATCACAAATAATCAATCACAATATGTCAAAGAAAATAAATCACAACAACTAATAAGTTTATATACCTAGAGTTTGAAGGGTATATTAGTAAAATGTCATTTAATTAAACGGGTCAAACAGGTTCTATGTGTTCAACACTAACCCAACCCGTTTATTACACGGGTCAGCCGTGTCAACCCGAATATGACACGAACCTGTTAAGCCTCAACCCATAACCTGCTAATTTCATGTCGTGTCGTGTCGGGTTCACGGGTCGTGTCAAATTTTGCCACCCTTAGTATGAACGTGGCCTCTCACCCACGGGAAGGGCCGAGCCTTAAAACTGTGTAAAAACCAAGCCGAGGTTGAGTTTGCCAAAGATGCACCACCTATTTGCCATAACAAGAGGGACGCCCAACACAAGTTGCAGTAAAGAGGGGAGATCCCTACCCATGGTAGGGAAGATGAGATCATCAATCTCTGGTTTACCCATGATGGCCTAAATTCTTCGATAGTGGGGTATAGTTCTACCCCATTGAAGCAAAAAACATGCCGAGTGGGGACCCAATAGTTGGTAGCAGCACGAAGAAGAGGCTCATCCACCCTTAATTAATGGTATGAAAAGACAAAAGAAAGACCATAGGGGGCGATGGAGTCCTTGAAATCAGGACTAAGCCTCCTAATCTAAGCTGAGACATTGAATGGAGAGTTTTCTGTCAATGGGGGACCTCAGAAAAGTGCTCTATGAGTTGGAAATACGTTGGTGAGGATTTTGGGACCCAAATGGCTACTTTTATACTTAATTAGGGCGGTTAGGGTTTCCTCTGATTCGTAGCCCATGTACGCAAGGTCAACCATGTGTACACAAAGTCAAAGCCGCGTACGTTGGCCCATTCCCATGTACGCACAACGCTTGGCAGAAACTCATTCTCCCTTGTTTTAAGCACGGTTGCTCCATTCCAAGGAATCCCTAGGTTTACTACGACCTAAAGGATCATTCAAGGCATATTTCAAGCACAAAATTTCAAGCATTAAAGAAGCAATGTTGTATAGAAAGATACAATTAACCATATATCTTGTAAATTAAGTACTAGTCCCAATTAAAAGCATAAATGTAAAAATATGTTCTTAAATACAACCCTTTATCTCAAACTGAATTCAAATGTTTGCTAAAGGAGATAAAAAATAAAAGCAACAAAAAAAGAAAGATGTGTGTTGTATGCCTATGTGTCTTAACTGCTGGTAATCAATGGTGTTTCCTCTTCCTTGGTTGGTAGCTAGGAGTCGCCTCCGAATCCTCCTCATCTCCACCACCACCATCATCATCATCATCATCGTCATCACCACCGCCTAGGTAGGCCACCCCTCCAAGACCGTACAAGCTCCTTGATGCAATCACATACTAAAAAACATGGTTTTGTAAACACAAGAACACAAAGACATTTTCATAGAAAATAAAGTAGAGATAAGAGCATGTTTTTTAAAGTAAAATAAAAACAAAATCATGTTACGGAAAGTAAAGTTAGAACATGTCTGCATGAATGCATTCTACAATAAGGGGATTATTTTAGAGATCAAAGAGAATGAATCTCTTTGAGATCTAAAATAAAGTCACTTAACAGAAAAGAAATTTCTAAAACAAAACTTTTAGAATTTCTTTAAGGTAAGGGGAGAGAGGGGTCCTGATTTCTGATTTTAGCTCCCTATTTATAGAGGTTTTGTGCTTAGAAATAAGCTAGGTCTGTTCAGATACGAATTAGGTCGAATTTTTATCCCAAAAAAATCGAATCTAATGTGTTTTGGCTTGATCTGAACATTTCTGGGCCGGGCCTTGGAGTTGTACCAATCAGCACTATGGAAGTGCTGAGCCCATTTTCCTCTTTCGGTTTGATTTGGATTCTTTTTTAGGGGTTTCTGAGTCGGGAATTGCACTGGGACGTATTTTCAACTCATATTCCAAAATAAATCCCTTTTATTTTGATAATCAGGTCCTTAAAATAATAATTATCTAAAAGATAATTATTAAAAAAAAAAAAAAAAACTCAATTATCAACAACTCCCTTGTTATCTAATTATCCATTTTATTCCTGTGCAACCAAGCTTATTTCTGATCAAATCCAACAATCAATCACTTAAATTACTTAATTAATTTTAATTGTTGATCAATCAAAATTAATTTCAATTAATCACACGTGATCAACTTCACCCTCATAAAATGCATGAAGACCATGAAAACTTGATCTGGTGATATCTTTCAATCCGACGGTCTAATTTGAGAATTGGGCATATTGTCGCGATTGTTAGAATCTCAAGATCATTTTTATGATAAGTGATAAATGATTTAATGCATGAAATGCAGCTATGATTTTTTGGCATTTAAAATGGTCATTTTAGTCAACTTCCAAGATTAAATTATGGGTGCAAAATTGAGTATCTACAGTATGCTTCTTCAAGATAATGTTTTCAATATATGTAATATAACTCTAAAGTTATGTTCTTCAAGGTAATGTTTTCCAAAGATAAATTATGATTTACGTCTTTTGTTTCTCAAGAATAAGACTTTTCAATTGTGAATGATTTATGATGCAAAAGAAAATGATGCAAGAGCCATTGAATTGTACTTAAGTCATATCCACGCATTAAGCTATTTGGTTTACATGCATCTCATGCATGCTACTAATTCTCATATCACGCATCTCTTACTTAGCACATGGAACGCTCACCCCTTAACATTTTCAGTGACAGGTACTTCCCTTTTTGCAACCTGAAGTCTCAGCAGTTAAGGAGGCCTGATAGAGATATTTTAAGTTTTGGGATGCTTTGAATACAAACTAGTAGTAGTATATGTTTAGTTGAGAAAGAGCAATATTAAGGATCGTTATGTAAATATTTCCGCGGTGCTTTATATTTTGGTGATTACGCAAACATTATGGGGTTGTATTTATAATCTGATGGTTTGCTAAATGCTCTGATGTTATTACTTCCTAATGTTCAGCTAAGCTATCCAAATGATCGGATTAGGAAAGTGTTGATACCCGTTTTTGACAAAGGGCCCAACAGCAGAAAAATTTCAACAACAAAGAAATATGAAAAAGGAAGTGAAAAAAGCATGATGAAAGTAAATGGGCCATGGAAACCCAAGAAAATAGGTAAAAAGCCCAATGGGCCAGTATGATAGGAATAATAGCCAGCAAGCCCACAGGCACAACAAGAGGTAAAAGTAAAGTAAATGAACCATGGAAGCCCAAGAAAATAGGTAAAATGCCTAATGGGCCAATATGGCAGGAATAATAATCAGCAAGCTCACAGGCACAACAAGAGGTAAAAGTAAAGTAAATGAGCCATAGAAACCCAAGAAAATAGGTAAAAAGTCCAATAGGCCTACATAGCATAAATGACAGTCAACAGACCCTTGGGCATAGCAAAAGGAGAAGCAATTAGGGCAAAAGCCCAACGGACTACATGGCCAAAAACTTCCATCAAGCCAATGCCTAATCCCACAAGGAAGTAAGAAGAAACAATGTAAGCCCTAAAGCCCATGCCCTTCATGCCGTGGAGGATAAGCACGAACACAAGAGACAAACAGCTTAATGAGACATGGTAGGAATGGCAAAAATGGCGTGGGAGAAAAAGAAGACAAACGTAGAGGGTAGTGGAACAAACACACAAGGGCCGAAGCACCATCCACTTGTAGCCAACCAATACAAGAAAGGTGGGCCCACAATCAAGGGATTCAAAGGGTGTGGTTTGGTGGTGGGGGAAAAGGGGTCTATTTTGGGATTCCTGCCAAGGCTTCTTTTAGGAAAAATGCCTTGCTAGGATGGAATTTTGCCCAAAAGAGGTAAGCAAAAGGCTGGGACCACCCGATGCATGCCATAGAGGTAGGTAGAGGGAAGGACTTAAACCCTTATCCATTTGGGTAAAGCGGGAAAGATGAAGGGAGAAACAAAACAAAGAGGGTTTTTGTCCCAGAATGGAGAGTGGTGCAACAAGCACACTCTGAGCAAAGGTAGTGGTTGGGCCACCTATAGGTTAAAGGGTAGTCCTGAAGGAATACCCACAAGAAACCAAAAGCGGTTGGTGAAGCCTTAGGGACAAAAGGGAGAAATCTCATTGAATTAGTTCACTATAAAAGGAAGAGGTAGTCATAGATGAAGGGGAGGAGGAAACCACCACAAGATAGTAGTAAGAAACTTAAAGCAAGAAGTAAACAAAAAACGGAAAGAAAGAAAGAAGAGAGGAAAGGAGAGAAAACATGACAGAAATAGAGGCGTGCATCAGTAGACCATCTTTTCCCTCCCTTTTGACAAGCCCACTCTTTGAAATTCTATGAGTAACAACATATAGCCATCTAGGTCCTTTCCCCAAAATGCACAACTTTGATGCCCAAAGCCTTTGACAAGGTTGTCTGTGTTGGGATTCAGATTCCTTCTTGGACTATTTTCTGCTAAAGAACTTAACCCAGGAATGATTCTACTCGAAAAGACCACCATACCCAATGAGGTTACTTAGCAAGCCATACCCTGACAGATACGAGCCACCAGCTTTCTTGCAGTATGATAGTAGAAATGGAAGCTCCGTTAAGCACGTGAGCAAGTTTGTAGACACCATGGGACCATACACAGGAGATGAGGAGCTATGTTTATGCAAATTCTCAAAATCCTTATGTGACTATGCTTACACTTGATATGCTGGCTCAAAGCCAAGATCCATCCCTACTTGGGATGACATGGTAGATGTTTTCTGCAGCAAATACTTTCATAGGGAAGAAACTGTTACACTTGCAACCTTGCAAGGCATGAAACAAAGGAATAGTGAAGACCTTATAGAGTACAACAAGAGATTCAGGGATATAGCTCTTGATTGCTATGACCATTATAAGGAAAGAACGTTGGTGGAGATATGAATAGGAAACATGATCATGGAGTACTGAGCTGTCCTCAAAATTTTGAAGATTTCACAATTTGCTCATCTACTGCAAAAAACTAGAAAGACAGCCTAGTTAGTCAAACCCAACTCAAAAAAAGACAAAGGACCGAAAGTCCACCCTACAAGCTATGGCGGTATCCATAAGCGAGAAAAGAAAGAAACTAGACGGGAGGGAGTATGAGAGCCCTCCACTGCTACCATGCATGCCAAAAGAGTTAGACATACTTTTGGGCAAATGGATCGCAAACGGGGTCTTTAAGCCCAATCACATTTCCAGAGAACCCACCGAAGAGGAACGGAGAGGCCCGCGTTTCTGCCAATTACACGACTACGTGTAGTACGCTACTGCAAAATGCTAGGCACTCCACAGACTAGTCTACTACAGAACCAAGGAAGGAACTCTCTAGTTGACCCAGCCAGAAGTTCAAAGAAACCCACTCCCTAATCATAATGCGCTAATCTAGGCGATGAAAAGGACGAAAGGCCCTCATTGCCTAGAGGAGCCATTATGACTTTGCAAAAGAGTTCCCAATTCAAAAACCTATTTGATCAATTGGTGTTTATGGCTAATGAAAGAAGAGTGGCTACTGAGGCCTTGGTGAGCATCGCCTTAGGAGTAGGAGTTGAATGCCTTACTGCAAAAACTCAATCTAACTGTGCATTTCTCAATAACACTAATGAAATCACTTTTAGTGATGAGGACATGGAGGTGAGATACCCAGATCACAAAAGACCACTTTATTTGGCGGCCTCAATAAATCAAATTCCTATCAAGCGAACCCTAGTGGATACTGGCACTTAAGTGAATCTTATACCACTCAGCACCTTGCAAGCAGCAAGAATACCAAAAAGCAATATTTTGGAATACCCAATGGAGTTAACGGGTTTTGGAGGAAAATGCGAGTACACAGCTAGCTACATATAGCTTTGTTTGAAGGTAGGTCCTATAGCCTCTCTGACTCGCTTCCATGTGGTAAAGACAGAGGTCTTGTATCACATACTGTTGGGACGGCCATGGTTACACAAGCATTTCCTTATTCCATCAACGAACCATCAGTGTGTGAAAGGAAGGCTTAATGGCAGGACAATCCAAATTGCAACAAACTCATCTCCCTTCGAGCAAGCGGAAGCCTATCTAGTAGAAACCATGTTCTATAATGAGTAGGCACCATTAGGAGAAAGCTCAGTATCTAAACTATCAGGCACCTTTGTGCCTAAATGGAGGACATCAAAAATGACCAAGAGCCCAATTTGAGAGAATTGTTAAGGCGAAAAAGGAAAAGGAATGAGCCACCAACCGCTGAATCAAACAATTTGCCACGCTGCGTCAGGGTCAAAACACTTGACAGTAGAATAATATACAAGTTACAAAGGTGCACGGGGCTCACTTGCAGTATGCAAAGGGGTCCCGGAGAGGGCCCAAGCATAGGTCCCTAATATGCTATATGGACCAAAAAGATGCAAAAGAAGAAAGTGGAAGAAAAGACAGTGACAAGAAAGGAAACACAAGCAACAACTGAAGAAAAGTTAGAAGAAGTAAACCTGGGTACAGAACCAATACCTGGACTAAACCTATGTCTAGTTGTGCACATGCTCAACGTGGAGCCTGGGACCAAGCCAATGGCCCAGACAGCCAAGGTATTCCACACCAACATGGAGGCGCAAATAATACAAAAGGTGTAGAAGCTGCTTGCGACAAGATTCATCAAGCTGATCCAGCACCCAAAGTGGCTGTCCAATATCGTGCCCATCAAGAAAAAGATTGGGTAAATCAGATGCTATGTAGATTTTAGAAATCTCAACCAAGCCTGCCCCAAAGATGAATTTCCCCTGCCAAATATGGACTAGTTGATAGATTCTACTACTAGACATGCAATGTTCTCTTTCATGGATGGGTTTAGTGGCTACAACCAAATTTGTATGGCACCTAAGGATGTAGAGAAGACTACTTTCAGAACACCCATCGGGAATTTCTATTACATAGTAATGCCCTTCGGGCTAAAAAATGCAGGCGGAACTTACCAGCGCACCATAACTGCAATCTTCCATAACATGATGCATCGTGAAATGGAGGATTACATGGATGACATTGTGGTAAAGTTGAGGAAGCTTAAGGATCATGTTAAAATACTGAGAAGGTGCTTAAGTAGTATAGACTCTTCAAGCTAAGGATGAATCCATTAAGTGCTCTTTTGGAGTTTTTGCCGGGAAGTTTCTAGGGTTCCTAGTCCATAGCAGAGGAATAGATGTTGACCGAGCAAAAGCTACAACAATAGCGACCATGAAACCACCATCCACCGTTAAGGAATTGAAAAGTTTTTTGGGCAAAGTTTCATACATCAGAAGGTTCATCCTAGGCCTAGCGTCAATTACTTCAGCCTTTGTGAAGTTACTGAAGAAAGGGCAAAGTTTTGAATATGGAGGTGAACAAAAGAAAGCTTTCAAAAAGCTACAGCAGTTTATGATGTACTTACCCACGGTGTAGGCTCCAGTTCACAAGAAGCCACTATTGCTCTACTTGGCCTCAAACCCATCAGCCATTGGGGGGCGTTGATAGCCCAAGAGGATGGGGGAGGGGTCGAACAGCCAGTATACTATATTAGCTGTGCTTTAAAAGATGCTGAGATGTACTATCCTCGAGCGGAGAGTGTATGCTTAGCCATTGTCTATGAATCATAGAGGCTCCGTCATTACTTCTTAGCCTACGAGGTGCATCTCATGACAAAGTTCTACACGATCAAAGCACTCCTACGATAGCCCATTCTATCTGGAAAGATATCACAGTGGCTATTGTAGTTATCACAATATGATTTAAGAGCGGAAACACCCAAAGTAGTGAAAAGCCAAGCCATAGTAGACCTATTGGCATAATTTCCTAGGGAAGAGGAATTCCCGCTAGACGAAGAAGTACCTAAAGAAGTGGCTGCAGTAGAAGTAGCAACATATGAGTTGGTTATGAAGTTTGACGGATCCTCTACGGCAAACTCAAAAGGCGTAGGAGTGGTCCTCTATCACGGAGAAGGAGAGACCATAGCGTTATCATTTAAGCTAGAGTTTCCATGCTCAAACAACACAGCAGAATGCGAAGCATACCTGACAGGGCTAGCAATGGCCCTCAAGATGGGGGTCCGGCACTTGAAGGTCGTAGGCGATTCCAACTTGGTGGTCTACCAAGTGAAAATGAGCTTTTCTCTAAAATAGCCATCCCTAGCCCCTTATAGGACATTAGCCCAGAGAATGGAAGAAAAATTTTGTACGTTTGAGATATAGCATGCTCAAAGGAGTGAGAGCAGAGCCGCGTTGGGGTCTCAGATAACTTTCGAAGGGCTAATACCACAACAGAGGTTAAAAAGTGAAAGGAATTCATTATTTAAGTGCTTAAGGAAAGGTTTCCAAAAAAAGAAGGATGAGAGAAAGATTGGAGGGCTCCCATCAAGGAAGCTCTATTAAAGGAAGAAGATGTAGCAGAATTGAAAACAGTAAAGGACTATGTCCTAATGAAGGGAGAGTTGTACCATAGAATGCTAAGAGGAATCTTGTCAAGATGCGTAAGGCACGAAAAGGCCCAAAGGAAACTAGAAAAAGTGCACAACAAAACTTGTGGGTTTTGCAGAGAAGTCAGTTTATACCATAGGTTGCAGAGGGTGAGCTTCTATTGGCCAAACATGAACAAAGAGGCAGATCAAGTTCAAGGCCAATGTGAAGCCTATCAGCTTACCATGGTCTAGAAGAGAGTTATGCCATGTTTACTGTGGAATATTGGAGGAGCCCATTCATTGAATACTTAGCCAACGACACTTTACCGTAGAAACATAAGGAGAGGTACAAGCTTAAGAAACTAGCAACTCGATACTTCCTACACGAAGGAATTCTACTCATGAAAGGATATGACAGAGACCCATTATGGTGTCTAGGACTGAGGCAAAGGAAATGTTAAAGGAGGTACACTAAGGCAAATGCGGGGAACATCAAGGAAGAAATAAGCTATATAGGTGTATCCTGCAGATGGGTTATTACTATCCCACTATGAAGAGGGATACGGCAAAATTTGTGAAAAAATGTCATGTCTGACAGGTGCAAGAAAATTTAATCCACACCCATCCTCAGATCCTGCAGAGCATGGTTACTCCATGGCCCTTTCACACATGGGGGCTCGATTTGGTGGGACCAATCAATCCCCTTTCCAACAGGTACATTTGGATCCTTGTGGCCACGGAATATTTTACTAAGTGGGTGGAGGTTGTGCCACTTCGTAAAGCCACTAGAGGAGCCATGGCAAACTTTATCATGGAAAATATAATTGCAAGATTTGAGGTACCCCATTGGGTTAGAAGCGACAATGGCACACTTTTTTTAAACAAGGAGGTTAGGAAAATGCTAAAGTATTATTAGGTAAAGCATCATCAATCCTCGCTATACTACTTATAGGGGAATGGGCAAGCTAAAGCAATGAACAAGACCCTCATCAAAATCATCAGCAAGATGAGCCAGGAGTATAGTGGAGGTTGGGTCACACACCTGGCAGACGCATTATGGGCTTACCGTAGCTCAACCAAGTCTGCTATAGGATTTTCTCCCTTCTCTTTAGTATACGGGACAGAGGCTATCAGCCCAATAGAATTAATGATACTCTCCTTAAGGGTCCTGCAAATGTGAAAGAAATAAAATGAAAGGATGCCTTCACGGTAGAAAGGTGTGAAGATTTGGAAGGACTAGATGAAAGAAGGGAAGAAGCCCAGGAACGTAGTTGCAGATATAGGATTGGCAGGACACTAGACCATGTCAAAAAAGGATTGGTAGGACCATCCAAGTTCTCATAAAAATGGGAGGGACCGTTTGTGATAAGGGAAGCCAATGCGAGTGGGTATTATCACTTAACCCATATGAACGGAAAAGATCTTGTAGACCCCATCAATGGCAAATGGCTCAAGTGTTATTACACCTGAGAAGTGTTATGTAGTGTTTTTTATTCTCTCTTTTGTATTTCCTCCAAGTGACCGCCCTTGCAAGGGATGTTGTCACAAGAAAGTAATTTAACTTTTATCTTTTTGTAATCACGGTTGAAAGGAAAAGGGGCAGAAAGCAATGAAAATGATGCATGAGGTATTAACAGAATTACACAGTAATATAAAGCATGATAAGTGTTGTAGCAGATGTAGCAATAAGTTACAAACCAAAAATATAAGTCATACTGGACTTATCAAAATAGTTATAAGTGTAAAGCAAAATAAGCATGTCGTAAAGAGAGAAGGAAAGATGAAAAGCTATAGGGTAATAAAAGTGACTTTGTACATAATGAATAATCAAAGGCCAGTAATCTTGGAAGTGGTCAAGGGCAATCACAACGAAGAGGAGGCACTCACGGCAAGCCTCCAAATCTGTTGTCTCCTTCTTCAAGCTCTCAATGCGGGCATTAATGGCATCAACTGCAAGCTGAACCTTCTGCCTAAAGAAGACTCGAGCAATCTCATGTAAATGCTCCAACAGAAATCCCATTTCAAAAACAACACGGATCAGCTCCTAAACTGCGGCCCTCCACTTCAGATACCTCTCAGCATAAATGGTGTCCACAAAATTATGCTCAATGTCGTTCATCACACACCCCAGCAGCTTAAGGAAATGCTCCCTAGCATAATAGCCGAGAGGAAACCTTTACATAAAGTCTCCGTGGTTATGGTAAACCGCCTTCAAATTCTCTAAGCAATCCTCGAGTACCTAGTATCCATGGAAGTCCACATAGGGAGGCCCAGTGCCTCAAAAGTCCACCAGGTCAAAATTATTCCTTTCCACTTGCTCGAAGCGAGTGAAAAAGGTAGTGGCCTTGTCCATAGGGTCAGTGGCAATGGCAGAACTATTCCCAGTCTCAAACACAGCACCTGGGGTCCTCTCAACAGGCAACGAGCCTAGGAGCAAGTATTATGTAAACCTCAAACAAAGAAATAAAGGAGTAAAAAAAAATAGTGGTCATAAAGAAAAGAAAGAAGAAGAATAAAAGGAGGAAAAGGGGGAATTACCAGGACCGATAGGAATGGGGGCTATAGGCTCCACTGAAACTGCTGCAGCTTTTGGCTCCTTAAAGGCATTTGTGACTGCATGATAAGATAGCATGCAAGGCAAGTAAGGGGATGCACAAAGAAAAGATAGGAAAAGAAGAAAAATGAGAAGTAGCAAAGGCGAAAAGTGCATACCCATAGCCTCGGTGTCAGGCTCCTCGTTAGAAGTATCGTCAGAATCAGAAATCCTTATCTTTATAACAGGCTCATCATCAGAGTCCTCGAGAAACTCCTCAAATCCCTCATCAGGGGATAACTCTACTACAATTATCTGGGTGGCAGAAGTAGGGATGGAAGATGGGATGACCACTAATGAAGGCCCACCTCTAACTACCTGAAAGAGGGCAGCAAAAGGATGGCTGGCAGAAATAATTGGCGGAGGGGCGGCAAGAGAAACTTTCTCGGTCTAGGTCGCCAACGAAGGATCATCTCCCTTTGAAGGAGTAGAAAACTCAACAGAAAAAGGGGCGGACTCACCAATGACCTTCTTCCCAATAGAAACACCCTCCTCAGCAAAAACAGGCCCTGACAGAGGGACAAAAGCCTCAGCAAGAACCTTCCTAGTGGCAGCAACAGTGGTAGAAGCCATGGCCTCGGCAATAATGTCAGCACCATCAAAGAAGCCCTCCATGGGGATGTCAGTAGCAGCGGAAACCTCCTCCTTCTCAAGGATTGTGCCCTCAGTAGAAGCCACGCCTGTGCTGACACTAGCCTCAACAAGAGCCTCCTCACCTACGGGATGGTAAACAAAAATGGGCTCGGCGTCAATCTGAAAACAACAAAATGAAGAAAATGGTGAATAGGTCAAAGAAAGCAAAAATATACGCATAAATGAGGAAGGCAAAGCAAGGAAAGAAATATACCTTGGCCTCAAGATCATCAAGCAAAATGGGCCGAGCAGCAGAAGTGTCCTCTTTATGTTTGGACTACCAAAGAAAAGAAAGATGCATGCACACAGTTAGCCACATAAAAGCACATCAAATGACTAAAATAAAGAAAATGGAGAAGTTAGAGATAACATACTCTCTTCTCGGTTGAAAGCTCGAAAACGTGTTGAAAAACACAAGAGCTGTTTAGACCCCCGATTAAAATTACGGCTCGATAGATTTTACACAACTTTAATATAAAGTGCGGAATAGTGTAAAAGCGAGCGGATGAACAATATAGCTACTCTAATCCATAAACTAAACAACACAGCAGTATAATGGAATATAAAAGAGTAGGGAAGAGAGATGCAAACACAGAAAACACCAAGACGTGTTTTCGAAGAGGAAACCGAAGAACTCGGCGAAAAACCTCTCCGCCGCCCTCCAAGCGGAAATCGATCCACTAGACAATCAGTTGGGATACATGAGTAAGCAAGAGACCCTCCAAGCCTAATCTACCCGATGTACCTAAGCCCTCCAAGCTCCTACTCCAACAAGGCTTCTCGGAACCGTGTCTTGTCTTAGTTATCCGGATCCCGCAACAAGCTCCATGTTGCATCTGCCATTCCAGGCTTCTTCCAATGCTTCCCAGCAGCACCAAAACATCACACAACACTCTCCAAAGGTGTGGTAAGTGTTTGGGCTATCAACCTCTCAATGGTGTGGAAATGGAGAGGGAAGGGTTGAGGAGATACCACAAGCAAGTGTATAGAGAAAGGTGGGGATGACAATCTCTAATTACAAATGTGTTTGGCTAGGGTTTTCTCTCTGAAGCATTCCTCAACATTTGTGGGTAATGGGGGTTTATATAGGATAGGTGCAAAATGTGTGAGTCAGTCAGTACAGGCTGGCAAAACAGCATGTCTCGCGGGTGTCTCGCGGGAAGGCCTTACCCGCGAGATACTCGCGAGAGACAGCTGTCTCCATCTGTCATGACTCTTCGCATTCCAGCATGTGCAGGGCACATGCTTCACTTCGCGGGAAGCTTAGTGGCGAGATACCCGCAAGATTCCATCAGCTTCCAACTTGCTTGAGTCTTCACACACTCTCTATCACACACCCCTTACAACAATTCCCACAACAAATACAGGGTATAAACGATTGATAGAAATTACAATCAAATTTGGCACGGAATAAAAGCCAACAAAACACATAGTTGTAAATCACAACTTTACAATCTCCCCCTTTGGCTATTCCGTGACAAAACCCTAAAACAGACTCTAGACTTAAACGTGAGTTTGGGAACACAGGCAAAACTCACTCACACCTAATTCTATATTCTGATAAGCTCTTGAAACATATGATCAAGTAACTCCTGAAACACAACAACAAAATATTATCATTGCATGCAGCAAACTTGAAAAGCATATGGAGCAATAAGCACATGATCAAGCAAAATGAAATAGAAACACTAAATCATGGCAAGATCAAACGAGTAATCACTATACACAAGTAATTACTATGCTCATTCACACAAGGAATGAACATCCGGATATGCAAGATGATACGCTCATATGAAGAGTACCATTTGCACATCCAACACTCAACCAATGCAAAATACTTGAAGAATTTGCATCTAGGAACAATCCTACTAGGGCACACGAGTGATAATCACTCAACCAATGCATAGAACGTATATGCATCTAGGAACAATCCTACTCGGGCACAAGAGTGATGTAGTGAAGTAAATGTAAGACATTAACCTTCAATAGCACAAGCATAAAGGCTGCATAAGCAAAGTATTGCAAATACATGGCACAAACCATAAAAGCCTACAAAACATGCAATGAAACAAAACAACCCTTAAAGCTTACAAAAGCAACATGGGTACATGCAAAGTACGCTACAAAGCATAGAGAATATCACAAAAGAAACATCTGAAATAGTACTTAAATAAAGCCTAGTATCAAAGCTTTAAACACAAAACAAGTAAACATAGGAACAGTTGACTTCTTCTCCCCCTATCTCCATACTCCCCCTATCAATGACATCATCTCCCCCTTTTTGTCATGGAATAGCTAGTCATCCCCTTCTAGCTTCCGTTGAATTTCATCCATCTGAGTTTGGAGAGATGTGAGCTGTGAATCAAGACGTCGGTGGTGAGTATACATGATAGTCGCAAATCCTGACATCTTTGTACTCATCTCTTGAAGAGCAGTAAAGATATTGTGGATCTGTTCATCATTGATACGAGCTGCAGAACTCAAGGAACCCGATGGTGCATGAGTTTCTTGCTTGGTGTTCTTCTTTGCATGGCTCATACTAGCATGGAGAGACCGAATGTTGATTGGACTTAGCCTTGGATATGGACGTTCATCATCCAATGGACGGACACCTTTGAGCTTTAAAATCTTTGAGATAAGGCGAGAGAAAGGAAGACAATTCCTTGAAGCAGTGCGGTCAACTGTTTTTGCCAAAATGTGAAAGATATGAAAGCACACATCAATCTCGACATCCGTGATCAGATAGTTCAAAAACAAAGCTCGACCAAGGTTCATATATCCGGTGCTAGACAAGGGATAAAGATTGCTACACATGATCATTGAGAGAAGTTGTAGCTCGGAGGAGAGAGATGCCACGTTGATTGACTTCTTAGTGGATGAGAATTCCAAATCAGCTCCTAAAGACTATCTGAGATATTCTTCATCGGGGTTCAGCTCATCATATACCGGCGGTATGGGGAGTATTGGCCGGTTAATGTGTAGAATTTCCGCCAAGTACATTGGTGTGACTGAAAAACTCTTTCCTCGAACCCAACATTTAATCTCATCGCTGACGACACTGGCATTGGCATAGAATTCCTTAACCATGTTCTCGAATGTATCCTCGAAAGATGACAGCAGATAGTTCCAATCTTTCGTGGCAAACCAAATAGGTATTTGTGTGTCTTTGAGTGATGGCTGGTCAACCCCCCTTTCAACTATCAAAAGAGCACCCTGAAAGTGGTTCTTGAAGGATTCAAAAGCAGCATGAGACTTGAACAAGTGAGGATCAAAAGTTCCTGTTGAGCCACGAGTTCGCTTCGGTCTAGGTGAATCAGCATCAACATCAATGATCGGTTCTTTCCCTTTGTCGCGGCCTCCTTTCACAGCTGAAGTCTTGAATGGAGACATCTGTGCAACATAGTACACAAAACACACAGGAGACAAGAGCACATCCCATAGACCACAGAACACAGAACTTGATTAGAGGCAAGTTAGGTTAAAGTAGAAGTAACACTGCTGAATGCATAGACACAATGCATGGAACAAAGCAAATGTGCATGTGTATGTATATGTGAGCAAGTACAAGGTGCATGAGACACACTATCAATGACCAAATTGAGTGAAATAAGGTCAAAACATGTGAAAGTCCCTGGAATGAAATCACTTTATTCCGAATTAGCACAAAAATGTCACTCGGACATTTTGACAAACACCTGGCATGCACAACATCAAATAAGACATGAGCAATGCATGAACATGGGAAAATTTATCCTCAATACAAGATAAAATGCCACAAGGGGCCAACACAGAAGCAGAAACAACCAATGGGACACAGCCCAATCAAAAATATGAGAAAAATTCACCCAATTTTGAAAAACAACTCAAAGTTTCGAAAAACCCCAATTTTGAAAAACCCAAACAAAAATTCTGCAAAAATAAGACAAAACTTGAAAGAGAATGCTTTAGAAGACATACCTTGAAGATGACAATGCAGAAAGGATGCTTGAAAGTGAAGGGTTTTGGGAAAAATGACCTTAGGTTGAAAAAAATTGGACAAAGGTTGAGCGAGGGAAGTTTTTGTGTTTTTGAAACACTGTCACATCAGCAAGATAAAGACAGAAAACACGCGTTTTTCGCGGGTTAGGGAGTGGCGACACAATCGCGAAACAGTCGCGAGAAGGGCCACTGAAGCACAAAATTTTCGCGAGAAGCATTAGGTCGCGAAACAGTCGCGAGACAGTCGCGGTAGCTTCTGTCTGAAATTGGAAAAATCCAATTTTAGCCAAACAGCATTTCGCGAGAAGCTGTTGGTCGCGAGACAGTCGCGAAAGTTTCTGAGTGACATGATAAACTAAAAACTTTCCTCAACTCCTTTTCACGGGAAGCTCTAAGTCGCGAGCTTCTCGCAAAACTACCCCTGAACTTGTTTTTGAAGAAACACAAAAACATGCACTTTAATAAAAAACAAACGACAAGAAAGTATAAAATCACTTTCAAAAACAAATAAAACACTCAAAAATCTTTTTGGGTTTGATCAACAAAGATTGAGCATGTGAAAACACATTTAAACAAGTACAATCACACAAATGAATAAGACATTCATTGAACATAGACTTGTGTGTTGTGTGTGGATATCAAAAGTGAGATAGTCCTTAGTCCAATGTGAAGCTTCAATGATCAATTCAATCAAGGCATACATAACTAGCACTAGATTATGTGACCTATCTCAATTATAGAAACATGCATATATGACCTCCCACACGTACTTGATAACAATTCAATGAAGCTTTTCATTTGGCTCCATATTTAACATATCATTTGCAACTTTTGAGCAAAGAGAATCTCATTTAGAGAAAGATGCCTGAAATTTTTTGATATTTCAATTTATGAGTTAGCCTTTGGCTTTTTGGGCATCATACTATTTTGGTCGCTTTCCCTTTTTCCTAGTCGAATACTAGTTTGTGCGACAGGCTTTTGCAGCTCTATATCTCTTTTCATTTGGAGATTTACAATTAGAGAGCTCTTTTAAGCAAAAAAAAAAATAAAAGTGGGAAGATATATAGGCATGAGTCTATGCATGTCTCAAGATCAACAAAAACATTCACTAATCATTCATGACAAGGTTGAAGATCTATTTACAACAGTCACATAGATTTCAGAATTTCTTCCACAATGATATGAGTGCATGAGAAACAAGCTGAGCTCGTTAAATGCACAAAGCCATAAGTACAAAGGTACAAGGCAAAACATGCTTTGAGACAAAAACTCAACAAAGTGATCAAACTTTTTGGATTTTCTATTTTTTTTATGTGTTTTTGAATTTTTGAACACACCCAAAAACAGAAAAAAAAAAAAAAAAAAAAAAAAAAAACGATCAACACACGTAGCAGGTGCAAACCAAAAAAAATTTAGACACTAAACATGTGGAACCAAAACAACAGGTATGCAACACAGAGCATTATAGGTTCACACAAGAGATAGAGTTCAGGGAATGATACCGACACCGATGGTCTTATGCAAAGATTCAAACTTTGGGACATCTAGAGGTTTAGTGAATATGTCTGCCTTCTGATTCTCAGTGTTGATGAACTCTAAGTACACGGTCCTTTCCTCCACCAAATCTCAAATGAAATGATACCGAATTTCGATATGTTTTGACTTCGAGTGTTGAACTGGATTCTTGGACAAGTTTATGGCACTTGTATTATAAGAGACTGCCTATCATGCTACGATAAAGCGTTGGATCCACTTCTATACCTGCTGCATCCCGACTCAGCTTTGATGAGGAGCTCATTGGAGTGGAGGTATGTTTCTTAGAGTCTAGACCAAATCTTTTAACAAGATTTTTGGCATATTTCTCTTGAGATATGAATATCCCATCTTTCCGCTGTTTCACTTGAAGCCCAAGGAAATAGTTCAGCTCTCCCACCATACTCATCTCAAGCTCCCTTTTCATTTCTTCGGAGAATTCATGAGCCAAATGGTCAATTGTGGAACCGAAAACAATATCATCCACATACACCTGAGCAACTAGGAGAGACTTCTCATCTCTCTTTACAAACAAGGTTCGATCAGCTTGACCTCTTTTGAATCCTCGATCCAACAAGTATGTTGTGAGACGATCATACCATGCTCTTGGTGCTTGCTTCAAGCCATACAGTGCTTTCTTCAACCTTAGCACATGATCCGGAAAATGAGGATCTTGAAATCCTTTTGGTTGCTCAACAAATACTTCTTCATTTAGGAAACCATTCAGAAATGCACTTTTTACATCCATTTGGTACAATTTAAAATCCATAACACATGCAATAGACAGTAGAATTCGAATTGACTCTAACCTTGCTACTAGTGCAAACGAATCATCAAAGTCTATGCCTTCCACTTGAGTATATCCTTGAGCTACCAACCTAGACTTGTTTCGAACTACCTCACCATCTTCGTCAGTTTTGTTCTTGAAGATCCACTTGGTGCCAATGACATGGATATCTTTAGGTCTTGGAACCAGCTCCCATACATCATTTCTGACAAACTGATGTAGCTCCTGGTGCATAGACTCGATCCAATTTTCGTCTCTAAGGGCTTCTTCTACCTTCTTGGGTTCGAATTGAGCAAGATAACAATTGTACGTCACATGATTCGCACTATATTTTGGTCCTTTTCTCAAACGAAGTCCCTCATTTACGTCACCAATGATATTACTTGGTGGATGATTGAGGGTTACCCTTGATGATGGTCTCTTAGAGGTGGAAGATTCTTCATCTCGAGAGATTGGAGGTTGAACTTCCGGAGGAGTGAGAGGGCTAGAGGGCCCTTGCATCGATCTGGTCTCCCTTCTTGGTATAGGAGGTGTAGACTCTTTTTCTGGTGATTCTTTCTCGATCTCATCATCTTGAGACGTGTTGTCCTCAACTTCCCCCTTTTTCAGGTTCGATCCTTCACCGTCATCCCTTTCCCTTTCAGATATGGTATCATCAATGACCACATTTATTGACTCCATTACCGTCTTGGTGCGTTTATTGAACACCCTATATGCTCGGCTATTTAATGAATAACCTAGAAATATCCCCTCATCACTTTTAGCATCAAATTTTCCGGGATTCTCTCTATCATTGAGAATATAACATTTGCTCCCAAATATTCGGAAATATTTCACCTTCGGCTTCTTTTCTCTCCAAATTTCATATGATGTCTTCTTCGTTCCTGCTCGGAAGTAAATCCTATTCCCAATGTGACAAGACGTGTTCACAGCTTCCGCCCAAAACTTCTGTGGAAGATTTTTGTTGAGTAACATTACTCGAGCCATTTCTTGAATCACCCAGTTCTTCCTTTCAACTACTCCATTCTGTTGTGGAGTCTTTGGGGTTGAGAATTCCTTCTTGATACCGTGTTCATTGCAAAATGCTTCAAACTTTGCATTTTCAAACTCTTTCCCATGATCACTCCTGATTTTGATGATAGGTACTCCCTTTTCATTCATCAATCTCTTGCACAATTTCTCCATCTTATCACATGCTTCCGATTTCTCTCTAAGGAAGTCCACCCAAGAATACCTTGAGAAATCGTCAACTATCACCATGATGTACCGCTTTCCACCCATGCTCTCTGTTCTTGTAGGACCCATCAAATCCACATGCAGTAATTCTAACGGACGAGAAGTTGCAACCACATTCACTTTAGGATGGCTTGACTTTGTTTGTTTTCCCAATTGACATGGACCACACACATTCTTTTCAATCTTCCCAAACTTAGGTAAACCATCCACAGCCTCAAGCTTCGAGACTTTCGCCACTTGTTTGTAATTTGCATGACCAAGCCGTTGATGCCACAGCTCCAAGAGATTTACCCGAGCACTTCGACATGCTATGCTGGGTTTTGGAATGATCCCATAGCAGTTATCAGTGGTCCTTAGTCCCTTTAGAACTTGTACACCTTCTTCATTCAAGATCAGACATCCTTTCTTTGAAAATTGGACCAGGAAATCTTCATCACAGATCTGAGTGATACTTAACAAGTTCACTTTTAAACCCTTAATGTATAGCACATCAGTCATCAAAGGCAGACCCGGAATATCCACTGTTCCTTTTCCAAGTACTTGTGAATGACTTCCATCCCCAAATGTCACAAATCCATCTTCCTTCTCTTTAAGAGTTTTGAATAGAGATTTTTCTCCAGTCATATGCCTAGAACATCCGCTGTCAAGGTACCACAAACATGAGTTAAACACTTTCAATGCGGTATGAACAAAAAGGCATGCATGAGAGAGACATTCTTGATCATCAAAACAAGACTCATTTTTCTTTATTTCATTCAAGGATGAGTGAAGTTTCCCTTTTAAACGACCAATTTTATCACTTAACTGTCTATTTCTTCTCTCATATTCATAGTTTAAGGACTTTGACTCACATAGGCTGTTGTGTATATCATGGTTCCTATGAACTAGTGATTTCAGCATATGACAAAAAATTCTAGCATGTTTCTTGGACTTAAATAACTCTAAGACAGCATTGCTGGAACAATCTTTAAATATGCTCATTGAGTCATTTTCACAAACACTTTTCAAATCCTTCATGGTGGTTTAATCAAACACACTTTTCAAAAACACACCAAGGGGTCTAGGATCACACTAAGGTATTTAAACCAAGCAAGTGTACCCGCTCTGATACCAATTGAAAGCTCGAAAACGTGTTGAAAAACACAAGAGCTGTTTAGACCCTCGATTAAAATTACGGCTCGATAGATTTTACACAACTTTAATATAAAGTGCGGAATAGTGTGAAAGCGAGCGGATGAACAATATAGCTACTCTAATCCATAAACTAAACAACACAGCAGTATAATGGAATATAAAAGAGTAGGGAAGAGAGATGCAAACACAGAAAACACCAAGACGTGTTTTCGAAGAGGAAACCGAAGAACTCGGCGAAAAACCTCTCCGCCGCCCTCCAAGCGGAAATCGATCCACTAGACAATCAGTTGGGATACATGAGTAAGCAAGAGACCCTCCAAGCCTAATCTACCCGATGTACCTAAGCCCTCCAAGCTCCTACTCCAACAAGGCTTCTCGGAACCGTGTCTTGTCTTAGTTATCCGGATCCCGCAACAAGCTCCATGTTGCATCTGCCATTCCAGGCTTCTTTCAATGCTTCCCAGCAGCACCAAAACGTCACACAACACTCTCCAAAGGTGTGGTAAGTGTTTGGGCTATCAACCTCTCAATGGTGTGGAAATGGAGAGGGAGGGGTTGAGGAGATACCACAAGCAAGTGTATAGAGAAAGGTGGGGATGACAATCTCTAATTACAAATGTGTTTGGCTAGGGTTTTCTCTCTGATGCATTCCTCAACATTTGTGGGTAATGGGGGTTTATATAGGATAGGTGCAAAATGTGTGAGTCAGTCAGTACAGGCTGGCAGAACAACATGTCTCGCGGGTGTCTCGCGGGAAGGCCTTACCCGCGAGATACTCGCGAGAGACAGCTGTCTCCATCTGTCATGACTCTTCGCATTCCAGCATGTGCAGGGCACATGCTTCACTTCGCGGGAAGCTTAGTGGCGAGATACCCGCGAGATTCCATCAGCTTCCAACTTGCTTGAGTCTTCATACACTCTCTATCACACACCCCTTACAACAATTCCCACAACAAATACAGGGTATAAACGATTGATAGAAATTACAATCAAATTTGGCACGGAATAAAAGCCAACAAAACACATAGTTGTAAATCACAACTTTACATCGGTAACAATAGATGAAGCTAGGGGAGATGTCTTCCTCTTGCTACCATGGGTTCTACTAGAAGGAGAGGCATCCAAAGGCTGTCTCGGCATCGAAGGCCTAGACTTGGCCGCAGCAAACCTTCTGGTGGAATAAGCTCTAACAGAAGGAGGAGGAGTGCTCTCAAGTATTATGATACCAATGGGAGGAAGGCCTCCCCTGTAAGGGACTATCTCTAAACAAACCTTGGGGACATCTTTACCTTTCTTAGCAAACTTGGGCTTGGCAAAATTTTAGACCAAGCCCTTCTTTACTAACACAAGAAGATTCACCACCTTCACTCCCCTTTCCAAACCACAAGGAAACTCACCCTTATACAAGAACCATCCTTGCTCTTTTTCCTGCCACTTAGATATAATAGACCTATTCTATTTCCTAGCATAGGCAATTACAAATTTGGTTGGAAGAAGCAACCGAGGATTCAAGGAAATAGCATGCAAACCCTGGGGAGGAATAAGGGAGAACCAGCGGCTACCCAAGAGATCCTCACTGAAGGAAGCCATAACGGCCTGCCAATAAGCATGCATAGGGGCAGTGTAGAGACCCACCCTCTGAGAACTAGGAATGGTAACCTCAGTAAAGAGCTTACTCCAAAATTTGAAAGCGTGTGGGCGCAAGAAGGGGCAAACTGAAGGGGTGGTGTCTAGAACAAGAGTAAAATCATTAAGCACATCCTAGTCAAGCCGAAATTGCCTCCTCGCCCTATAGGCAGAATAATGCACATACTAAACCCCCTCGTCAGCCAAGTAAGGCAACCACCCAACATTGGTGGCAGCCAAGTAAGTAATCCCCCTCTCATCATAAGCCACCAATGGAGTGGTCGTGCCAGTAGTGCCCATAAAGGGCCCCATCACTGAGTCAGCACAAGTGTAGCCAGTATTGAAGTCCCTATAAGCTATCCACAAAAAGCCCACTCATTTATCAAAAAACTCCACAACAGGAAGACCAAGGGGCTTCAACCCAACCCAGCGATATGCTTAAGGAAACTCAGTAACAAAACCACCACAAAAGTCTGTGATCACCCTAAGACAAGATTGGAACTTCTATTTGACATAGCAAAATGGTTTACACTTAACCACATGCCTAGCACAACGCTCCCAAAGAAGGTGCTGCAGGATAGTGTCGTGAACAGATGAAGTAACTATATGGCAAGAACCTGCCTATCTCTCATCACTCTGCAGAATATCCAACTAAACGTACAAATGACCCAAAAATAGAGGAGCCAATGGCAGACTCACTCTAGCAAAAATCTTTATGGTTAACTAAAAGTAAACGGGTTTCACAGCATAATGTGGACGGGAACCAAAGACGAACCTATAGAGCCAAAATGTAATGAGGGATCAACGTCGCCAAGAATGGGAAGCAGCAATTGATTGGCCACATCCTCTAAGGTCACAGTGATCTTACCGTAGGAAAGGAAGAAGGTGTGGGTGGTACTATACTACTGGTGGACCAAATGGCGAAGGTTGAACAAATCGCGATAATTGTACAAACACTGTAAGGAGAAGATGGCCTTCAAAACGCTAACCCGTTGAAGTGTCTTCATGAAACCCATGTCAGAAAGCTCTCTATCCACCCATTCCTTCCAACCCAATGGTGTACCCAACCCGAATTCGAAGAGAATAGGAACGGGTAAGGTCTCTCCACAGCGAATGGCAAGATCGGGGATGGAGGAAGCCAACGGATCCCAAGAGATGTTGAAATTAAGCCACTCTAAGGATAGCCAAACACGACCCAGCAGAGGATGCGAATAGTCACCGGGCACCACAAGAAAGTGCGAATGGGTATCGTACCATGGGTTTATGAGAGAAGGACATTCACTGTCAGGGTCACAACTCGCTTCCTCCTCCTCGGAACGGTCTAATTCAGAGTGGGGAGCCTCTTCGCCTTTCTCAGCCTCCACGGGTAGTTCGTCAACAATGGCCTCCTTCCCCTTGTGGCAAGAAAAGCCTTCACTTTTCACTAGCGATATATAGGAGGGATTAAATAGTAGTAGTAAGGAATGTGGGAGTATGTGAAAAGGGAAATGGAGAGGAGAATGGAGGAAGAAAGAGAAGTTGTGGGAAAAGAGGGGTATCGTGAGAAGGAAAAAGTAAGGAAGTCAGAACAAATAAAAATATGGGGAGGCGAAGCGACGGGATAGCCATCAAAAAAGGCAACGCATTAAATGAAGCAAAGATGTTGTTTCAAAATAACTGATAAACTAGAAAATTTGAAAAGACAAGCCTGTTCATAGCAAAAAAGTGATCAAGGTGGGGACCACTGTTTAAAAAGCTCACGAAAGAAAATTGCAGGGGCATTCGCATATGAATTGTAGGATCAATCCATATGCTCAAGGGGCTAAATGCTGATACCCATTTTTGACAAAGGGCCCAACAGTAGAAAATGCCCAACATGAAGAAAGATGAAAGAGGAAGGAAGTGAAGCATGATGAAAGTAAATGGGCCATGGAAGCCCAAGAAAAGAGGTAAAAAGCCCAATGGGCCAATATGGTAGGAATAATAGCCAGCAAACCCATGAGCACAACAATAGGTAAAAGTAAAGTAAATGGGCCATGGAAGCCCAAGAAATGATAGCTAGTAGGCCTATGGGCATAGTAAAAGGAAAAGCAATAAGGGCAAAAGCCCAACGGACTGAATGGGTAGGAACTTCTGTCAAGCCAATGCACAAGCCCACGAGGAAGTATGAAGAAACAATGTAAGCCCTTAAGCCCATGCCCTTCATCCCGTGGAGGATAAGTATGAACACAAGAGACACACAGTAGAATGATACATGGTAGGAATGGCAAAAATGGCATGGAAGCAAAAGAAGACAAATGTAAAGGGTAGTAGAATGAACACACAAGGGCCGGACCACCACCCACTTGTACCCAACCAATACAAGAGAGGTGGCCCATGGTCAAGGGATTCAAATGGTGTGGTTTGGTGGTAGGGGGAAAATGGGTCTATTTTAGGGTTCCTACCAATACTCTTTTTGGGGAAAATGCCTTACTGGGATGGCATTTCGCCCAAAAGAGGTAAGCAAAGGGTTGGGACCACCTGATGCATGCCATAGAGGTAGGTAAATGGAGGGACTCAAATCCTTAACGCAATTCTCCTCATATGATTTCCACACTTAGGTAGTTGAATGTTTTCTTTTCTCAGTCATGGACAATCTTAATCAGCTTTAACCCTTTTATATTGTGTAAGTTCTTTGAAATTTTTCATTTTAGATTCAATATTGATTTACTCTCTTAAAATCAACCTTTTCTCCAAATAAAGAGATGTCATCTATATTAAAAAAAAATTACAATTAATAGTGGCTTTTGAGTTTAGTTAGTCTCTATTTTAAGTTACGTCTCTTGCATATTATGATGTAATTATCAAGTAACTTTGTGCATATATTATATTCCTATTAATCATTTTTTCTTTTAAGTTTCAACATATGGCGTTCGCTTCTGATAATAGCTTTTTATCATCAGACCAAGACACAAATTTGTTTTTAGCATAGGTGAGGATTGAACCTCAAATCTCTTATATAACCATCAAAGATTTTACAAGTTGAGCTAACTAGAACTCACTAATCAATTTTTTTATTAAGTATAATAATCCGCGTTATTGTAATCACACATCTCATCACTTTTGGTGAGTATGGCCAATGACTTTCTTTTTAGTCAAGTGTCTTCTTATACAAGTTGGAAATCATGACTTAAAGTCACAATTTCAATTGTTTTTTTAGATTGTGTGTAAAAATTTTTATGTGCAACAAGTATTACAGCTTATAAAAACACGTAAATACATGCATGTTAAGGATGTGGTGTAATTATGTTACATGTTAGCTTAAGTTATGACTACTCACATTACAGCTTTTTGTTCTCTATATGTCATATTATATTGTAATATTATATTATTGGAATCTTATATTAATAGAATGTCATTACAGGAATATAATTACCTTGTTTCCATTTATTAGTTGCATTCCCATCACATTATCTATATCTACTATAAAACCGAAACCTCTGACCAATATTTGACTCTTTTTTTTTACTTTCTTAGGGGTTGCCACATAGGAATTAGAGCTCCCACATTTTTCCACATCAGCCATATTAAAAAAAAAAAAAAAAAAAAACAAATTCTATCCTGAAATTAAAAAAAAAAAAAAAACAAAACAAAACAAAAAAAAAACAAAAACTAATTGTAACTTGAAATTTCCTACAGCTAAAACCCAAAACTCAAATCTAAAAATCAAAAACTCAAAATGCACAATCACAAATCCCAATCCTCTCTCTTCTCTACATTTTCCTTCTCCCAATACCCAACACTAAAAATCAATGCAAAATACTATTTCTCCCCATCCTCTCTCTTCTTTACCATTCTCCTTCCCCCAAAACGCAGATCCATGCCATTTTTCGTGACCAACGATGCCTCCCCCAAATCTAATCATCTCCTTCATCAATGCCACCCCAAAATTTCGTTTGCTTTGCTTCTTTTTGTTGATTGCTAGAATAAATTACTGATGTTGTATAGGTAATATTTTCTATTAAGTTCTTTTGCTAATGCTGTTGTTAGGTATTGTTAGTGCTACTTTTGTTAGGTTTTTTCTTTTCTTTTTTTTTGGATTTAATTTTGGGAATTCTTATCTGGCTTCATGTGGCTATCACATAGAAACTTTATTTTAGGGTATAGTTTCTCTTCTAAATATAAATTCGAAATTCATAAGGAATTTTAAATTCTGATTGTTTTTGGTTTCCATTTGGATTTATAGATTATAATTTGAACCAAGATGGAATCACAATAGACTTTGAGATTGTGTAATTATGATCTCAATGTCCCACATGGATTAAGCATAAGTTTAACCATGTGTTTATAGGTTTTTGGGCACCTTCCCCTTGCAAGCTAGTTTTCAAGGCTTCTACTCATGAGTTTGTAACATTTGGTATCAGAGCCAACCACCACCTCGATTAATCGGGCATAGCTCATTGAGTATGGGAGCTTTAGTCGGATCACAGAAGGGGTGACCTAGAGGCTATATTAAAATTACTAATGGGTGAGTGGAGCCACCAAAAAGAGAAAGGGCTACCATCGAGCTAGTGTCACTAGAGTGAGCCGTTGTGGACGTCAGTTGTGGAGCGTGACAGTATGTTATGATCCTAGTGTCCCAAGTGGATTAAATATAAGTTTAACCATGTGTTTATAAGCTCTTGGGCAACCTCCCCTTGCAAGCTAGTTTTCAAGGGCAAGTTCTACCTATGGGTTTATAACATTTGGTATTAAAGCCCACCACCACGTCGAGTAATCGGACATAGCTCATTGAGTATGGGATCAAATGAGTTGCGACTTTGTGGTCGGATTCGAAAGGGGCAACCTAGAGGTTAGATTAAAATTACTGATAGATGAATAGAGCCAACAAAAAAAGAAAGGGCTACCATCAGGTTAGTGTCGCTAGACTAAACCATCATGGATGTCAGCTGCGAAGCGTGATGGTATGTTTTGATCCTAGTGTCCCACATGGATTAAGTATAAGCTTAACCATGTGTTTATAACCTCTTGGGCACCCTCCCCTAGCAAGCCAATTTTCAAGGGTGAGTTCTACCCATAGGTTTATAACAGGTAGTAGTTGTATTGTAATACACGAATATCAACATAGATAAAAACTAAATATATTAATAATTATGTGGTCTGTAGTGATACACGATGGTCTAGCATTATTTACTAGGCACATACTAGTTTATGTCTTCACCAAATAGAGAAATACTTCAACAAAGTTCAAACAAAGAGAAGATCTCATCTCATCAAAAAAACAAAGTGTGGGGACCTTTCTACATTGATGGGCTTGGGCCCATCTGCTACTCCAAGGCTTATGAGTTGATGGGTAAGAGAGTCGGGACTGGCCTCTTGTGAGTTACGCCGTGGGCCAACTTGTGCACAAGCCAGGCATGCCCAATGTTGAGACAACTTGGCGATGGTGTGACAGGCTGGACACGGCAGATATGTTTGAGATGGTATAACTACCTTACGCTACAAAGGACACTTTTGCAGAATGACTCCTAAAATAAAATGCGCTAAATGAAAGAGTCACAGTAGAACATCCAATCCAATTGAAAATAGCTAATATCGCAGACAGGATAACTAGTACAAGAGAATGACTAATATAGCAGATAAAATAAAATAAAGGAGGTTACTAAAAAATAAATAACAAAAACTAATTAATACCGCAGACAAGATAACTAATACAACAGGAAAAAAAAAAGTAAAAGTTATCACAATAGGATCAATATTAACACTATAATACAAAGAGAAAGAATAACAATGGAGGTGTCGAGGAAGCTAAAGATTGCTCAACAAGAATGGGTCCTACAAGGGAACTGAACCCCAATACGAATAACCTTATTACAATCTCCTGCCACTGAAGTTAACTGTGCTAGAGAAAAGGCTTAAATGGTTTTAGATTCTGATTTCATAGAGCTTCAGAAAGTGGGAATGTCATGAGGGAAAGAAAAGATGGTCTACTGATGCATGCCCCTATTTCTGCCATGTGTTCACACTTCCTTCTCTCTTTGTTTTTACCACTTAATTTTCTTTTTAGTTCTCTGGTTCTTAATTTCTCTCTTATTGCTTTTTCTTTGTGTTCTTCCTCTCTCTCTGTTGTTCCTTCCTAGCTACCTCTCTTCCTTTTTATACCTCTTAGTTCTATGGGATTTCTCCCTTTTGTCCCTAGGGCTTCACTAACCATTTTTGGTTCCTTGTGGGCATCTCTCCAGGCTTGCCCACTAACCCATTGGTTGCCTGGCCACTACCTTTGCTCAAAGTGTGCTTGCTACACCACTCTCCATTCCCAAACAAAATTTCTTGTTTATTTCTTCTCCCTCCCCCATTTTTGTGTTACCTTTAATGGATAAGGTCTGGAGACTCTCACTACACTTACCCCTATGGCATGCATGAAGTGGCCCCAACCATGCTTGCCTCTTTTGGGCAAAATGCCATCCTAGCAAGGAATTTCCCCCAAAAGAAGCCTCGGCAGGAACCTCAAAATAGACCTTTTTTCTCCCCTCCGCCAAACCACACTCTCTGAGTCCCCTAATCAAGGGCCCATCTCTCTAGTATTGGCTAGGTACAAATGGGTGGTGCCCTGGCCTTTGTGTGTGTTCCACTACCCTCTGGTTTGTCTTTTTTTATTCCCACGTCATTCCTACCATCCTTGCAAAATCTTGTTCTGCTATGGGTTCGTGTCTATCTTCCACGACATAGAGGATGTGTGGGCTGGGCATTGCTGCCCCCCTTTATTCCTCCATGGGCTGAGCATTGCTTGGGTAGAAGCTCCTACCCATCTAGCCTGTTGGCCCATTCGTGTTGCCATTACCTCTTATTGATCTCATGGTCTTGTTAGCCGCCATTCTGGCCATGTTGGCCCATTGGGTTTATTATCATTTTCCTTAGGTTTCCTCAACCCATATTGTCTTTACCTATTATTAATCCCATGGGCTTGTTGGCTACCATTCCTACCACGTTGGCCCATTGGGTTTATTATCTCTTTCCTTGGGGTCCTCGGTCCATTTACATTGTCTTTACCTCATATTAATCCCATGGGCTTGTTAGCTGTCATTCCTGCCACTTTGGCCTATTGGGTTTATTACCTCATATTAATCTTATTTTCTCTTCTTTTCCTTATTGTTGGGCTTTTGCCATTGGGCCTTTTGTCAAAAATAGGCCTTAACATTCAGCCCAATAAGCATGTGGATTGCTCATGCAATTCACATGCAAATACTCTTGCAATTTTCTTTCCCGGTTTTTTTGATCAGTGTTCCCCATCTTGTTCACCTTTTCTGTTGTGAACAGGCTTGTGTTTTCTAATTTCCTGATTTGTCAGTTATTCCAAAGCACAGCCTTTGCTTCATTTATTGCAATACCTCTTTTGATGGTTGGTCTGTTGCTTCCCTTCTTATTTGTCTTAACCCCTTCCCTTTCTTTTCGTTACCTTTACTTTTCTCACAACCCCCTTTCTTTTTCTTCCGTCTCTGTTTCTTCTTCTCCAAGTTCTCTCATCCATCACTCTCACCACATAACTCATCCTTCATGTCACTGGCAAAGAGTGAAGGTTCTTCCCACCGTAAGGGAAAAAAGGTTGTCGTTGATGACCCATCCATTGAGGCTAAGAAAGGCGAAAAGGCTCCCCATTCCGAATCGGATCGTTCTAGGGAGGAGGAAGGGAGTCGCGACCCTAGCAGCGAGTGCCCTCCTCTCATCGATCCATGGTATAATACCCATTCCCATTTCCCTGTTGTGCCTGATGACTATTCGCGTCCTCCACCAGGCTGTGTGTGGCTTTCCTTCAATGGCGCAATTGGGAATTTTCTTGGGCTCTATTGGCTTCGTCCATCCCCTATCTCACCATTCGTTAGAGGGATATGCTACCCATGCCCATCCTTTTCGAATTCAGGTCAAGTACATCACTCGGTTGGAAAGAGTGGGTTGATAAAGAGCTTTTCGATACGGGTTTCATGGGTACGATGTAGCGGGCCAATGTGTTGAAGGCCATAGTCTCTTCTCGGTGTATGTCCAACTATCGCGACTTGTTCAATCTTCGCCATTTGGTTCATCGTTAGTGTAGCTCCACCCATAACTTTTTCCTTTCCTGCAATGAGATCATCGTGACTTTGGAGGATGTGACCAACCAGTTGCTACTCCCAATTCTTGGCCACACGGACCCTTATGACATCCATCTTTCTGCTGAAAAGGAGACCGTGGAGGCCGAGTTAAAGAAGGGACTCGATGGGAATGCGAAGCTATCATATTAGGTTGGGGCTTTCTCAAAGGCTTCCACCACCGCTCGTCGTGCCGCTTTCGTCACATTTTGGCTTTGTAAGTTTATTTTTGGTTCACACCCACATTATGCTATAAAGCCTATTTATTTTCGATTAGCCATAAAGATTTCTGCCAGAGTGAGTTTACCATTGGCCCCTATTTTCTTGGGTCATTTATATGTTTAGTTGAATGTTCTTTAGAGTGATGAGAGGCAGGTAGGTTCCTGCCATATAGTTACTTCTTCTGTTCAGAGCGCTATATTACAGCACCTTCTTTGGGAGCGCTATGCTAGACACTTGGCTAAGTGCAAACCAGTTCGCCATGCCAAGGAAAAATTCCAGTCTTGCCCAGAGTGATCACTGACTTTTGTGGGAGTTTTGTTACCGAATTTTCATTTTCATATCATTGGGTTGGATTGAAACCCTTTAGTCATCTTGCCATGGAATTCTTTGATAAAGAGGTGGGTTTTTCATGAAGGGCTTGTAAAGACTTTAACACTGGGTAGACTTTTGTCGATTCTGCCATAGGGCCTTTTATGGCCACTGTTGGGACGACTACCCTATTAGTAGCCTATGACGAGAGGAGTATCACTTACTTGGCTGCCACCAATGCTAGGTGGCTGCCTTACTTGACCGATAAGGGTATCAAATATGTGCACTATTCTGCCCACTGGGTGAGGAGGCAATTTGTGCTTGACCAGGACATGCCCGATGGTTTTACTCTGGTTTTGGACACTACCACCTCAATCTGTCCCTTCTTACGCCCTAATGCCTTTGAATTTTGCAGTAAGCTTTTCACATCAGTCACCATCCCTAGTTCCCAGATAGTGGACCTTTGTACTGCCCAAATGCACGGTTATTGGCATGCAGTCATGACTTTATTTGGCCAGGAGTTGTTGGGTGGCTGTAGGTTCTCTCCTATTCCTCCTAAAGGTTTACATGCTATCATCTCTCCAAACCCTCGACTTCTCCTTCCACCTGGATTTGTTGTTGCCTATGCCAGGAAACAAGGTAGGTCTGCTATATTTGAGTAGAGGGAAAGAAAGTAAGGGTGGTTTTTATATACTAGTGAGTTTCTCGTGGTTGGGAAAAGAAAGTGAAAGTGTTGAACCTCCCTACACCCACGAAGAAGGGTTCAGCCTCCAAGTCTACCAAGCCTAAGTTAGCCACGAAGGGTGTAAATACTTCGGAGACTTGTTCAAATATAGTTCCCTACAAGGGAGGTCTTCCTCCCATTGGCATTATAATCCTCGAGAGTACACCTCTTCCTTCCTCTAGGGCTTATTCCACCAAGAGGTTAGCTGCAATCCAAACCAGGCTTCCCACATCAAGGTAGCTTTCAAACGCTCCCCCTTCTAGCAAGATCCATGGCAGCAAGATAAAGACATCTCTCCTAGCTCCGTCTGCCACCATTGAGAAGAGATTATGTTATCTCTAATTTCCCTATCTTCTTTATTTTAGTCATTTAGTGTGCTTTCCTTCAACTAACCATATGCATACATCTCATTCTTCTTTGGCAATCCCAGTACAAGGAGGATACTTCTGCCACTCGCCCCATATTGCTTGATGAACCTAAGGCCAAGGTATATTTCTTCCCTTGCCTTGCTCTTTCTTTTTTTTCTTTTTTTTTATTCATGCAAGTACTCCTCATTTTCTTCGGCTTACTCACCCTTTTCTCTACTCCGTTTTTTTTTTTCTTTTTTTTTTAAGATTGACATTGAGCTCATTTCCGTCTACCATCCTACGAGCGAGGAGACTCCTGTTGCTACTAACGCCTCTATGGAGGGCTTCTTTGAGGGTGTTGAAATTGTCACTAAGGCCATGACTTCTCCTGCAACTACTATTGCTGGGGAAGTTTCTGCTAAGGCTTTAGTTCCTCCTTCCGAGGCCATTCCTACTGAGGATGGTACCTCTGTTGAGGGAGGCATCATTAGGGAGTCTGCCCCTATTTCTACCGAGCCTGCACCCCTCCGAAGGGAGCCACTTCCTCAGTGATTACTCAGGTGAGAATGCCCCTCCAGTTACTCCTCCACCCATCAATTCTACTAACGACCCTTTTGCTGCTCTTTCTCGGGCCATCAAGGATGGGTCCTCATTGGTTGTCATCCCGTCCTTAATTCCTACCTCTGCCACCCGGGGGCCCGATGCTAATTTATCTCTTGATAAGGGCTCTGAGGTGATTCTTGAGGATTATAATGATGAGCCAGTTATGAAGACACGAGTTTCTAATTCTAATGAGGCTTCTGATGATGAGCATAGGATGAAGGCTATGGGTACATATTTCCCAATCTCTGTTCTGTCTTCTTTTTCTTCTTTTCCTGTCATTCCTTGTACACTCTCTTATTTGCCCTACATGCTACCTTTGTCATGCAGTCACAGATGTTTATGAGGAGCCCAAGGCTACAACAATTCCTACAGAGCCCACAACCCCCATTCCTGCCAGTCCTAGTAATTCCCTTTCCTTCCTTATTAGTATTATTTCCTTTTTTTTTACTGGGAACTTATGTGATGCTTATCCTTAGGTTTGTTGCCTGCCGAGGGGACCCCAAGTGCTACGTTTGAGATTAGGAGTAGTTCTGCCGCTATTCCTAACCCCGTGAGCAAGGCTACTACCTTATTTATTTACTTTTATCAAACAGAGATGAACGACCTTGATCCAATAGACTTCTGGGGCACTAGTCCTCCTTATGTGGACTTCTATAGATACCGGGTGCTCAGGGATTGTGTGGACCATTTGGAGGCAGTTTATCGCAACCATGAGGATTTTATGTAAAGGTTCCCTCTTGGCCATTCTACTAGGGAGCACTTCTTTAAGCTATTGGGGTGTGTGATAAACCACATTGAGCATAACTTTGTGGGCACCATTTCTGTGGAGAGGATCTTGTAGTGGAGGGCTGTGGATGCCATTGATACCCATCTCGAGAGTTTGCGAAAGGAAATAGCAAATTTGGAGGCTCATCATGAGCATCTTCTTTCTGACATGACTACTTCTAATTGTTTCTAAGGTGAGACCCTTATTTTTGGCCTTTGAACACCTATTATGTACTCAGCCACTTATTATTTACGTAGCTTTTCTTCCCCTTTATGATATACTTGATTTCCCTTAGCACTTATAACTATTTGATAAGTACAGTATGACTTATACTTTTGGTTTGTAATGTATTACTACACATGCTACTACACTTATTATGCTTTATGATACTGTGTGTTTTTGCTAATACCTCATGCATGGCTTTCATTAGTTTCTGCTCTTTTCATGATTACAATAGAAAAATCAAACTACAATGTTTTCTTGTGACAGAAAGTCCCTTGCAAGGGTAGTCACTTGGAAGAAACTAAAAAAAAAAAAACAAAGAAGAAAAGGAAAGATACATAGCATTTCCTACGTGTAATAACACTTGAGCCACTTGCCATTGATAGGGTCCATGAGATCTTTTCCATCCATTTGGGCCAAGCAATAATATCCACTTGCATTAGCCTCCCTTACCACGAAAGGACCTTCCCACTTAGGTGAAAACTTAGATGGTCCTACCAATCCTCTTCTAACATGGTCTGATGTTCTCAGCACTAGCTAGCCTTCCGCAAATACCCTTCCTCTTATGGTTTTGCCATAAGCTTCTGCCATTTTATGCTTGTATCTGTGGCCACGTTATTTGGCTTCTTTCTTCTTCTCATCTAATCCTTCCAAATCCTCACACCTTTCTGCTGCAAAGACCTCATTTTTGTTTTCAAAGAATGTGTCATTAGTTCTGCTAGGCTAACAGCTTCTATTCTGTATACTAAAGAGAGAGGAGAAAATCCCATGGCAGATTTTGGTGAACTCCAATAAGCCCACAATGCGTCTACCAGGTGCGTTACCCAGCCTGCGCTGTATTCTTGGCTCATTTTGCTGATGATTTTGATAAGGGTCTTGTTCATTGCTTCAGCTTGCCCATTCCCTTATGGGTGATAGGGCGATGACCGATGATGTTTTACCTAATAAAATTCCAACATCTTTCTAACTTCTCTATTCATGAAAGGTGTGTCAATGTCACTTATAATTTTGTGGGGTACTCCAAAACATGCAATTATATTTTCCTTGATAAAGTTTGTCACGGCTCCTTTAGTGGCTTTACGCAGTGGTATGGCCTCTGCCCATTTGGTAAAATACTCTGTAGCTTCTAAGATCTAGATATATCCATTCAAAGGTGGGTTAACTAGTCCCACCAAATCAAGCCCCCATATGTAAGGGCCATGGCGTAATCATGTTTTACAAGCTCTGTGGGTGGGTATGGATCAAATTGGCTTGAACCTAGCAACCGTGACACTTCTTCACAAATTCTACTGCATCCTTCTTCATAGTGGGCCAGCAGTAGCCCATCCGCAAGATGCATCAGTACAACTTCTTTCTCCCCTGTCATTCCCCGCATTCACCTAAGTGAACTTCCTTTAGCATCTCCCCGACCTCATCTGGCCCCAGACATCACAGTGGGTCTCCATCATATCCCTTCTTAAATAAAACTCCTTCGTGTAAGAAGTAACGGGTTACCAACTTTCTAAGCTTGTACCTCTCTTCATGCTTCTATGATAAGATTCCTTCTACCAAGTATCCCACAAATGGGCTTCTCCAATCCTCCATGGTGAACACAGCATAGCTCTCTTCTTGGTTGATGGCCAGTTGGCATGCTTCACACTGGCTCTGGATCTGATCCGCTTCCCTATTCATATTTGCCCAATAAAAACTCGCTCTCTATAGTCTTCGATACAAACTGACTTTCTTGCAGAACCCATAAGTCCTGTTGTGCAGTTCCTCCAACTTTCTTTGGGCCTTTTCATGCCCTACGCATCTTGACAGGGTTCCTTCTGGCATTCTTCAGTACAGCTCTCCTTTCATCATTGAGTAATCCTTCACAACCTTCAGTTCTGCTGCATCTTCATCCCTCAATAGGGCATCCCTAATGGGAGCCCTCCAATCCTTCTCACATGTCTCCCTTTTCGGAAATCTTTCCTTAAGTGCTTCAATTATGGACTCCTTTTGCTTTTTCACTTCTACTATGGTACTGCTGCCTTCAAAGGCTATTTGTGAGCCCAATGCAGCCAACGCGTCTGTGTATCTATTCTCACTGCTTTGGGCATGCTCTATCTCAAACGTGCAGAATTTTTCTTCCCTCCTTTAGGCTAGCGTCCTATAAAGGGCTAAGGTTGGCTCTTTTAAGGAAAAGCTTCCTTTGGCTTGGCAAACCACCAGGTTGGAATCACCCACTACCCTCAGATGTCATATCCCCTTCTCAAGGGCCATTGCAAATCCTGTTAGATATGCCTCATATTCTGCTGTATTGTTTGAGCAAGGAAACTCCAACTTGAATGACAATGCTATGTTCTCTCCACCTCTGTGGTAAAGAACCACTCCTATGCCTCCCGAGTTTGTTGTAGAGGATCTGTCAAACTTTATAACCCATTGTTCTGCTGCTATTTCTACCATAGCCGCTTCTCCAAGTACCTCATCATCTAGTGGGAATTCTTCTTCTCCCGAAAATTGAGCTAGTAAATTTGCTATGGCTTGGCTTTTTACTGCTCTAGGCGCACCCACTTTCAAGTCGTACTGCGACAATTGTAGCAGCCACTGGGATATCCTGCCGGACAGGATAGGTTACCGGAGAAGTGCCTTAATTGCATGGGATTTCGTCATGAGGTGAACCTCATAGGGTAGGAAGTAATTACGTAGCCTCCGTGATGCATAGACAACTGCCAAGCATACCTTTGCTGCCCTAGGATAGCGTGTCTTAGCTTCCCTCAAAGCGGAACCTACGTAATACACTGGCTATTCAACACCACCTACATCCTCCTAGGCTATCAATGCCTCTATGGCGGACAAGCTTGAGGCCAAATAAAGTAACAGTGGTTTCCTGCGGATTTAGGCCTACACAGTTGGTAAGGTCATCATAATCTGCTAGAACTTTTGGAAGGCTTTCTGCTATTTGCCTCCCCATTCAAAACTTTGTCCTTTCTTCAGTAGCTTCGTAAAGGCCGATGTGTTTGATGCTAGGCCCGGTATGAACCTTTTAATATAAGAGACTCATCCCAAAAAGCTTTTTAATTCTTTAACGGTGGTTGGTGGCTTCATGGTTGCTATTGCCGCGGCTTTGGCTAGATCAGATCTATCCCCCTACTATGGACTAAGAACCCTAAGAACTTCTCAACAAACACCCCAAAAGCTCACTTCAAAGGGTTCATTTTTAGTTTGAAAAGTCTGCACCTTTCGAATACCCTTCTTCATACTTTGACATGGTCCTCCTGCTTCTTTGACTTTACCACGATGTCATTCACATAGTCCTTCATTTCGCGATGCATCATGTCATGGAATATCGCGATCATGGTGCACTGATAAGTTGCGCCTGCGTTCTTTAGCCCGAAGGGCATCACCGTTTAATAGAAATTCCCAATTGGTGTTCGAAAGGCGCTATTTTCTGCATCTCTGGGTGCCATCCGAATTTGATTGTAGCCATTGAACCCATACATGAAGGAAAACATGGCATGTCCAACAGCAAAGTCTATTAGTAGGTCCATGTTGGGCAGTGGGAATTCGTCCTTAGGGCAGGCTCGATAGAGATTCCTAAAATCTACGTAGCAGCGGATTTGTCCATTCTTTTTCTTCACATGCACAATATTGGACCGCCACTTTGGGTGTTGGATCGGCTTGAAAAATCCTACCGCCAACAACTTCTGTACTTCTTACACTATCTACTTCTCCACATTAGTGTGGAACACTCTGGCTGGCTGACTAGCCTAGTGCCTGGTTCCACATTGAGCATATCTACCACTAGGCTTGGATCCAACCCTGGCATCTCACTATATTCCCATGCAAAGATGTCCCTGAACTCTTTCAATAACTGAATCAGCTCTGACTTTTCTTCCTCTGGCAACTTCGAACTAATTGAAATTAGTCTTGGCTTCTATGGGTCTGTGTCCAAGTTTATTTCTTCTAACTTCTCTTCAGTCGTCACTTGCGTTTCTTCTTCTGCTACTATTTTTTTCTCAATTTCTGTATCACCCTCTTCTTCTGAACCTTCTTGGGTCACACAGTAGATCAGGGTCCTCTACTGGGGCCCTTCTCTAGGACCCCCTTGCACACTACAAGTGGGCCCCACACACCTTCATAATTTATATACTATTCTGTCGTTAGGTGTTTTGAACCAGAGACATTGTGGCTGACTATATGATTCTGAGGTTGGCGCCTCCTTCCTCTTCCTCTTTCGTGCTAGTAACTCTCTTAAATCACATTCTGGATCGTTTTCAATGTCTTCCCACCTAAGAACAAAGGTAACCAACGGTTTCGACACTAAGCTTTCTCACAACAATGCCCATTCGTCATAAAACATGGTTTCCACCAGGTGGGCTTCTGCTTGCTCGAAAGAAGACGAGTTTGCTACAATCTGTATCATTCTATCATGGAATCTCCCCTTCACACACTAGTGGTACGTTGATGGGATAAGGCAATGCTTATGTAAACATAGCCATCCCAATAATACGTGGTATGAGACCTCTATCTTCACCACATGGAAGCGAGCCAAAAAGGCTATAGGGCCTACTTTTAGCTAAAGTTGGATGTATCCAGCCCTGTATTCTCCTTTTCCCCTTAATCCTGTTACCTCTATAGGGTACCCTTGAATCTTGTTTTCCAGTATCCCAGTTGCTTCCAATGTGCTGAGTGGGATGAGATTCACTGAAGCGCCTATGTCTACTAGGGCCCCTTAATGGAGATTTGATTTATGGATGCTACCAATAGAGTGGCCTTCTATGATCTGGGTAGCCCACCCCCATATCCTCATTGCTGAAAGTGATTTCCTTTGTGTCTTCTAGTAAGGGTCAAATGGGCTAAGCTTCTACGGTATGGCATTCGACTCCTACTCCCGAGGCAATGCTCACAAAGGTCTCCGTGGCCATTCTCCGTTCATTTGTCGTGAACTCTAGCTGGTCAAATAGATTCTTGAACCGGGGACTCTTTTACAGAGTTGTGATGGCTCCTATTGGCAATGAAGGTCTCTCATCTTCCTCCTCACTTGGGTCAGCGCAAATAACTACTATCGCTACCCCTTTCCCTTTATGGTTAGGGAATGTATTTCTCTAAACTTCTGGCTGTGTCAACTCGGGAGTCCTTTCTCTCATCCTATGGTAGACCAGTCTACAGAGAGCCCAGCATTATGCGGTGGCGTGCTGCACATAGTTATGCAGTCAGCAGAAATGCGAGTCCCTCCACTCCTCTTCAGTGGGCTCCCAGAAAACCTAATTGGGCTTAAAGACCTTGTCTACTATCCATTTTTCTAGAAGTACGTCTAATTCCTTTAGCGTGCATGGAATGGGTAAAGCGCTCTCATACTCCCTTCCATCAGGCTTCCTTTTCTTTTCATTGGTGGACACCGTCATGGCTTGCAGTACGGACTTCTGCTCCCTTGGTTTCTCTAAGTTGGGTCTGACTAACTAAGCCGTCTTTCTGGGTTTCTACAGTAGTTAAGCAAACTAGGAAATCCCTAAATTTTTTAGTATTGCTCGGTACTCCATGATCATGTTCCCCATACACATCTTCCTCAGTGTTCTTTCTTCATAGTGGTCATAACAGTCAAAGGCCATGTCTTTAAACCTCTTGATGTATTCCATTAGGTCCTTACCATTCCTCTGCTTGGTGCCTTGCAGGGTTGCAAGTATTACTGTTTCTTCTCCATGATAGTATTTGCCACAAAAGACATCCACCATGTCATACCAAGTGTATGCACGATCACACAATGATTTTGAAAACTCTTACAGACACAAGTCCACGTCTACTGTGTAAGGACCTAAGGTGTCCACGAATTCGCTTACGTGCTCAATGGCACTCCCCTTTCTACCATCATATTGAGAAAAGGTTAGGGGCTCATATCTGTCAAGGTAAGGCTTGCTGAGCCTTTTCTTTTCATTGGTGGACACCATCATGGCTTGCAATACGGACTTCCACTCCCTCGATTTCTCGAAGTTGGGTCTGACTAACTAAGCTGTCTTTCTGGGTTTCTACAATAGTTAAGCAAACTAGGAAATCCCTAAATTTTTTAGTATTGCTCGGTACTCCATGATCATGTTCCCCATACATATCTCCCTCAGTGTTCTTTCTTCATAGTGGTCATAACAGTCAAAGGCCATGTCTCTGAACCTCTTGATGTATTCCATGAGGTCCTTACCATTCCTCTGCTTGGTACCTTGCAGGGTTGCAAGTATTATTATTTCTTCTCCATGAAAGTATTTGCCGCAAAAGACATCCACCATGTCATACCAAGTGTACGCACAATCACACAAGGATTTTGAAAACTCTCACAAACACAAGTCCACGTCTGCTGTGTAAGGACCTAAGGTGTCCACAAATTCGCTCACGTGCTCAATGGCACTCCCCTTTCTACCATCATATTGAGAAAAGGTTAGGGGCTCATATCTATCAAGGTAAGGCTTGCTGAGCAGTCTCATTGGATATGGTGGCCTCCTTGAATAAAACCTTTCCTTAGGCGCCTTGGCCTTTTCTCGTTCTAGTAATGCCGCTACATTAGCCATCATGACGAAGTGCTATTCTGCATTCTAAGGGCCGCCACCCTTAGGTGTTTCTTCCTTGTCTGTTATATTCTCTGGGCCGTGTTAACTACCTTTCTTCTTGGTCTTATACACCTTCAGCTGGCACATTTCCTCCATCAGCTGTCTTTGGGAATGTTGCACCGACTGCAGAACCTCAATAAAAAAGTTAGCATTGTCTGTGGGGTTTCTTTGTTGCGATTGTTGCTCAACCCCCGCTCCGTTGACGCCCTTCACATGGTTGGACTGGAGCAGAGTGGCAGGCAGTGATTCTGCCAGTGAAGGCATAGCACTCATGTTTCGCTATGTCTTCAATCTCAGGAGCATGGCTCGTGAAGGGATTTTCTATCCTTCCCTGTCTGTTTCCCAACTCCCTATTGGAGTCACCAATTTAACGTAGGGGCCTTTTTGCATTGACGGGCCTGGGCCCCATCTACTACTCCAACGCCTGTGAGTTGATGGGTAAAGGAGTCGGGACTGGCCTTTTGCAAGTTACTCCATGAGCCAGCTTGTGCGCAAGCCAGGTATGCCCAATGTTGAGACAACTTGGTGATGGTATGGTAGGCTGGACATGGTAGATATGGTCGAGATGGTATAATTTCTTTACGCTACAAAGGACACTTCTGTAGAATGACTCCTAGAATAAAATATGTTGAATGAAAGAGTTACAGCAGAATAGCCAATCCAAAAAAAATAGCTAATACCACAAACAGGATAACTAGTATGAGGGAGAGAAACGATGGTCTATCAATGCATGCCCCTATTTCTGCCATGTGTTCTCTCATCCTTCTCTCTTTGTTTTTACCACTTAGTTTTCTTTTTAGTTCTTTGGTTCTCAATTTCTCTCTTATTTCTTTTTCCTTGTGTTATTCCTCTCTTTCTGTTGTTCCTTCCTAGCTACCTCTCATCCTTTTTATACCTCTTAGTTCTATGGGATTTCTCCCTTTTGTCTCTAGGGCTTCACCAACCATTTTTGGTTCCTTGTGGGCACCTCTCTAGGCTTGCCCACTAACTCATTGGTTGCCCAGCCATTACCTCTACTAAAACTGTGCTTGCTGCACCACTCTCCATTCCCGAAAAAAATTCCTTGTTTTGTTTCTTCCCCCTCCCCCATTTCTGCCTTACCTTTAATGGATAAGGTCTAAAGGCTCTGACTACACTTACCCCTATGGCATGCATCAAGTGGCCCAGCCATGCTTGCCTTTTTTGGGCGAAATGTCATCCCAGCAAAGCATTTCCTCCAAAAGAAACCTCAGCAAGAACCTCAAAATAGAACTCTTTTCCCCCCACTGCCAAACCACACCCTTTGAATCCCCTAACTAAGGGCCCATCTCTTGTATTGGGTGGATATAAATGGGTGGCGCCCTGACCTTTGTGTGCGTTCCACTACCCTCTGGTTTGTCTTTTTTTATTCCCATGCCATTCCTGATGTCCTTGCATTGTTTTATTCTGCTACGGGTATTAGGTTCGTGTCTATCTTCCACGACATAGAGGAGGTGTGGGTTGGGCATCGTTGCCTCCCTTCGTTCCTCCATAGGCTAGGCATTACTTGGGTAGAAGCTCTTGCCCATCTAGCCCATTGGGCTTCTACTTTCTGCTATTCCACTTCCTGCCATGCCTATAAGTCTGCTAACTGTCATTCCTGCCATGTTGGCCCATTGGGTTTATTACTTTTATCCTTGAGCTTCCACAGCCCATTCGCGTTGCCTTTACCTCTTATTGATCCTATGGGCTTGTTGGCTGTGATTCCTACCACGTTGGTCCATTGGGTTTATTATCCATTTCCTTGGGTTTCTTTAGCGCATATTGTCTTTACCTCTTATTGATCCCATGGGCTTGTTGGCTACCATTCCTACCACATTTACCCATTGGGTTTATTACCTCTTTCCTTGGGCTTCCTCGGCCCATTTACGTTGTCTTTACCTCTTATTGATCCTATAGGCTTGTTGGTTATCATTCCTGCCATGTTGGCCTAATGGGTTTATTACCTCTTATTAGTCTTATTTTCTCTCCTTTTCCTTATTATTGGGCTTCTTCTGCAGTTGGTTCTTTTGTCAAAAATGGGCCTCAACACTAAGAAACAAAAACAATGAGAGAAAGATAGTCTACCACTAGTTTGGAAAGATCCAATCGCCGGTCGTTAACTGGAGACTGCAACGGGCAACAACATTGACAAGGACAAAAGTTTTGACTAGCATCTAGAGACTTGTGGAAGCATATCATATGAGAGATTTAGTTATTCTTACACTACAATTTTCTTTTCAGTTATTTCATAGGGGTTCTCTTAACAATGACAATAAGGTGTTGTTACTACTATAGTCTTTTTTTTAAGCTTTTACCTAAATCATAAAACCGTCCATGGTTTTCAAACCTAAGCGGTTCAACCATGGTTCAAATGGTTGTAGACACCACATTTTGTAACCCTCACGTCTCGAGCCCTTGTTCCCCAATGATGATAAAACTCTAAAGCCCAAGGTTGGTTTAGGGCCCGATCAGACTTAATTTGACTTGAGAAAGGTTTTTATGGAAAATATAACTCTCTTAAGAGCTAAATAAAACTATTTTTGAAAAAAAAGGCCAAGGAAAACCTAGGTCATGCGTATGTAGACACACGTATGTGTACACAGACACGCATATGCATACACATGCTCCAGATCCAAGTACGCAAGCTTCATGCATGTGTATGCGTACACGGGCATGTGTACACATGCTAGGGTTCCAAAAACTATGAAAGGCAAGTTTTCTGCATTAAAGCTAAGGTTTGGAACGAATCCCACATCGTCTGAAAGCCGTTCCAAACCCTCATTTTATCAATATAAAAATCTATACATGGTACCTTCTCAAAATACACAAAAAATCCTAAGGGAAAACCTAAGATTCACTAGAAATAGTGAATCAAAGAGGGAGTTTTTTACAAAACATCCCCAAGTCAATTTTCTTTTGATTGTGACCTTTTTTGGTCTTGATCTTCGAGTTTTGGAGTTTACTAATCATTTTTGTTTGATTGTGAATAGATTTCACTGAGGTGAACGGTCAAAATCAAGTTAAAAAGCTTTTTGTTTAAGGTATATATTCTAAACCTGTTTTTCCTTTCTTTTCTTGTTTTAATTCCTATTTTCTTTGCTTTTCTTGTTTTGATTATGTTATAATATGCTTGTTTAGTTTATGTGTTCTTTGTTTTATATTTTAAAGCATGTTAGGTTGTTAGATTCTTTGTTTTAAGTTTCTACTCTTTTTTTCTGCTTTGCTTTTCTAGGTTAGGGTTTTTGGGCGAGTATGCGTACGCATGCAGAGGTTTTTGGGCGTGTATGTGTATGCATGCTCTCTACATGCGTACGCATGCTCGAAGTATGCGTGCACATACAATTGGGCCATGTACGCACACCCTATGTATGCAAATGCATACTTAAGCCCAAAACCCTAATTCAACCTTTTCTGCTTCTGTTTCTTTATTTTGTTTGTGCAACATGCTTCTACCTTGCCTTGTCTTATGCTTCTCAATTCTCTGTTTCTCTATTTAAGTGTTTGTTTGTTCTTCACATGTTAGATTAGGGTTTCCTTTCAATTAAATCTTTGCTATGACATGAACATGCATTCACATGTCCATCCATTGATGTATAGGTGCTATGATGCAATGAGGTAAGGCATGCATTCATATGTACATGTATTGGATATGGTCTTGTTTAGGTTTGATGAACAGGATGATAGTTAGATTAGTGCACAATAGTCTTTAGGGCAAGTGGGAGATCATTAGGTCATTTCATCTGCGAAGACTATAACATATCAACTAAGATAATTTGTCTTGATCATAGAAGTTGAGACTTTTAGTTGATATGTTGATATGTTTTAAGTGTTAAGACATATTGAACTGGACCGCTGTAAGATTTATTATTCTACTAATAACTGTCAAATAAATAATAAATCTCACAATTTCTATTTACATCAAATCTTAATCCTGAAAGAATAATGAACCTGATCATGAAGTGTAGGTTGCTTTGATATATCAAGAGTGAGATCTAAAGTCACAATCAAAACCTCAGTATGTTAGGCAACCACATTTAGTGTTGAAGGACCATATATTCTCAAGATGGAATTCATAATCTCTTAACGGAGATATAAAATATTCCCTTGAGATAAGTTTAATGGGTTTGGTTATTTAAAGTGTTAGGCCTAACCACTTTAGTAAGGAGTTACTAAAGTATATATTTATGAAATTGGATTTCATAAATATATGATAAATAACTTAAAGGATTAAACTGGGTACTCAAGGATTAAGATGTAGTAATTTTCAAAGTGGCAGTTAACATACATGACTTTGTATTCCTACGAATATTTTAATGAAAGGGTTGTATGTATAAGAAAGTCTTGGGATATAATTTATTAATAAAGCCTAGAGTGCAATTATATTTATATAGTGGCATTAAATATAATTAATGATAATTTTGGGCTTGTCAAGAGTTGACAAAAAAGCTCAAAACCCATTGGGGCTAGTGTCTTATTTGTTCCATTTTGGTCCAACTCCAAGCCACATACTAAAACCCAATTGGAATGGCCCAAAAAACTAGCCCAATTAGATAATCAGTTATAATGAGAGAAACACACAAAATTTTATAAGAGAATGAAATGGTGTGTATGTGAGTGTAAGCCACTCTCTTATTCTCCCTCGAACACATATATATAAACTGATTGAGAGATCACACTTCTTAGGCACAAGTGGAATTGGAGTGAAGACTAAAAGTGTTCCTAAGTACTTCTAATATTTGGTTTTGAATTTCACCGCACCAAGGTACACTCTCTTGTTCTTAAATTCTGAAATATACGTAGTACATGTTATCAATTGCGAATGAAGTAGATCCATTAATTTTCCACTGCGTATGTTTTGTATGAGATACAAACCATGTTTTTCCAACAGAATATGCTTGGTTGATGCCATGATGATACGCTTGGATGTTTGTGATATGCTCAATATTAATGCCTTATTGATGTTGTTGTTTTGTAATGTGTTTTGCTGCTCTTGGATATATATTGCTAGATGAATGGTAGAATTTTTATGCCATGAATTTGATGATGAGTATAAGTATGTTTGGATGATGCTTGGATGCAATCACATGTTTGCTTAATCTCACCATACTTATGTTTCTACCTTGATTTGATATATATATATGTTGCTGCCTTGGATGAAGTATGAGATAAGATGCATGCTTAGATGTATGTTAGGGTTTCAATGCTATGTGATGCAATGCCATGATAAATGTATGCTAGGGTTTGGGATGAAAATGCCATGTTGTATGCTTAGATGTATGTTTGTGTTTGTGTGTGTGTGTGTGCATGTGTGAGTTTAGAATGCAATGTTGAACAAGCCTTTAATAAGATTAAGACGTAAGACACAATGAGTGGAAGCCGACCCACAGGTCAGGCGATCATGGGTGCCTAACACCTTCCCAAACCGTACCTAAACTCCAAACCCATACTCTGGTAGTAAGATCAATCCTTCCATGTAAGGGCACTATATACATGGTTCTTTGGCCATAAAACTAGGTGGCGACTCCAATATTTTTTTCTTCGCCTTGGTCCACTTAGCCGAGGCATACTTCCCATTGCACCCACAATGGTTCACAGACTATTTTGCATTGTACAGTTTTTAGAGTTAAAAGAACCATTTTGTTAAACAGTTCACAATTAACTGGGTTGGACCGTACGGTTTGGTCTAGATTTCAAAACCATGATCTTTACTACACATAAGCATCCTTTATATAGGCTCTCAACCTAACTAGCTAGTACAATGTACAAGCATACGATTGCAACAATATCATATCTCAACAAAGCTTTCATTGTAAGTGAGTTCTAGTTAGCTCAATTGGTAGTCTTTAATGGTTGAATAAGAGATCTGGGGTTCAATCCCCACTTACATAAAAAACTAATTGGTGTCTTAGTCTAATGATAAACAAAAACATAAAACAAAAAAACAAAAACAAAGCTTTCATTGTAATAGCCTAATAGCAATGACTAGTATTAATCTTTGCGTTTATTGCCATGAAACCGTTATAGTAATAGAATATTATAATGAAGTCTTTGTTGTAAAATCCTACTAGCATTCAATTGTAAGCAGGGGTGTCAATTTTTACCCAAATCTATTAACCAACCCATGACCCACCTAATTTGGGTAAGTCTTGACCCAACCTAATTAAACATTTGAGTCAAATGGGTATATAACCCTATTGGAAAATTTAGTTAAATGAGTCTTAATTGATAAACTCATTGGGTACAAAATGTGTTACCTTTTTACATTTAAAAACAAAAAATCAAAATTAAAACATAACATAACAAAATCAAAATCCTAACACAACATCCTGACCTCTTCTCTTCCTTTCTCCTTTTTATTTTACTTCTTGATTTTCTTAGGTTTTCTTCCTGTTTTCCCACCTTCTAAACACCGAGATCCTCTCTCCCTTTCTTCTTTTTCTTTTTCTTGTTGCTTTTCTTAGGTGTTCCTCTCATTTTCCCACCTTCAAAACATTGAGATCCACTTTTGGGTATTTCTGATCTAGATCTCAACTTGTGTTTCATTTTGTTCATCCTTTGCTCTTGATTTGTGTGTTTGAATCGTTCTATGGATTTTCTTTTTAAATTTGGAATGGAAAGAACTACAAATAAATCTATGGAAATGGGTCTTTCTATGGATGTTTGTTCCAACACTGGCACATTCTCCAGTGAATTTTCCACCTGTTGGGCTTTGTGGAGCCTAGTTTATTTTTGGCCTGTTTTGTAGCCCATTGTAACCCTGTAAGTAGGATATAAAAGCCGCTTTTGTGATTAGGGTTTGCGACTACAACTGTTGTTGTGTTTTTTAGAGAGAGAGAAAAACACTGTAGCCGCACTTTGTATTTTTTCCTGATAATAGTGAAATTCCTGCAACTCCGTGGATGTAGGCAAATTGCCGAACTACGTAAATACTGTCTTATGCGTGTGATTGTTTTCTTTGACGTGTGTTTTCTCTATTTTTTTTTTGTTTCTCACAGGTTGGAATTTTGGTTAAATTCCCAACAACTGGTATCAGAGTCTAGGGTTAGGTTTGAGTGGGAGCAATGGCAGAGGAAGCAGGAAAGGCGTCTGGAATAGAAAAGTTTGATGGCACAGACTTCGCATATTGGAGGATGCAAATCGAGGATTACCTTTATGGGAGGAAGCTGCATCTGCCGCTTCTAGGGGAAAAACCTGAGGCTATGAAGGCTGAGGAATGGGCTCTTCTTGACAGACAGGTACTAGGAGTTATCAGGTTGACTCTGTCTAGGTCTGTTGCACACAATGTTGTAAAGGAGAAGACCACAGCAGATCTGATGAAGGCTTTGTCTGGTATGTATGAAAAGCCGTCAGCAAACAACAAGGTGCATCTGAGGAAGAAACTGTTCAATCTGAAGATGGCAGAGAACGCATCAGTAGCACAACATCTGAATGAATTTAACACTATTACAAATCAATTGTCGTCTGTAGAAATTGATTTTGATGATGAGATTCGTGCTCTGATCATCTTGGCTTCTTTGCCAAACAGTTGGGAGGCAATGAGGATGGCAGTAAGCAATTCTACAGGAAAGGAAAAACTCAATTACAATGATATACGAGATTTAATTCTAGCTGAGGAGATTCGCAGAAGAGATGCAGGTGAAACCTCAGGATCTGGTTCTACCCTAAACCTTAAGACAAGAGGCAGAGGTAAAACAGAAATTCAAATCTGAACAGATCAAAATCCAAAAATTCTAATCGGAATAGAAGTAAGTCTAGATCAGGCCAACAAGTACAATGCTGGAATTGTGGAAAAATAGGTCACTTTAGGAACCAATGCAAAAGTCCTAAGAAGAAGAATGAAGATGATTCTGCTAATGCTATAACAGAAGAGGTACAGGATGCATTACTCCTTGCAGTAGACAGTCCACTTGATGATTGGGTTTTGGATTCAGAAGCTTCATTTCATACCACTCCACACCGAGAAATCATACAGAATTATGTTGTAGGTGATTTTGGTAAGGTGTATTTGGCTGATGGTTCAGCCTTGGATGCTGTAGGTATGGGAGACGTCCGGATATTGTTGCCCAATGGATCTGTTTGGTTACTGGAGAAGGTTCGACATATTCCTGACCTAAGGAGGAATCTGGTTTCTGTTGGACAACTTGATGATGAAGGGCATGCAATACTATTTGTTGGTGGTACTTGGAAGGTTACAAAGGGAGCTAGAGTATTGGCTCGTGGAAAGAAGACTGGCACTCTCTATATGACCTCTAGTCCAAGAGACACAATTGCAGTTACTGATGCAAGTACTGATACAAGCCTATGGCACCACAGGCTTGGTCACATGAGTGAGAAAGGGATAAAGATGCTGCTGTCAAAAGGAAAACTACTAGAATTGAAGTCCATTGATTTTGACATGTGTGAAAGCTGCATCTTAGGAAAGCAGAAAAAGGTGAGCTTCTTGAAAACTGGCAGGACACCGAAGGCAGAAAAATTAGAGTTAGTACACACTAATTTGTGGGGGCCTTCTCCGGTTGCATCCCTTGGAGGTTGAAGGTACTACATCACTTTCATTGATGATTCAAGCAGAAAGGTATGGGTTTATTTTTTGAAAAATAAATTTGATATATTTGAAACTTTTAAGAAGTGGAAGGCCATGGTTGAGATAGAAACAGGTTTAAAACTAAAATGTTTGAGGTCTGATAATGGAGGAGAGTACATAGATGGAGGGTTCAGTGAGTATTGTGTTGCACAGGGCATTAGGATGGAAAAGACCATTCCTGGGACACCACAGCAGAATGGTGTGGCTGAGCGCATGAACAGAACTTTTAATGAGCGTGCTAGGAGTATGAGGTTGTATGCTGGACTAACAAAAACTTTCTGGGCTGATGCTGTTAGCACTGCAACTTACCTGATAAACCGAGGGCCATCAGTTCCCATGGAGTTCAAACTTCCTGAGGAGGTTTGGAGCGGTAAAGAGGTAAAATTTTCCCATTTAAAAGTTTTTGGTTGTGTTTCTTATGTTCATATTGATTCTGATGCTCGTAGTAAACTTGATGCTAAGTCTAAAATATGTTTTCTCATTGGCTATGGTGATGAGAAATTTGGCTACAGGTTTTAGGATGAACAAAACAGGAAAATCATCAGAAGTATAAATGTGATATTTAATGAACAGGTTATGTACAAGGACAGGTCAACTGTAGTATCAAATATTGCAGAGATAGATCAAAAAAAATCTGAGTTTGTCAACTTAGATGGATTGACTGAAAGTACTGTCCAGAAAAGGGGTGAAGAAAATAAGGAGAATGCAGATTCACAGGTAGATCAGAGGACACCTATAGCTAAAGTCCGCAGATCTTCCAGGAACATTAGACCTCCACAGTGTTATTCACCCGCTTTAAATTATCTACTATTGACTGATGGTGGTCAGCCAGAGTGTTATGATGAAGCCTTGCAAGATGAAAATTCAAGCAAGTGGGAGTTAGCCATGAAGGATGAGATGGATTCCTTGTTGGGGAATCAGACATGGGAATTGATTGAATTGCTAGTAGGAAAGAAGGTTTTGCACAACGAGTGGGTATACAGAATAAAGAATGAGCATGATGGTAGCAAACGTTACAAGGCCAGATTAGTTGTTAAAGGGTTCCAGCAGAAGGAAGGCATTGACTACGCAGAGATATTTTCTCCAGTTGTGAAGATGTCAACAATTAGACTGGTGCTGGGAATGGTGGCTGCAGAAAACTTACATCTTGAGCAGTTAGATGTGAAGACAGCATTCCTTCATAGTGATTTGGAGGAAGACCTTTACATGATTCAGCCAGAAGGGTTCGTTGTTCAGGGACAAGAGAATCTAGTCTGCAAACAGAGAAAGAGCTTGTATGGCCTAAAACAAGCTCCTAGACAGTGGTACAAGAAATTTGACAATTTTATACATAAAATTAGGTTCAAGAGATGTGAAGCTGATCATTGTTGCTATGTTAAATTCTTTAACAATTCTTATATCATTTTACTGTTATATGTGGATGATATACTCATTGCAGGGTCTAGCATTGAGGAGATTAATAATCTGAAGAAGCAATTGTCAAAACAGTTTGCAATGAAGGATTTGGAAGCTGCAAAGCAAATCCTTGGTATGAGAATCATTAGAGACAAGGCTAATGGTACATTGAAGCTTTCACAATCAGAGTATGTGAAGAAAGTTCTCAGCAGGTTCAACATGAATGAATCTAAACCAATGAGCACACCCTTGGGTAGTCATTTCAAACTGAGCAAAGAACAGTCACCGAAGACAGAAGAAGAAAGGGACCATATGAGCAAGGTGCCCTATGCCTCAGCTATTGGCAGCTTGATGTATGCTATGGTGTGTACAAGGCCAGACATTGCACATGCAGTGGGAGTTGTGAGCAGATTCATGAGTAGGCCTGGAAAGCAGCATTGGGAGGCAGTTAAGTGGATTTTGAGATATCTGAAGGGTTCATCAGATACATGTCTTTGCTTCACAGGTGCAAGTTTGAAGCTGCAGGGTTATGTAGATGCTGATTTTGCTGGTGATATTGATAGTAGAAAGACTACTACTGGGTTTGTATTTACTCTAGGTGGTACAGCTATATCATGGGCTTCAAATCTATAAAAGATTGTTACTTTGTCTACTACAGAAGCTGAGTATGTTGCAGCAACTGAAACTGGAAAGGAGATGATTTGTCTACATGGTTTCTTAGATGAATTGGGTAAGAAGCAAGAGATGGGCATTCTACACAATGACAGTCAGAGTGCAATCTTTCTTGCCAAAAATTCAGCTTTTCATTCAAAGTCGAAGCATATACAAACAAAATACCACTTTATCCGATACCTTGTTGAAGATAAGTTGGTAATACTTGAGAAGATATGTGGATCTAAGAACCCGGCAGACATGTTGACTAAGGGTGTCACTATTGAGAAGCTGAAGTTGTGTGCAGCTTCAGTTGGCCTTCTAGCTTGAGGACAGGAGGATGAGTTGCAGGGATGAGGGATTGCTTTTGGAGGATAGCGGCTGATGTTGGTGATTGAACTAGTCTCCAAGTGGGAGATTTGTTGGGCTTTGTGGAGCCTAGTTTATTTTTGGCCCGTTTTGTAGCCCATTGTAACCCTGTAAGTAGGATATAAAAGCCGCTTTTGTGACTAGGGTTTGCGACTACAACTGTTGTTGTGTTTTTTAGAGAGAGAGAGAAAAACATTGTAGCCGCACTTTTTATTTTTCCCTGATAATAGTGAAATCCCTGCAACTCCGTGGATGTAGGCAAATTGCCGAACCACGTAAATACTGTCTTGTGCGTGTGATTGTTTTCTTTGACGTGTGTTTTCTCTATTTTTTTTGTTTCTCACAGGTTGGAATTTTGGTTAAATTCCCAACACCACCAACTTCATCTCCTTCATCACCTCTTTTGGCAAATCCCTCATCTCTGAATCTAAATCCAATACCAGAATCATCTTGGTGGCTAAGAGGCTATTCACTTGTAGAGCCATTTTCAACCCTCGATAAGCTTTAAGATATTACCTTGGTGGCTAATAGGTTCAGATCAAAGAAGAGGGAATGTCAACCCCAAACCCTAGCCATTTTCTTTCTCACTTTGCTTAACATCTTATTTGGTTCAAGAGAAAATGGAGGAAAATATAAGACAGGCAAGAGTTTTCAATCTCTTAAAATAATTGACTTTTTTCTATCTTCTAATAAAAATAATAATAATAATTGACCTTTGTAGGGGTCTTTTTTGTGTGCATTGAGCTAGGCTGCGTCCCGCTGTAGTAGGCCCAAGTATTCTGAGTAAGGGAGTTGAGACCGGTCCAATTGCAACTTAATTTGGTCCGGCTTGCACGCAAACGTTGAGCCCAAGTCCAAAAGAAGCCGCAGCAAAGTGGGCTTATCCTCGGTTTCTGTCGTAAAAGACTTTTCTCCAGTTTCTGCCGCAGGATTGACTTTTCTGTTTCTGCCGCTGCTAGTTTCTGCCGCAGGATTGATCTTTCTGCCGTAGAAGGAACTTTTCTCTGGTTTCCGCCACAGGTCTGACTTTTCTGCTATGCAGCAAAACTTTCTACCGTGTAGTAAGACTGTCTGCCGCGTAGTAAAACTGTCTGCTGTGTAGTAAGACTATCTGCTATGCAGTGAAGCTATCTGCTGTGCAATAAAGTTTTCTGTTGTGCTTTAAAACTTCCTGCCATAAAGCCTTCTGCTATGCAATAGAGTTGTCTGTTGTGCATTAAAGCATTCTGCTGTGCTTTAAAGCTTCCTACCGTAAAGCCTTCTACTGTGCAATAGAGCTGTCTGCTGTGCATTAAAACTTTCTATTGTACTTTAAAGCTGTCTGCTGTGCTTTAAAGCTATTTGTTGTGCTTTAAAGCTGTTTAAGCCTTCTGCCGTGTGAATGACTACTCTTCATTTTTACTGCAGAGATACATTTCCACTTCCTACACATAAACAAATATAAAACCCAAAGAAAATACCCACCAAACAAATGTTAGTTTAAATGGGTTAGCATATTCTTAAATATGTACACATATTCGTAAATAAAGATATATGTATATATATACTAATGGCAAGATAATGATTAGTTTGTGTCAATAGTAAAACATGTAATAACAAATAAAGAAGAAAGCTTCAGTAGGAAAGGTTTAGCTTGTATAATAATTAACACGGTAAATATAATAAAAATGTACTACGGCAGAATAACTAGTACAGCAAGTAAAGACACCACAGCAGGACAACTGATGTGGCAGATGTGATAAAAACGTGCTACAGCAGGATGACTAAATACGATAGATATAAGTTATAATGAGAGAAATCAAATATATTTGCAATCAAAATCAAGTATTGAATTTGCCCATAGAATAAGTAAATCAAGAAGGAACTCAAACTCCAACTTGAACAACCTTATCATAGACTTCTGCCATAAAAGCTGTGCATTTTGGAGAATAGGCCTAAATGGCTACTAATTGTTACTTTTGGAGACTTCAAAGAGTGGGTTTGCTAAGAGGGGGGAAAAAATGGTCTATTGATGCATGCCCCTATTCCTGCCACGTTTTCTCTTTTTTTTTTTTTTTTTTCTTTCTTTCTTTCTTTTTTTCTCTCCGTTCTTTTTTTTTTACTCTTAGTTTCTAACTACTATCTTACCATAAGTTGTTTTTCTCACTTGGGTCTTTCTTTTTCTTGGGTCTCTCTCTCTGGGTGCTTCCCTATTTTGATCTCCCCTTCCGAGTTCCCCTCGGGTCTCTCCCCCTGGGTGTTTTTCTTCTTCCCCTGTTTTTTACTCTTTCCCCTATTTTTTTCCTCTCTACGTCCGTCCCCTTTTTTCTGCCGTGGTTACCTTCCTTTTATAGCTAACTGATTCAATGGGATTTCTCCCTTTTACCCCTAGGGCTTCACCAACTATTTTTGGTTTGTTGTGGGCATCCTTTCAAGATTACCCACTCACCCATTGGTTGCCCCGACCACTGCCATCTTGCTCAGAACATGTTTGTTGCACGACAAAATTCTCTTTTGTTTGTTCCTGCCATATACCTCTACCTCTAGGTTCAAAGACCAGGATTGGGCTACCTCACTACCTAGTTCTATGGTATGCATCAGATGGTCCCAACCATTTATTACTTCTTTTGGGTAAGATACCATCCCAGCAGGATATATTCCCAAAAGAAGTTATGGCAAGAAACCAAATATAAACCCCCTTTTCCCCCCACCACCAAACCACGCCCTCTGAATTTCTTTGACCGTGGGCCCACCTCTCTTGTATTGGCTGGGTACAGGTTGGTGGTGCCCCGGCCCTTCTGTTTTTGTCTTCTTTCGTTCCCACGCGGTTCCTGCCGTAGCAGATATTTTTGTTCTGTTGCGTGGCTCTATCTTATTTCTTCACATGTTTCCTGCTGTGTTGGTCATTTCCTTTAGCTTAGCTTTTCTTTCCTTCACGCCTTTCCTGCTACTGACACTTCCTGCTGCTCCTTGTTTCTTTTCATCGTTCTTTTTCATATCGGTTTTCAGGCCTGTCTTTTTTATACAAAAGGATTTGGGCCTTTGTGAGCCAAATAATGTTGACTGGATCAAAAGGGTCTTGGGCCCAATTTATCTTCATCTGTCGAAGCCATTGTGCCAGAGAACTGTATTCTGTGGTAAAGCTGTATTCTGCGGCAAATTTATATTCTGCAGCAGATTTGTGGGCCAAATAATGTTGACTGGATCAAAAGGTTCTTGGGCCCCATTTATCTTCATCTGCTGAAGCTATTCTGCCAGAGAACTGTATTCTGGGTTAAAGCTGTATTCTGCAGCAGATTTGTATTTTGCTGCAGATTGCTTTCACTTGCACTTCTTTCTTTGGACCATTTTTGCTCTTCGGTCTTCTTGGTGGGTCTTTGGGCCTTGCTTCTCATTAGGCTTTCCTTCGTATGGGCTTTTGCGTCTTACAACTTATTAGGCTTTCTTCCTCATAGGCCTTTGGGTACAAATTTGCAAAAATGAGCATCAACATTCGGCCCCCTGAGCATATGGATTGCTCCTACAATTCGTATACGAAAACTCATGCGGTTCTCTTTTACGGGTTGTTTAACAACTCATATGCAAATGCCTCTCTTATTTTCTTCATGGGCTTGTTGTTTCAATCTTTACTCTCCTTAGGCAAATCATTCTCTTTCTTTCGGCACATTCATGACCCTTAAAGGGTAGCCAAAAAGTTGCTCTTCATGAGGATGGTGTTGGGTCTGCTAGGCTTCTTTGGGCCTGCTATATGCTTTCCTTTTGCTCTTCATGACTTGTGCCTGTTGGGCCTCTTTGGGCCTGCTATATGCTTTCTTTTTGCTAAATTCCATTAGCCCAGTACTATCATTGGGTTTGTACTATGCAGTTTCGGGCTTCCTTGGCTCATTTCATTGCTTTCGGGCTCCTTTGTCCCATTTTATTCTTTGGGGCATCCTCGGCCCGGGGCTCCTTTGTCCCATTTGGGCTCCTTTGTCCTATTTTATTCTTTTGGGCATCCTCAGCCTGTTTCATCACTTTCGGGCTCATTTGTCCCATTTGGGCTCCTTTGTCCCATTTTATTCTTTTGGGCATCCTCAGCCCATTTCAATTCTTTACTCCCATGGGCTTTTACTAATTTCATTGGGCTTCCCCAGCCTAATTACTGTATACTCATCATTGGGGCTCATGGGCTTGCCATCAACCCCTTACTTTATTTGTTTGCATTACTTTGGGCCTGCTGTGGCCCATTCTCACTTTTATACATCACATATAGCCCATGGGTTTGTTTTCTCTCTTTCCTGGCTCCTTTAAGCCCGTTTGCTTCCTCAAGGCCCATTTGTTTATTTCATGGACCTATGATCCATTATTCCTATCATTCGGGCTTAATGGTTTTCTTCTCACTCTACTAACTCTGTTCTTCCCATATAGTTTTCATTCAAAGGGATTGTTGATGATGATGATGATGTGTGCATCCTTCTCTTCATCATTTCTTCGCTTGTTTCTTGGTTTGCTTCTTGGAAATTCCTTGTGATCTTGGACTTCTACAATGGTACTCAGTTCTTTATGTCTGCGGCAATTTGTATACTTATTTCTTCATGTTTCTGCAGTAGCACGTACTCATTTCTTTGCTTCTACAGGGATGAATACTCATTTTTGCTTCCGCAGAATATGTAGACACTTTCTGCTGCAATACATGCACTTATTTCTCTGTGTTAATGCACCTCTTACTCTACTTCTGCTAGAGCATCATCTATACCGTAGGAAGTGAAGGTTATGGCAGATTCTGCGACTGAAAGATGTTGGGCCTTGTGGAAAGGCAAGTTTCTTTCAGTGATGATGTATTTATGGAAGGCCTCCTTATTCGGAGCTACTACTGACATGGGCAAATGTATTGTTGCAATAGTAGAGGACCTTTTAGCCCCCAAGATCATCAATACTCTTGTACCTTTGTTGTTTGCATTGCGGGCTGTTTCTAATTCTGCCATAAATTCTGGTTCTGCTACAAAATTGATCTTCTTGCAAAAGTGACTGAGTCTGCCACTCATTTTAAGGCGCCTACAAGTGGTGCCACTATAGATATTTTTCCAAGGGGAAATGAGGATGCTTTCGTGATAAATCTTCACTTTTCTAAACACTTTCTTTGTCATTCTGCCACAGCAACTATTGATTCCTTAGTGTTTGCTTTTCTTTCTTTTTTTTCTTTAACATATTCTTCTTATCGTTCTGCCACAGCCGCTGTTGGTGAAGACATCACTGCCTCTTGATGAAAAGGCATAGATGTTGTGAACTAAATCTCTCAACTTTGTTGTAGTCTTCCGCAAATCTTATTTCTCCCGATTCTTCTTTCTCATGTTGCTAAGCTTGGCAGTGTCTCTCCAATTCTTGTGGTCTGCCATTGAATGCGTTGCTTGAGAGATGTTTGGACTTCATCGTTGATTTCCACATTTTGTTCCTGTTGTGAGTTCCTTTGTCACTTAGCTTTTCTAAGGAGCACTCTCGAAGTTTTAAAGTCTCACGAAAAGCATTTATTTTCTGCTGTAGTGCTTGTTGGTTTACCTTTACATATGTTTCTGCCGTATCTTTCTTTATGGTAGACCAGTAGTAGCCCATTTGCAGCAGGCATCTATAAAGCTTTTTCTTCCTTTGGTGCTCCCCACACTCTCCTGAGTGTATTTCTTTTATCATTTCTTTTGCTTCTTCAGGACCCAAACATCTTAAGGGGTCCCTATCGTACCCTTTTTTGAAAAAGACCGTATTATACAAAAAATATCGTGTTGCCAACCTCTTAAGCTTGTATCTTTTGCTGTGTTTTTGCTGTAGGATGCCTTCTATCAGGTACTGCATGAATGGGCTTCTCCAGTCTTCGCTGATGAACACAGTGTAATTTTCCTCTCTGTCTGCCGCAAGCTGGCAGGTCCCGCACTAGGTTTGGACTTGATATGCATCTTTACCCATACTTGGCCAATAAAAGTTTGCCCTCTGGAGTCTGCAGTAAAGGCTGACTTTCCCGTAGGATCCGTAAGTCTTGTCATGTACTTCTTTCAACTTTCTCTGGGCCTCCTCCTAATTAGATAGTAGAAGACCCATCAAATTTCATTACCCATTGCTCTGTGACTTCTTTTGCCATGGCTACTTCTCCTGGGACTTCATCATCCAGCGAGAATTCTTCCTCTCCTGGAAACTGTGCCAATAAATCTACTATAGTCTGGCTTTTCACCACCCTAGGTGTCCCCATTCTTAAGTCATATTTTGACAATTGTAACAACCACTGGGATATTCTGCTAGAGAGAATCAGTTGTCACAACAAGGCTTTGATGGCGTGGGACTTAGTCATCAGCCACACCTCGTAAGCCAAGAAATAATGACGTAACCTTTGCGAAGCATACACAATAGTCAAGCATGCCCTTTTCTGCCCTTGGGTAACGAGTTTTCTGTATCTTTTAGAGCATGGCTAATGTAGTAAACTGGTTGCTCTAAGCCACCTCCATCTTCTTGGGCAATCAATGCACCTATGGCATACGAGTTAGTGGCTAGGTAGAGTAACAATGGTTTTTTGCGGATTGGGGCTTGCATAATAGGAAGGCTCATCATGATCTGCTGTAGCCTTTTGAAGGCTGCCTGCTGTACTTCTTTCCTCAAAGCTTTGCCCCTTCCATCTCAGCGTGGAATACCCTGGCAGGCAGTGTGGAACACCCTCACAGGCAATGTAGAACACCCTAGCAGGCTAGGCCGCTAGCTTGGCCTCGGGGTCCACATTCAATATATGCACTATTAGCCCAAGATCCCGTCCTAGCATTTTCACTGTAATCCCATGCGAAGACATCTTTGAATTCTTTCAGCAACAGTATCAATTCTGATTTCTCATTTTCTGAAAGTCTTAAACTAATTGAGATGGGTCTTGGTTCCTGTGGGTCCGACCCCAGGTTAATTTCCTCCAATTTTTCTTTTGCCACAACCTATACATCCTTTTTTGCCACAACTTCTTTGTTTTTCCCTTCATTACTCTCCTCCTCCAAGCTTTCTTGAACCACGCAACACACCAAGCTTTTGTAGAAGATACATGATGTTGCTACTTCATATTGGTACTCTAAGCACTTTGCGGCAGGCTTTCTAAAGTTACTGTAGAATGGGCCTTAGCCCCCCAGCATGTGAGACAACTGGATGAGTCTTTAGCTTTTTGAAGAAGACTTCCCAAATTTTGTTGCAGAACGAGACAACCCCCAGTATACGAGAATAAGCCCTTAGCTTTTAGCAGGAGGCTTCTCGTGTTTGCCGCAGAATAAGCTTTAGCCCCCAGCGCGTGAGACAACTGGATGAGTCTTTAGCTTTTTGAAGAAGACTTCCCAAATTTTGTTGCAGAATGAGACAGCCCCCAGTATACGAGAATAAGCCTTTAGCTTTCAGCAGAAGGCTTCTCGTGTTTGCCGCAGAATGAGCTTTAGCCCCCAGCGTGTGAGACAACTGGATGAGCTTGATATCACCTTCTCTTGGTGTTGATGCTCCATCATGTGGTTCATGCATTCTTCCGTAAAAAAATTAGATGCCATGGATCTACAAGTGTCCATATTGTAGAAATTCTTTGTTGCTAGAGAATTTGGGAAAAAGTTACTTCCCAAGCATGCTTTAACTTCGTTCCACTGCAAGCACAATTGCTTCCCATGTATTTTCTACTACATATGATTGTGGCTATAGCTCTTTTGCAGATTCTTTCCAAAGACTTGCGATCATGGCTCCTTTGCGGGTTTGATTGAGTGTAGCCCCCATTACGGGCTTTTGCCAAGAACTCACAACCATGGTTCCTTTGCTGGCTTCTAGCCAAGAATTCATAACCACAACCCTTCTGCTGGCTTTCCCTACTAAGACCCATAATTCATAGGTTTCTTCTTTGCTTGCTTTGAGTATGGGAATATTTAGATGGAGCTTGCTACGTCTCTTACTTCATGGTTGGCTAGTAATAGCCAAAAGTCAGCGGCTTCTAATATAGAATTTTCCCATGACGTACCCACATCTTTCTAGGACATCATGCTTCTTTATTCTTGTGGCAGAATGCCCTTGCAGCAGAACACCTTCAATAAAAAACTATGTAATAGCTTTCTGCAGCAATAAGATAAGCAACTCTATTCACGGCAGAATGTGAGTCAGCAATTGTTTCTGCTATTTCCCCCTTGTACACAAGCTAAAAGAAAGAGCTTTGAGTTTGTCACTGTTGCAGAGTTCTTCTAGGATGAGACATGGGTATTAATGAGCTTCATGACTTGAAAAGTGATGGTGAAGTTGCGTAGTTTGTAGTACAAGTGATCTGATATATTCTTTCTTGGAAATATCATAAAGATCATGATCATTAATGCCACTCTAGGCATAAATCCTCTGAGGTGCTTCAAAGAAAACTTCCCAACTCTTCAAGGTTATTGAATCAGTTTGCTAGACCTAATAATAGACAAAAGAGTAGTTTGCAAGCAGCTTGTAGATTTAGGCTTCTTTATGGAGAGTACGCAATAACTGAGTTATTGGCTTCATCCCAAGGTCTGGATTTAATTTAGACACTCCACCACCCTGTCACATGCCTTCAATGTATGCTTTCGTTGAAAGCGAATGTTTCGATATTGCCGAATCGATTACTTCTGCCTCCTCCCTTCATTGATACTGATATATTTGCTGATGTAGTAGCAAAAGATTGATTCAGCAAAAGTGAACATGAAAGGCTTTGTATGCACCTCTCTTGCTTTGAGAACAAGCCTCAAATTTGTTGAATAAGATCTAGACTTGAACTTCTTGTTGCAGTAGAATCGTCCACTGCTCTTTTACACATCTTCACAGTGTTGGTGTTCCCATGAATTCTTTATGGGGCAATGATCACTTTTGTTGTAGAAAAATAATCATATTGGATTTGTAACTGCACTTAGAAAGTTCAAGAATTCAATACTGAATTTTGTGGTAGGATATTTTGCGAAAAGACCTGCTGGAATACAAAATTCTGTTTTAGAATATTCTACCGCAGAATATTCTGCTGTGAACAGTCTGCTGAGATATCTGCACTTTGGCTTTTGAAACTTTCTGCTATTAAACATTCTGCAGATGAACATTCAGCATTTCTAAAATTTAGGAGATTCTGCTGTGAACAGTCTGCCGAAAGATCTGCACTTAGTCTTCTGAAACTTTCCGCTATGAAATATTCTACCAATGAACATTCTACATTTCTGGAATTTTGCTGCGAAATATTCTGCCAATGAACATTCAGCATCTCTGAAATTCTGCTACGAAATATCCTACCAATGAACATTCTGCATTTCTGGGATTCTGCTGTGAAATTCTGCCACTGAACATTCTACCTTTAGCAGATTCTGCTATGAACAGTCTGCCGAAGGATCTGTATTTTCTGCTACAAAATTTCTGCGGAGGGACATTTTGCACTTCTGAAATTCAGCAGATTGTGAACAGTCTGTCGAAGGATCTGCACTTTCTGCTATAAAATTTCTGCGGAGGGACATTTTGCACTTCTAAAATTTAGCAGATTTTGCTATGGACAGTCTGCCGAAGGATCTGTACTTTCTGCTACGAAATTTCTGCGAAGGGACATTTTGCACTTTTGGAAAAGTTTGCTAAGGGATACTTTGCGGAGGAAATAGTTATTTGCAACAGTATAGTAATGATGAAAATTTTCAATTGGCTACAATAGCTTCATTTTTTTTTTTTTCTAGCTTTTGGTTTTTTGAGGGGAAGTATAGCTAGAATCACTAGCATGAAGAAAATTATTGAAACCTTGTGAGGGAATGAAGAAATTTTTCTACTTAAAGTGTTGGACATGAAGGTGGAGATGGAGAGAGTTTAGAAAGCTTCTAGTGCTTCCTTAAAATAAATGAGAGCAAAAAGTGGTGGAACTTTTGGTTTTGCATGTTTGAATAAGTGGCTTGCCACATGTCTCACATGCATGACAAGGAAAACAAGTGGCATTTACAGGATAGGACCAAGTATTGTAAAGGCCTTCTATTGTAGAGTTCTCATTTCTGCTCTGTTTTAACATTGCTCCACAGAATTCTGCTACGGCACTGTCCTGCTGTAACGTTGCTGTATTCTGCCACAGAATTCTGCTACGGTACTGTCCTGCTATAACGTTGCTGCATTTTGCCACAGAATTTTGCTACGGCACTGTCTTGCTATAACATTGCAGTGTTCTGCCACAGAATTCTGCTACAGTACTGTCCTGCTGTAACACCGTTGTGATATTCTGCCATAGAATTCTGCTATGGTACTGTGCTGCAGTAACGTTGTTGCAATGTTCTGTCATAGAATTCTGCACACTGTTGTGATATTCTGCCATAGAATTCTGCTATGGGATTGCTATGACGTTTTGGATACTTCCCTAAGAGTATAGCTTGGAAGGTTTAAGAATATTTGCATGTCTTGCTTAGGTAAGGACTTGGAAACATGTTTGCGAGGGAGAAATTTCTCATTCACCCCATCTTAATCCCAACTCCCCAGTGGAGTCACCATTTTAATGTAGGGGCCTTTTTTATGTGCGTTGGGCTAGGCTGCCTCCCATGGTAGTAGGCCCAAGTATTCTGAGTAAGGGAGTTGAGACCGGTCCAATTGCAACTCAATTTGGTCCGGCTTGCGCACAAACGTTGAGTTTAAGTACAAGAGAAGACACAGCAAAGTGGGCTTATCCTCTGTTTCTGCCACAGAAGACTTTTCTCCAGTTTCTGCCGCAGGATTGACTTTTCAATTTCTGCCGCAGGATTGACTTTTCAGTTTCTGCCACAGGATTGATGTTTCTGCCACAGAAGGAACTTTTCTCCAGTTTCTACTACATGTCTGACTTTTTTGCTATGCAGCAAAACTTTCTACCATGTAGTAAGATTATCTGCCGGGTAGTAAAACTGTCAGCTGTGTAGTAAGATTGTCTGCTATGCAGTGAAGTTATCTGCTATGCAATAAAGCTTTCTGTTGTGCTTTAAAACTTCCTGCCATAAAGCCTTCTGCTATGCAATAGAGCTGTCTGCTGTGCATTAAAGCTTCCTGCCGTACTTTAAAGCTTCCTGCGGTAAAGCCTTCTGCTGTGCAATAGAGCTGTCTGCTGTGCAATAAAGTTATCTGATGTGCTTTAAAGCTGTCTGTTGTGCTTTAAAGTTGTTTGCTGTGCTTTAAAGCTTTCTGCTGTGTGAATGACTACTCTTCATTTTTACTGCAAAAATACTTTTCGACTTCCTCCACATAAACAAATCTAAAACCCAAAGAAAATACCCATCAAAAAAATGTTAGTTTAAATGGGTTAGCATATTTTCAAATATGTACACATATTCGTAAATAAAGATATATGTATATATATACTTATGGCAGGATAATGATTAGTTTGTGTCAACAGTAAAACACGTAATAACAAATAAAGAAGAAAGTTTCAGCAGGAAAGGTTTAGCTTGTATAATAATTAACACGGTAAATATAATAAAAAGGTACTACGGCAGAATAACTAGTACAGCAAGTAAAGACACCACAGCAGGACAACTGATACGGCAGATGTGATTAAAACGTGCTACAGTAGGATGACTAAATACGGTAGATATAAGTTATAATGAGAGAAATCAAATATATTTGCAATCAAAATCAAGTATTGAATCTGTCCATAGAATAAGTAAACCAAGAAGAACCCAAACTCCAATTTGAACAACCTTATCATAGACTTCTGCCATAAACGCTGTGCATTTTGGAGAATATGCCTAAATGGCTACTAACTATTACTTTTGGAGACTTCAAAGAGTGGGTTTGCTAAGAGGGAGGGAAAAGATGGTCTATTGATGCATGCCCCTATTCCTTCCACGTTTTCTCTCTTCTTTTTCTTTCTTTCTTTCTTTCTCTCCGTTCTTTTTTTTTACTCTTAGTTTCTAACTACTATCTTACCGTAAGTTGTTTTTCTCACTTGGGTCTTTCTTTTTCTTAGGTCTCTCTCTCTGGGTGCTTCCCTATTTTGATCTCCCCTTCCGGGTTCCCCTTGGGTCTCTCCCCCTGGGTGTTTTTCTTCTTCCCCTGTTTTTTACTCTTTCCCCTGTTTTTTTCCTCTCTACGTCCGTCCCCTTTTTTCTGCCGTGGTTACCTTCCTTTTATAGCAAACTGATTCAATGGGATTTCTCCCTTTTACCCCTAGGGCTTCACCAACTGTTTTTGGTTTGTTGTGGGCATCCTTTCAAGATTACCCACTCACCCATTGGTTGCCCCGACCACTGCCATCTGCTCAAAACATGTTTGCTGCACGACAAAATTCTCTTTTGTTTATTCCTGTCGTATACCTCTACCTCTAGGTTCAAAGATCAGGATTGGGCTACCTCACTACCTAGTTCTATGGCATGCATCAGATGGTCTCAACCATTTATTACTTCTTTTGGGTAAGATACCATCCCAGCAGGATATATTCCCAAAAGAAGTTATGGCAGGAAACCAAATATAGACCCCCTTTTCCCCCCACCACCAAACCACGCCCTCTGAATCTCTTTGATCATAGGCCCACCTCTCTTGTATTGGCTGGGTACAGGTTGGTGGTGCCCTGGCCCTTCTGTTTTTTTCTTCTTTCGTTCCCACGCCGTTCCTACCGTAGCAGATTTGTTTTGTTCTGCTGCGTGGCTCTGTCTTATTTCTTCACGTGTTTTCTGCTGTGTTTGTCATTTCCTTTAGCTTAGCCTTTCTTTCCTTCACGCGTTTCCTGCTGCTGACACTTCCTGCTACTCCTTGTTTCTTTTCATCGTTCTTTTACATATCAGTTTTCAGGCCTGTCTTTTTTATACAAAAGGATTTGGGTTTTTGTGAGCCAAATAATGTTGACTAGATCAAAAGTGTCTTGGGCCCAATTTATCTTCATCTGCCGAAGCCATTCTGCCAGAGAACTGTATTCTGCGGTAAAGCTGTATTCTGCAGCAAATTTGTGGGCCAAATAATGTTGACTGGATCAAAAGGTTCTTGGGCCCCATTTATCTTCATCTGCCGAAGCCATTCTGCTAGAGAACTGTATTCTGGGTTAAAGCTGCATTCTGCGGCAGGTTTGTATTTTGCCGCAGATTGCTTTCACTTGCACTTCTTTCTTTGGACCATTTTTGCTCTTCGGTCTTCTTGGTGAGTCTTTGGGCCTTACTTCTCATTAGGCTTTCCTTCGTATGGGCTTTTGCGTCTTACAACTTATTAGGCTTTCTTCCTCATAGGCCTTTGGGTACAAATTTGCAAAAATGGGCATCAACAACCTTTTTCTATCTTTTGATAAAAAAATAAAATAATTGACTTTTTTTTCCTAAAAAATGTAGTCCTAAACTCCTAATTTTCTAATGGGTTAGTTGGGCTGGTTGTCCAAATTAAATGGGTTAGGTGGGTATGTGAGAGACCGCACCCTCGACCCAAATCTTTCAAATCGAAGGGTTTTGGAATAACCCACATGAATGGGTGGAGTCATGTTGATGTCTCCCAAGAGTGGAAGTTCTACTAATGTTATCTACTCTTTTAAGTCGAAGGTTTTATAATGGAGTTGCCACTTATTTAATTGAAAAAATAAATAAATAAATAAAAATCCAAATGAATTGAAAAGTTCATATCTTTATTGATGAATTGAAATTGAATGTACGTCTCTTGAAAATTACATGGCTTTAGTCTTAGATACAATCAAGAAAAGTACATTGCTTTAATTCCTAATTATAATCTAGAAATTTTAAAGTACAAGGAAAAACATAATTTACTAACACTTGATCTTAGTTCAGAGGCTATGTTATAAGATTGGGAAGGTGTATATCACCCAACTTTCTCAGCAAAACCAGTCTTCTAGACTTTGGTGGTCAATAATCATATCACATCAATCAAAAATTTATATTATCCAATAATTTGTAATTGCAAAGATTGAAACAAGCATTCAAGAGCATGTGAATATGTGTGTGTGATGTATGATAAACACTAATCTAGGAGCACATGAACATGTTAATTTGAATTGAAAAACCCTAGAACATGCAAAAGGTAAAGACAACCTAGATCTAACATGCTAACAATCAAGAACATGTGAAGAATTTGAAAATAAAACATGCTTGAATTCAAATAACTAGGGCATAATTAAAGATATGAGGTTTAAAAACCTTACCTACGTAGGGACCAAAGGCACATTCCTACTACTAACATGCGCGCGCGCGCGTGTGAGAGAGAGAGAGAGAGAGAGGAGAATTTTCAATTTTCTTTGAAATTCTAGGGTCTAGATCTAAAATTCAGAGTGTTTTCAACTGATACTAGAGAGGGATATTTATATTGGATGCTAGGTCAAGGATGAATCTCTAGGCAATGTGGGACTTAAGAAAATTAGCTTTTTGAGTGAAAAACATGTCTCAAGGTCAAACTTAGTGGGGAGCAAGCCAGAGCAAAAAAGAAATGAAATCTAGGAGATCTAGTCCAAGTGCAGATCAGCACTTGGTCGAGATCTTGCCTGGATCTTAACCTTTCAATTCATTAGCTTCCGTTTTAGTTGTGATCTAATTCCTTCCAAATTTTGACTTTTTATTTTTATTTCCCTGGTCAACAAGATTAGAAAATTAATTTAAAATTTGTTCAATTAATTAGTTAATTAATTAATTAATTAATTTTTTCCAGTCTAAATGTTTCATTGAACTTTAAAATTTAACAAATAGTATTAAAGAAGATGGAACTTTGCTCTTACAGGAGGAGCACTTGGAATTTTCCGGAAGTGACCTGGTGGGATTATTGGATTCAAAAACACCAATGTAGCAGCAATCCATCGTCTATCTTTTGTATATGACTAGATGATGAGTTGCGCGATACGAAAATATTTTGTAATTTCATTTGAAAATAATTTTTATGTTTCTTTTAAAACTCATATATAATATTCATTTTGTTATATAGTATTTATGATATTTCCCCCACACTATTACCAAATGCTTTAAAAGTCCATTTCCTTAATTCATATTTATAATTTTTCTAATTTTAGGAATAGTTTCAAACTATTGATTGAGTTTTGTTTACTAATATAAATATATGAAATTGGAACTGCATAGTTCTTAGATAGTCCTAAGAGACTATACTATATTATAAATTTAATATTTAAAATATGTACTAAAAAAAGTAGACTTTATGTCTAAAACTAAACACTACAGCTATCGAAATGTAAGAAAATAATTTGTATTACAATATAAAGAGAATGTGATCAAACAAAGAAAAATTAGCTACATACACCATTTATTCAAGAAAGTCTAAACGAAAATTGAGAGAACTAATCTCATATTACTAAATAATTTTTACACAGGAGCTCTCTCTTTTATATAGAGAAGGAGAGCACACTAATTAACTTACAATCGTAGATCAAAACTATAATAACAAATTAAGTAATTTGAAACTAATCTTAGCAAACTGCAACTATAATTTATAGAACTCACAAAACCCAAGGCAAGCTCCGACCTCCGCATCAAAATCCGTATGTGGCCATCATTCAAAAAAAAAAAAGGGCAAGCCCCCTTCCTGGTCGTAGCTAACTGATATCTGTTAGGATCAAATGGGTTTTGGGGCTAGTAAGTGTGAAGTGAAAATGGTGAGTAGAAACACAAAATGTTTTGTGGGTGTATGAGAGAGAGGGGAAAGTCTTAAAACAACGAACCCAAGAAAAGAAAAATCTTGATTTTGATATTGATTAGATACCAATGTTTCCAGACCATTTGAAACGACAATTATTAAACCAAATAAAATATTACTTAAAGCCTCCACATAAACAGTAAACCGTGTCTTAATACTCCAGGTGAGGACTGAATTTCTGAAAACCCACACTATATAAAACGAGAACTACAAACAAGAATCGCCTTTGTCCACAGGTTTAATCGAATTGAATAGCATTTGGATGCTTGATTGATATTCCTTGTCAGGAACAAATTTATGTAGTAACCATCAATTTCATGTAACAATCCCACCAAGTGAAAATTAGCAAATGACATATCTGACAATAGAGCGCACGCACACAGTTTCCATTTGAGAATTCACTCACAGAATCACTAAACAATTGTTCCTTGATCCTGGCATCATGTTGAAACAAAATTTGACAAGTTGTAATCATGGACTACCTGATTATCCTTGACAAGACCCGTAAAGTTTTGACGAGTTTTTTCGTCTGTAGGTCTCAGTCTCCAAAGATACATTGGACGCACAACTTTGCTCTTACACATAATACATTCAGATGGTTCATTGTCCCAATCTGGACTTTTGACATGATTAACCAAGAAAGCACCAACAAGTACTTTTCAATCTCTGGATCCTTGAAAGTTGTTAATTTACAAAACTGTACAGCAGATTGACCATACAAAGTTTCCAAAACTTACAAAAACCTCTTTTAAGCTAAGGCCTAGCACTGCGATCATCAGATATGGTCTCTTCAGAAGAAGCATCACTGTCGATAACTATCACATCACCTGGCTTATTAGCACAATACCAAGAAGCCCCGCTTTGTTCAGCCATTCCAGTTTTCATTCCTGATGAGTAGTTGAAGTGATGAGCACCAGTTGATGGCCGCAAGTCACTTGTCCTTAAACCACAAAGTCTACTATGGACTCTGTTTCTTGGTCCAGGGCATGGCTGAGTAGGATAAATATAAGGCTGGGTATCTCTAACTGTCCCCAAATGAGTAATTAATGAACCCACTGCAGGCAGATTTGGCTCAACTGACCTTGAAGGTGTACTAACTGCTTCTCTAAGCCAGTGAGGTAAATTACACTTTGCTTCCAAACAAGTTGTAGGGTCATCAGTTGAAGGATTGCTACGTGCCATAGTCTCCCATTCCAAATAATTGAACGACTCCCAATCATATTTTTCCCCTAGACAATCAGAATAAGAGCCCCTCCTTGGGTAAAAGAAAGGCCTCTGAATGTGTCCAGTGCCATTATTTAGAATGTAACTTGTCCTGAAATATGGCCTATTTGAGCCATTACCCTCCCTAAGAGCATATACGTTTCCAAGTGAGAGTTGGGTTTCATCTGTCATATGTTCTCCCCAGATTCCTTCTTTGGGACCCAAGAAGTTGCGGGTAAAGTTTGACGAAACATTTTTTGTATTTGAATACTTGAAACGGGAAACATGCATAGCATTCATGAGTTTGGATTGTTCCTCCTCCCACTGCTCAGCCAGGTCCCTTGCTGCCTTCCATGGCGAAAAGCGCAATCTTGGATCCTGCAGCATGGCATCCCAATTGTCCCTTCCATGTCTTCTCACACCAATCCAAAGATTATCCAACTCCTCTTCAGACCACATGGTAGTGTTAGGCTTGAACTCATCTTGCATAGTTCCTCGTCCACTCAAAGCTTTTGCTCGGCTTACAATGCTATCAAGCATCTGCCTGTGTCTTAGAAGTGATGACGGCTGATTTGTCAAGGATTCAGGCACTGCATCCTCGAAAAATTTTCCGGCTTCACTGATGGAGTTCAACAATGGCAGTGTGGTGAAATTATTGTAGGCATATCCTCCAACTTTTGGCTCAGTCAGTAAGGATAAACCTAAATGAAGTGAAGATCTGTTTGAATCTTGTTTCAGCTGACTGCTTTCACTTCTGAATTGGAGATGATTTCTTTCTTCTGAAACCAAGGAATCAGTTACCTCAGACTGTGTAACTGCTAAGCTGAGAACATCAGTGATTTTGCCTTCTGAAAATAGCTGAAATCAATTTTTAAAAAAGCATTTATTTCAACTGGCAATCATATATTATCTGGCAAAAGTAACTAATAACAAGAAATGACCACCTGAATGAGATTAGCAGATGGCAATATGGCATAAGAAAGAAAAACAAACAGATAATAAACAAAACAACACCATATAAGGATGTGATACTACCTACCTGCAGATATTTAACTTTTGGTGTGAAGTCCATGGAGAACTCAGCAGAAGCTTTATCATTATCTTTGCAGTAGGCACTATTTTCTTCCACAAACATACATACATCTTTATCTAACTGCATATGGTGTGCTGAAGAAGATTCCCCAACTCTCTCATTTATAGAACTCAACAATTCTGGGGGAGATACTCCGAGTAAAACAGTAGCATCGCTTCTGCTTGCAGAATCCATAGGGTCCCGACCAGTTTGTGGTGCAGCATAAATGGATTGCTTTTTAGAACATGAGTCCGAATTAATATTGCAACCATCTGTACCGCATGAATCTGCTATAAGAGCTCTTCTGAATAATTAGGCAAAAATGAATAGAAAATTTGTATATAAAGAGTCCAGAATAAATAATGAACAGAAACTGCAGCCGTGATTGCAGCACAGTAGTCACATAATAAAGCTACTGGCTGAAGTGCATGTTCATATCAAGTTTGAAGGCAAAGTAAAGAAATAGTACCAGTGTGAGTAAAAGACAGATCCAAACAAGGTAGAGATCCTCCTGTTGTGACATCAGGCATTATTGTTGCTTTCAGACCACCACTTGACATAACTCGAGGTTCCTCACTGATAAAGTCCTGGAACTTTTCAAGTTTTTTATCTGCAGTTATGGCTTGAGAGGGTGTATCTTTAACAGAATCATTTAAAGAAAATCCTGAACAATCAAAAGTAAGCTCTTCTTGGATGTCTAAGGTAATCTGAGAACTCTGGCCCAGTACTTGTTCAGACACAGGTGAGATGTCAGATAAATTTTCCCCATCATGCAGTCGTTCCCCACACATCACACTGTTAAGAATGAATTAACAAAGCAATTAACCAATTAGAATATCCAATATCAGTAATTCAAATTTGAGCATTATGGAGTTCATAAGAAAATACATTTTAGTTTCAGGAGCATCTCCAGCATGAGACTGTGTAGAATCAACCACTGTTATCTGTGATCAAATCAATGAAAAGAGTGTTCAGAGTGCAGCATAAATGTATCAAGTACGTAAGCCTCTTCCAAAAGGAAAAACAAAACCAAAAAAGAAAAGATGTAAGATACCATTTATACTCGTGGTCTTAGTTTGCAATCCATTTATTGGACAGATTCATACAAAGCAAAGCCCTGATTTAAAGAAATAGTTCAAAGTACTAAACACAATTTCATTATTAAACCCAGTAGGTAGCAATAATGGCTAACAACAAATATGAAATTTAACCATGTACTATTCATAGAATGTCAAAGTTCCCAACAGAGATGCATTGCTCAAAGAAAGGAGAAAGGATGCACTGACAAAAAGAGAGATCTCATTCTAGGATCTATAACTAATAACAAGGTTACTTTAACTGTAGCACATTTTAAGTTCATGGTATGGGTGGGAGAGCAGAGTACACCAAGGTGCTTGCAATACGATCGGTCAGTGGGACAATAAGTGGCAAACAATTCAAGACCACAGTTCACATTGGAACTCTTTGGATTGCTTTAGGATGAGTGTGTGTTTGTGTGTGTGTATACACACTATGAACAAAGTACTATTCAGTGTTGTTAAAAGCGCGCTTAAGCTCAAAGCTCGAAGCCCTAAGGCTCCAGCACTTTTTGCCTCAAAAGCTAAGCTCATTCAAAGAAGCACGCTTTAGGGGCGCTTTTTTGCGCTTTTTCAAAAAGCTCAAAGTGCGCTTTTTGGAGCTTTTTTATATTTTTCAAAAAAAAAAAAAAAAAAAAAACCAAAACTGAATTAAAGCTATAGGATCTTGACATTGTTGACATAAACCATTGATTTTGTATATTTTTAGTGTAAATTACTTATCAAAAAATATATATATTTTGAGTATAACTTGTCCTAAAACCCAACCCACAACCTCCCAAATCTTCTCTATTTTTATTTTTTCTCCTTGAAACAGTAACCCACCTAGCTCCTTGGTACCATTTACCATGTTGCAATGTCCTCGTATTCTTAGCTCATTCATGAAAAAAAAAAAAAAAAACGTATGATATAATATGTGTGGTAATTGTTTAGTTACTTTTGTGGTTGATTTTGAACATAGCAAACTAATTCTTCCAGAGTTATAGTCATAGGGCATTATAGATATAGGAGATTGAAGAAAGGATATTACATGGAAGTACTGATATCTAGCTTATCCAAAAAAATAAAATGACTTGACTTGCAATTTGTGTTAAAATTGCAAAAGTAGGGCATATCTAAATGTTATATGAATTATATAAAAAGTTTTATTTCAATTTATATGATAATTTGATCATTTGATTGTTGCATTTCTCATTAATGATAATTTTTAGATTTTTTAAAATTATTTTTTAAAAATGTGCGCTTCACTTCAATCAGGCGCGCGCTTGCGCTTTGCACTTTGCGCCTAGGCTCCAAGTGGCCTTTGCGCTTAAGTGCGCCCCTCGCTTTTACCAACACTGGTACTATTGGGTTCATTGTAGGAGGAAACAGGGTCTGCTTCTATGTTTAGAATACAATGTGACATAGGGCAAATTGGGGAAATTGTCTACGGTTGGTTGTGGTGGGTTTAGGATTAGAATTTTTAAAGAAGGGGTTTTGGGGTTTCGATAGGAATTAAAAACTGTTTTGATGAGTAATTTAATGGCTTTTTGGTAGAAGTAGCCTTCTTCTGTACACAGCCTGTGTATTGGGATTGCACTTTTTATTAATGAATTTATTTATTTGCTTATCAAAAAAATAATAGTAGAAGAAAGTATGCAGGGTTTTAGGATTTTGATACATTAACAAAAAAAACACTTGATTTGGGGTTGTGAGGAAGAAGGAAAAGAGAAGATTTTTAGGGTTTTCAATGATTGTATGAGCAGTACCTGTGAACTGTACCAAAGAATGAGGATAGAAAAGAGACAGAGAAAAGAACAATAAAGTCAACGTGTCTCAATAATCAAATACTCAATATTGTATTGATCAACTCTACCTCTTCTTTAAGTAAAATGAGAAGACCGCCAAACCATGTAATACCTTGCGTTATTCTCTCTTTATTGCTTTCGCTTCTTTATATTATTTTATTCTCATCTTTAACATGGTATCAGAACCAATGGTTGTCAATGGTTGTTTGCTCAACCTTCAAAACTAAATTTGTTGGTTGTTCTCGGTAGTTGTTGATCGGTTTCTGTTGATGTGGTTATGGTTGTTGTTGTTGTTGTTGGTTTTTGTTGTTGTTCTTGGCTTGTTGTCTCGTTGCTGTCACCAATGGTAGTTGCCGTTGGCTGTTGTTGTTGTTGTTAGTGGTGTTGTGGATCCAACCAATAGACACAGATCTGACTCGAGAAACAAATCTGACTTCAACCCAACTTGGTAGATCTTGGTGGTTGGCCTATTTTTTTGTTGTTCTTGGCAGATCGGTGGTGGTTTCCAACCATCCTCCACTGATTCGATTGTTTTTAGTGTTCTCGACGCTTCTTGGTGGCCATTCTGTCATTTGGTTGTTGTTTCCGGTGTGTTCTGGAGCCGCCAGTGTTGGTTGTTGGTTGGAGCAGACAGGGAAATCCCTTGTTTGTTTGCTTGTTTGGTGGATTATGTTGTTTGGGTATAGGTTTTGGTTGTCCCTTATCCATGATAAGGATAACCTAACATCTATAAAACCTCTGTTCGGTTTTGTTTGATATTGAAGAACTTCAGCTAGTTCATCTCATTCATCTCCTTTTTTGGTTGGTTCAGCTTCAATTTTGGCTGGTTCCCTTGAGTTTTGGCCGATTCACTTCGTTTTCAGCCTCTTTAAGCAAGTTGGCTTTTGTGTTTTACAAGTTGGACCTATATGACTATACACTCCTGCTTGAGGGAGAGTGTTAAAGTATTGGGTTTATGTTAATGTAATGACCCAAGAGGCCCAATTATGTTGTAAGCCCATATTGGCTAACCCTAGTTTCTGGTCTCTATATATACCTTGTTAAGAGTTCACTATAATCGACAACTTGAGTGTATAGTAAAGGTGTAGCCGTTAAGGCTTTATTCTGTGAATGTAGGCCGTTGGCCAAACTAGGTAATCCCTTGCATTATTCTCTCTTTATGGCATCCACTTCTCTATATTACTTTATTCTCGTCTGTAACACATATGTATGAAGACTCTTCTTAGTATTAAGGCTCATAGTTTGATTAGTAAACTGAAAACCTAATAAAAGACTAGCTTGGACGTAAAGAGTATTAAACCAAATATACTTTATCCTAGAAAGTTCTAGACTCAACTAAACTATAAAACCTTCTCAAAACTAAACTAAAAATATCCTTAATTCACAAGTATTACAAAAATTATGACTTTGCCCATAAATTCAAAATTGACCATACTTATTGATAAAAATCCAAATAAAAAGTTGTTTTATTGGGCTTTCCTTTCTAACAAACATGGCTTTCCTTACAATAATATCATCATTGTTTCACACCACTACATTTGTAGGCCTTCATTACACATCTCCAAACCATCTTAAATGACTCTCCCTCATTTATCCTCAATAGGTCCACTCCCCTCACAAATAATTTCAGTCCCTAACCTATCTTTCATGTTGTAGCCACACATCCATTTAATCACCTCATCTCCACTACACTCATTTTATTGATATGTTGTTTCTTAAGCCAACTTTTAGAGAACCATAAACTGTTTTATTATTATTTGACTATGTGAGTTTCAATATAAATTTTTTATTATTTTGTAACCATGTGACCATGTAAGTTTAACAGAACCATATGAGAAAGCCCACATAAAAAAGGATTCCAGGGAAGTGAGAAAAAGAAAGAAACATCTTTTTAATGGAAGCTCTGCATCATCCAGAAAATTCTTTTTATCCCTACTCCCAAACCAACCAAAGCAATGCACTTTGTGCTTCTCTTAACATGAGATTGTTACTGTCCCAAAACATAAAAGGGTCCAATAGTCATGCTAAGCAAAATCACAGATAATTTTTGATTCAATGGGTGGTTCAAGGCTGTTTTCTTATCAAATCAAAATCCTTCATAATAATACACAAGGAGGCTCGAATCAGAGTGGAACATTTTCTCAAGAAATCAAAGTGGGTAACAAAGCTTTCTTGCTCAACCTTGAGCTATTGTCCATGGGAAATATTGAATGATGGCAAAATACAATGCCGGGGGATGACAGGGCTTCATAATCATTCCAAAAGGCAAAGATGGCAGTGATTGGAGGGGTTTTGGATTAGCATTTAGAACTTACTTATTCTAAAAAAAGACAGGATAGCAGGTATGAATCTGGAAACAAGCCAAAAAATTACTGTGCTTGGTAATAAGGCCCCACCAAAGCATGGACGAAACTCCTCCATGGCTTTGTCCCAACAATTTGATGGATTGGATGCTTATCTTCAAGGATCAGCCTAAGCAAATCAAGGATGGATCCAAAAGAAAGCATGAGAACATCGGAAATTCATTGGATAGGGAGGCATGTTTTCTTAACATGCCTAAACTTATGGGAGAGTAGGGGCATATTGAGGTCAACAATAGCGACATTAACGCAACGATGGGAAATATGCCAGATAATATGAAACAATTAAAGTTCCATTAGATAACAACTAATGACAATTGCAGATGGAGTTATAGGAGTAACATACTAAAAATGCAGTTTGTTCAGCCACAAACAGGGACAGGAAGCAGGTGGCATGGGGGAGAGACCACATGTCAATAAGGTTAAAACATAGATCCCATGTGGCTTGAAATGAGGGGGAAAATGGGTTTTTGCCCTTATTTTTTTTAAAATCTAGCACAATATCCCTGTTTTGAAACTATTTAGCAGGATGTCCCTATTTTTGGAACTCAATTTTGACAAAATCGAGTTCTGTATAAAACTCGATATCCTCAAAATCGAGTTATATGTAAATTTTTAAGTGAAACTCGACTTTGTTAAAGTTGAGTTTCACTTAAATTTTCAAAAAAAAATTAAGTGGCAAAATATGCATAGAACTCAACATTGCTAATGTCAAGTTCCACCTGTAACTCGATTTTTTTTAAATCGAGCTTCAAAACAAAGACACGATACTTAATAGTTTCAAAACAGGGATATTGTGCTAAATTTTTTTTAAAATAAGGGCAAAAGCCCATTTTCCCCTGAAAAAAGAGTAAGTAGGTAGTGACTTGAGACTGATTTGGACCTAGAGTCGAATGGAGAAGCGGAGTGGAACGTTAACACCATGGAAATCTTAGTCAGCCATAGTAACAGTAAGAGAAAATCAGACCTGTATAATGGGCTGCCATATATTGGTGCAAATTTTTTGAAGCGGGTGAAAGATCGCATACCAACACTCAGAATGGATTGAAAACTCAGGGCAAAGACAAGTCAATAATAGGGAGAGAGCTCACAGTAATAGAGATTCAATCTCTGTCCAGAAGCAGGAGGAAGACAACAGAAATCATCACAGAGATGTGGGGAGATGACATTCGAATCAAAAGGGCCCAAGTTTCTTGCGATATCAACCAAGTCGCTGAAGCCATATTAGACAGATTGCCGGTCAGAGTTATCCTGCAATCAAATGGGCCATGCATAATAACATTGCCAACGAAGAAGTGGGGTGGGCTAGAGGGATGAAGTTCACCAAAAGCAAAACACAGATAGTTGTTAGCCCAAAGTCAATGGGATCCATTGTGGCTCAGATTGATGAAGCCGTTCTTATGCTGGACAATTCTTTGAGCATAGTCAAAGCATTGCAGTATTCTTAGTCTAACTCGGTTACACTCAATAAGGAATTAGTTCTGTTTGAAGGAATTCCTGATCTTTAGCCAATATCTATGTATTCAAGTGCAGTTGAGATATAGGTAATTAATAAGAACATTGAAGCATCGGATGGGGTCCCAACAAGAATCAAACGTTTTAGTAGATTGTTTTCAGCAATAATCAGTTGGTAGGAATTTAATGTGGAATTTTAAATTTATAAGTGTTCAGTTGAATAAAATAAAGGAATCAGAAAAACTCAACATATCTAAATTCCCACAACTTATGGGATTCTAAAGTCTTGCCTGAAATAAAGGAATTTTCATCTTCTGCATCTTGGCACTTAAGCAGAAATTTGTTCACACTAAACAGAGACCCAATATATCACTGTTGTTTAGCCAAAAAACAGAACCCTCACATTACAAAGAAAATCCCCATAATTATCTTTTGTTTGTGTTCTTCAAAATGTTCACATTGACAAAACCTCCCCTGGGTGTATTATTTGCAGCAGTAGTGCCTCACTTACAGCCCCCTATGACTACTTATGTGACTCACTGGTAGCATCTCCTGTTTCGAGAAATTTAAGTTACATGCTCTTTCCATTAGCTTTATTCTGAAAATGTGGATCAGAGACCTGTTTTGGATGATGTGGACAGTGGAGTTCTCTAGAATCTCTGAGGCAGACGTTCTTTGGTTAGATAGGCTGTTCGATGAGGAAGAGGTGTATGGGGTGATTAAGGGCTTCAATGGTGATAAGGCTCCTAGCCCGGATGGTTTTTCTATGGCTTTCTTCCAGTCTTGTTGGAGTATTTTGAAAATAGAAATTATGGAGGATTTTCATAATTTTCATACCCAAGCTATGTTTGAGTAGAGTCTTAATGCTTCATTTCTTGCCCTCATTCCAAAGAAAGTTGATACGGTTGAAGTAAAGGATTTCCAGCCTATTAGTCTATTGGGTGGGATTTACAAGATTATTTCTAAGGTGCTGGCTAATCAGTTTCGAAGGATGGCACATGGTCTTATTTCGGATTCCTAGAATGCCTTTGCGAAAGGTAGACAAATTTTGGATTCTGCTTTAATTGCTTCTAAATGTATTGATAGTAGACCGAAGGCAAGGATTCCAGGGGTGTTGTGCAAGTTGGATATAGAAATAGCACATGATCATGTGAATTGGGCTTTTCACATGTATATGCTTCAGCGATGTGGATTCTCAAAAAAATGGAGAAAGTGGATAATGTGTTGTATTTCAACTATTAGATTTTCCATTTTGATTAATGGTTCCACATCTGATTTTTTTGGGAGCTCTAGAGGGATTCATCAAGGGGATCTTTTATCCCATTGCTCTCTGATATTGTTGTGGAGGCTTCGAGCTGTTGTTGGATGCGGCTGCAACAGCAGGTCAATTTTCAGGTTTCTCAGTAGGCACTTCGGTTGTACCTTGATGATGATGTCTCATCTTTTGTTTGTAAATGCAGTGTTGATAAAAGCATGCTTAAGTGTAAAGCGCAAAGCGCAAAGCCTAAAGGCTTTGGTGCTTTTTTCCTCTAAAGCGAGGCACATTCAAAGAAGCACGCCTTAGGCAACTTTTTTGCAGTTTTTCAAAAAGCTGAAAGTGCGCTTTTTTATATTTTTCAAAAAATAAAAAAATAAAAATAAAAATAACCAAAACTAAATTAAAACTTTAGGATCTTGACATTATTGATATAAACCATTGATTTGGAAAAAAAATTTAGTGTAACTTACTATTCATAAAAAAATAATTTTAGTGTAACTTATCATGAAACCCAAAACCTCCTAGTGAACTATTTTATTATTTATTTTTTTCTTGGTTTTTCCTGCCCGAAACAGTAACCCACTCAGTTTCTTCTTCTTATTCTATTTTTTCCTTTTGAATATCTGCTTGGTAATTGTTTAGTTATTTTAGTAGTTGATGTTGAACATGGCAGAATAATTCTTATAGACTTATAGTCATTATGTAATTAAAATATTAACTAATATTAGTAATTAGTCATAGAACACTATGGTTATCTGAGATTTAAGAAAGGATATTACATGGAAATACTCATAATCTAGCTAATTATGAATTAAATAAAATGTTTTATTTGAATTTATATGATAATTTGATCATTTGATTATTGCATTTCTCATTAATAATTATTTTTAAATTTACCAAATTATTATTTTTAAATGTGCGCTTCACTTCAATCAAGTGCGCACTTGTGCTTTGTGCCTAGGCTCCAAGAGGCATTTGCGCTTAAGTGTGCCCCACGCTTTTACCAACACTATGTAGATGAAACTTATTTCCTATGATGCTGACCCTAGTCAGATAGCAATTTTGCAGGAAATTCTTTCCAGATTTGAAGAGGTGACAGGATTAAAATTAATTTGGGGAAATCAAAGTTCTTACCATATGGAGATGTGCACAATTTGGATGCTATGGTGGAGTTCTTGGGTTGTAGGAATCCTATACTTCCCCTAAAATACTTAGGTCTTCCTTTGGACCCTAAATTCAAGGAGATGTCGAAATGGAATCTTATACTAAAGAAGATTGAGCGAAGATTAGCAGGATGAAAGAGGTTGTACTTATCTAAGGGGATAAGATAACTCTAATTAAAAGTATACTCTCCAGTTTACCAACTTATTTTCTCTCCCTTCTTCCTATACCTAGGAAAGTAGCTAATCGTATGGAGAAATTACAAAGAGATTTTCTTTAGAGTGGTATTAGTGGCAAATCTAAGCTACATCTAGTGAGATGGCCTAAGGTTTGTAAGCCAGTGCAAGTTGGGGGGTTAGTGATGTAAAACAAACTGCCATGGCCTTTCTAGACTCCCAAGCGTACCTAAAATCGCGCAAGGCAAAAAGGCACTAGTAGAAATCATTTGGGTGATGGAGTCGAAATTGCATGAAATTTGATAGGCTGAAGCGAAATGGTCTATTGAGCAATAGTCGTCGTTTTGCCACAAGGTACCCCCTAAAAATGGCGAATTCCTTCATTTAGGCCCTAAAAACTGCAATTTTGCCGTTTATAGTAATTTTTGTTTTCTTAATAACTTTTTGCTCAAAAGTCAAAATAAGGTCCCTGTTATAAGTACTAAGGGCAAAATAGTAATATCATGTACCTCTTTATATATAGATAATATTTTATGTGTTAGGGTTGACTTATCAAACCCTAAACACCTTCACCTTGCCAACGGGGGCTTGGCTTAGCTGGGTATGGTTCGTTCGCTCTGCCTAACACGCTCAAGTTCGATTCCCGCTACCAGCAAAAGTCCGTTAGTGGGCATCCTTAAAAGGATAACCCCCCACACAGGTTGGTAAAGGGCGAGCCCGCTAAGAAAGGGCGTGCTCTCTCGGCTGCCACCTGGCGCCCTGCCCGGGGGCTGGAGTAACCTATCTAACCCCCATTTTTCCATCCTCAAAAAAAAAAAAAAAAAAACACCTTCACCTTAAACAAAATGGTATCAAAGCTACCAACCCACCTCTGTCGTTAATCCTCCAACCACCACCCATCGATACTGTTGTCGCCGGCAACCATAATAGCACCTCGCTAGCCCTGACGACCCTAACAGAGACCTCCGACAATCTCCATTTAGTACCCGTTTGGCCTCCACGTTTTGTGGCGTCCGCTTTTCAGTTTTTTTTTTTTTTTTTTTTTTTTTTTTTTCCTTTCAGCCGCAAAGGCTGACTTTTCCCCTGTGAACAGTGCATTTGTGCACTGTTTACGGACCCACAAATACTACATTTCAGCAACTTTTTCATTAAAAATGGGTCCCACGATATTATTTACACATTTAAAAATTATTTTGCTACAGTGTTTTCAGTTTTCAGTTTTCAGTTTCAGCAACAATAAGTTAAATCCAAATGGACCCTTAGTGGCTGAAGTTGTCCAGTGCTGGTAACCCTCTCTCAAGTCTCTTGACACCAGATCGACGTTGCCTAACCACAAGAGAGGTAGGGTTTTACTCGCCCTCCTCCGGCGACCCATCCTAGCCCACTCATCGGTCCTCACACCACTGCTCCTGCACCCTAGCGTCGCCGCCGAAGTTTTTCACTTCTTTTCTTCAATACGTTCTAATTATCTGCTCAGGCTGCCTTGGGCTGATTTGTTAGACTAGACTTTGTTGATTGATGTTTAGTGGTGGATTGGGCTTTTTTTTTTTTGTGTTGGTATGTTTTTTGGAATAGTTTGGGGTTGATTCTTTGATAGATGAGTTGTTGTTGGAGTTGCTGATTGGTTGAAGTACATTGGTTGCTAGTTGGAGTTTGTTATAATTCAGTCCAGCATATTTATTTAGTGTTAGTTTGTTCTTAAGATTGCAATTATGGAGTCCAAAGATAGTGTTTAGCCCCCTAATTATTTTTTATCTCCTAATATGTTACCAATTACTTTCATTCGTCTTAATGGAAGTAATTATGCTCAGTGGGCACAGGCAGTTGAAGTCTTTCTTCTTGGTAGAAAAAAGTTTGATTAAGTGATTAGTGAACCTCTCGTACCTACAGACCCTAAATTTGCTGATTAGAGAGCCGAAGATGCACAAATTAGGAGTTGCTTGTGGAATAGCATGGAGTCTAAGATCAGTTGTAGTTTGGTTTTCTTACCAACTACTAAACTTGTTTGGGAACAAGCCAAGGAACTTGTGTTAACAATTTGAAGCGGAATTATAATCTTCATCAAAATTATTTCTCCTTGGGTTTGAGTAATTTGTCTTTGAAGGACTATTATAACAAGTTTAAGGGTGTATGTGAAAAACTCAAAATTTATCAGCCCGTCTCCTTTGATGTTAAAACTATGAAGAAATAACGAGATTCTATGCATGTTGCTCGCTTCCTCTCTGGATTGCCTAAAAATTTGAATCCAGTAAAATCACAAATTTTAGCTAGTCCAGACCTCCCTTCATTGAGTGAAGTTTTTGGTAGACTTCGACAGGCCACATTATCTGACTCGAGTACTGCCCCTTTCTCTTCCTCCAATACTGGTGCATTACCTTCTGGTGATAAATCTGCCTTTACCACTTATATGGAGAGTAATAGAGGTGGTCATGGAGGTCGAGATCAAGGTCGTGGGGGCCAAGGCCGTGGAGTTCGTGACCAAGGGGGTCGTGGTAGGGAACAAGGGGGTTGTGTTAGTGAACAAGGGGGTCGCAGTAAAGGACGTGGTCTTCGTAAGTGCACTTATTGTCAGGGTGAGAATCATACAGTAGACTTTTGTTGGGAGTTGTATGGTAAACCCTCGACTCACCAACCTAATTTTCTAGTTGAAGAACCGCCTTCACAGCCACTTCCACCAACATCCAGAGTAGTCTCTATTCCTGAGGAAGAGTACAATGGCCTCTTGTCTTTGCATTCCAACTTCGTTGGGTCTAATTCTACTGCTACTTTGGCTCAACAAGGTACTTCCACTGCTTGTCTTGCCACTCAAGACTTTTGAGTCATTGACTCAGGTGCTACTAACCTCAGTTTACTCTCTGACCTTGAGCAATCTAGTAGTCTTCCCAATGTTACATTGGCAGATGACTCAGCCACTACAGTTTCTGGTTTGGGCACTGCCAATTTTAGTCCTAATCTTCCTCTCTCTTCTGTCTTATATATTTCTAATTTTCCTTTTAATCTTTTGTTAATTAGTAAGCTTACTAATATTTTGAATTGTGTTGCCCTTTTTTTATCCACTCATTGTATCTTTCAGGATCTCAAGACGGGGAAGATTATTAGTGGAGGGCATGAAGCCAGTGGACTATTACCTGGATCGATGTGGTTCTTCCCGTTTAGTGGCTTCTCATTTGTCTATCTCGCATCTTCAGCATCATTGTCGCATTGGTCATCCATCTCTCCAGAATTTGAAGTCATTAGTTCTGTCATGTCGTTAAATTGAGTCTTTACAATGTGAAGCATGTCAGTTGGGTAAACACCATAGGGTGCCTTTTGCCTTTAGGCATGAGAATCGTGTTAGTAGTCCTTTTCATTTAGTTCATTCTAATATTTGGGGTCCAATAAACACTCCCTTATTGTTGGGATTTAGATATTTTGTCATTTTTGTTGATGATTATTCTAGAGTCACCTATCTTTACCTTATGATAGAATAGTCTGAATTGTACTCAATTTTCAAATTATTTTATATGGAAATAAAGACTCAGTTTAATGCTTTCGGTCTGATAATGGTCGTGAATATTTTCATTCATCTTTGTCTCAATTTTTTTATGATCATGGTATAATTCACCAATCTTCATGCCCCCATACTCCACAACAAAATGGTGTTGCTGAACGCAAAATGCGTCATTTATTAGAGGTCACTCATGCCTTAAAGTTTCATATGCGTGTTCCTAAATCATATTGGAGTGAAGCTGTTCTCACTGCCTATCACCTAATTAATCGTATGTCTTCCACTGTTCTAGGTGGTCAGATCCCTTGTACTGTGCTCTCTCTTGATGCACCTTTGTTTCATCTACCTCCTAAGATCTTTGGTTGTGTGTGCTATGTTCATATCTTAGGTCCAAGTAGTGACAAACTTGATCCTAGATCCATTAAATGTGTTTTTCTTAGGTATTCTAGTACTCAAAAGGGATACCAATATAACTCACCTACTCTTCACCGTCGTTTCAGTAGTAATGATGTCACATTTGATGAATCTCAGTCCTATTTCTCTCCTTCGATTGCTAGTGACAGTCTCTTCCTTGTCTTCCTCTCCTACCACCAGTGTCTCCTATTGAATCTCCTCAAAAACCACTCCAGGTATATCGTCGTCGGCTCCAACAGAGACTTCTTCCCTGCCTAGTGATCTGCTTCCTGATCATGCCTCTCTTCCAATTGCTTTGCGCAAAAGTAAGCGTTCTTGTACCTCTAACCCTATCTCTCAATTTGTCTCTTATGGTCACTTGTCTTCATTTCTTCATGCCTTTACCACGTCCTTGAATTCTACTGTTGTTCCTAAGTCTGTCCAGGAGTCTATGTCCATCTCTGGTTGGAAGTGTGCTATGGAGGCCAAAATGCCTGCCCTATCTGAAAATGCTAATTGGTCTTTAGTTACTCGTCCTCCAGGGAAAACTACTGTTGGTTGTCGTTGGGTGTATACTGTGAAGTATTTGCCTGATGGTTCTATTGAGCATTTGAAGGCTCGCTTGGTTGCCGAAGGGTATACCCAGACATATGGTGTTGACCATGCCAAGACATTCTCACCTGTTGCTAAAAGATTTTGATCTCCTTAGCTGCTGATTTGGGCTGGCCATTATTTCAGTTAGATGCTAAAAATGCATTCTTGAATGACGCTTAGAAGGAAAATGTGTATATGGAGCAACCACCTGGGTTTGTTGCTCAAGGGGAGTCTAGAAAAGTATGTAGGTTGCATACGGCCATCTATGGTCTTAAACAATCTCCCAGAACTTGGTTTGGTAAATTCAGTGAAGTAGTGTCAAAGTTTGGATTGCGACGTTACCACTCTGATCACTCTATGTTTTCTCATACCTCTGATAAAGGAAAGATTTTGTTGATAGTATATGTTGATGATATTATAATCACTAGTGATGACAAGTAGGGAATTGATGATTTGAAAAGATACCTTCAAAACTCCTTTTGAACTAAGGATCTAGTCAAACTTCGTTATTTCTTAGGTATTGAGGCAGCACGATCTAAAGAAGACATCAGTTTATATCAAAGGAAGTATGTGTTGGATATTTTGGAAGAAACTAGCTTGTTAGGATCTAAACCAGTGGAGAATCCTACGGATCCTAATGTCAAATTGTATGAAGATCAGGGGGAACTATTATCTACTCTTGAGAGATATCGTCGTCTGGTTGGTACACTGAATGATCTCACAATTACTCACCCAGATATATCATTTGCAGTTAGTGTTTTGAGCCAGTATATGAAAGATCCTCACCTTCCACATTGGGAGGCAATTATTCGGATTATGAGGTATCTTAAAGCACATCCAGGCTATGATCTTTTGTATAAAGCTAATGGTCACCTATGGGTAGAAGCCTACACTGATGCTGATTGGGTTGGATCACCATCAGATTAAAAATCCACTACTGGGTATTGCACTTTTCTAGGAGGAAACCTAATTACTTAGAGAAGTAAGAAACAAACTGATGCTGCCAAGTCTAGTGCAAAGGTTGAGAATAAAGCAATGGCTCACACATCATGTGAGCTTATGTGGATTAAGCATTTACTCAAGGAATTAAGATTTGTTGTGAAACTACCTATGACTATGCATTGTAATAATCAAGCAGCAATTTACATTGCCTCCAATCCTGTGTTCCATGAACAAACCAAGCATATTGAAGTAGATTATCATATTACTCGGGAGAAAGTAGAAGACGGTGTAATTACTACTCCATATATTTCTACAAGAGTCTAGATTGCCGATATATTTACCACAGCTTTATGTAAGACTCGTTTGGGTTTATTATGTGACAAGCTAGAATTGTATGATATATACTCTCCAGCTTGAGCCAGGAAGTGTTATGAGTACTAGGGGCAAAACAGTAATATCATCTACCTCTTTATATATAAATAATATTTTATGTGTTAGGGTTGACTTATCAAACCCTAAACACCTTCACCTTAACAGTCCCGCTTGTTTTGGGACGACCCTTAAGGTCAGTAGTTTATGATTCTGTATCTAACTCAATTTTACCATTTTTGGTAAATTTCAATATTTTGTCACCTAATCACGTAATTAATGCGAAATAGGGTTTCAGACATTTCCTAGTCGTCCTAGGGTTTTACTTTTTCAGTATTTATATGTTTTGTAGCCATCAAAGGCAAATTAGACTATTATCAATAAAATACAAACTTTTGTCAAATTCTTTTTCTAGTGGATTCCAGTTTTATCACATTGTGGATTCAAAGACCCCTCGAGGTTTACTACCCAAAAACTAACAGTTTAGTTTCTATCCATCAAAAGGAGCGTCGTGTGTGCTTTCTCCAGGCTTCCGCGACATCAGTTAGATATTAGACGTTTGAGAAAATTTAATTCTGCCCTATTAGGCAAATGGTTGTAGATGTATGGCATGGAGACATATGCCTATGAAAGGGGTTAGAGAGGCAAAATATAGGAATGAATAGGGTGGTTGGCGCACAAAACATGTGTCAAGTGCGGGTGTTAGCCTATAGAAATTCATTAGAGCTGATTGGTTGAACTTTTCAAAACTCCTACAGAATGATGTGGGTGTAGGTACTAGAGTGAAATTTTAGAAGCATGTGTGGCGTGGGGAGTGTACTCTTAAGGAGGCTTCCCATAATTTAATTGTATTAGTAGGGCAAGGGATTCTTCAGTAGCGGAGATTATGTGTTTTTCTATTAGGAGGATCCATTGGGATGTTCAATTTTGTCATTCAATGCATGATTGGGAGCCAGATTCTTTGGCTTTGTTTATGGACATTTTCTAATCTTCGTCTGTGCGGGGTATTGGTCATGACAAAGTATGTAGGAAGACAGCAAAGAGTAGAGATTTTAAGGTAAGTGGATATTATCATTCTTTATCCTGTCCTATTGTCATATCTTTTCCTTGGAAAATGGTGTAGCAATCAAAGGTTCCTCTAAGAGTAGCTTTCTTTCATGGTCTGCTTCTTTAAGTAAGATCTTAACAATAGATAACCTTCGTAAAAGGAGTATTATTGTTCTTGATTGGTGTTATGTGTAAAAAGTGTGGGGAGTCAGTGGATCATCTTCTTCTTCATTGCCCTGTAACATATGAGTTATGGTCTTTGATGTTTTGCTTGTTTTGAATTCATTAGGTTATGCCGCATAGGGTTATCGAGTTGTTAAAGTCTTGGATGGGTAAGTTTAGTCGACATCACAATATAGCTATTTGGAGGCTTGTACCGCACTGCTTGATGTTGTGTACCTGGCAAGAACGGAATGCTAGAAGTTTCAAGGGATGTGAACGGTCTATGCTTAAGCTTAAGTCTTCTTTCTTTCAAACTCTCCTAGAATGGAGCTTGGTTCTGCCTTTATTTTCTTGTTTTGCCCTTCTTGTTTTCCTTGATCTTTGTAATTTTGGTTCTTGATTTCTTGCCTCTTCAATACATTTTTACTGTACTTGTGTTGGCTATGATAATTAATAATATTTTTACATTACCTATCCAAAAAAAAAAAATGATTTCAAAAAAATAACAAATCTAATGCAACACCCTATGCAATGACCAAATACAAATCTAGGCATCACCCAAAAAATTAACAAAACGGAAAACAAATGGCAAATATGAAAAACATAAAGCTCGTCGGACAATAAAATGTTTTCCAAATACCAAATTCATCTATAATAACACTATAAAATGTTTTCCAAATACGAAATTCATCTATAATAACACTTACATAGACTCAAACACACTACCACTTCTTTTTTAAATAAGTAAAAAAATTTTATATTAAAAAATAAATAAATTAAAGGTTCTACCTAGGGACACTAGGAATGTACTTTCAAGTACAACACGAAAACATTACCACTTCTTAAATTGAGATTGATTCAGAATCATCAAATTCCTACTTCTCAAATGATCCACTGTCAGTCACTTTTAACTTACTTTTTTGAAATTAATGATTACAACTGATACTCTCGTCACACCAACATCTACTAATTTCTAAACTCTGAGACTTCAAGCCAAATAACTGCCACTAAGTGATGCAATCCAGAATATGTAAAATAAACACTATTAACATACTTCCAGTTTTTTCATATCCAAGTCTCTCTGATTTATTAAAGTGAACTCTAGTAAGAGTATTTCCATTTTACAATGTACAGATGTACTCTTGATATCTACTTCCCCACTTCTGTACTGAATTCCAGAAGAACTACAGCTTATTTGTTTTGCAACTAGGGCTAATAACAACAATTTATCAAAAGCATCAAGTTAACAGGCTTCACATAAAGAAAGAAATCTTGAGAAATACTTTCATTCCCCCGATAGGCTTATCTCTAACATCCAGAACTTGGATTTACTGTAAATGTGAACGAGACAAGGCCCAAATAGAAAACTCAGATATCCCATCAGTTTCTTAACTCAAATATCTAAAGTGGATCTGACAGATCTCCCATCAACACTAACAAAAGGGAAAGACTGACTGACTTGCTCCATATCCTTCCATCCTCCTCTCAACTAAATGACACCATACAGGCTAAATGTCTCATCTTTAATATGGTATCACATGTACCAGTGATATATTGTATAGAGTAGAGAATCGCAATAAATATATATATAATATAATAGATAAAAATATGCTACCAATATAACCAGAAACCTAATCAGCTTTCCTTTCAATTTATATATATCAAGGAGCCATAAGTATTTCAAGAAACATGCCAACAAGCCTTTTAAAAGGACAGTAGACATACTTTATCTTTACTTTGGCTGGATGTATGTCTTGAATCTGGAACCTCCTCCAATTGCCTTGTATCTGTTGCATGATCCACTAAGCAAGCTTTATGAGATGTTACTCCACCACAGACATTTTCATTTGCACAATTACTCCGCTCATTGAACAATGAATGAGTCTCATCAAAGAGTGAACTTTTGCATGTATCACATTCATCCAGTTCCTTTTTTTTTTTATATCTTCTACTGAAAGTTAAAAATGGAGTGGTCAACTTGGCTTGCACAACTGAATCACTGCGGTTAGTGGACTTATCTTTACAGAGTAAATCAGTGTCCTCCAAGTGTGATACTTTTAACCCAGATGAATCATCATCACATGCAAAGCTGCACTTTGTCTCAAAAGATGATTTCAAGCTAACAAAGTCCAAACTTGTTTCAGTGTCCAGCCCCATTGACTGAGAGAGTAATGTCCCTTCAGAGCAATTTTCATCACCTGCAGTGCCAAAATTAGCATTTAAACATGAAACCATCTGAATTTGACTGAACTTATCGTCCAAAACCATATCCTCAGAAGATGATCCAGCAGTGTCCTTCCTAGAACCCCCACCAGGACTTCCCGTCTGAAATGATTTATCAAAGCTAACCATCATTTCTCTCGAATTAGATCCTTCAATGTGTTTCTTTCCCTTCAATCTACTTGATTTTCGGAGTGGCTGAGATGTCGAAGAATCTTTTTGTATAATAATACCACAACATAGCTTCTTCCCATACGAAATACACTACAAGAGAGCAGGATTGAGTGAGGGAAGTGAAGGTGTATCACATCATTAAACAAACATTGAAGGTAACGTCATTAACTAAACATTGCTAACAAAAAACAATTTTCCTTCTAGTAAAAATTAGCAATACCTTAACGAGCTTATCTAGGCATTGAAGATGATATGATTGATGGCATTTATCACAGTATAAAAGGTTGCCTCTGACACCACATACAACACATTCAAGAGATACCTGCATGAAATTGAACATCGGGTACACACAATTAAATATGAAATTGGAAAAGATAAAAGAAAAAAATTGTAAAGGAATTAGGGAACATGTCTAATTAGCGAGCAATGTCATATGATATTTTTATGAATAAAAAATTTTTAATTAAAAGTGAGAAGCACAAAACCCCAATACACAAGAAGTATATGAGAGTGTTGCAAAAATAAAACAAAGTTCTAAGATTACAAAGATCTAAAAATTGTCCCAACAAGAACAACCGACACCCCAAACTGACTTTTACCAATCAAACAAAGATCAAAAAATAGATTTCAATTGAAGAAGAGAGGTCTTGTTATGATCCTAGTGTCCCACATGAATGAAGTGTAAACTTAACCATGTGTATATAAGCTCTTGGGCGTCCTCCCCTTGTAAGCCAGTCTTCAAGGGTGAGTTCTACCCATGGGTTTGTATCATTTGGTATCAGAGCCAGACACCACGACAAATAATCAGACATAGCTCATTAAGTATGGGATCAAATGAGTTGCAGTTTTGTGGTCTGATTTCGAAGGGGGCGACCTAGAGGCTAGATTAAAATGTCTTGTCAAGTCATTGAATAATAGATAGGTGAGTGGTGCCGCCAAAATGAGAAAGGGCTATCATCAGGTCAATGCCAATAGAGTGAGCCATCGTGGACATCAACTGCGAAGTGTGGTGGTATGTTATGATTCTAGTGTCCCACATGGGTTAAGTGTAAGCTTAACCATGTGTATATAAGTTCTTCTACACCCTTTCCTTGTAAGGTAGTTTTCAAATGTAAGTTCTACCCATGGGTTTGTATTAGGTCTCTATCCCATCAAATGTCAAAAATTATGCCCCTCCAAATACAACATATTGAAAACAAAAGAAGAGTCTTCCACACATCCACACTTTTATGCCTCCTTGAAAATGCTACTCCAACATGCAAACAGCTCCTTCACTGAATTACGCATAACCCAATATATTCCATTTAGCACAAAAATTAACAACCAATGCTCACTAGAAATATTGCAACGCAAAAGGTGATGATTAATTGATGCCCATCATCTTCACATATACAACACTAGTTTGCGATCATTATCTTGCGCTAAGAATACCACCTTCTTCGGAAGTTTTGCCTTCACTTCAAAAAAGCTTTCCAAGAAAAATCCACCACAAGATATTCAGTATTCCTTTTGACGCCTGATAGTAAGATCTCACATCAAATTAGCCTGTCTTGTACGAAATCCAACCCATCTAGTACATTACTCTCCCATCAAAACAAATCATATAAAGAATGTCAAAAGATTATCTACTAACTCAAGCTCCCAACCATGTAATGCCCTAGAGTATGTAGCACACCAATTGAAAGCATCTTTAGCTCTATGCATGTATTCTGCAATAGCAGAATCCTTATTCACTACAATGGAGAAAAATCAGCGAACATGATCATAAGTGGTACCTCGCTTCACCATATATCAAGCTAAAGGCAAATGCTACCACCAACCACAACAAGATATCTAGCAAACTTCAAGAACTTCTCCCAACAACTCCTAATACGCTTCCACAAGCTCACACCATAACCCCTAGTACACCTAATTAGAGGGAGCTTCCAAAAAAATTTCCTTTTAAAGGCCTAGCTTACTAAATTTTGTCAAAGAAATTAGCAATGATTCTCACATATGCTCACCAAATTAGTGGGAAGTGGATGGTTCTGAGCAGATGATCATATGAAGATTCATATATGTGAAGACCATAAACCCATCAACTTTGTAAATCTTTGGTAACTTCAGATCTTTATGCTGTTCATTATTTTTATTTGACTAATATTGGGTGCTCAAGTCCAATTTAAGAAACTTTTACAAGATGGCAGGTAGTACAACCAAATCATAGCAAAAATCGCACCTTAGCGCAATGAAGATTCAGGATTTTCTCTTACTATGACTTAAGTATTTCTAGATCTGGTCCACCCTAATTATTTTCTCTTGTATGCATGCTGTATACTTAAAAAATTTTCCTCTTTTCATTGATAGATTTATTGCTTAATTTCAACCCTCTGCACAAGAAGTGCCCAACTTAAGACATCCTTATAAAAGCTTCACTCGACCAACACTTTAGTTCCGGCTCTTCAGCATTAGGAGAGAATAGGAATTCTCTCTTCTGGTGTTAGTTTCACTGCTCATTTCCCTTTTCCTTTCATAAATCCTTCTTTTTTTTTTTTTTACCCATTTCAAAAATAAATACATATTGAGCTGAGAAAAAGCAAGAAGTCAACAGGAAACAGTATTCTTTCCATATAACAGTCAGGATTGGGGTTAATTACTTCAAGTGATAGTTACATAAAGGAGGAACAATACAAATGTATATAAGGTGCTTGAGATAATTCCAAGATGGCAAGTTTTGTCACTAAATAAATATGCATGCAATTTTTAAAATTAAAAAAATTTCAGAACCTCACCGTTGAATTTCCTTTACGATTTTGAGATAAGTGCTCATCAGTCAATGCGTCATATTTATCTGGGTTGTCATCATTTGGAGCTTCCGAAAGAGCAATATGCCCAACATTTCCATCGGCAAGCCCAGTTCTTGAAGATGGGCGCTTTCGCTTGTATGTTAAAACCACCTTGCTGCTAGACATTGTAGCTTCCAAGATCTACGACCTACCTACCTACCTTTACACTCACATCATCGACAATACACATCTGCAAGGACAAAAACTTTCCCATAAATTAAGAGGTAATATACAAGCTATAAGATTCTAACTGAAAAAATAAAAAAATAAAAAAAAAAAAGACAAGACCAGCTGAACACACGCATACATAGATCTTATTCCTCACTCAAACCATTTATTTCAACGGGTCAAGATTCCTATAGCAATAGCTTAAATTTCTATCAACTTTTGACGGTTAAAACTTAAAACACTCCTATTGCAATTTTTTTTTCACTTAACTTGTATTACACAGTTCAAGACTGTATCAAGAAAATTTATATGCCATCACCTAGTTTCAAAAGATAAGACTTGCTTGTCATTCATCACAAGCACTTGGCCCATCTTGCTACCATACCCCTTGAACACATTATTGGTTCTATATGAAGAATAAAATTTCTGATAAATAATAAACTTCATTGAATGAAAATAATCATTTAATCAACTACAAAGCGTCAAATGACAGAAGAGACAAAACGGGCCAAAATTTGCTGAACCAACCGAAATCGAATTTTTTTGCCCGAATAAAAAATAGGCCGACTCACAGCCCGCTTGTTTTCTTCAGGCCAACCCGACTAACCTGTAACCCAACCTGATTTTTAAACCACTTTTTTCCTAAAAAATTATTTAAACTACATAAGGTGCTAGGTGCATAAACATAAAGATATAAAGCACTACACTGACACTATTTAGCCATTTATTAACCACCAGTGGCAGTGGTCATGCCTCCATTTATTAAAAAATAATAATTAAAAAGAAAAAAATACAAAAAACAAAAGTATCTACAACTACACATCTACACTGCTAAATGTCTAACACTAAGTTAAATGCCAAGTAGTAAAGGAAAAAAATACAAAAGGCAAAAGCATTTACAACTAGACGTCTATTCTACTAAACGTCTAACACTAAGTTAAATACTAAGGAAAAAATATAAAAGGCAAATCATTTACAACTACACGTTTATACTACTAAACATCTAACACTAAGTTAAATACTAAGTAATATAGTTAAATACTAGGACTGATTTACTAACACTATGTCCAAATAGCACAAAATAAAACTAAAGTAAAAAAAAAAAAAAAAAAGTCCAAAAGTCCATATTATTAATGAATTTTGAATCTGAAGTGTGTAAACTTAAAATATATATTTTGTGTGCTCCTTAAAATCTCTCTCTCTCTCTCTCAAGTTGTAAATTTATAATTATAAGCATTATGCCTATGAGTTATTAACATGAAAGATTTTGTTATTATGAGTGTAAAGAATTTTATTCATGCACAAAACTATAAAAAATTTGGAAGGATATGGAAAGTTTTATGTTTTTTGGTTTGTTTGTTTTTTTCCCTTCACATGTATAATAGTAAAACAAATAGTCTAATAATAGTATGTGCCCACTTAAAGGGAAAAAAACAAAGGGTATTATACAATTTGTTTCCTTGATTGATTTGATTCATTCTCTCTAGAAATTTGGCATTTATTTGTTTTTTTTTTTTTCATATGTAAATATGGGTCGGCCCAAACCTGCCAGCAACCCGATTGGCCCAACCTATTTTCAACACATTTAAAATGATCCATTTGTTAACCCGACCCATTTGACCTGCAACCTGATTAACCTAACCTGAACCAGACCCGACCCAACAGTTTGCCATGTCTAAGAGTGTCTAATAAACCAACGGGCCCAGTAACTCCTGTTGTCTTACAAGCCCAAAGAGGAATCCTATGGTCAGGACTTTGAGGCCTAAGTCTAGCCCGATAATCCAAAGCTAGTATAATTATTCAAAGTCCATTAAGGCTGGTCCTACAACATTTATTTAGTCAATATTGTTAGTCCTAATGCTTTTAAGTAGTCAATCTTGAAAGCTGATGTTTGTATGAAATATTAGACAAATTATTTCCTTTCTTTTTTCTATGTTTTGAGAATTGTGTACTAATTTGATTCTCCCATGCTTAGAAGGTTGTTATATGCTCTATATATAGCTAGTTGGCTATCATGAACGGAGGAGATTACAAAGAGAGAGAGAGAGAGAGAGAGATTATTATTTTGAAGTATTTGTGTTATAGTAGGTATCTCTTTGGGTAGTCTATTGAATGGTGAGTGTGTTCAGTCATGTATCCTTTGTAATCTCATTTGGGTGGTGAATTTTTTGTATCCCATTGGTTTTTCCCTTGGTGGTGAGCTTGTTATATTTGTGTGTGAGACCTATTTCTTGTTTTTCTTCCAACCCCTTTTTTGATATCAAATTGGTATAAAAAATTCTCTATTCATATACTATTGTGAGGTCGATGGATTGTTGTATTCAAAACTTGATGTTGATTTTGGTCCATCAATTGGAGATTAAGCTTCCATGTTCTAAAGCAATTCAAAGGGGTTCATTGCTTACAAGCATCAAACCCTAACAATTGTGTGAAGATGGAAATCAAGGATTAGTGGATCAATATGCAGATTTGTTCTTATCCTTGGTTTCATGGGATGTATGGCAAAACAAGTTACAAATCAAAAGTTGATTAGAAAGAATTATCACTAGAGGAAAAAATTGATAACGAGTATTTTGGTTCAACATGTATTTCTGTAAATAAAGCGATAGAAATGAATGATTGGACATCCAATAGATTAAGGCAAGTATGCTAAACTCAAGCCTAGGGCTAATGGTCCTTTCAAGATAGTCTAGTGCATCAGCAACAATGCTTACAACGTTGATTTGCCTAACCACTATGGAGTTTCAACAACTTTCAATGTAGTTGACCTCTCTTCATTCCATGGTTAAGACAACAACCTAGACCCAAAGGTGAGTCTTTTCTAACTTGGGGAGATTGACACAAGAGTGTCCAATAAACCAATAGACCTAGCAACCCTTGTTGTCCTACAAGAGGAATCCTATGGTCTTGACTTGGAGGCCCAAATTCAGCCCAGTTATCCAAAGCTAGTACTATGATTCAAAGCCCCTTAACGTTGGTCCTACAACACTTATTTAGTCAATATTGCTAGTCCTAATGCCTTCAATAAGTCAATCTTGAAAGCTGAAGTTTATAGGACATATCAAACTATTTATTTTCTTTTCTTTTCTTTTTTCTATATTTTGAGAACTATGTACTAATTTAGTTCTCCTAGGCTTTAAGGGTTGTTCTATGTACCATATATAGCTAGTTAGCTACCATGAATGAAGGAGATTACAAAGAGAGTTATTATTATTTAGAATTGTGTGTTATAGTCTGTATCTCTTTAGGTATTCCATTAAGTAGTGAGTGTGTTCAGCATTGCATCCTTGGTAATTTCCTTTGGGTGGTGAATTTTTTGTATCTTATTGGTTTCTCCCTTGGTGGTGAGCTTGTTATATAAGTGTGTGAGTCCTATTTCTTGTTTTTCTTCCACCCCTTTTTTTGACATCAACAAAGCACACAAGAATTATGTTGAGGTAAATAGAAAAACAACAATACTAAGATGCATGAAAACTGCAACTATCAAGCAAAGTAGGTAAAGGAGTAAAAGTGAAAACACCCAATGCTGTTGTCCACCCAAGCAAAGTATGGAAAATAGCTAGCTTCAAGTCTTGAATTGAGCTTTCAGTTCCTTAAAAAATCCGGGCATACCTCTCCTGCCAAATATGCCACATTAGACAACGAGGGATCATGTTCCAAATAACCTCATTCCTATGTTTACTAAACTTACCCAGCTAGTTAGATAAAAGCTCCATTACACCACTAGTCTTAACTTAATTTTCTTCATTTCTATTTGAGTAAGTTATGCACCACTGATAAGATATGCATTATAAGATGTAGCTTTTCAAAAAGATGTTGCTGCAACAATCATGGGCAATGACACTTGTCCTAATCATAATCAACGAGACAATTGCTATGTACAATGAAAACATGCATTTCCCAAAAAGAACAGCCACTACTTGGATTTTGTTTTAAGGAAAGACTCGAGTTCCATGTGGATTTGTTATTCTACATCAGATTGCCACCACTTGGGACTCAAGTCTTAGAAACTCGGGTTCCTTCTTTAAACTCGAGTCTCTGAGACTCAAAATGCTAGTTTACTAAAATGTTTAAGAAACATGCTAACTAACTAAATATTTTCTAAAATAATGTTAAATTACAAATTTCCCTACTTGTAAATAAAACATTTGAATGTGATATTAGAAAAAGCAATGCACGTGGGTAAGGGTGGACTTGGCAATGGAGCTTCTTGGAAGCTTCCTTATTTATAAATATCCAACACATTTATTTATTTATAATAAAATCCCCAAATTTGAATATCCTTTTTCTAACTAACCAATCTAATCACTTTATTATGATATTTTAAAACACTATATTAAATTCAACAATTTAATCATTTAGCTTAAAAGCCATAAGTAATTACATATTTTATTAATCAAAAAAGTAAAAAAAATATATACGTATATATATATAATGGTAATTCCGAAACAGTATAAAACAGTATGCCAAACTAGGCTGGTACTCAGATATTCTGTTCTAATAAACAAACTGAAACGAACCCTGAAACGATATTCATAACATTGATTCTACCCACTACAACAATAAAAATAAGGTTTAATGGACCATTTAAAGAAATTTTTAATACCCACTTTGATATAGGAAATATAAAAACCTATAAGAAAAATAAATTACTTTTTTTTTCATAAAAAGTTTCTCCTTAGAGAATTCGTAAATTCTTCCCTAAAATAATATATTATATTCTAATATATATATATATATATATATTAACAGGCAAAACTCAAAAAAGGTCAAATTAGAGTCCAATTTTGCACCATGTATCTAGATTTATGTGGAGACCACACCATAATTATCCTTTAGATTCAAAATTAGATTTCAATTGTGAACTAATTTTTTGCCATGCGTCCTAATTTTTTTTTGATATAAAAATTTTGGTGCCAAATGTGTGGACCACACCGTAAATATCCATCAAAGTATCCACTGTGAAAAAATACTTTTGATTCAATCAAAAAAAAAATTTAGTCATCTGCTTCAATCTCAATACAATATCTATGACTAAGATGTTCTTGAAAGAATAAAATGTAGCTATATTCCCCCTTCACTCTCTATCTCTTTCGATTTTCCACTCATAAGTCACAACCCTCATTAAGCTTATCTACTTCTTCGATCTTGTGCCAAAAAACAAAATTCAAGGATCACATAACTAACATGACCCAGAAGATCTTGATCAATTCCAAATTGCAATGCAACTCAATGTGGGAAGAACTTTTTTATTTTTATTTTTCGATACAAGATAGAATTTCTACCCTAGTCTAATCTAAATGTATATGTGTGTGAAGCTCCTTCTTGGAGACTTGAACCCCGGCCCTTACCCCCCATACTCTACAAGCATTTATACTTGTGGAGTGACCACCGCACCAAGGGTGCACGATGGTGAGAGGTACTGTTAAATATAGTGTAGTCCAAGAAGTTCACAGACTCTTAAGCATAGAGCAAATGTCTTCAACTCTTTGTCCAAAGTAGCATCAACTGACACCCACTGTTCTTTTTCTCTATAGAACTTAGGAAACAACCAATTATGATTCACTACTATAGCATAAGGGCGCCACTGAAAACTTTCTCCTACAAAGTTTATAGCCAACCTCACATTCTCAATTCTCACTTTTTTTCAGTTTGGACCAGCGAGCAGGCCTTGGCTCACTTTGTGTGATGGATAGGGGACTTGCCCATAGTGTTAGGAATCTCTCCTAAGCCAAAAGCTGGACTAATTGAAATGGTGCAGAAAGTTTAAGCACCTCTTTAGTATCCAATTTTGTTGAGGCAACTAATATCTCTTTCAACAAACCCAAATCTGTATAAATACTGGAGAGGACTGCTGGTTGTCGATGCCTCGCGACGGTCGACCATCCATTGCGTGATGCTCGCGCACGCTAAAGTGTGGCTCGGAGCTTGAGTGCTATGAAATGAGGGTGAACCTCTGGTGTGTGACTTGAAATGAGTCGATTTTAACTTATTACTAGTCGCTAATCCATGCGATGCACGGGGTAATTAAATAAAAATAAAAAATAGTTATTATTTTTTTGGAGCAAAAATTAAAAATATTTATTTTGCTTAAAGGTCTATGACTTGACTTAAAAAATGTATGACTTGAAAATGATTGAAATTGAATGAAAATAAGTAATTTTATTCAAAATAAAGGTTTAGAAAATTCTTTTTCTTTCATATCATTTTTTCCACATAACACATACTGGTATGGCTCACAACATATTCACTATTCTATGGCAATGACTTCACACAATGCTCAACAAATATCCACGATCAACATAACCTATGTTTTCTTGGTAATAGATCTACAAATTGCATTTTTATATTCTCCATTATCTGAAAGGTAATTGGAGTAATGATTGTATATAATGTATAAATTTTATTATATTACAATATAAAATTATTTTGATAGATGATCAAAATAATTAAAATAAAATCTAAATTTTGAATTTTTTTGAAATAGAATTTTAGTTGGAATAGAATTTAAATTTCTTAAAACTTAGCTAATAAGATAGTTTTAACTTAACTAAACTAAACTAAAGAACTTTTTTTTTATATTTTTTGAAACATAATTAGAATTTAACCGTTTGTTGTAAAGAGAAGATAATTATAGTCCCAATTTTTATTATATAGCATAGGATGTTACAATTAGCTATATACCATGTGTAATTCCTTCACATCTATTAGTAGTTCAATGTCCTAATACCTATCTATAAGGGTTTTCTTTTGATGAAGTCATAAAGGATGGAGTTTAATAGAAATCATTTAAGATCCAATTTTTCAATAATTAAAAAAAAAAAAATTTAAGTTCAAAATTATTTTGATTGTAATTTTTTTTAATCATCAAATAGACTATATCTAAACTCTAAATGAAAGCTTTTGGAGTGATCACATCATTGATACCATATATTGATAATTGCAATGAAACTATGAATAAACACTTCAAATACCAAGTTTAAACTATGACAAAACATATACAAAAGACTCAAAATATTGGAACATACTTCTTCTGTCATTAACATGATTCAATCAAAACCTAAGTTTGAAAGATAATTCTAATTCAATTAAACCCAATACTATACATACATACACATGAACGTAAGAAAAAACAAAAAAAGAAAGAAACTCAACTGAAACTATTGTCAATTCCTATGTTCCACGCTAATGGATAGAGCTACCCTTAGGGAATGGCAGCCATGGGTGCGACCAATATTTGCCTTCGCAAATTCGATGGACCAATAATATTTTATCTCATCAAAAAACATGGTGTGACTCACATGTGCAGTGCACCTATGGTGCTAAACATGTTAACAAACTCACCCAACAATGAAAAGCTTCAAAACCTTTTTGACAAAATAAATCCGAACCCAAGTTTTGAAGGCACTCCAAGAACCGAATCAATGTAGTACGTTACCAATGCGAGCAAAGAGGAAGCGGACATGCGGCATATGAAGAGACTAAGAAAAGAGGTACAGTAGTTCTTAAATAAGAGAGAGTAGCGACGGTGGGAGTGCGTTATTGTATTTGGCTAGAAGTATAACTTGCGTTAGTTTTTTTTTTTTTTCATTAAATTAAAAGAAATGATGTGAAAAAAAAAGTTATATAATTTTGTTTAAAAAAATAATAATGATGTGATAAGCTCTAAAGAAGTCAACAAAAAGTCAAAGTTTTCAGTTATATATATATATATATATAGATTACCAAAGGTAAGTGAAGTCGCCACCAATCATTAGGTTTTTTCTAAGGTGTGATTGGTCATTTGACTCTATTTGATTTTATTACCAATCCTAGGCTAAGAAAAATGTCATTTTTCCTACTCTAACATGGACGGGTAAAAAATCTTAATTATTGAGTTCAGAAGTCTGGTTACGTGCGAGGAAAGTGTTAGGTACCACGCAATGCTTGTCCGGAGACAATACTTTGTTTTGGTAAAATCTTAATTTTTGGACATTGGCAGTTAAAATAAGCTATTGGCATTAGCTTTCCAGGGCTATAAATGAATTGGGCTTTCAGGTTTGATTTTGGAGAGGATGTAGTCTTAATCAATGCTTTGCTAGCACATTTAGAATGGTTGCCAAATTTCCATGAATAAAATCCAACAGCATTTCGCCTTATTTTCGTGGTGGAAATCTAGCAGCATTTCGCCCCTGGTGCGTCATAGCACACAAAACACTATTCTCACCAAACTTTCTCTGTGAGAATACGACAACAAATTTCAATTTTGAAAATCCAACAGAGTTTCACATTTGGCAGTGTTTCATACATGAGGAAACCAATGTCACTTAGATGATATGGATCGAGACAATCACACCGTGATGATCATGCACACAATATTCCGTGAATATGCATTGACAGCAAATGTCTTAAGTGCATACCCACATCACAAGGTCGAGAGGGCTGCTCTCCTAATCGTGGGAGTCCATCATACAAACTGCATGACCACCCACGTATATATATATATAGACACACACACACACATACATACATCATGCACAATGCAAGCACACAAAGCAGGAAAATAAACCAGAAATTGTCATACCCAAGGAATACGGCCCAAGCAAGGTACAGGAAAGGCAAAGGAACGCGCCTACATCCAAAGGGTATGGCCTAAAAAGGTACGAAAAATGTAAAACAGACATGGCCATACCCCATGAATGTGGCCTAAAGCTAGATACAAGGAGAGGAGAGCCTAGCCTAGATACAAGGTTCTAAAGCAGAGGCTAAAAGGGAGAGAAAGAGATAACCACACAGAGGGGAAGGGGGAGCTAAGCCCCCTTAATCTACAGAACATTGCCCTTTTTAGGCTTGCGTCTTCTTGTTTGCATTCTTTGCCCTTTCTAGATTGTGTCTTGGAAGTTGCGCCCTTACTCCAAGTGTGTACATACACTCCAAGTGTGTACATGCAACAACAAAAGAAAACACAAGGCCAGTAGACAAGCAACATAGAAGACAAAGAAACAAAGAAAGCACATAAAGGGGCAAACAAAAGAGGGTGTCCAAGAATAACAAATGTAGGTTTAGATTTGGTGTCCGTAGTTCCATTATATTGGAGTACGGACGACACGCGTGCCATCAAGAAAAGTTCCTAAAAGGGATTCGGGATCTTGTGTACAAAAGACGAGTGCGAACCTGAATGAGATTATAAGTAGGAACGAGATTATAAGTAGGAACTAAGCTTGATGACACAAACAAGCATGCAAGGACACATGCATGAACATATAACAAAGGTGCGAAGATGCAAACAAAGAAAGAAAGTGCCAAACAAGATGGCACAAAGCAAGCATAGCAAGCATAAAGGAGGCAAAGCTCGTTATCTCACAAAGGGGAAGGGTAGGCATGTTATAAGGCACATAGAGAGGCTACATGAAAAACTCTAACATGCAAAGCTAAACAAAGGAGGAAAAAGGCAAGCAGCAAGCAAGCCAAACATCACAAAGATGTATCCTCACACATGGTTGCATCCAAACAAGTCACCAAAGGGGCAAATACAACCAAACAAACAAGTAGGCCCCAAAGACTAACAAACATAAACCCACAAAGGGAAAACAAACAAGAACAAGGCAAAGAGCCTAGATCTAAGCAAAAAAGCATGGAAAAGGGTAAGCAAAGCACAAACATGCATAAGGGAACTAATCTAAACCCTTTATTGAAAAATGGGTGTGTGGATGTAGGCCTAGACCACAAGATCTAGATCTATGCCCTACCCAAAAGCCAAACACAAGAAAAGGGCAAAAGTAAGATACATAAAGCTATAAAGCATTAGGCATAGCATCCAAACAAACCTTTAAGCACATGAACATATAGATCCAAACACATAAAGATGGTAAGAAGCATATAAGCATGTATATCTAAGCATAAACATGGCAAAAAACACCTAAGTAGATCTAAGCACAAATAAGGTATAAAGCACATAGATATGTAGATTTAAGCATAAACATGGCAAAAAGCACATACACATGTAGATCTAAGCACAAGCAAGATATTTAGACATATCCTAACCCAAGAAGGCTAGACCAACAACATCAAAGCAATAAAACATGCTATAAAACAAGTAGACATGCTAGAAAAACTATAGAACATGATGGAAAAACTATAAAGGCAAGAGATAGCAAGATAAAGCAAAATAAATCAATAAACACGCTAGGAAATAAAATGGGTGTAGATAGTAGCTAAAAAGTTACTTTTACCCCCTAAACCTCAAATCCAAGGTTTCAAGACTAAGGAGAGGGAGATGGGAGCAAAAATACTACCTCTTGATTGTCAGAGAAAAGAAAGAAATCAAAGATTTTTGTATGTGTTTTTTGAGAGAATTAGAGAGAAAGAGAGAGAGAATCTGCCTAGAAAATCTTCAAAAATGCCCAAAATTTGGTCCTTTTTTTTTCCAGTTTTGGGGGGCTAGGGGGTATTTATGGTAAAAATCTGACTTTTCGGCTTCCAGTGGCCCCTTAAAGGCCGCTAGCTAGCTTCGGCGACCCTTTAGGGTGTGCGGGGGTTGATGCTAACGTTAGCAATCCTATCCTTTTCCATTGTTCAAATTTGATCGCATATTTAAATGCCTTCACAAACTTTGATTGGGCTGATCTTGGTGTTCTTGGATATTTATGGATATCTAGTTTCCAGAACACTAAAGAAAATGAAATTCTAACGGTTGAATCAAAAGTTATGGCCTTAGGAAGCGAGTTGACGCGCCCAATATGGTTTTCAAGGTATCTCAATTGTTTTAACTCCGATTTTGACCCATAAATAGTCGTTCGAAAGGAAATTCAATAATATTTGCAATGGCATTGGTTTTAAACCATTCTAATAAAATTAAGGTTTCTGGCAATGTTCTAGATTTCTTTCCGTTACGGCCAAAATGGTTGAAAAATTTCTTACCGGTCAGTTAACTGGTACAAATCACACCTACGTTCCACCTCGGTATAAATTCCGGCCTATTCTAGTCTATTCCGTCCATTTCGGACTATTTCGGCCTGTAAGCTAATTTCGGCCGGTACCTAACAAACTCCTCTCATACCTTCTCAAATTCATCTCTCATTTTACTTCTCTCTCTCAGTGTTTTAGATTGTAAGCCAAGAACTGAGAAGGACAATTGTAGCCGCTTTGGAGGTTGAGATGGTGGCACTATGGCTTATAATTAGCTGGGGACAATGCGTACTAAGGATGAAAGAAAATCATGAAGCACGTCTATGCTCGTTCTCTTGAAGAAGCACATCCTTGTTTAATTTGAGTTCTTTGATTTTGGGTATCTAATATTTGATTTTAGGGCTAACTTAATCTGAGTACAATGGAGGTAAATGGACAGCTAGGATATTTATTGCTTTGATGGCATATGACATATTCCATTGAAATATTCAATGAAATGTCTAGAACGTTGGCCATTGTTGCTCTTTAAATTTTAAGTAGGTTCAAAAACTTCTAAATGGTTTGGGCTTTTAAAATAATAATAAATTAAAAAGAAAAACAAATTGGGATGAAAAGTTATTGATTTAACTAAAAAAGGTGAACTTTTTTCTTTCTTTCTTTTTTATAGGAGCCCTTCATTCATTTAAGTAAAATAATATTTACAAATGTATAATGGCATATCCTGAAATGGTATACCGGTATTTACCGGTACCAAAATATTCCATTTCAATAACCAATTCAGAACAACTTCTGAAATGAAATTCATAACAACTTCTGAAACGAAATTCATAACATTGGTTTATGGGGCTCTCGTGATTTAACTCCAGGTCAAACTTGGTCAAATGTGACAAAAATCTCTGAGTAGCTTGAGTTTGATTTAGAAACATGAAAAAAGTGGTTTTGGAGTAATTTTGACAAACTTTCACTTTTGGTCAACTCAAGATTGACCGGGGGCATTTTAGTCATTTTGACCTAAAAATGTACTTTGAGGGCTCCAATGCCCAAACGGGTTGTGCCATGTCAATCTAGATGTTTTCGTGGTCCCATAGTGAAAAGTAATATTTTTGGATATTTAGGGGTCTGACATGCAAATCGAGGGCGGACAAAATATAGTATCTACACTTGTGCAAGCGCAATTCGAGTTCCTCTAGCCAAGAGTATTGTAATTGGAAAATTTTTCTTTTCAATGCGACACAGAGGCATTGGGAAGACATACTTAGACAACCAATATGAAAGGAATGCTTCATACTCAAATTTGCTCCCACTCCCCATAAATTATAGAATTGGAATGGGCAGGAGGAGTAAAGGTTTTCTTTATCATGAAATATTTCAAATATCTCTTTATTATGAAAACTGAAACTAACCCAATAACTGATTTTGCAGGAAAGGTTTCTTACTTGCTATGCTGATATTGTAAACATAGAAGCATAAATTGGGTGGAATTAATTATACCTCATGTCAACTTTGCAAATGAAAAGTAATGCAGCAAAAAAATATGTTTTTGTATGCTAGGTGACCAAATTGCTCATTACTTATATTATTTAACTATGAAAATGTTTGCAAAGGAAACCAAAATGATAATTGCTTTAATTATAGATGTAAAAATAAGCTTATTGCACGTTTTTTCTTTTATTATTATATTCAGTTACAGAGTATAAATTCAAGTGAAAGATGACAACTTCTTTTGTTTTTTTGATAAATAATTAGAGGAAATAATTCAAAAAATAGCTCTGACACTTTCTTCAAAAGTATCTAATCTAAATTCTTAACCATTTCCAATTTTAGTTTATTATTCAAAGTTTTCAATATTCTTCATTTAATGGTCGTATATGTTGAAGCAAAGTGCAAGAAACTGACAATACAATAGGCTCTTACTATGAAACAAAGGCCAAAACCAAAATATCAAATTGTGGTCAATAATCGATCATAGAAACGTTATGACAAACATATAGAGAGCAACTCCAACAATCACCAATAATATGAACCGTGCAACAATCTAATTCAATTCCAAAAAAAGCAAAATATGTATGAGTAGTTGTAAAATGATAAAATTTTGAATATATTCATGCCATAATTAAATTACATTAACTAATGTCCAATATGTTTAATAACCCATAGTACCACTACAATTGACAATTCACGTGCGCAAGCACATGTTACATACTAATAATAATTAAATTGAATAATTTTATGACATAATTAAAAAAAAAAAAAAACACACTGCCCATATTGGGCTATAAGTGTGTTAGGCATCAGTTTCATCTTTTAGTTTTTATCTTTTATGTATAGCTTTTTAAAATATTATTTTTTCATATTTTTTCTCATTTTTCTCTACTTTTTTTTAAGGTATAAGTATATTTTATCAAAAAAATTTCAACAAAAATTAAATAAGCTGTTCCCAAATAAATTCTAAGTATTACTCCATTGTCAGAAGAACTTGGGGGTATTCATATCCATGGGCTGGCTTGGAGTGGTAAGTTGGGGGTGAGATATAAGTAATTTTTCTAAACTAAAAATCTTAAAAAAAAAAAATCAAGAAATAATACAAAAATATAATTGAAATTTAGAGTAGGGCAAGCAACTTCACAGTTGGATAAGCGAAGAAATGGAGGTAAAACCAAAGGTGGGAACTCCAATTCCAATGCAAACACAGCTGTCCGCGTATTGTTGCATTTTATATTTGGCGCTCCAACGAGAGAGCTTCTGTGACCGTGTGTGTTTTGTTTCTCACAAAATAATAATCATCATTATCATCGTATGATAAACGTTAAAAGCCATACGGTTTCTTTCCACGTATTACATCTCAGTTAGCTCAATTGATAAAGTCTTTTATGATTAAATATGAGATTTGAGATTTAATCTCTGCCTACATAAAACATTGATTAATATTTTAATCTTACAATAAAGAACTATCATCAGGAGCGGACGCTATATATTAAAACTATCACTCAAAAATAAAAAAATGCTTACACCACCACCTAGGGGCCCGTTTGGTAAAAAAGTTTAAGTAATGTTGTTTGTATTTTTTTAAAATACATGTGGATGAAAAAATATACAGAAATACGTGTAATGTTGTTTAAAAACTGAAAATGAATATATTAAAACTATCACTCAAAAATAAAAAAAATGCTTACACCACCACCTAGGGGCCCGTTTGGTAAAAAAGTTTAAGTAATATTATTTGTATTTTTTTGAAATACATGTGGATGAAAAAATGTACAAAAATATGTGTAATGTTGTTTAAAAACTGAAAATGAGTTATTAACATCCCTAACAAACGGAGAATATCTCCTAATTCTGAAAATAAAAGCACCTATAAAAATTAAAAAAAGAGAAAAAAGAAAAAAGAAAAGAGAAAAGAAAAGCAATATTGTTATTCCCCAAATCTTCTAATCAATCAATCAGGCGTGTTTCATTCATTCTTGAATAATTGTGTTGTGTTAGACTTTAAAATAAATATGGAGGATTGTCATCATCATCGCCACAGCTCCGCCTCCTCCTCCTCCTCATCTGCATCCCTCGATCTTCGATCTCAACCTTCCGCCAATGTTGATGTCTCTTCTACGTCCCACGGTATCAAATTTCTACTTTATTACCTTCCTGTTTCTAGTTTGAAATCAATTTCATTTTTTAAATGCCTCCCGTAACCCGTTTCTATTTTTTTTTTCTTTTTCTCTTTTATTTATCAAATGTGTAAGAATTCTTAATTCTCTAAATTTGTTTACATTCCTGATCACTTACATATTGAATGTGACAATGGTATAATTGAAATAATCGCCATAATCTTGGTTTATTTATTTAAATTTTCATGATCAAATTCGTCCTTTTTTTTTTTTGGTTGGGTTTTACACTTCTCCTTATTAATTCTCTAAAATTTAGCATTTCTGAGTTAATCCTGTTATTAATATATGTACACACACGCGGTTAATTCTCTAAAATTTAGTATTTCTAGATAGAGCATAATTGAAATAATTGTGATAATGGTGGTTATTTGTCCTTTGTTTGCAAAATTTGAAGCATGACTTTAAGTATATTTAAATGGTCAAATATGTAGTTTGTGTTGTGGTTTGTCTTCTCTTTAATTTTTTTTTTCTTCCTGATTTTAAAACATTTCTGAGTTTCCTGTTTTGGAATTACCAATGTGGAAAGGGTACAATTGAAATTAATGGAATGATTGATTGCGGACATTTTGTTTATTGGACAAAATTTGAAGTTATCTTTGTGTTTTCGGTGCCACTGTCTCCTGTGGTTAGTTGCTTCTTTTATTCACTAATTACCAATGGGTAGCAATGTGGGAACTGAACTGGGAAAGGAACGGTTGTAATTAATGCAATGATGAGGGTCATTTTTATTTTATAAGAAAAATGTGAAGCATCTTAGGTAGTGACATGAGAACTAATATTAAAGTGTGTGTGTGTTTAATAGTTATTATATCTCCCCCCTTTTTTTTTTTTTTTTGTTGCTAAAGTACACTTTTAGTCCTTAAAGTTTCGGGTTGTTTTCATTTTCAAAATTTTGCTTAATTGGTCAGCAAGATCAATATGAAAACAGAATCAAATATGGAAATGTCAAAATGAAAATTTTAAAATGTAAAAGGCCAAAATGAAAAACAACCCCAAACTTTAAGGCCAAAAGAGTACTTTAGTCTTTTATTTATTATTTTATAAATATATATTTCCATTGTCTCTTACTAGTTAGATAATATATATATTTTTTGATAGGTAATCATAGTTAGATAATATATATTATGCACACATTCCATGTGATTTAATGCAATTCTATTGACAACCCCGGATTTCAATTAATTTTTTTTCTAATCACATCTCTTGTGGCATCCAATTGTTTTAATCAACTTTTTACATCTATCTCCAATAAAAATCATTAATGAAAATTATTCACATGGGAATTATTGAATACCAAAGGTGTGTCATGAGAGAGAGAGAGAGAGGGAGAGGGAGAGAGAGTATGCATGGTTGTGTGGATCTCATATGGTTAATTTTCATGGTTTTACAAGTAAGTTGATGGAACTGGAAGTAGTTGATTAAAATAACTGGATTTCACAGGAGGTGTGATTAAAAAAGTTGAAAGCATAAGAGGTATCATTAGAACTACATTGACAAGAGTTTTGTAGCTTAGTGGCATTGTCCGGTGTCTTTTAAAAGGATAACCAAGGTTCAAATCCCCCTATTTCACTTGTTTTTTTTTTTGATAAGTAACGTAAAAAATTTTATTAGAAAAAAACCAAGTACACTGGAAGCCCTATTTCACTTGTCACAATTGAATTTTCTCAAAAAAAAAAAAAAAAAAAATTATTAGAACTACATTGAACCATAAGCTATACGCTAATTAGGTATTCTATTCTTTCGCATGAATTGTCTAAAATTTAAATTTTTTTGAATTCTGAGTTACTCAGTTTTCAATTAGAATTTATAGATATAAGCCTAGGGTCAAATGGGATGATTTTGGCTGTGTTTTTATTTATGGATAAATATTTATAGAATTTAGATTGTTTGTATGATTAAATACAAGAAGTAATAATTTTCTGTTTTTGAGGTCACTGTGCCTCGTGGTCTTCTGTTGTTGTGTGTTATTCCCCTTCCATTCATTAGATATAAATGTGGGAAGCCTGTGGTTTTAATCAATGGGATGGTTGCGGTTATATGTTTGAATAATAATTAGAAGCATTTTAGGCATTAGGATGTATTAGAATTTTAATTTATGAATGTGCTTTGCTTAGGGATTACTGAGAGTAATTCATCAACACAAAGTGTGCCTGGGGAAGTGTTGGCTGTTGGAAGATCAGATGCGAGTTCAAGTTCAAGTTCGAGTGAGCTTAGTAAGTCCAAGCAAAATAGCAGGCTTGGAGTGTTGGCAACGAAGTTTTTTGATGAGAAAATTCCACTCAAGAAGAAGGTTTGATACATAAATAAATTTTAACTCATGCTTTTGCAATTTGGCATCATTCTCATTTGGCTTATTTTTTCTTTGAATTTAGTGCTTAGGTAGGTGACATACCATATATGTTTTTTACTTGATTTAAACTAATAGTTATTGATTGATATGGGTTTAAGGCTATATACATGTATTACCTTAGCTGGAGTACCTATGAAATAGGAAAGCACTTATAATAAAACCAAACCAATAGATATGCAATTGAGTGGTGTGTATATTCACATTATCCTTGTTATAGCATTTATGTGTTTTATGTTAATAGGAGGTGAAAATTTTCCTAAAGTATAACTGACTACAAAACCACTTAATGGCATATTGTTCCAATGGATGGATATAGTATTGTTGCTGCCATGTTTTGTTTTCCCTATGTTTTTGTCCATCGTATGTTCATGATTATATTTTGTTACCTATTATAATTCTTTCTCCCACTTATCATCTCTATGTGAGCATTATTCCCTCTTTAACTCAGCACTTTATAGATAGACATTTTTATTAGAATGTTTTAAGGTCCTACCATACCTTTCCCAAAAAATAAAATAAAATAACATTAGTCAAACCAAAGGAACTTGCACAAATAGTATTTGAGTACCATCGAGAAAAGCTAACTGGATAAATTAGGCAGGGATCACCCGCTTAAGTCTGGGGTCTTACAAGTTGAAATATGTTAAGAGATTTCACTGATTCACTTCTTTTTTGTGTGTAATTATCATTATTATTTTTCGTAATTCTTTTAGGTTACGGAATGCTCACCATCTTGAGTAATTTTTATTTTTTACTTATTAAAAAAAAACCACTCATATTCACAATCTTTTTTGATATTTGAACAAGATTAATATAGGAGAGTTGGTGAACATTGGACACATATATACACACACATATCCATAATATGTATGTATGTATGCTTGTTTGTGTGCATGTATTGTGTATGCCTGTTTTTATGTATGTGTATGCATGTATTGAAGTTCTACCTATCGTTTATAATTTCATGGTTTGGTACTGTAGTGTCTGGATATTGACAATCCTTGAAAAACTCTGCAGCTTAAATGGTTAAAACGAGTTGCTATGGTTAAAGATGATGGGACCATACAATTTGAAGTTCCAGGAGATATTGAACCCCAAGCTCTTGATTTTGGTACTGGAGTTGTTTATAATGAAGCTGCTGATGCAGAACCTGTAGACACAACTGAGGTTCAAGATATACCTCCACTGCAAATTGTGATGCTTATTGTTGGAACGCGAGGAGATGTACAGCCCTTTGTTGCCATTGGAAAATGTTTGCAGGTTATTATTATTTTCAGTTTTCATGAGCCCATTAATAGGTCTGATAGGAGAAACAATAAAAACAAGTGAAGTTTGGAGATATAGCCACTCTTCTACTGGTTGCAACTGCACTTCATGTCATGCATCATCTTTGAGTGCATGATGCAACTGCATGTGAACTTAAATAAGTTTGTTGCCATTTGTGTTGCTGATTGGTGGGGTCTTAGCATGAATATGCACCCCACATATGAAGGGCATGTACATTGGAAATCGATGTTCCCCCCTTTTCTTTTTGGCCTAGGGAGGATTGGAGATTTGAAATGTTGCTGTCACTTTACTATAATTGTGACTCCTTTCAGTATTGCTGAAGAGCTGGTGAGGATTTTCTAATGATGCTGTTGAGATTTTAATTATCCAACTTAATACTTGTCTGAATTGTTTTAGCAATTTAGTTCTTTATCATTAAGTTTAATGCTCATGCTAGCTATTTGCTATTCTCATTATTTTTTGTTATTTTTTCTTTTTTCTTTTATGATTGATAACTTACACCATGCAATGTGTAAGATGAAGGGTTAGGATTCTATGGTTAGTAAAAGCTATTATAAATAGCCTCTTTTCAGTCATTTTAGGTGCTTTATGAAATTTTAGATTTGAAAATTTCTTGATCTCTTTGAGACTAGAAACTGATATTTGATTTTTCCAACTTGAATCTTATAATCTTTTTCTTGCTTTAATCTTCTTGTTGCTGTGATTTCTTCTTAAACCCTTCTTCTACACTAGATCTAATTTCTCGTCTCATCAATTATTATTAGAGCAAAAGAGCCTAGATCTAAGCTACAAAATTGAGATATGAGTCAAAGGTTGCAATTTTAAGTTATGATTGGTTATGGTAGGGGTCGTGGGCATAGAGGAAATCAAGGGCAACAAATAGAGATGGTAGAGATGAGGCATGCGATTGAAGATTTATCACGAGTTGTACAATCTCTTTAGTGGTGGGAAGCAGTGGGAGCCCATATGGAGATTTGGAAGGTGGTTGTGAGCCCCTGGACATACTAGAAGATGATTTTGAGCATGAGAATGATGATATAAAAGATGAGAACTCCTTTCAAGATGCTGAATTCGTAGAACATGTGACACAAGGTAGATTGGAAGATTGGTTGGTGTCTACAGTTGTGTTACAACAACGACAACCAAAGCCTTAGTCCTAAAATTCTTTTTTGGCTATGGATCCTTAACAGATTAATTAGGGTTAGTCACATGTATTATTTTCCTTCATCCTATTCTATCTAAAGTCATATGCTTTGTTAGTTCCTTAATTGACATATCCTTTTTTAATACTTCTACAATTGTGATTTTTGGTCTTCCTCTACCATTTTTTGTTCCCTCAACCTCAACTTGGATCAACTCACTTTTTCTTACTAGTGCATTGGTTGCTCTCTTCTGAGTATGAGGAAATCATCTCAAGAGACTCTACCTCATCTTTTCATCAATAGGGGCTACCCTAATCTTTAAGAGAATATCTTTATTTCGAATCCTATCTTTCCATGTATTTTCACTTATCCATCTTAACATTCTCATATCAGCTACACTCATTTTATGAAGATTCTGCTTCTTAACGGCCCAACATTTGGCACCATAGAGCATGGTTGGTCGTATAGCAGTCTTATGAAAATTTCTCTTTAACTTGATAGGTATTCTGTGATCGCACAATGCTCATGTATGGGATTCTCTACCAAACTATGTATGATGTCTACTTTGATGATAATGATTTAGAGGTGAGTACTTCAATACACATTAAAGAAACTATTCAAGAGAGTGATGCACACCAAGGGTTCAATGCAAGTCTTAAGAGTGATCTTTTGGATGTGGAAGGTTTGCGTACTGCATACACATGTTGATATTAATAACCCAACGATGCTTGATGAAGTTCTCAAGAGAAGAATTTTAGTGGAGATTGATACTTTCACGTGGTAAAATGTGATTTTAATCAATCTTCTATTGGTATAATCAATAATGGTGTAACGTTGTAGCATGAGAATCTTTCCTTTTAATGAAAATAAAGATACAAGATTTGATAATGTTTGGGAAGAATTCAAGGAGTGAGACTTAATTTGACAATATTCAAGAGATGTAAGGGTGAGGTTGAACAAATTTTTGAAAGAAACTTGTATGGTGCCAGATGATAGTAATTTGTTATAGTAGATGAGAAATTACCATTGGTGTTGTACGTTTAAGTTGGAAGGGGAATTAGTGGATCATTTACTTCTCTGTTGTAACTTTGTTCGTGAACCATGGACTTTGGTGTCAGTTTTTTTTGGAGTTTAATTGGGTAATGCCGTAAATGGTCCTTGGTCTCTTGCAGTGCTGCAAAAGAAGATTTGGTCAACAAGATGCGATAGATATTTGAAAGGCCATTCCCTTTTTTTTAAGTGGGGTTTATGGAGAGAAGAACAAAATGAGCAAATGTTTTGAAGGAAGGAAGGGAGATTTAAATTATGAGATTGAAGAATGTATTCTTAAGGAGTCTACACAAATGGACAAAGGCCATGAATCCTTCTCCCTCTTGTTTTCTTGTTTTTCTAGTTATTTTAAGTTTTAGGCCATAATTTCTTTGTACTTTAGGGTTATCTCTTGTGCACACTGGAGCACTACCCATGTCTCTTCACTTTTATTAACGAAAATGATTATTATTTGTCAAAATTTTTTACTAGCCTTGCGTCTGCTATAATGGACTCTTGGTCATCATATAGGTTCCTATGTATTTGTTGTATATTTTGAGTGACATAATAAACATAAGATGCTTAATTTGGCTGTAAAGCGGAAGGTTGGGTATTTAGAGTAAAGTATATAGTTTGCTGATCTGTTTATCAATGTGCATTATATCGAAATTGAAATATTCTTATGAATTCCTTAAAAAATGGCTCAATAGGGTGTCTTATTTTTAATTATTCCTAGTGCCATATTTAACTTGCCATAAAAAGAAAAATATTTCTAGTGACATAGAGTTTATGCATGCAGATGATGAAAACTTTTCATCATACTGTAAATTAGAACCACATACCCTACCGGCAATATGAGTTGATGGAAACTTTGCATGCAGGAGCACGGCCACAGGGTTAGACTAGCAACTCATGCTAATTTCAAAGATTTCGTCTTGACTGCTGGGTTGGAGTTCTTTCCTTTAGGTGGAGATCCAAAAGTTCTTGCTGGTTGTAAGTGTTCAAATCCTACTTTCTCGTAAGTCCTACTTGTTTTGACAAAGAAGTCCACTGTGTGATGCATAATATACAATGATTAGGAGCACAGCATCATAAATATCTTTCATGTGAAACAATTCTACAAAATGCATTGTGGATAAGATTATCTTTGAAGGATGTGTTTCAAGTAATGTTTTGACTACTGCCTTTATGCAGTAGATATCAATAAGAATATGGCTACTGTTATACCTGGACCTTCATTTCATCCTGTTGTACTAGCAACATGGAATAATATAAGGGTATGGCTACTGGACACTTCTAATGGTAGAAATTTATTGAGAAGTTAAAAAATGCAGCAGTTGTCCATGTAACTGCACTTGGGACTTCTACCATAATCTATGCAACATAGACCATAACTAAAAATTATTACTGTTTCAATAATATTGAGAATAATGCAGGATAAAATACTAGATAAAGGATTTATACATTACTGAATCAATCAAGATTGCTGGCACATTTACTGTGCTGTGGCAATTGGCAGGTTCTCTAAATCATGGATTCTATCTGGAATCCTTGTTTTTCTGTCTCTGGTCAAGAAGGAAAAATGAGTCATAGGATATAGATCAAAGACTTCCTTTAAAGAGTAGCAAGGAATGCTGTTTTTGTTGCAAACATTGGCAAATCTTCAGATAATTCAAAAACGTAGTAAGAAATACTGTTAGAAACTGCACAGGGTCTAGATGAACCCTGCAATACTATGGAATGAAGGTGCTCTTTGGACTTGAGCAGTTCCTGATTTCGTGTTCGGTAACTTAATTCTTGGAGCTATACATCTGTTGTTGGCTTTTCATGTGAATTGTTATATATAGATTGTGTCACTTTAGAAATCAATTTCATGATGTACTAAATATTGTAGTCAAAGGTGAGCCAGGCACTTGCCTAGCCTCCTGCGTGAGGCGGGGCGCCTTTAGTAAGGTGACACCTTAAGCCATGAAAAAGGCGCTAAGGTGAGAGCCTCAGTGTTTTATTTATTTTTTATTTTTTAAATTTTTTATTTATTATTTTTATTAATAATTTAAAATTTTTTATAGAAGGCTATTGTAATTGTAAAACCCATTATTAGATTAATTAATTTAAAAAGGCATGTTATAAAACCTATTGTTAATTAAACTTATTTACAAAAGTTTGTTGTCAAACTTGTTAGATTAATTAATTTATATAGAAGATTGTTGTAGAACCTATTGTTAGAATAAGTAATAGAGCCTAAACCATGTTATTCCTACTTTGAAATAATTTGATAGACCTAGTTTTTTCATGCAACACATTGATAAATCATTCATTATAATATTTCAATACACTAGGTACATATGATTTAAGTTCCATATGTATAATAAATATATTAAGAATTTGGCAACTCGCATTACTCAGGCTAGCACCTTTTGTCGTCTCACGCCTCAGGTGATACAAGGCCTTGGTGCCTTAAGGTTGGCTTTTGCCTTTGAGTAAATTTAAATTGAGCTAATTATATACTTTTTTTCCCCCGTATTTTCTGTGTCTGTTGAGATACTTAGTTCAGTGACTTTAGTCTAAATGTATGATTTTTTCATTAGCCAATTATAAGGGTATATTTATAATTTACATGTTAATGACTATTCAAGAGTATTAAAATAAATGTGAGGGTAATTAGAAACCCTAACACAGTGTATGAAATTTATGAATCTACTTCAATTTCATAAAGTTAATTCTGGTACTCTTTTAAACTTCCCAAACTTGATGCTTGTGGTTATGTTAATAACGGACAGATTCATGGTTGGGCTCTTTAAGCATTAATATACATTCATACATACATATATGTGATTGCATAGGCCACCGGTTCAAATTGGATTCGTGTAGAACTTGCCTAGTGAAAAAGAGGGGCATCGGTTCCAAGCTTGAATGAATGAAATGAATTTCACCAATGAGCTATCGCTTAAATGGAACCTTCTCTCCTTGTTCAAGTGAGGTGGAGGGTGAAGTTATCAGTTTAAGACCTATTGGGTGTATGCGTAAGTTACCAATAGAAAGAATATCTGAATTTTATAGTGTCTATCCCCCCCCCCCCCCCCCCGATGCAACAAAATTGAAGAACAAAAAAATAAAAATATTGTTAACCTAGAGAAATGGCTTGCTTAGAGTCAGCACCTAGCAAGGGAGAACAACCTAGGAGTTAGCACCAGAACATAACAAAAATTTCAAGAGAATTTTTTTAATCAATCAAACTTGTCTACATAAGAGTACAATCACACATGTATGTAGACTACTAAAACTAAATCCTAATTCTAGTTGATGGAGGAAAGTCAATTGTTAAATTCCAAAAATAACCTTGACTCTTAAAAGTACAGTTGACTCTTTCTTTTCAACCTAGTAGTTTAGTTCACATCAAGTTTTGTTTTTTATGCAGATATGGTCAAGAATAAAGGTTTCTTACCATCTGGGCCTTCAGAAATATCAATCCAGAGAAATCAAATCAAGGACATTATATACTCTTTACTTCCTGCATGCCAGGATCCCGACCCTGCTACCAATATTCCATTTAAAGCAGATGCAATAATTGCCAATCCCCCAGCATATGGTTAGCTTTCATCACTTGTTTTAATTCTCAATGTGTTATGAAATCAAGATTTTAAAAAAAGTGGTAATTTGTCATTTCAAAAAAAGAAGAAAAAGTGGTTGTTTATTAATCTAGTTTCTTGATTAGTAAGTTATATGGACATTCAGTGGGTTTATAACCCACGATCTTAACAGTAAATTTTTTCCCACAGTTTCAGTTCATCAGCTGTCTTCATTTTTGTACATGACTTGAAGTCATTCAATTGACTTTTAATTTGTACAAATACTTGTTCAGGACACACTCATGTTGCTGAGGCGCTAAAAGTACCACTTCATATATTTTTCACGATGCCATGGACGTAAGTCTTGTTTGTTTGGAACTTTTTTTTTTTTTTTGATAGGTAAGAAAAAGTATATTCAAAAAACTGTTAGATGCAAAATAGCACCAGCAAATCAAAAGTACAAAAACGATAAAAAAGCAAAAACATAAAAAGCATTAATTACAGAGAAGCTAGGGAATAAAGGAATAGAGTCACTAGATGTGAGTTCTTAAGCCCTAACCTAATAAAAAAGGGAACCAGAAAAAAGAGCTAGAAGTTGGTCCTCAGATCTATCCAAATCATCAAACGTCCGCCGATTGCATTCCCTCCAAATACACCACATCAAACACAGCGGAACTAGGTTCCAAATGTAAGATGAATGCTTCCCCAACCAATTCCACCAACTAAATAGACAATCTTGCACCGTACATGAGGGAACTTATGAAATCCCAAAAATCCTAAAGACAAAACACCACAGCCGATAAGCCTTTCCACACTGTAACAACAAATGATCCACTGTCTCATCGCAACAATGACACATAATGCACCAGTCAACGAAATCAAAGCCCCTAAGTCTCAAGATATCTCCTGTGAGGATCCTATCCCATGCGGCTGTCCAAACAAAGAAAGAGACACGTCGGGGTGACTTAACTTTCCAAATACCTTTCCAAGGAAAAGCAATGGAAGAAGAGCCACGTTACTTATTATAATATGAGCGGATAGTAAAATTCCCATTTTTTGTCAACTTCCATCTCAAACGATCACCATCAGTCACGGAAGGTAAATTGGATGCCAAGAATTGAAAGAAATCATCCACCACATCTGCCTCCCAATCATTAGGACCCCGAATGAAATGAACATCTCAAGTTCTCCTATCCCCTGCTCCTTGACATATTAGAGATGATTTTACGGATGCCTCTCTGTTTCCAGCAAAATTGTACAAGACTGGAAAAGCTAAATGGAGAGGAAGATCTCCGCACCACCTGTCTGTCCATAATTTCACTCTATCCCGCACACCAACTTTATACTGGACATTTTTGTTAAAAACTTCCCAACCCATCCAGATACTTCTCCACAAACCACACCCATGAACACCCCTTCCCAACTTAGAGGTCCCCCCCCCTTCCCCCCACATTCTTCCCCAAATTTCAAAGCTACCACCCTCATCCAAAGCCTATTCTCCTTGATCCCAAAACGCCAAAGTCACTTTCCCAGTAAGGCTTTATTGAAAGTGGTCAATTTCCTAATACCCAAACCACCATTAGCAATAGGCTTACACACCTTATCCCAACCCAATAAATGTGTCTTAGAGTCACCCCACAAGAAGTCCCTTTAAAGCTTCTCAATTTTGTTTGCTACATGTGTAGGAATGGTGAACAAAGATAAAAAATAGGTGGGAAGACTAGAAAGCGTACTTTTAAGCAGTGTCAACCTACCACCTTTTGATAAATACAACTTCTTCTACCTTGCCAACTTTCGTTCAATATTCTCCAAAATAGGGTTCCAAATAGAAGGGGACTTATGGGGCGCCCCCAACAGCATACCAAGATACGTCATTGGCAAGGCCCCAACCCTACAACCCAAAATCTCTGCTAAAGCCTGCACATTATTTACCTCCCCTATAGGAACTATCTCACTTTTAGCTACGTTAACCTTCAAACCAGTCACAGCTTGAAAACATAGTAGTAGCAATCGAACATGAAGGACTTGCTCCACCTCTGCATCACAAAACAAAATAGTATCATCCGCAAACAGCAAATGGGAAACACACTTCCCTCTACCCCTCCTGCCATCCGCCTTAAAGCCACTAAGTAAACCTATCCCCTCCATTTTCTTTACCATCTTACTAAACACCTCCATCATAACTAAAAATAACAAGGGAGACAACGGATCTCCTTGTCTCAAACCTCTAGAACTATCAAAGAAGTCAGCTGGAGACCCATTGACCAATACAGAGAACTGCATTGAAGAGATATAGGTTCGAATCCAGCTACACCATTTCTCCCCAAAGCCCATTTTCTTCAACAATTTTAGAAGCGCCTTTCAATTCACATTGTCATAAGTTTTCTCAATATCTAACATACAAATCACCCCCGAAATCTTACTCTTCATTCTGCTATCAACACACTCATTGGCAATGAGAACTGAATCAAGGATCTGCCTACCTCCCACAAAACTATTCTGAGATTTAGAAATCAGTTGATCTAACACCATTTTCAATCTATTTGCCAAAACCTTGGCCAAGATTTTATAAATACTCCCCACCAAACTAATAGGTCTGAAATCACGAATGTTAGAGGCATCATTCTTCTTAGGAATCAAAGCTATAAAGGTAGCATTAAGAGATTTCTCAAACTTACAGTGCTGATGGAACTCTTCAAAGACTGCCAAAACGTCTCTTTCTACAAGGGTGCGTACTCGTTGGAAGAAGTCTTGGTTTTTATTTGGTGATTTCAATGTTATTAGATATCCTTGCGAGAGGCTTGGCTGTGACTCTTTCAGCCCAGCCATGTTTGCTTTTTCAGATTTTATAGAAAATAATTTCCTAGTGGATTTACCATTAGAGGGGGCTTCTTTCACTTGGTTTAGGGATTCCGAACTGAAGTCTATGTCCCGTATTGACAGGACGTTGGTCTCTGTGGATTGGGAGGATCATTTTGGAAATGTGTCTCAGAGGGTGCTTCCTCGGGTTATTTATGATCATTGTCCGATTTTGGTGGAATCTGGTGTTGTGGGGAGTGGGCGCGGTGCTTTTAAGTTTGAGAACATGTGGTTAAAGGTGGAGGGTTTTGTTGAGAAGGTTCAACAGTGGTGGATCAGGTATTGCTTTACGGGATCACCTAGCTTTGTTTTGGCTCAGAAATTAAAGGCTCTTAAAGAAGATCTAAAAATGTGGAATAAGGAGGTTTTTGGTGATTTGGCTTTTAAGAAGAAGAGTTTGTTGTCTGAATTATTGGGTTTGGATGCCAAGGAAGATATTCTAGGCCTTTCGCATGAGGATCAAGCTCGTTGTACTCAAGTTAAAGGTGAGATTGAAGTTTTAGCTTCCATGGAAGAGACTTTTTGGAGACAAAAGTCCTGAGCTCTGTATGTGAAGGAAGGTGATAACAATACACGCTTCTTTCATAGATTAGCAAATTCTCATAGAAGAGCTAATCATATCAGTAGTGTTGAGGTGGATGGGGTATTATATGAGGATGAACCTGCTGTGCGGGCTCAGGTGGTCTAATTTTATCAGGAACTTTATATAGAAACGGACACGTGGCGTCCAATTGTGGATGGGTTGGATTTTGCTAGTATTGGGGAGGATGATAGGTTGTCCTTTGAGAGGGAGTTCTTGAAAGAAGAAGTCTCCCAGGCGTTGGCAGAGATGGAGGGGGATAAAGCCCCTGGCCCGGACTGGTTCACAATGGCATTTTTTCATAAATGTTGGAGGGTGGTGGAGGATGATGTGATGGCTGTTTTTAGGCATTTTCATAGGTATTCAGTTTTTAATGCTTCTTTCCTCACTCTTATTCCTAAGAAATCTGATGTTGTCAATATTAAGGATTTTCGGACTATTAATTTGGTGGGCAGTGTTTACAAGTTGCTGTCTAAGGTGTTGGCGAATAGGCTGAGGGTGGTTTTAGATAGTTTGATCTCGGAGACCCAAAATTCCTTTGTTGGTGGAAGACAAATTTTGGACTCAGTGTTAATTGCAAATGAGTGCCTCGACAGTAGATTGAAGTGTCATTCCCTGGGTGTAGTTTGTAAGCTGGATATAGAAAAAGCTTACGATCATGTTAATTGGGATGCCCTACTTTATTTGTTGAATAGGATGGGCTTTGGGTTGAAGTGGAGGGAGTGGATTAAGGCTTGTATTTCTACTATTCGCTTCTCAGTTCTTGTGAATGGTCACCCGACAGGCTTTTTTGGAAGCTCTTGTGGGTTGAGACAAGGAGATCCTCTGTCCCCTCTTCTTTTCCTATTGGTTATGGAAGTTTTATCTCGGATCTTTAAGAAAACCGAGGATAATGGTCTGCTTCATGGTTTTCATGTGGGACCAGTGAACTCTATCGGGGTTCGCATATCTCATCTGCTTTTTGCAGATGATACTATTCTGTTTTGTGATGCTTCTAGAGATTAATTGTTGGCTATTAGACTGGCTTTGTCTTGCTTCCAAGCCTTTACTGGATTAAAGGTAAATGTGGGGAAGAGTGAGATTGTCCCGGTGGGGGAGGTTGGTAATATTGATGCTTTGGCTAATATTCTCAGTTGTAGGGTGGGTAGCCTGCCCATGAAATATTTGGGCATGCCTTTGGGCACCTCATACAAGACTGTATCCATTTGGAGCCCCATTTTGGAGAAGATGGAGAAGAAGCTGGCTGGTTGGAAGTGTCTATATTTGTCTAAGGGTGGTAGGATTACTCTCTTGAAGAGTACCCTCTCTAGTCTTCCCACATACTATCTATCCTTATTTACCATCCCTGTAGCTGTGGCTGACAAATTGGAGCGTATTCAGAGGAAATTCTTGTGGGGATCTTTGGAGGAGTGTTTTAAACATTCTTTTGGTGGCTTGGGAGAAGGTGTGTTCACCTCTAGAGATGGGTGGTTTGGGGGTTAGGAAGTTAGGTCACTTTAACTAAGCTCTATTAGGGAAATGGTTATGGAGGTTTGGCCAAGAAGGAACTAGTCTTTGGCGGAGGGTTATTGCCACCAAATATGGTGAGGATCAAGGGGGGTGGAATACTAAAGATTGTAGAAGGGCACACGGGTGTGGCCTTTGGCGTGGTATTAATGTCGGTTGGGAGAGGTTCTCCAAACACTTAGCTTTTGTGGTGGGTGATGGTTCCCGTATTCGTTTTTGGCATGATAGGTGGGTTGGGGATTTCACTCTTAAAATGCTCTATCCTCAGTTATTTGCGTGTTCTAGTGACAAGGAAGTCTGTATTTCTGATTTGTTAGAGCATCAGGAGGATAGGAGTAGTAGATGTTGGAATGTGAGATTTTATAGGAATTTTCATGAGAGGGAATTTGAGGCTGCCTTCTCTTTCCTAAAACTCATTCAGTCTCGGATCCCACGAGGCTTTGTGGGTGCAAATGTTACAAGCTTTTGGGATTCAATGGGTTATGCCAGGTTCTGTGGTGAGTTTGGTGTCTTGTTGGAGTAATTGGTTGGGAAAATATGCTTCGGACGTTTGAAATATGATTCCTAGTTGTTTGATGTGGGTTGTTTGGTTGGAAAGAAATCGGCGCTCTTTTGAGAGTCTGGAGAGAACGCTTGATCAGTTACAAGCGCTTAGCCGAAATACACTTTTAATGGGCTAAGTCCTGGGGTTATTCAAACTATTCTTCTGCTTTGGAGTTCTTTTCTACCCTTAGTAGTGCCACTTAAGTTGCTTCTCTTATTCTGTTTTTAGTTGTTTTTGTTTGTTGTTTATTGTGTTCACCATCATGAACACCTATAATGGCTGTTTGCGTTTTTCTTGTTGAATAAAAGTCTTATTACTTATAAAAAAAATGATGGAAAAAGGCCATAGAAAATCCATCTGGACCTGGGGCTTTATCCCCTTCCATATCTCTGACCACTGATAAAATCTCATGTTTCTCAAACCTCCTCTCCAACCAGCCCCTCTCCAACTCCCCTATTTGGTCAAATTCCAGTCCATCCACAAAAGGTCTCCACTCCTCAGACTCTTGATATAGAGTTTTATAGAATTGAACCACCTGAGCAGCAACTTCTGCTCTGTCCTCATAAATCACCCCATCCACTTCTAAGAAACTTAGATGGTTATACCTTCTATGAGAATTAGCCATCTTGTGAAATAACTTAGTGTTATTATCTACCTCCTTAATGCACAACATCCTCGATTTTTGTCTACACGAGATCTCCTCTAGAGAAAGAAAAAGCTCTACTTGCGATCTTGCTTCATTTTTCTCATCTCTCTCCGTCTCAGTAAGTCCAAGAACCCCTTCCTTAGCATCTAAAACCTCTAAAGTCTCCAATAATTCTTTCTTCCTGTGCCCAACATTGCCAAACTCTTGGCGATTCCACTGAATAATGTCTTCTTTCAAAGCTTTCAATTTTTTAGCAAACACATAACTAGGTGTACCTGAAAAAGAACGGCAATTCCACCATGAATCAACCCTATCAACAAACCCATCCGTCTTCAACCAAATATTCTCAAACCGGAAAGGACTTTTCCCCCTCGCCATACCCCCCACCTCCAAAAGAATTGGGAAATGATCTGAAACAGTTCGTGGAAGAATCCGTTGGATCACATCCGGAAAGTGTTGCTCCCAGTCATGTGACAATAGTGCCCTATCAATCCTAGACATAGAGGGTTGGTTAGTACCATTAGACCATGTATAACTCCCTCCCTCCAACGGCAGATCTATCAAGTTTAAATCTTCAATAAATTTAGAAAACATTTCCATTGCCGGAGTAAGCCGAGACCCACCCCTCCGTTCACTAGGAAAATGAACAACATTAAAATCCCCAAAACAACACTAGGGAACATTCCAATACTGCTGAATACCAACCAACTCATCCCACAAATCACCCCTCAAATTATTATCATTTGGGCCATACACCCCTGAATATGCCCAAATAAAACCATCCACCACACCTTTCCATTGAACCGACACCGAAAACAAGCCCACCAGAACTTCCAACTTTTCTAAAACCCTCCTATCCCACATAATCAAGACCCCACCAGCCGTCTAATCAGCATCTAAAGCCACCCAATCCGCATACAGACAGCCCCATATACTGCAAACCAGCTGTCTATCTATGACAGCCAGCTTTGTTTCTTGAAGGCATACAATATCACACTTTCACTCATGTAACAAATTTTTCACTACCAGACGTTTCTGGGGGGTCATTCAAACCTCGAACATTACATGAAATCATCTTTAGCTTCATAAAGACTTTTAAGGCCCCACAACTCTCTACCTCACTACCAACACACTATCTCCTATCATAGTTAACCGTTGAGATTAGATTCCTCAACTCTCTTTTCCCTTTACCCGTGGAGGATGCTACTTTTTGGTTAGCAGCAGCTTTCTTCCGCTGCTGGTTAATAACTGCCATCTCCTTTTCTAGCCTTTGAAGATAAGCAATACACAACTTTTCATGATGATTTGCAGAAAGCCCAATCACTTTACTAAAGCCTGGGATTCTGTACTTCATCCAACTAGAGACATCGAGCGTATTTCCAATATTCAACACCTTAGAATCATTGTGCATTTCCATCGTCAAAGCCAGCCCTGGAAGAGTAACTAGTTTATCCCTGATAAAGTGTTTCATCTTATGCTTTTTTTCCCAATATTCCTTTGAGAAACATGATTAAAAAATTGTTATTCTCTTGCATTTTTTATTTGTTTATGTGAACTTATCACACACACACACAAACTTAAATTGGGAATATTCCTATAAATTGCACGATGATATTTGATTGCTCTTTTTCTTTAATTATTTTTTTTCAGGCCTACTAGTGAATTCCCCCACCCTCTATCTCGTGTTAGGCAACAAATTGGATATAGAGTGAGTATCTTTTAGTACTTTTCTTAATCCTCATTGCTTTAGATTTATCTTGAACCAATGCTTCACTTGTTTTGTATATTTTATAAATCAAGTTACACTTCTTTTTGCAGCTTTCTTATCAAATTGTTGATGCATTAATTTGGCTTGGAATACGAGACATGATTAATGAGTTTAGGAAGAAAAAGCTAAAGTTAAGACCAGTTACATATCTCAGTGGATCCTATAGCTCTCCTCCTGATATACCCTATGGATACATATGGAGTCCTCATCTAGTTCCCAAACCGAAAGGTGATATGTTCAACATTTCCATTACACTTCTAGTCTCTAGTTGACTGTTATATCGTGTGTTGCAATTGTTGCGATTGTATGTTGGATTAATTGTTTAGGATGCAATAGATCAAGTGTACAAGATATTTTTATTTTTTAATTTACTATTTATATATAACCATCTTATGCTATTTTTATTGTTCCAAATGATCTAAAAACAAAGCACTGTAATTGAAAAGCCTTCTCACAATGAAGCAACAAATGATCCAGAGTCTCCCTACAACAATGACACATAACACACCAGTCAACAAAGTCAAGACCCCTACGCCTCAAGTTATCACCTCTAAGATTCTTATCCCAAGCTACGGTCCAAACAAAAAATGAAACACGTTGAGGTGCTTTAACTTTCAAACACCTTTCCTTGACACCTTTCCAAGGAAAGACTAAGGAGAAAGAACCTCTCGACTCCTTATAAAACGAACGAAAAGGTAACATATACTTTTATCTATAATGAAAACATACAAACTTTTAAAATACCAAGGCAAAGGAAAAGGTACAATGGAATTAAAAAGTGAAGTTACAGACTTTAAAAATAATAAGACAGACTTTACTTTTACAGGTCAATTTAATGCAGAAAAAAAGTTTAATTGAAACTAAATACTTAAAAATAAAATTCTGACTAAATTATGCAGGGAAAAAACTAATTCAAACCTTTTACTCCATTGTACGGTGGCAAGAGATATCTGGTCACTTGTGTTAACATTATTTTGGAGTATCATTGGTAAAGCTGAATATGATGGTTCAGTTGTTGGCAAGGGAGATATGCACAAGTTTTCATTTCTGATGTGAAATATGCCATAAAATTTCTCTGTTAAAGTTATTGTGTTCAATGCTAAATTGTTTTTGGTGTACTACCTCAATCTTGGTTCTTTTATCTTGAGTAGCAAATGTGATTCTGCTGTGTTATATACTGATAAAATATATCTGTATTCTTTGGCAGATTGGGGACCTAATATTGATGTTGTTGGATTTTGTTTTCTTGACCTTGCATCAAATTATCAACCCCCAGATTCACTAGTGGAATGGCTTGCAGCTGGAAAAAAGCCAATCTATATTGGGTTTGGTAGTCTTGTGAGTTTCCTTTCACTATTTGTTCCTTTTCTTTTCTTTATTTTTTATTTATTATTTATTTTTGATGTGGGGGGGTGGGGAGTGATTTTGTAGTTTGGTAGACATGTTGTAACCTTGATCAGTGTGTCAAAGATCCATAGCTGACCCTAAAGTTTTTGGGGTTGGGGGGGGGGGGGGGGGTGTTGTTATTTTATAGTTTGATGAAACAAAAAATCCAACACTAGATATGGCCAACTTAAGGATATTTAATTATTCTTTTTTTATTGAGATTTATTGTATTGAAGATTTTTTTTATTATATACAATAGTTTGAATGAGATTATTAGTTCATTTCATATTGTAGTTTAGATTTATAATGGAGGGTTCAAAAAATTTACCAAAGATTTGTGGCTTGAAGTTACAAGGAGGCCTGACTATGTCTAATTAGCCAGAATTTTTTTTTTTTTTTTTAATCATCTTCAACAACAGATATGGGTGGGATTTGGAGTTTCTTTATTGAATCGAAACTTTTTCAATTGGTGGTAGAGGAAGGGGGAAGCTTTTTTGCTTTACAGATTTTTGAACGGGGTAAGTACTTCATGAAATCAGTATTTATGGGTAAGAAGGCAATACTGTGGTTAATGAATAATATTGAGTATAGCGTTTGTGGGATCAATCCAAAGAAATTCTTTACGTTTAGATATGGTGTTACTGCCTACGCTTTGCAAAGGTGTTCCAATTCGTTTGGTCAATACTTATTACTGACTGAACTGAAAGTTGGCGGGCTAAGGAGGCCTATCATTGTTCCTGAAGGCAAGGCACAGTACAGTTGGAAGGGTTTTGGGCTTGAGTTGAGAAGAATGTTGGAACCTAATCAACATGCGTTGGGGGTTTCAGGCCTTGCAAAACCCACTGCTCAACAACATAATGCAAAATCAATGCTTCAAGGGGGCTTCAGGCCTTGCAAAACCTACTGCACAAAAACATAATACAAAATCAAGACTTCAACGTTCACGATCTTTTGCAGAGATGGTCAAAGGGCATGAGAAGTCAAGTAGCATGGTTAAAAGGCATGAGAAGTCAAGTAGTATGGGGACTACATGGCAGTCTATTGCGATTGATAAAGGCAAAAGTTAGATGGGGTGACAGATGTGGCGAAACCGAATATTCCAAAGCCTGCTACGGTGGTGATGGATGACAATTCCGGTGATAAATCTGGTCTGGAAGCTGTGAGAGGTGCAGATGGGGGAGATCAGTACATTAAAGTGGAACCTAATTTAGGGGAAAAAATATCGGAAGGAATTAGGAGGTGATTTCTGTTACAGTTTAGTTTGAATTCAAATTATTCTGATAATGGAAAGGTGCGAGAATTTAGGAATTCACGTTGGGTAGTGATGTAGCCACCGTCTATCTTTAGGACAGCCAACCAACCAACCCCCTCCCCCCCCCAACACACTCTTAGGACTGACAGCCAGCCACTCTTTCTTACCTCTTAGGGCAGGCTGGCAGCAATTTATCTTGACTTTTTAGATCTGCCATTTATCCTCTTTAATTTCAGCTTTGAATTATGTGTTGACAGCCAGCTTAACTGTAACTTTTAGCTAGTTTATTTCCTAGTAGTTAAAGATTATAAATAGGCTTGTTATGTAAGAGAAGAATCAATTTTTTTTTAATGTAACTTTAACCTACTTTTAGACTTGGACTGAAACTCTGTTTCTCCAATCTCTCTGTAATTCTAGCTTCGATTCTTAATTCTAAGGGAATTCTGGTTAAGTTCTCAGTAATTTGGTATTGATTTCCATTAGGTTGGGAAAGGTTTGATTGTGGAGATGAATGAGGAAGGTAAGAGGCGAGTATCCTAGGAGGACAATGAAGTGGGGTTTAAAAATTTTAAATGGGTTTCAAGTGTGACCTCTAGTCTAAATTTAGATGGGCTAAAGGGATATATGGATTTGGGTCAAAAGGTATCGGGTCAAATAGGACCTTGTTTTAAATCTGGCGAAACTTCTAAAGCTCATGTGAGCTTTATGCTGAAGCTTGCAACAACATATCGAAGGGAGGGAGGAAGGGCGGTCTCTTTGAGGTTGTCGAGGGTGTCGGAGGTCAAATTCAAACTTATTTCTGATCGGCTTTGCTTATTCGGTGTACGAGTGGTAGCGCTAGGGTCTTAAACATTGATTCTTTGGTCGAAGAATTTGGCTAGCCTAGTCTCGTGATCTTTGAGTCTCTTTATCTTGGATCTTCTTCTGGGTTTGTCATGAGGTGGATTTTTAGGCTTGGGTAAGCTTGATGGTGAGGGTTTCAAAGAAGCTGAGATTGTGGATTCAAGTTCTGAGTTGGGTCGAGTTGATTGGGAAGGTTTTGGTATGACGTAGCCACTGGAGTTTGACGATACTAATTTCATGGTGGTTCCCTTCATGGATAATTTTGTGGAAGATTCTTGCTTTGGTGGGAAGAATATTTCGAAGGAGGGAGGGGTTGGTGGGAAGAAAATATCGAAGGAGGGACAGGTTTTCTTCTCAGCTTTGGGGTTTAGTGTGAGGGATGATCTTTTAGATTGCCATCCTTTGATGACAATTGCTCCTTCAAGGTCCGGTGTGAGGGATGGTCTTTTAGATTGTCATCCTATGACGACAATTGCTCCTTCGGATAACAACTTGGAGTTGGCTTTGCCGGTGGAATTGGACAAAGACAACCAGCTATTGTGTCTAGCGAATTCTTTAGAAATTTCAAGATGGGTGAAATATCGAATTCTTGGATTCTGTAAATTTGTTGGGCTCCCTTTGAATCGATATGAGGCGATGTGTATTGCTTTATTGCAAAGGCTAGAAAGAGAGATGGAGGTGGATGGGGTATTGTATGAGGAGGAAAATGAAGTGGCTTCTCAGATAGTACAGTTTTATCAAAAATTGTATCAAGAGATTGAGGTATGGCGACCTATGGTGGAGGGGAGTTTGAGCAAATAGGGGAGTTGGATAAGGGATGGTTTGAAAGGCAGTTTGATAAGGAGGTGATCCTCCATGCTGTTAGGGATTTGCAAGGGGATAAAGCTCTAGGTTCGGATGGCTTCTCTATGGCATTTTTTCATCATTGTTGGTGAGTGGTGGAAAAAGATGTACTAGCCTTCTTTGAGGAGTTTAATCAATATGGTAAGTTTGAAAAATCTCACAATGCTACTTTCATTGCTTTAATTTCTAAGAAGAAAGATGCATCCAATATTAGAGATTTCAGGCCTATTAGTTTGGTGGGGAGCGTGTATAAAATTTTGGCTAAGGTGTTAGCAAATTGCCTAAAAAGGGTTTTAGACCAGCTAATATCAGAATCTCAAAATGGATTTGTGGGTGGTAGACAGATCCTTTATTCAGTTTTTATTGCCAATGAATTCGTGGATAGTCGAGTGAAGATTGAAGAGTCAAGTTCCGGGAGTTACATGCAAGCTAGACATTGAAAAAGTATATGCTCATGTGAATTGGGATGCACTCCTAGATCTATTGAGGAGGAGGATGGGTTTTGGAGAGAGATGGTTTAGTTGGATTTTGACTTGTATCTCCACAATCAGTTTTCTGTTTTGGATTTGGACTTGATTTTTTTGGAAGTTTGAGGGGATTGAGACAAGGAGATCTCCTATGTTGTTTTTGATCATGATGGAGGTCTTTAGTAGAGGATGTTGAAGAGAGGGGAGGGGGCTGGTTTAATTAGCGGTTTTAAGGCTCATGGTAGATAGGGCAATGGAGTTTGTGTTTCACATCTTTTGTTTGCCAATGATACAATTTTGTTTTGTGATGCAGATGTGGAGCAAATTCTTCATATACGGATGTTGCTTCTATGTTTTCAAGCTGCCACTAGCTTGAAGGTTAATGTCTCTAAGAGTGAAACAGTCCCAATTGGGGCGGGAGATAATGTGCATGTTTTGGTAGGAATTTTGGGGTGTAGGGTTAGGAATTTACCCATGTCGTATCTTCTCTTACCTCTTAGGGCCTCTTATAAATGTTCTATTTGGAATCCTATCTTGGAGAAAATTGAGAGATGATTGACAAGTTGGAAGAAGTTGTATTTGTCCAAAGGTGGTAGATTGACTTTGATTAAGAGTACATTATTAAGCCTTCCTACTTATTAATTTTTTTTTTCGTTCCTACCAGTGTGGGTAATAAGATTGAAAAGCTGCAAGGGACTTTTTTTGGGAAGGTATGAGGGGCAAATCTAAGCAACATTTGGTAGGATGGGATGAAGTGTGCGCTCCTATGGCCAATGGCTATGATACTTTGGGGTTGAGGAGAATCGACTTTGGAGGTGGGTGATAGCTATGAAGTTAGGGAAGAGTGGGGGGATGGACTTCTAAGTTGGGAAGGGGTGTTCACGGTTGTGGTTTGTGGAGAGACATTTGTATGGGTTGGGAGGATTTTAGTAAACATACTTGGTTTGAGATTGGGGTGGGGAATAGATTAACATTCTGGCATGTTTGTTGGTGTGGGGATCAACCTCTTCAAATGACATTTCTAGTTTTGTTTGAGATAGCCATTAATAAAGAGGCTTCTGTTGCTTTATACTTGTCCAGGCAGAGGGAAAGGGAAAGGAGGACTTGGGATGTGAGGTTTACATGAGATTTGAATGATTGGGAGGTGGGTTCTATGGTGGATTTTGTTCATTTTTTGCAGAATAATACCCCTTTAATTGATAATGGGGACCAATTGAAATGGACTTTGAAAAAGAATGGGAACTTAGACATTCACTCGCACTATAATGCTCTACGAGGCTCCTCCTGTGTCACTTTTCCTTGGAAAGGTATTTGGGGAGTGAAGGTGATGTAGAACAAATATTCCTAGATGTTCTTGAGAAACAGGATATTCATAAATCAAGGTGGAGGGGTGTGTAATTAATGAATTAATTTTTATTTGTTATTGCTTATTTTTGGGCCAAAGTTTGGTTATTTTATTTTAGCTATTCTATTTGGGGGTAGTTTGGACTTTTGTGATGTCATAGGACATTTAAGGGTAATTTTGTGATTTGCATTTCTCAGGGAAGCCTAATTGAAACCCTAAAGGGCTCATATAATTATATATTTTTTCAAGTTTAGTTTTTGAAGCAGATTGAAATAAAATACTTCTCTGTGGTTTTCTCAAATTTCTGGTGGATTCAAGACTTATTTTCTCTTGATTCGTCAAGGGTTCATTATGCTAGAACGAGATCGAGCCTACTACGTTTTCCGTTTTGTGTTAGGTGGTATCAGAGTTTCTTAGTATCCTAATATGGAGAACAATTGGGGTGAGCGAAACAATTGTGCTGAAGAAGAACAAGAGTTACAAGCCCTTAGGGATGGACTCCAAGCTTATCAGCAAAGTACAAACCGCAGGCTTTAGGAGATTCGTGATATGCTAGCGGCTATGGGGTTTAATGTTGATAGGAATCATGAAGGCAACAGAGATGATGGTGCCAGGTTCAATGCTTGTGGTCCAAATGGTGATCGGCGGGTTCCTGACAATCACCATAGGCCACCAGCCTATGAGGATGAATCTGAAGATGAAGATGGAGGATATGGAGGTATCAAAGGGAGGCCCAACGTAATAGGGAGGCTGAGAATTACCGTTTGAAAGTCGATATTCCTAGTTTCTTTGGGAATCTTTATATTGAGTACTTCCTTGATTGGATCAATGAAGTTGAAAAATTCTTTGAGATGATGGATGTACCAGATGAGAAAAAATTCAGAATGGTCGCATACTGAATGAAAGGTGGAGCTTTTGCTTGGTGGGATCAGATACAAAATAATTGTCGATGACAAGGAAAAGGGGTAATGAAGACTTGGGGGAAGATGAAGAAATTATTAAAGGGTAGATTTTTACCTTCTGACTATGAACAATACTTATTTCAGCAGTATCAGAATTTTATGCAAGGTGTTCGATTTGTTTCTGAATACACAATGAAATTTCTTCGCCTGACAGCATGTTTTGATTTATTAGAGACAGATGTGCAGAAAATAGTGCGATATATTAATGGCCTAAAATTCCCAATTTAGGAGAAGATGAGTTTGTAGCCTATTTGGACAGTAGATGAGGCTCATAATTTAGCGTTAAAGGCCGAAAGATTAATGGCGCGTCGAACTGAAAATTCCAAGCGAGTTACTTCTGAATTACCCCGTAATAATTTTGAAAAGGAGAAACGACCTATGGGAGTTCCAAATTGTTCATCAGTTGTAGGGAGGCAAGGAATTGGAGGTAGCAATAGTGTTGTTCCAAGACAGACTAGTGGGGTAAATAATAGGGATGTTGCTAAGAACCCCTATAATAGACCTGCCAACAAGTGCTAAGGTGTGGTGAGCCTAGTCATAATTCAAGTGTATGTCCAGTGCGTAAGCCTGTACATCTTGCAGATCGTGAGGATGATTGTGTTGGAGACGTAGAAGAGGGTCAAGGCGACGATGATTTGCTTGATGTTGAAATTGCAGATGAAGAGGGTGAACATGTTTCCTGTGTGGTGCAGAGATTACTATACACTCCAAATCAAAAGGAGGCGTCTCAACAGCGTAGAATTTTTCATTCACTGTGTTCAGTCCTGCAGAAGATTTGCAACTTGATCATAGACAGTGGTAGCAGTGTGAATATTGTTTCAAAAGCACCTGTCAAGCATCTATAATTGCCAACTGAGCCACATCCATTTCAACAAGGTCCTTCTATAAAGGTAACCGAAATTTGTTGTGTTCCTATTTCTATTGGAAAGTCTTATAGGGATGATGTAGTTTGCGATGTAGTTGATATGGATGCATGTCATCTTTTATTGGGGAGACCTTGGCAGCATGATGTTGATGCAACTCGTAAGTGTAGGAAGAATGTTTATATTTTTTGGTGGCAAGAAAAGAAAATTGCTATACTTCCTAATGAATTTAAAGGAGGCCAACCCAAAGCTCCTAAAGTGAAGGGGAAGTCATTTCTTTCTATTAATAGCTCCGATGTTGAGTTTATTGCATATGCAAAAGAGGCTAGTGAGAGTTATGTTCTAATTGTGAAAGGAGAGGAGTCACCAATGGTAGAGGTTCCTTTAGTGGTACAACCTTTACTTGAAGAACTTAAAGAGATTATCCCTGAAGATTTACCAGAAGGTTTACCGCCCATGCGAGACATTCAGCACCACATAGATTTTGTACCTGGTGTGAGTTTACCAAACTTGCCACACTACTAGATGAACCTAAAAGAAAGTGAGATACTCAAGGAGAAGGTTGAATAGTTGATTTGTAAGGGGCATATTCAATAGTGCATGAGCCCATGTGTGGTGCCAGCATTGTTAGTACCAAAGAAAGATGGAAGTTGGCGTAGACAACTGTGCTATCCATAAAATAACAGTCAGGTATAGCTTTCCCATCCCAAGATTAGAAGACATCCTAGATAAATTGGAGGGCTTTAAGGTGTTCTCAAAAATTGATCAGTGTAGCGGCTATCATCAGATTCGTATTAGACCTAGGGATGAGTGGAAAACTGCTTTCAAGACTAAGGAAGGTTTGTATGAATGGCTAGTGATGCCTTTTGGGTTCTCAAATGCACCCAGCACTTTCATGAGACTGATAATCAGGTACTCAAGCCTTTTATTGGAAAATTTTCTGTTGCCTACTTTGATGATATCTTAATTTTTTGTCGTAGCAATCAAGAGCATGTGCAACACCTACGAGAAGTGTTGACTGTGTTGCTGGAAAATAAATTGTACATTAATCTGAAGAAGTGCAGCTTCCTGACTAGTCGGTTAATCTTCTTGGGGTTCGTAGTTAGTGCTGAAGGTATTCATGTAGATGATGAGGTGTGTGCTATTAGGAAATGGCCAACTCCCAAGACAGTTTCTGGGGTACGTAATTTTCATGGGCTTGCTACATTTTATCGTCGATTTATTCGAAATTTTGGTAGCATAGTCACCCCTATTACTGATTCTTTGAAGAGAGGGAAATTTAGATGGGGTGGAGAGGATGACAAAAGTTTCTCTATAATTAAAGAAAAATTAACCACAACTCCAATTTTGGCACTTCCTAATTTTGATAAGGTGTTTGAGTTGGAGTGTGATGCTAGTGGGGTTGGGATAGATTCTGTTCTTCCTCAAGAGGTTCGCCTAGTTGCTTTTCATAGTGAAAAATTAAATGAAGCTAGACAAAAGTGGTCAACTTATGAACAAGAGTTGTATGCAGTTATTCGAGCCTTGAAGCATTGGGAGCATTACTTAATCCCGAAGGAGTTTGTAATTTTTTCTGACCATGAGTCATTGAAATATTTCAAGAATCAAAAGCACTTGAATAAAATGCAAGCAAGGTGGGCTTCTTACCTAGAACAGTTTGACTGTGTTATTAAACATAAATTTGGAGCTTCTAATAGAGTTGCTGATGCTCTAAGTTGTAGGGCCACATTGTTGGTTACTTTAAGAAATGAAATGGTTAGCTTTGACTGTTTAAAGGAGTTATATGAATTGGTGAAGATTTTGGTGAAACTTGGGAAAACCTCCTATAGCAGCTGTCTGTTGGTGACTTTCATATTTTGGAGGGCTACTTGTTTAAAGGAAACCGGTTGTGTATTTCACAGATGTCCCTACATGAAAAGATTATTCGGGATCTGCATGGAAGTGGTCTTGTGGGCCATTTGGTTTGGGGCATGACAAGATAGTTGCTAGTGTGGAGGAGAGGTATTTCTAGCCCCAATTGAAGAGGGATGTTGGGAATCTTGTTCGCAAATGTCATGTCTGTCAAGTTGCGAAGGGGCAATCCAAAAATACCAGTTTATATATGCCTTTATGATCGGTGCAAAACTGCAAGTGCACAGTATCGTAGTTTTATAGTAAAGTGATGAGAAGAGTATCGTCCTCAGGGATTAGTAATTTACTTTTGACAAATACCAAAATTATGCTAATCTCGATTTTATCTAGAGAAGTCACTAAGGTTGTTGTAATTGGAATTTAAAATAAAATCAAATTAAAGAAAATAAGCAGAGGAAAAAAAATATGTTGTTCAAAAATCAAATTAATGGGAAGAAAACTTCTAGGAAATCGATTTCACCTAATCCCTCACTATGCTTTACTCATCTAGCTAATTTAATTTAATTCTCTCTGTTTGTTAGCAATCTCCAATAAACATCCAAAAGCCTCTTTCGACAGTCAATTGGAAATATTCTTGTTCATCAATTTACACAAGAGTATGCAATTTAATAAAGCAAGAAAGCATTAAGACCAATGATTTTAATACTACATAGGTTCATACAAGTCTTTCGATCTCTATATTTACCTATGCCAAAATATTCAAGATCTATCCTATAATTTCCTCTTTCAACAGCAAATCACAAGATCAAAATTATCTAATTAATGGCCGGTTAATTAGAAGCAATAGGCTCAGAATAAATCAGACAAACATGAAGAGAATTAATTCAAATTAACATAGAAAAACAAGCATAGTTCGGAATTAGATTACATCGTTTTCCTAGAATAAAGAAAATTTAGTTCATACTGAAAATTAAACTCAACAGAAACGAATTCACCATAATGTTTCTGAGAAGATTTGAAAGAAAAAATGAACACAAAAATCTGCTTCAGCCTCCCCTTTCTTTCTGCGTCAGCTTCAGCTCTCTGTTTCAGCGTTTTTCCTCTGTTTCAGCCCCTCTGTTTCAGCGTTTTTCTCTTGTTTCAGTGTCTTCTGCTTCAGTTCAGGCTCCCTTTTCAGTTTCGGCCTCTCTATCCAGCAAAGAACGTGTTCTCTCTGCTCCGTTTCAGCCTCCTTTCTTTTCTCTTTCAGCGCTTCCCTTTTCTTCTAAACGTGTTGCCCTTTTTCAGCCCAAAAACGTTCCACTTTTCAGCCCAAAAACCTTCCTCTTTTCAGCCCAAAACGTTGCTCTGTTTCAGCCCAAAAATCTTCCTCTTTTCAGCCTAAAACGTGGCTCTATTTCAGCCTTTTTCTCCAACGTTTTTTTTTTTCTGTTTCAGCCCTCTTTCTTTTTAGTGTTCAGCTGCCTCTCTTTTCAGTTCAGTCGTGGTGCCCTTTTTTTTTTTCTTTTAGATGTGGTGCTCTTTTTCAGCCCAAAACATTCCTCTGTTCAGCCCAATATTCTCTCTAGTTGCTTCACGTCTCTTTTTTTTGGTTAAATCTTTATTTCCTTCAAATTTGCAATAAAATTTAAATAACAATAATGAAGTGTAAAATCAACAAAAATAAATAAAATTAGACTAAAGTTTAAAGTTGAGAAGTGATAAATTATGCCAAATTATGCAAGTCATCACTTTACCCCACTCTTGAGAGAATATTTGGGAGGACCTAACAATGGGCTTTGTGTTGGGACTTCCAAAGGCTTACAGGGGTGTAGATTTTGTGTTTGTTGTTGACAGGTTTTTGAAGATGGCGCATTTTATTCCTTGTTGTAAGACTGCAGATAGTGTGCATATTGCAAAACTATTCTTTCCGGAGATTTTCCAGTTGCATGGAGTTCCAAATTCCATTACTTTTGAGTTCTGACCGTGATTCAAAATTTCTTACTCACTTTTTGCTTACTTTGTGGAGGAGATTTGACATGAGCTTGAATTATGGCAGCATGGCACATTCTCAGATAGATGGGCAGATGACGGTTGTGAACAGAACTCTGGGGAATTTAATTTGTAGCATTCAAAGCAATGGGATAATGCATTTGCACAAGCTGAATTTGCCTACAACATTGCTGTCCATAGTTCTACTCGATGATCACCATTTTCAGTTGTTTATAGGAAGGTTCCAAAGCATGCATTGGACTTAGTCAAGTTGCCTAAATTTCCAGGTTTGAGTGCTGTAGCAAATAATATGGCAGAAAAGGTTCAGTCAGTTCAGGCAGAGGTTAAGAAAAAGATTGAGGAAACCAATGCAAAGTATAAGGCAGCAGCTAATAAACATCGAAGGCACAAGTTGTTTCAAGAGGGGGATATGGTCATGGTTTTTCTATGCAAGGAGAGGTTTCCAATTGGCACCTACAACAAGCTGAAGCCAAAGAAATACGGTCCTCACAAAATTCTCAAGAAAATCAATGACAATGCGTATGTGGTTGATCTTCCTAGTGATATGGCAATTTCAAAGACTTTTAATGTGGCTGATTTGTATGAGTACTATCCACATAGCGAGCCATTGTATCTGGAGATTAACTTGAGGGCAATTTCTTTACAATTGGAGGGGACTGATGTAGAACAAGCATCCCAAGATTTTCTTGAGAAATAGGATATTCATAAATCAAGGCGGAGGGGTGCGTAATTAATTTATTATTTTTATTTGTTATTGCTTATTTTCAGGCCAAAGTTTAGTTATTTTATTTTAGCTATTCTATTTGGGGGTAGTTTGGACTTTTGTGATGTTGTAGGAAATTTAAGGGTTTTTTTGGGCTCATATAATTATGTATTTTTAAATTTTTTTTTTGTTTTTTGTTTTTTGTTTTTTGTTGAAGAAGATTGAAATAAAATACTTCTATGAGGTTTTCTCAAATTCCTGGTGGATTCCAGACTTATTTTCTCTTGATTCGTCAAGGGTTCGTTAAGCTAGAACGAGATCTAGCGTACTACATTTTCCGGTCTATGTTAGAAGGCCCCTAGGCAAGTTTCTTTTTTTGTTTGGACTGCCGCTTGAAATAAGATTCTCATTGGTGATAATAAAAAGAGTAAGAGGTTTGATTTTGTTGATTGGTGTTGCATATGTTGTTGTTGTGGGGAGACTGTGTATCATTTGTTGATTCATTGTAAGAAGGCTCAACAATTATGATGTTTCGTCTTTCTATCTTTTGGGGTTTTCTAGGTCTTACTAAAAATGGTGTTTGATCTTCTGTTTGGTTGGAGGAATTGGTTGGGGAAACACTTGTCAGACATTTGGAATTTAGTACCGTTGTGCTTGTTGTGGTGCATATGGAGAACGTAATTGTCGTACGTTTGAGGATGTGGATAGTTCTAATGATCAATTGCTTTCTTCTTTTAGTGGTTATTGGTTTGATTGTTTTCGGGCTTGGAGACTCACATCGTGTGACTCCATCCCTTTGTTCATTAGCTCTCTTCTTTTTTGTAATTAGTTTTATGTTTTTTTCTTTCCTCTTTTTATACTTTTTGACTACTTTGTGCTTTTTATGCATACTGTAGTGTCTTTAACAAACTTTTTCTTACCTATAAACAAAAAATATATATATACTGGAATGTATAATCTCATATGTTAACAATCCTGCTTATTTTTCCCTTATTGATGCCTTCCTGCTCCTAATTTTTGTGATTTTTCGATGTGAGCATTGCATTTTTAACTTAGTTACATATCATGTAGCATTACTGTTGAGAATCAGAAGGTGGCTAGAAAATACTGACTACAATTCTATGCCAACCTCTTCATCTTGACAGTATGTATCCTCCTTTGGTATCCAAACCAATTGATTGGGATTAAGGCTTAGGTGATAACCCCTAAAGAGACTTGAGCAAGGCCTAATTGAAAATGGATCGGATTATTAATTGTGTCATAGAGTTAAGTTATAGATAATGAGGAATCATAAAAGCAAACTGTGATATAGAGTTTTGCAATATTGGTAATAAGCATGGTGCTTTTCCAATAGGGGATTTAGGTTTTGGTCAGTTTCCTTGTTTAATAGAGAACTATTGTGTAGTGTCCCGCGAATAAATGTAACGTTTCTTGATTGTGTGTACTATTAAATATGGATGGCAGTTCATTGAAGTATCTGTAATGCTCATAAATGTAGGAGCTAAAAGGTGAATTTCATTTGAATGGTAATATATCTCTTTACTTTCTGATCTGTTAATGAGATTGCAACAGCCTGTTGAAGAACCGGAGAAAATGACCAAGATTATAGTTGAGGCTTTAGAAATTACTGGACAAAGAGGCATCATTAACAAAGGCTGGGGTGGTCTTGGGAATTGTGAGTCCTTATACCTACTTTTTCATTGCATAGAATTTATAACCCACCAAATTTAGTACTAGTAATTACTTTGGAAATTTGCATATTGTAGAAGCACATAGATTAACGTAGTTTACTTTTTACAGTGGCAGAACTGAAGGACTTCGTACACTTATTGGACAATTGCCCGCATGATTGGCTATTCCCAAGATGCATCGCTGTGGTAAATTCTTCCTATTGTATTCATTGATTTTGATTTTGACAAGGTTTTACAGTATTAGGTTTCCTTAGAGTTGGTCTGCCATGATTTCTTTATGCATGACAGTTGGGCTTAGGTTTGGTTTCCCTTTTAAGGTTTGTGTATCTAGGCTCTTTTCCATCCTTGTTTTCTGGTTAATACAATAATCCTATATACAATTTTATTTAGAGAGATTGGAAAAATTTTATAGTTTGCAGGGACATAACTTGATAGGTCAATGTGTAAGTTACAATTGTATTAAGTGTTAAAAAGAGAAAGAATTGTATCCTTGTATCCTTCTAGAAAGATATCATTGGTGAGGTGTCTCCATTCTAGACTATTCTAGAAGATATTATTGGTGAGGCATCCCTAGTGAGGTGTCCCCATTGTAGACTATTCAAGAAGATACTATTGGTGAGGTGTCCCTACCAGCTGTTATTTTTTGTAATATATTTGGAATTAAATGGGTGAGGGCATGACATAGAAAAATCCCTTTCTTTTTCATATTATCTTGTTTACATCTTTATTAACATTATATAATTAAAAATTTGGGGGGCTTGGCCTCCCATTCTACTTGTGTTTCTGACTATTTGCAACAATGGTATGGCCTCAAGGCTTCAGATGTACTACATTTTGGTAGATAAAGTGGCATGTAATTCTCAGTTTCACTTAGTCGACTGATGTGTATGCGTCAGTTGGCATGCTTTCTTGGCTTCATGGTGTAGGATCATTAATATAAAGCTCTCTATTAGGATTAATTTCTCATTATCTAATGTGAAGGATGAATGGAGTTTAGTAGAAAAGGAACTTTGCAGATAGAATTAAATACTAGCCTTTGAAGCTTATCTTCTTATGTTTGATGAACGATTGGTTGGCTGCTACAAGAGGTAATTTCTACTTAATTTGATTGAGTTTCATGATTCTTTCCATTTTAGAAGACATTTTATTGGTGTCTCTCTTGTTTGCATCCAGTGTGTCAGTGTTACTCCTCTTAATTGCAATCTTTTAATAAAATTCCTACTCTTCCAAAAATAATCTCACTACCTTTAATTTGAGGAAGTGGAGTGGTGATTCAGTTGATCATGTGTTACTACATTGTCCTTGTGCACAAGAAATGTGATGATGTAAGACAGATTGAGGAATCTATCTACATGTCCTAGTGGGCTTTAGGATAAGAAAATTTATAATCTTGGTAATTGTTTTAGTGAGTGAAGTGATTCGGGTTTTTAGATTGATAAAGGTTTGAAAGGTTTGAATTTTTGCAGCTGAAACAGAGTATAACAAGTTGTAGAAATTTTGTACAGCAGCAAAATTAGGAATTTTATGCCCTGTTTGATGGTCAATATTGTGGTTAACAGGTAGCAAACATATATGGGAGGGATTTTTTATAGGTTAGGAGAATGGCTTAATTTGGGGTTGCAAGAAGGCAACAAAGAATTTGTTTGTTGCTGTGGGGTTTTTGAACGGCCATCTAAAGAGTAATAGTGCGCCAGGCACTGCCTCAAAATTCAAATAAAACAATATTCATTAAAATCAAAATCTTTGTATTCTTTTGGGGTACTAATATATGAGGGCTCTTTCTTTTGTTAGTAGCTGTGGGATTCCAGATTTGACTATTTGACTTGTGAAAGAAAGACACATAGATCCAAATAGATTCATAATTGAAGAAATTCAAAATTTCCTAAAATTTTTAGACAACTCAATTGCTGAAAATCTTGTCAAATTGCAGGGGTTGCATAAAATTCCTAATCTGGCCTCATTGCATAGTTTCAAAGCTTTGGGTTTGGCTATAGATCCTTAACAAACTAAATTTGGGTTGGCCACATTTAATCTTCTCTCCCATTCTTTTTTATTTTATTTTATTTTTTATGGTGAAAAAAAAAAAGAATTGGAGAGAAGATTAAATCTTCTCTACCATTCTATCCTATCCAAAGTCTCAATCTTATTTAATTAACATGAAATTTCTTTTAAGCGTTGGAGAGACTGTTTCCTATTTTGTGCGTAAGCAATTTATAAAGCGTAGGCTGAAACAGGTGAAATCAAAGGGCATAACGTAGGGAACCTCTTTTTTGATACGTGATTAAGATTTATTGATATAAAAAAAGAGACACCCAAGAACATAGGAAACGAATAGGGTAAACAAATCAAGTACAAAAATTACATAAATCAAGAATTGAAGATAAGAATTGATTTGTCAAAACTGACAACCAATCCAATATGGTTCTAAAGAAGAATAACTTGAGGTTTGGCATGGATCTCTTGTTATCTTCAAAGCACTTGCTTTTTCTTTTCCACAAAAGACACCTCATCAAATATTGGGGAACAACCATCCATATATGTCCATTTCAATGACGACCAAACCGACCTTGCAACATAGGGAACCTTTCTAAAGTAGAGCCTTTTGGGCTTGCTTCTAGCCTGTAAAACTTATGAGCAACTAACCTCAACTGCTAGAACTAGTATGGGTTGATTTTGTTTCGCAAGTAATTTGTTTTTGTTCTGGGTCCAATTTTTTTTTGTAACCAAATGAGTTCAGTCTGATTCTTATATTCCTCAGAAGCAAATCAAAATGAACTGAGTTGCAATTCTCTTCAAACATATTTTGACTGAAGCTTTGTGTTGAACTTGGAATATTTTGTTCTCTCAGTATAATTCCAATTTGTTGTGGATGGAGATGTTAGTGAGATGTCTAAAATAAGTTGTGGTTTTTTTTAGATGCCTCTTCCTCCTCCCCTCCCCCCTCCTCCACCCCACCCTCATCCTTTTCCCCAACCGCCACCACCTTTTTTCCCTTTCTTACCACCTTTACACACTCCTCCCCTTCCTTTGTGCTTAACACCAACCCCCCCACGTTTGGGTTTTTCCCATATCCTTAACCCCCTCTTCCAACACTGCCTACTGCCTACCCCATCCCCACCTCCTCAAGGGCCTAACCAGACCAAACTGTCTAACCTTGTACCTGCACCGCTAGCCATACCAAATATTCCCACTAGAAAAACCTCACAAAATATCCCTCCTACATCTTGTGAACATGGAGGCAGTAAGAGGTCTTTTCGCATTGGTGCAAAATTATTTTATTCTTCTCTTTTGATTGGGCCCGGGGGGGGGGGGGGGGGGGGTCTGATTCGTATGCCATACATGAGACCCGTTGGGATGTTTGGAGCTCTATTTGGGTTGGACGTAGGGGCATGGACTGGGCATGGGTGCCCAGTCAAGATGTTCTTTGTAAAAGATTTAGGGACAGTGGGAAATTGATAGAGTTTTGTGGTAGATCAAATAAAGCTGGTCTTTTTGTGGTTATAGCAGTATATTTTGGAGGGGCTCGGAGAGGTTGTGTTATGATACCAGCGAGTTCTAATCGTGCTGGTTGGTCTCTGATCCAAAAAGAAATAAGGAATTTTTTATTTGGTGCAAAACCTACAACTCTGGCCGAAGTATCCTCAAATAATAGTGGTGGAGTTGGTCAGTAAGTTGACGGTGGCTAGAATGGGAATAATTTACCTAGCTATGGTAATCAGCGGCAATTCAGGAATTTTGAAAAAATTGGAACCACTTTGGGACATAACGTGATTCATGGAAATCCTATAGTTAATGTTTCAGTTATAAGTGGGAGACCAACGCAGGTATTTAATTTTAAGTTGACATCTGCTAAGCTTTGAGAATTTGCAAGTCTGAGGATGGGCGACGTGTGGTGAATTATATGGGTGATAAGGATATTAGCTGGCCTAAGGTTTTAAGTGGTGGGCCTGAGGTTTTAAATCAAACAGGTGGGCTTGTTAAAGCCTAACCCATGGCTAGTGTGAACCCGATAGGTGAGGGTAATCCTGTCAAGCCCAACCCGATACTCTTAAGCTCTGGTGCTTCGTGTACATGGGTGTTGGGCGAGAGCTCAAGATTGAATGGAGATTCTGAGGCGCCGGCGATAGTAATGCTGGAAGTCTCTGCCCTTATCGAGGATCATATTCCTCTCGCCCCGGTGGACTCACCTCCTGTCAGGGTGGGGGAAGATAATCCCAACGACGTGGGAAGAGCGACGGAGGCTCGCAATTCTGGGTGCATCGGCGAGGCGGTGGTCAATCTTGGTACGGGTGCCGATAAATCGACTCCGATGTGTGCTAGCTTGAGCTCAGGGGCGACGGTGGTGCCGTTGGAGCCTGGGCTAGACGATTCTGCTCATCATTGGAATCCTCTATTGGACCTGGGTAACGGGATGGGTTTCTGTTTTGGGGTGAGAGATGATCTCACGGTAGTTTCGAGTGTGAATGGAGATCAATGGTGCAATCCTCAAGATGAGTGTGTGCCGTCGAGCGACTTGGATGGTTTTGAGTTGTTAAAGGGTGGTTCTGAGCCTGTTCTGCTACAGTGGAAGCACAGGGGAACTAACACTAGTGGTCTTTTTCATGGGGAGGCAGAGAGTGGCTTACTGGAGTGTTCACCTCTGTTTAGGTGGGATCCTTTTGAATAGATGTAGTTGGAGGTGACACGGGAAGTTGATGAGGGAGAGGTTCTGGGGTCAGAGGTGAAAAATTCGAGAGAATTGAGAGAGGAGATAAGAGCAATTGGGCTAACTTTTCTGGATATTTCTCATTATGATCCTTATCAGTTTTATATACAAGAGTACCCCTTCCCTCCAAAACTAACAAACAAACTGACATTCCAACTAACATACCAGCACATGCCAGCAATCCTAACATACAGTGTAATACATCAATCTTTCAGTACATCAGTAAATTATTACACTTAGACTCCTAACATTACCCCCTCCATTAAAACATCTTGCCCACAAGATGTGGAAACTGCTGCTGAAGGGTAAACAAATCCTTCCAAGTAGTATCATCAGAGGAACCCCCTTGCCACTGGATCAAAATCTGAGTAATAGTTCTCTTGTGTAACTGGTGTGATCTGGTCTGCAGAACTGCCACAGGTTCAGGGGTAAGGATACCTTGAGAATTGACTGAAGGCAAAAGTGCAAGAGGCACTATTTTGTGTCCCAACTTAGCTTTTAAAATAAGAGACATGGAACACAGGGTGAGTAGAAGAACCAGCAGGAAGATCCAGTATGTAAGCAACTTCACCAATTCGTTGTGTAATCTGGAAAGGGCCAAAGAAACGAGGAGAAAGCTTATGGGAAGCCCTATAAGCCATAGATTGCTGTTTATAAGGTTGGAGCTCAAGTAAACCCAGTCCCCAACTTGAAAAATTCTCAGAGTTCTGTGCAACATATTGTTGCTTCATCCTATCCTGAGCAACTACTAAATTTTATTTAAGGACGGACAAAATTTGTTGCCTAGATTGTAAGACAGAATCTACAGCAGCCACTTGGGTAGTTCCTGGAATATAATCCATTAGTCTAGGTGGAGCAGTCCCATACAAAGCTTCAAATGGAGTAAGTTTTGTGGCAGTATGGTAATTGGTGTTGAACCAAAACTCAGCCAAATACAACCAATCAGACCACTCAGTGTGTCTATCAGCAGAGAAAGATCTTAGATAGTGTTCCAAGCTTTTATTCATGACTTCAGTCTGCTCATCAGTCTGAGGATGGTAGGCAGATGACATTGCTAACTGAACACCTTGAAGCTTCATTAATTCAGCCCAAAGCAGTGAGCACTGATCCCTATTAGAAATCAGTGAAGTAGGCATGCCATGGAGTTTCAGCACATTCTGAGTAAAGAGATGAGCAACCTTAGCTGCAGAATAAGGATGTGTGAGACTTATAAAATGGACATATATGGTAAGCCTGTCAACTACTACCATAATGACATCCATTCTCTGAGATTTAGGCAATCCATCCACAAAATCCATACTAACTGCAGACCAAGGCTTATCAATAATAGGTAAGGGCTGTAACAAACCAGATGGATGACAAGTTTAATGCTTCATTTGTTGACATACCCCACACTCCCTAATATGTGTCTTCAGATCAGATTTCATTCCCTTCCAAAAGAAATCTTGTCTCAGCCTATAATAGGACTTTAGAAAACCAAAATGCCCTCCCAAGGGACTGTCATGCACCAAGTGAAGTACCTTGGATTTCAAAGCACAATTTGGCCCCAAATACACCCTCCCCTTGTGTAGAGTTAAGCCATTATGCAGAGAAAAGAACTTAGGACAAGCTGCACCAGATTGCAAAGTGTGAAGTAATTGCTGAACTTCGGCAGAAGAAGCATAACTAGCCTTCAAATTGTCAATCCAAGAAGGGCAAGGGAAAGAGATCAAGCATAGAGAAGCTGAAGTAGATGAATCCCTATCTACATCTTCCACAAAAGCATCATCCGTTCTTCTAGAAGGGGCATCAGCAATCTTATTCTTACAACCTTTCTTATATTCTACAACAACCAGATAACCCAAGAGCTTAGCCAACCATTTTTGCTGAGCTGGAGTAGCAATTTGTTGCTCCAAAATATACTTTAAGTTCTGTTGATCAGTTTTTATGATAAATGGCCTACTTAACAAGTATGGCCTCCATTTGTGCACAGCAGTAACCAAAGCTAGAAGTTCTTTTTCATAGGTAGATAGATGCAAAGCTTTGCCCTTCAAAAGCTGACTGTGGAAAGCAATTGGTCTTTGATCTTGCATCAGAACAGCCCCTAAACCCAAACCTGAAGCATTAGATTCGATTGTAAAGGGCTTAGTGAAATTAGGCAAAGCCAAGATAGGAGGATGACACACTACAGTTTTGAGTTTCTGAAATGATTCTTCAGCTTGAGGGGACCAAGCAAAGGCATTTTTCTTCAATAGGGCAGTCAAGGGAGCAGCTATCTGGCCATAATGTTGGATGAATTTCTTATAGTAACCTATAAGGCCTAAAAATCCTTTTAAAGCCTTAACAGTTTTTGGAGAGGGCCAAGCCTACATAGCAGAAGTCTTCCAGGGGTCAGCACTCACACTCTGACCAGAAATGATATGGCCAAGATACTCTACCTCAGAAATACCAAAAACACATTTGCTCCTTTTGGCATATAATTGATGCTGCAATAACAAGCTGGGGACAACTCTAAGATGCTGAAGGTGCAGCTCCAAGCTGGAAAGCACGAGTGCGCCTCCAGGGGCGGCACACCTGCGTCTGACACGCATGGATACGCTGTGCGGCCGTCGATGCGGCTGCACCTGCGTCTGACAAATCCTTTTTTTTTTCGATTTGGGCCAATTTGGTCCAAAACTGTCTAATACGGTCCGAAACAGGCCAAATCAGAAAATGAAACGGGCCGAAATAAGTGTTTTTTTTTTTTTTTTTTAAAGTAAAAATTTTCAGCAAGTCTTGACGCTTTCAAGTCTCTCCTTTAGTAGAACAGAGAAGGTGAAAAAAAAAATGAAGATCAACGTGGACTGATGGAGCAGAAGTAGTATGACTTTGTGAAAGAAAAAAAAAAAAAAAAAAGAGAAGATGAGAATAAGAGGAGAACCTGGAGAAGGAGCTTTGAGATACAGTGCTAAGAGATTCAAGAGAGCACCAAGACAAAAGGAAATAAAGTTAAAATTGGAGTAGGTGATTTGATATTTGATAATATGCTTTCATAGTCTCACGTGGGTGGGTTGGGAAATGGGAAAAAGTAGGTTGCAGAACCTTCTGGGAAGGTTACTTAAACAATTAAACAAATTTTTATTTTTATCTTTAAAAGAAAAACCATAAATAAATATTTTATAATAATAATTCCACTTTATTTATGATTTCAAAAGACTATATTAAATTTTATTATTATTATTATTTTTTATTATTTTAGTAGTAATCCCGGTAATCCCGAAATGGTTGGTATGCCGAAATAAGTTGGTATCAAAATATACCATTCTAATGGACAAACCGAAATGAGTTCCAAAACGGTATTGATAACATTGGGCAAAACACACCGTTTTGACTCTAGTTTAAAGGGAAAAAAAAAACCCTAAAATTAGTATATGTTTACCATTATATGAAAAAGTATGCGTAGTAATATATAAAAAATATCAATAAAAATATATTTAATAATTTATTAATAAACGTATCCCGCCGCACCCGCACTCTACTTTTTCAAAAAATGCCGATTCGCCTCACCATACCCACACCCGCACCTGAACCTGAATCTGCACCTGTGCTTCCGAGGCTCCAAGCTATTGCTGAAAATTAGAATGTCATCAAAGAAAACCAACATAAACTTACTTAAGTAAGGCCTGCAAACATCATTCATTATGGCTTGGAATGTAGATGGCGCATTGGTCAAGCCAAATGGCATAACTAAGAATTCATAGTGACCCTCATGGGTTCCAAAAGCAGTTTTAGAAATATCCTCTTTCTTCATTCGAATCTGGTGATAACCAGACCTCAAATCTAGCTTAGAAAAAATTCTAGAACCAGCTAATTCATCAAGTAGCTCATCAACAACTGGGATTGGGAACTTGTCCTTGATTGTAGCCTGGTTTAGAGCTCTATAGCCAACACATATACGCCAAGAACCATCTAATTTCCTAACCAACAACACTGGGGAAGAAAAAGGACTCTAGCTATGCCTTATAGACCCAACCTCCAATAGTTCATTGACAATCTTCTCAATCTCAGTTTTCTGAAAATGAGGATACCTATAGGGTTTTTGACACACAGGTGCAATGCCTTCCTTTAAAATAATCTGGTGCTCATGACCTCTACAAGGAAGTAAACCAGTAGGTGTCTCAAAAACAGTAGAAAATTCAGTCAGTAACTCCTCAATTTTTGGAGCACACTGTGAAGAAGAACTGGTGGTGGCTAAAGAGACAATCTGCAACATGAGACCCTTTTTCACAAGTGGTTTAAAGAATTGAGTTCCTTCTTGAAGGGTCAAACCAGTAGGCTGCAAACCCACTAATCTCACAGTAGTATTGAAATGTTGGAACACCATAGACATTTCCAAAAAATCCCATTGGATTAGACCAAGGGTTCTGAGCCATTGAGTACCAAAGACCAATTCACAGTCACCCAAGGCCAATGCATTCAAGTCTACTGCAAAAACCCGAATTGCAACTTTTACATCTGAGCAGACACCTTTTGTTCTAATTGAAGCACCATTAGCCACTTTCACCTCAAATGTTGAAGAAGAATCTAATGGCAAATGTAAAACAGAGACCATAGCTGCATCTATAAAATTGTGAGTACTCCTTATGTCAATGAAGATAATAAGCCAATGTCCATTAATTTTTCCCTTAATTCTCATTGTACTAGGTGAGGGACTACCCAAGAGAGCATAATGTGTGATCTCAGCTTCTGCCATTTTAGGTTTTGACTTATTAACATCAGATTTATCCATATCTAATTGTAACAAAGTAGCCTCAGAATCATCAAATTGTACTAATTGAACACTAGAGCTACTTTCTTGAAAAGGACAAAGACCCTCTAACAAGAAAAGCTTAGCAGTCTTACATTGATGACCAAGCTAGAACTTCTCATCACAATTGAAACAAAGACCCTTATTTCTCATTTTCTCCATTTGAGCAGGTGATAACCTTTGCAAGGGAAGCCTAAATCTGGATTCCAACTTAACCTCAGGCTTTGGACCCAAAATTGAAGGCTTAGAATAGTCAATTGAAGACCTCTGACTTCTGCAGCTACTATTCAGGTACTCTTCTTGGATTTTAGCTAATCCAAAGGCTTCATTAAGGTTCTTGGGATTGAGTATCTTCATAGGCAACCTCACCTTATCCTTAAGACCACTAAGAAACAACTTAACTTGTGATTGTCAGACAAGCCCCTAATTCTATTCGATAGAGCTTTAAATTTCCCTCTATGAACTACAACATTGGTTGTTTGCCTCAATCTTGTAAGTGATTCCATAGGATCTTCATATGCATTATTCCCAAATTTTGTCAATAACGCTTCCACAAAACCTTCCCAAGTTGCAAACACCCTTGTTTCATCACTGTCTTGAAACCACACTAGGGCATCTCCATCTATGTGGAAAGAAGCCATTAATAGCCTCTCATTGCATGGGGTTTGGTAGAAACCGAAATACTGGTTGGCTTTGTATATCCAAGATGTAGGATCATCCCCTTTGAATCGAGGAAAATCAAGTCTCACACTCTTTGACAGATTTGAAAGTGACAGAGTAACAGCTTTTGATATTGGGGATTTTGGAGACCGAGATGGGGATTTTGGAGACAGAGATTGTTGTTGTCTCTTTTCTTCAGCTTCAGTGAGTTTTTGCAGAGCAATACTAATGGCATTCAATTGCTGGGTATTAGCATTTAGCTGTTGAGTAATTTCTTGTAAAGAATGGACATGGTGGTCAGTGGTGGTTTTGAGATTGGAGATGGATTCATTGATGTCAGATGAAGAACTGGTTTTAGTCATGGTGCAGGAAAGAGGGCTCTGATACCAATTGTTAGGTTCTTGGCTAATCAGAATTTAGAAGAGAGAAGAAAAACTGTAATTTCGAGGGTAACTAGCCTCCTGAGTTGTGAGAATTGAGAGAGAAGAGATAAGAGCAAATGGGTTAACTTTTCTGGATATTTCTCATTATGATCCTTATCAGTTTTATATACAAGAGTACCCCTTCCCTCCAAAACTAACAAACTAACTGACATTCCAACTAACATACCAGCACATGCCAGCAATCCTAACATACAATGTAATACACCAATCTTTCAGTACATCAGTAAACTATTACAGACTCCTAACACATTCTCATTTTGAAGACCACATTTTTGGTATGTCCCAAGGTTTCCAATCGCCTTCTAGAATCTGCATACAGGCTCCTACTGGTTTCAATCGTAGAAGAACTTGTATAACTCATGACAAATCTTTAATCATATACCTTAACTCAGCCATCTTTGTCTTCTGACCTTGATTTTATCTGCCCCATGACTTCTACCTTGAGCAACCATAGCTTAAGGTTGGGACGTTTGACTCAAATCTGAATTTTATGGCTTAGATCTAGGATCTTTGGCTTTGATATCACTTGGTGCAGTTAGAGAACTTATGTTTGGTGTAGAAGAAGGGTTTACAAAGACATTCTAGCAACAATCAAGATTAAAGTAAAAGAATAAGATAATAGGATTGAAGTTGGAATAATTAAATATTAGTTACTTAAGAAATATTCAAATTTGAAATTTCATACATTAGATAAGAGAGGGTTGCGTACGGTTCAAAAGGGGCTATTTATTATAGTGTTTAGTAACTCTAGAACCCTAGCCCTTCGTCTTATATGTAATATTTAAATACTAACCATCAAATTTCATTAAAAAGTCACATGTTAGTCACATAGAAAACAAGATCTTCTCCATTTCATGATTAACATTTTATGTTTTGGATCTAACAATGTATAGAGTGCCACGCCTTTTAAAATTTTAAATGACGTGGTTTGTAATATTCACTTTGAATCATGAAATGAATCTACTTCAAATGGAGAGGATCATTTTCTGGTCTTCAAAATACTAAAGATGTTATAACTAAGCAGTATAGAGTACAGGTAGCCCCAAACCCTTAGCTAGTCCATGTTAGACACGGTAGTATTGGACAAGTGTCCACTAGTCAAGTGGATTAGTTTGAGACTCAACCTAACCTCATTGGATAGGAGAAAATGGAACCCCCTGTCAACTATGAAGAAGTTGGAGCTTGATCATTCAGACTTCCACGGGTCAAAGTCAGATGTGTTAAAAACTGACAATGGGGTGTCAGTGTGGAAACTGTAAAACCTGGAGTGTCTCCATCAAAGTGGGTCAATTTTGTTGGATTTCTATGTGCAAAACTCGCCACTTGACCTAAGTGCATTGGGTTTTGAAGAGCTCCACTCGCTGTCGATTGCCACAGGCATTTGCAACACATCATGTCGGTTCGGGTTGAGCCAGTGGTCGGATTTTGCGGGTGGATGGACAATCCTACATGCCAAGGACACTCCTGCATGTGTGTCCACAATGTGTTTAAAGATTTTGATAGATAGTTATTAAAAAAGATAGAATAAATGTAAAATATGCCTGTAAATAAATAAAATATAAAGTTATCAACTAATAAATTAATTAATTGTTGTAGGATTGTTGTCCACATTGTGTCGTCTCGTAATTTTTCAAGAATTGTTATGTCACCGTGTCTTATGTCGTGTTTTTGTCCATGCTTCTCAGCATAATAATAAATAAAACCTAACATTGAGAATTAAAAGACTAGTTTGGTTATAACTACGGGCTAAAGAAAATAAACTACTGGTGCCTTCTTTGTTTTGGTATTGGATGCTCCTGCAAGTTTAGTATGGCAGCCATCAAAAATTCTTTTTCCCTTTCTATTCTTAGACACAAAAGTGATTCCTCCCTATTTCTGTTTTTACACGACCTGCCAGTTTGGGATGGCTGGAGGTAAGCAAATTTGGATCTTTCTGTGGACAGAGGTGGGGGAAAGATCCTGAACAATAATAACCTCTGAAATCAAGAAATCATATTGGTAGATTGTTGTTGCTTGTGTCGACAAAGGGGGAAAAGGAAACGCTGGATCGTTTGCTACGTATATTGTAGTTTTGCTTATGTGATGTGGAGTTGTGTTTGGGAAGCCTTTTTTTCTTTACAATCCAAATGTGATAGTGTGATGCATCACTGTCACCAATGTTGTGCCCTTTACTCAACCATGAGTGGGGTGAACATGGGAGTCATCCTTGCACATTGATGGGAGCCACCAACATACTTAGTAGAACCTTTTTACTCAACCATTGGTGGAGCGAACATGAGAGTCTTCTAGCTCTACTTGGTGGGACCTCTACTACCGAATACTTGCCCACGAACCATCATCTTTGATGCCAATTGTTGGGGGAGAGAACACATTAGAGAGATTCCAACTGAGTAGTTAATATAACATATAAGGACAACACTTAACTGAAAAGCTTAAGCCAATGGCCATGAGCTCAACTATATTATATTAAACGCTCATTCTTCTAATTAGTATCCAATGTGAGACTTCACTACTCAACTAATTAAGCTGCTCACATATGAAATTTCTAACGGTATCATGTTTTTTATGATGCTGAAGTGCCTGCTTGTGCTCCTCCTTAATAACTGCTGTGTAACTTCAAAACAGCCATTTACTATTCATTATTGGGTCCAAATTCTTACCTTCAAATGTTAGTTTGTTTCTACTCTTTTTTTGGATATGTAGTGTTTGTTTGGTTTGCATTTGTGTCAGACGCGTTTTGCATTTCAGCCCTTTTTTTTTACTAACCCAGCGCCTCTTGCTTTGTTCATGGGACATGAACAGTGCAAGAAGGCAAGTGAATAGTGTTTTCCTTGTGAACAGTAATCCGAAAAACATATATATATTTTTTATTGTTTTCAGTTTTCAGTTTTCAGCAAAATAAGTGGTATCCAAATGCACACGTAGTTTGTTTCTAATATAGGTGACTTACAGCTGAAAACCTCATTTTCTGCTCAGATTAAAAGGACCTGTTTAAAGAAGATTATGCATATTACAGGGGTTAAGAGAATCAACTCCAGTTCAAGTCATTACCCAACCATACAGCTTTGGTATATTGACACTTTAGAAACAAGCGAGGAAGTTAAGTAGATTATGGCGTGGTTGGAGAGCTTCGCATATATTGTTGGTTCACTTCCTAACTGTTTAAACTTATGGGTTTTTTGGTTCCCAACATGGCTCATACTTGGTTGACAATGATTGCAAGGTGGTTGTTAGAGAGCTTCATGTACATTTTTGATCCACTTTCTAACTGCTTAAGACTTTCATTTTGATGGTTGCCAACAATATTAGAATTGAAAATTGAAGTTGTGATGCGTTTGGTTCATCTGGTTACTAGAAGGCTGCTTGATGGTGTGGTTAAGGCTGCTTTTTTTGACATCATGAAAAGTTTATCTCTCATCATACGACTGAAAGTTTGATATTTACTGAGTGTGTTCCCTATTTCACTTTTCTTTGCTGTTCTTTTCATTTGCTTGACAGTCACTTGATAGCGTGGTTGGTTACATTCATTATGGTATTCATTTGTGTGCTATGTACTAGAAAAGGTTAATGTAATAGAGATTGTACCATAGTAACTCAGAAGATAGCAAGAATCCTAATCAGACAGAAAATGAATCATATGACTAAAACATAACCAAAGATTTATGTTGAGTGAACAGAGCTCCTTGTCAAAGATGATGCCTTTTTAGGATATATTATTGTCAATATATGTTTTAGATTCATATTTAATCACCTATTGTTTGGTAATGATTACGTAGGTGCATCATGGGGGTGCTGGAACAACTGCTGCTGGCCTCAAAGCTGCGGTAACTAATTCTGCTATTCTAGGGGATTCATAGTCTTGTAATTGTTTCAGTTGCTTATGTTGGTCTTCTCTGCTATTTAGTGTCCAACAGCCGTTGTCCCATTCTTTGGTGATCAACCATTCTGGGGAGAGCGGGTTCATGCCCGAGGAGTAGGTCCTGCACCTATCCCAATTGATGAATTTTCACGTGAAAAGTTGGTTGATGCCATTAACTTCATGCTAGATCCTGAGGTAGCTGCTAACATCCTATCTTAATTTTGTTGTCTAAGTGAGTCATGTTGCTATGTATATGCCTTAAGTAGAAATAGCTGTGGTTTGACTTGAAGATGCTAAATTTTCTTGAAAGGGCATGCACTGATACAAGTTAATGGAAGGGATTCTAGTTTATTTTTGTGCCTTAAAGTAGAAATATTTATCTTTTTAGTTAGACTTGAAGCTGATAAATTCTCTTGAAAAGGACATGCACGGATACTTTAGTTCATGGAAAGGGATGCCAGTTTTAATTTTTAATTTTATTGCAACTAACTGATGTCCCATGCATTAGTATATTATGGTTTATTTTAAAATGATTTGGATACTTTTTTCTTATGAATTAGTTATAATACTCATTGTTTTGTATAAAGATTTAGGGAATTATTAGTCTAAATTATATTACACCTCATTAAATAGAAAGGAATTAGGAAAAGTATTTTGTTAATATTAATATGAGTAAGAATATGAACGTCTTGCTCGAGTAAAATCACAAATATTTAATTATGTCATTAATTGAAGCCACAAATATTTAATTATTGTAATTAATTAAAGCGCCAATTATCTTTTTATATTCCTGTAAATAGTTTCCCTATTTTCCACCTAAGGTTAATTACCAATAAGGCATCAAGGTAATTGTGTTCAATTAGCATCTCCTTTATAATTTGATTGCCTCTTTGGAAATGCATATGGTAAAACAATGTTGTTTAAATTAGAAATGTATTTTTCTACTAGCTATAGAATAGAAATCTTACTTTAACTTGTAAGATTAAGATTAAATAATATTTAAATAAATGACATGATAGAAGTCATATTTAATGCTAGCTTAAATAATTATTAACATGTCATAAGTGATTATTGTCTTCGATATTAAATTGGTAAATGCATGTAAAAATTGATACAGATCTTCTAGAGTTCCTATGGTAACTCAACCTTAAAATCCTAACCATTCATGGTTGAATTAATGGTTAAGATTTTTCCATAACATCACTATCTTCTATTAGAATTGAACAAATATTTGAAAGAACCAATCCACCCAATCAACTTGGTTCGACCCAATAGGTCGCAGGCAGTTTTGACTGAGTGGATGGTTAAGATCAGGGTTTTCCTTCTTAATTAATTCGATGTCAAACAGGTCTTAGGTTTTATAAGAAATTACCAAGAATATGACCCAATTGACCAGTAAACCCATCTATCTAGACACGTGATTTTCATTGGAGATAATCCTTCTATTTTTAAATTTCCATATGATTGTCATACTCTCTCTCTCTCTCTCTCTCCAAAGACAGCCTTACACAACTTCACTATCTTTCAAGACCTCGTTGTCCCTAGCTGATGTCAACCCTTGTGATCCCTTCATCATTGCCTTCGAGACCATTGGAGCCTTCGAAATCACTTGCATCTTGGTCCTCACCCATTCACTATAACTTGCTTTTTTCCCTCTGAAGGCTTTGTCCAGAATTCCATTTCTCTCTATTGATTGTTGTATTTGTATTGTACTGTGTTGATTTTAGATTCACATCAGATTGCTAAAGTTTTAGATTGTTTTAATAAATTTTATTCCTGGGGTCCTTGGTAGTGTATCTCTGTTTCCTTTTTCTTTTTTTCTTCTCTCTCTCTCTTTCTCTCAGTAATTTGTGTCAAAAATATCACCTGTCCGAAGTCCAACCATCCACTTGAAAGTAGGGAGCTCAATTCAACCATTCCAATAGTTGACACCGAGCCCAAAGATCAATCACTTGACACGGTCAAGTCATAATGTTCACCCACCGACCCATGAGCAACCCCTATGTTTCATAGATACTAAAAATGGTGCCAGTTAATGTTTGTTTAAGTGTTGATGGCTGGTCAAATTCTACACTAATCATTAAATCACGGATGGTTAAGATTTAAGAACTCTACGAAGGAGTTACTATTAGAATTCTATGGTGTGGTTTTGAAATAGATTGTTCTTTGCCAACTTTAGAAATAGAATTGTTAACTTGTAAGATTTAAATAATATTTAATTTAATGACACAATAGAATTCAACTTTTAACTCTAAATTAAATAATGAATATATCATATGTAATTAACAATTTCAATATTAAAGAGTTAAATATGTTGTTTAAGGTGAAGGTGTTTAGGGTTTGATAAGTCAACCCTAACACATAAAATATTATTTATATATAAAGAAGTACATGATATTACTATTTTGCCCCTAGTACTAATAACACTCCCCCTCAAGCTGGAGAGTATATATCATACAATCCTAACTTGTTACATAATAAACCCAAAATAGTCTTACATAAAGCTTTGGTAAACATCTTAGCAATCTGGACTTTTGTAGAAACATATGGAGTAGCTATTACACCATCTTCTACTTTCTCCCGAGTAATATGACAATCTACTTCAATATGCTTGCTTCGTTCATGGAACACAGGATTGGAGGCAATGTAAATTGTTGCTTGATTATCACAATGCATAGTCATAGGTAGCTTTACAACAAATCTTATTTCCTCCAGTCAATGCTTAATCCACATAAGCTCACATGATGTGTGTGCCATGGCTCTATACTCAACCTTTGCACCAAACTTGGCAACAACAGTTTGTTTCTTACTTCTCCAAGTAATCAGGTTTCCTCCTAGAAAAGTGCAATACCCAGTAGTGGATTTTCTATTTGACGGTGATCTAGCCCAATTAGCATCAGTGTAGGCTTCTATCCGTAGGTGACCATTAGCTTTATACAGAAGACCACTGCCTGGATGTGCTTTAAGATACCTCACAATCCGAATAGCTGCCTCCCAATGTGGAAGGCGAGGATCTTTCATATACTAGCTCAAAACACTAACTGCAAATGATATCTAGGCGAGTAATTGTGAGATGATTCAATTTACCAACCAGACGACAAGTAATTGTGAGATGATTCAGTTTACCAAATGATATCTAGGATCTTTCATATACTGGCTTCATGCCCTCCACCAATAATCTTCCCCGTTTTGAGATCTTGAAAGATACAATGAGTGGATAAAAAAATGGCAGCACAATTCAAAAGTTTAGCAAGCTTACTAATGGACAAAAGATTAAAAAGAAAATGAGGAATATATAAGACAGATGAGAGAGAAAGATTAGGACTAAGATTGGTAGTGCCCAAACTAGAAATTGTAGTGGCTGAGCTATCTGCCAATGTAACATTGGGAAGACTACTAGATTGCTCAAGGTCAGAGAGTAAACCTGAGGTACCTATCATATGATCAGTAGCACCTGAGTCAATGACCCAAGGGTCCTGAGTGGCAAGTGGAAGTACCTTGTTGAGCCAAAGTAGAAGTAATATCAGACCTAACAGAGTTGGAATGCAGAGACAAAAGGCGATTGTACTTTTCCTCAGGAATAGAGACTACTCTAGATGTTGGTGGAAGTGCTGAAGGCGGTTCTTCAACTTGAAAACTAGCTTGGTGAGCCGAGGGTCTAACATACAACTCCCAACAAAAGTCTACTCTACTGTATGATTCTCACCATGACAATAAGTGCACTTACATGAAGACCACGTCCTCTACCTCGACCCCCTTGTTCACTACCACGACCTCCTTGTTCACTACCACAGCCCCCTTGTTCAGTACTCGAGTCAGATAATGTGGCCCATCGAAGTCTACCAAAAACTTCACTCAATGAAGGGAGGTTTGGAATAGCTAAAATTTGTGATTTTACCGGATTCAAACTTTTAGGCAATCCAGAGAGGAAGTGAGCAACATGCATAGAATCTCGTCATTTCTTCATAGTTTTAACATCAGAGGAGATGGGCTGATAAATATTGAGTTCTTCTTATACACCCTTAAACTCGTTATAATAGTCCTCCAAAGACAAATCACTCAAACTCAAGGAGAAATAATTTTGATGAAGATCATAAATCCGCTTCAAATTGTTAACACCAGAGTAAAGTTCCTTGGCTTGTTCCCAAACAAGTTTAGTAGTTGGTAAGAAAACCAAACTACAATTGATCTTAGACTCCATGCTATTCCACAAGCAACTCCTAATTTGTGCATCTTCGGCTCTCTAATCAACAAATTTAGAGCCTGTAGGTCCAAGGGGTTCACTAATCACGTAATTAAACTTCTTTCTACCAAATTTCAACCAGCAACCACACCAATGTACTACCAATCAGCGAATCCAACAGCAACTCATCTATCAAAGAATCAACACCAAACTATTCCAAAAACAAGGCAGCAACAAATCCATACCAACACCAAAAAAGAAAAGAAAAGAAAAGGCCCAATCCACCACTAAACATCAACTAACAAAGTCTAGTCCAAAAATTGAAGAAAAGAAGAAAATCAAACCATGGTTGAAACCCTCAGTTGAAAACTCTGGCAGCGGCGCGAGGATCGGCGAGTGGGCTAGGATGGGTTGCCGGAGGAGGGCGAGTAAAACCCTGCCTCTCTCGCAGCCAGCGACATCGATCTAGTGTCGCAAGACTTGAGAGAGGGTCACAAATGTTGGAGAACTCCTTCAGCCACTAAATCGAGATCATCGGAGGTTTATGTTAGGGTCGTCGGAGCTAGCGAGGTGCTGTTATGCTTGCCGGCGATAACAGTATCGGTGGGTGGTGGTCGGAGGATTAACGGCAGTGGTGGGTTGGTGGCTCTAATACCATGTTGTTTAAGGTGAAAGTGTTTTGGGTTTGATAAGTCAACCCTAACACATAAAATATTATTTATATATAAAGTACATGATATTACTGTTTTGCCCCTAGTACACATAACAATATATATTTTAAAAGATGTGAACTCTAATAAAAGAGCAATCCAATTTCCTTTTCAAAGAGAGTGCCACGACAAAACCTTGTTCTTGAGGTATTGTAGGTGAGGATCCACAGCTTTTACATATATAATGATTAAAGGCAATAGACAATGTTTTGAGCCAGATCATATTTCCTTCTCTCACTTTTAAGAGTCCCATGTTAAACATTGCAAACGTTTGTAAATACATCCGGACATGAATAAAACTCATTACACCTCTAGGTATACTGGGGCAGTAATGAAAGTTATGGAGTCTTAATCGTCATGTTCTAGCAAACATAATATATGTCAATTCACAAGGAAAGAACAATATTTTCCCAAAAACAATAAGGAAAAGCCATATATATAAAGATTTGAGACGTAATTCTACATCTTGCAAGTGAGGATTGACATCATGCAAATAAGGGTTCATATGTCTTATCAATTTGAGAATTTTAAGTTTAAAAGAAATATTCTGCCTTATTGCCTGTCTTTGGCATAGCAAATGCCCAATTAAATTAATGGACAGAATTAGTATATTTTTCTTGTCTTTGGCATGGTAATGCTCAATTAAATCAATGGACAGGATTAGTAAATTTTTCTTCTTTGCCTTATGCAGGTCAAGAAGCGTGCTTTTGAGGTGGCTGATGCCATGAAAAATGAAGATGGGGTGACAGGAGCAGTGAAAGCCTTTCACAAGCATTTTCCTCCTAAACTATCTAAGGAAGAGATTAAGCCATTGCATGAGCACTCAAAAGTCTTTTCGATTCGGCAATGTTTTGGTTGCTCATTTTTGGGTTGATTTTCCGTCTCTTTTGTCATTACAGTCATAACATTGTGAGATTCTGGTACTTCAATTATAGCTTAGATATTTTTTTAAAACGAAATAGTAGCTTAGTATTTTTGCTAGCGTTTTAAAGAAAACAAAAAATTAATAATTGTGATTTTGCTGGAATTTTTTCAGTTTCACTTACCCAATTTATCAGATAATGGTACAATTACTTAATTCTTACCTGATTACATTATATGTATCTTCTCACTGTTGTCGTGTTGCTCGTGTATGGGACTGATTACATTGAACTTTGAAGATGATTTCGTTCATTTATCATTGTGTAACATTTGTTAACGTGGTTCTTCATTCTTGTTAACTCTAATAGTTGGAGACTATTGGTGTATCTAGTGGAGTTAAAAATTATTTGTTCGATAATGCATCTAAAATCTGTAAGTTTTCAAATTAGAAGTACTCATTTATAGATCTTCCTATCAAAAGTTTCGAGTGGGCACCATGGATATGCTTTTGGATTTTTTGTTATTTCTAAACATCATTATCTGCTATCAGCAAACAACTACAAATTTTATATTCAGGAAATGCAATTATTCTAACGGGTTGATTATTCCTCATAGCATGTACTTACATAAGCCTTAACAAGTGATTCTTTCGTATTTGGCATTTTCGTGACTGTTATTCTTGGGGAGGGTGTTGTTGGGGTTAAAATTAACATAACATGTAAATATTACATAAGAGGGTAATTACGAAGAGATTAATTTTGCCCCTACTACTTATGCATACACAAAACTCTCTTAGACCGTTCAAAAACTGAAAAAGAGAGGTTTAAGGATTTTTATGGTTGGATTGATTGAGATTTAACTGAGGTCAAACTGTGATGACGTCTTAATTAATTTAATAGTAATAAAATATAAATAAAGATATTAAAATGGTAAACAATAAAAAATTTTTACTAAAAAATGTCTAAATTTTTTTAAACATTTTTATAAGGTTAATAGAAAATAATCAAGCATAAACAATTGTAAAAAAAATTGTGTATAGTGATCTTTCAAATAAAAAAAAAGTCCAAAATAAAATCATTTTAACATAAATTTATAAATTGTATACACATGTAATTCTTGAACCACTAATAAAATTATCAAATAATAACAGATTAAGAGGGAGATAATATTAAATTGAAAAAATATAATCTAAACTTAAAATAAATAAAATATGAAATCCAAGAAGGAGGCACTCAGCATAGTTGATAGCGTTCTAGTACAGTCTCCTTGAAGGAGGACATCCCAGGTTCACAATACATAGTTGTATATTCACACCAATTTGTAATTCCTCAAGTTCACATGATGTTTGAGTCACGGCCCTGTATTTAACCTCCGTCTTTTCCAAGTGATCAACCTCTGTATCACTTTTATTTATTTATTCATTTTAATCTAAGGGTACCTCACAAGTCAACGAACTGCAACCTAAATTGGATCATGAATTGAATTGCCTCCTAATTTGGAACATGAGGAGTTGGTATATTTCTCACAAAACTAATTATAAATGATATATCTCAATGAGTAATAGTTAGATATTTCAATTTGTTAACCAATCAATTATATCCTTTTTTTTGGGGGTGGTGGGGGTGGTGGTGGTGTCAAGGCTTTTGCAGATAGGTGTGAATAATTGGGTTTGGTTTTCTCTCCATGAGGTGCTTGGGAGCTAGTCTATGCACAAAGCAAAGAACACTCCAAAGATACAAATTTATATTCAGAAAGTAAAGGCCCAAGCCCACTAAGAACAGTGGTACCTTGGCCTTCAAACCAAGTCTAAAGAATAAAATTTTCTGAAGAGAGTGAGAAAATACTTCAAGTGCAATTCTAAGCTAAGTTCAAGTCTAAAGCCGAAGAGCCCAGAGTAACAGATAAGTGTAATTTAAGTAGTAATTGAGAATAATGTTCTCCTCGAGCTGGTCTGAGGATTAGTCTCTTATATATATTTGGTTCAAGTTTTACACCAGATAATACACTGTTCACTTCCCTAAATTTTTTTGTTTCTTAAAGAAAAAATGTTCATCCCTTTTTTCTGGGATATTCGCTTCCTTTTATATTCACTTTCCTTGTATCCTACCCCTCCACTTGTATGCCTCCAGGCATTCCTTAGGATACTTGCCCCATCAAAACTCTACTGAAGGTGGTAGAAGGTGTTGCTAGCTGTGGAGTTATTGTTCAGGGGTCATTTCTACCTTAATGCAGCTGATAAGGTTGGTGTAGAGCATTCAATGCGGAGGTGGGAAGTATACCCTTCAGGAAACTTCCTCCCACCATCCTTGCCTTTGTCGCTATCTCTTCTCCTTTCCTTGGAACTCCACAGGACACCAATTGTCCTGATTCTATTTCCATCTTCGGGTGGGAGAAATCCTCGAAGCTTATTTACCCCTTCGAGCCTAGACTATGCAAGTTATTCCTCAGTCTGATCCTCCTCGGTCCTCGAACCGATCCTCCTTGGTCCTCGGACCCCCACAATAGCCCCCTAAAACCTTTGCTATTAGGAGTTACTCTAAGAGTAAGGTTTTAGTAGTAATAGGGAGGCTGGTACGTGCTAAGCACGTTCCCACGTGGAGACGTCGTTTCACTTGTCTTCTGAACATTCCTAACGCTTCATTATCCACGTTCTTGCAGTTATTACATCAGGCGGCTGCTTGTCCCCCCACATTCTACGGTGAGATGGCGATCCAATGGTCCCAATTCCTTGGAATTTATGAGTAGGAAATTTACCGCTCCTTTCCAACTCCTATATAAAGAGGGAGTGTGGGTGATTTTTTTCCATTTACATGCTTTCTACAAATTTTCTTTGAAGCAGCAGTTTGAGGAAATCTTCTTCCAACACTCGTAAATGCCTTTGGCCCTTCATCCAACATTATAAAGAAAGCTTTTTTCTTTCTTTCCTATTTATTTCACTTGATAGGAAAATATGGGTAGATTTGCTAAACTAATTGATACCCTTGAGGGCATGGCTGCTTTTAGGGCTAAGTATAGAATCCTAGAAAATGTTGAACTTCAACATTATGAACTAGGAGAGTGGTTGCTTATGAATAAACCACTTGGGGCAGTGGTTATTCCCATGATCGCCTTTATAGAAGGCGGAAGGGAAATTCCCATGGCTAGGGTAACTAGGGATTTTCTCATTAACTTTAGGTTATCCCCGACCCAATGTTCTCCCAACCTTTTTAGGATCCTCGGTAGTGTAGACATGATAAATCGAAAAATGGGAACCAACCTTATGTGTCATGACTTGAATTGGGTCTATAATTGCCAAAAGGGAAAAGATACGGGTTACTATTTTAGGTGTAGAGTACCCTTTGTTAAGTTGATTTCTTGTATTCTTGAGTCAAATAAGGGTATGGACGAAGATTTCCTCATTGTCTTGGGTGAATGGCACGACGGTTTGCACTGCCCTACCCAAGATGGGGAACCAGGTGGGGTACCCAAGGCCTTAGAATAACTTAGATTGCCCTATCTCCTTATCTTGCCATTTTTGCCTTCACAAAAAAAAAAAAAAAAAAAAAAAAAAAAAAAAAAAAAATCTTTGAATTGACTCCTTTTGTTTTTTGTTTTCTCGGTAGATGAGTTTCACACTGGCCTGAACAAAAATCTAGTGAACTTTGCAGATCATAACTAGATTCTACAATCAGAGATCTTCCTCCATCGAGACGGATAGCTTCGGGCGGTACACGTAATCTTAGGATTCAAGCCCATTTCCACTCGTTTCCAATCTCCCAAACACATGATCAAAGCCAAAGACCTGAGGCTCACCTTGATTGATGTAGCTATCCTCAGATTACTGATCAAAACACCCCCATTCGGTACTTAGTACGCTCAATTGCCTGCTCCACTTGCATCCAAGCTCCTTTATTCCCATGAGCAACCTCTTCCCTTTGACAAAGAGTAGGGAGAGCCAGCGTCTAAACCTACTCAGGAGGACATAGAGAAGGACTTTGAAGTCTTTTATCAGACAGACACCGAAGATCCTCTAGTATCTACCCACCGTTGCCTTGTTGCTACTCAGGTTAGTTACAGCCAAGAAGTAGTTGACGTTCTTGAGGCCATGGTGCTTGAAGAGAAAACACCTGACCTGCTAGCCTTACTCACTACCCATAATATGGGAAATGCTCTTGTGGTTCCTATTGTATGCCGACCACCTACTCCTGCCCCATCTCACACCTCTACTGAAGATGCCCATGAGTTCTAAAGAAGGGTAGATACCCTAACCCACCCAATAATCGCTTCCCAAAGAGACCAGAATTACAAGGGTGTAGCAAAAGAAAGGTACTACTGCTGGGGCCAGCAAAGGCACAAAAGGGGAGCAGCGTTCCAAGGGTACCAAATGGAACCCAGCCTTCGTGCTCAATTCGGGAAACCTTGTCACATCTGAGGCATCCCTTAGGGATACTCAGAAGGGTAGGTCCGAATTGGTGTCTGAGTGCCTGGAGAAGGCTTTACCCCTTCCTGATGACATGTATGAGCTCAAGGGGTTGAGAAAACATGAGGTGTTCCTCTCACTAAAGAGGGATCTTGCAAATTTTAGTTCTTGCACCATTGTTTTATTGCAACTTTCTCATGTTCTTTACGTTAAAACTGTAACATGTACATGCATTTTCTCTAAAAATAGGCTATGCAAGCATCTTTCATGGCCAAGGAGTGGGTCGACCATGCTTTGTCAAAATCTCGGGAGGCAAAGAGTAAACTAGTTCAATCAGATAAGACCTTAGCTTATGCTAAGAAAAAAGTACAAAGACTCACTTTTTTATCTGCCTATGGCAGAGAGAGGGTGTAAGAATGCCGAGGCTGCCCCAGGAGGGTTTGAGAAGCAGGTCGAGGAGTTGTAGGTTTCCCTAAAGAAGGCTAAAACGCAACTTGACTTAGCTAGTGAGTAGATTAAACTTCAGTAGAAATAACTCAAGGGAAAGGATGCTGAGAAAGCGATGGCCGAACAAGCCGCGCATGACGCTGGCATGACTAAAACTGCCCAAATCCTGACTACTCAGCTCAGAGATGTAGCTTGGGCTTTTTGTCTTAAAGTTTAGGGTGAAGCCCTTAATGCTGCTGAAGTTAATGCTGACTCTGATCTGATTGGAATCGATAAGGTTTATTACCTTCTAGCACTTCACATTGCTCCCAGTTCTACCCCTCTTCCTCTCAATCCAAGCTCTACCTCCTTTGTACCCAAGTCCATAGCAACCCTAACTTCTGTGCCTTCTGCTGGAAAAGAAAAAGAACAACAAACTCCAACCCCAATGGTGGAGTTAGAAATGGAAGAAGTTGTAGAAGTTGAGTAGTTGAAAAAGAAGAAGAAGGAGAAAGAGAAGGAGGCTGTAGCCTAGTTCTTCCAAGTTTAACACTTAGGCCGATTTTGTAATGGGCTAGGTTTAGCTAACGCCTCTTGTCTTCCTTTCCTTTTCTTTCTGTTGCTTTGTAATCAACTCTTAAATTTAAATGAAAATATCCAAGCTTTGTTACATTCCTGTTTTGCATAACTTTCAATTTTCTACTTTACCAAATATAACATATGTTCTATTGACTAAAATGTATAGCCTTAAATATATTAAACCATCTTAAATTTAACTTAACCGTAATAGTATGATCTAGGAGCTTGGACAGACTTATAATCAAACTTCTAGATTGTACCTTATTTACCTTAGGGTTAACTTTTCTTGATACTTAACTAGTTTCTTACAAGTACTAATTTTCCCGAGACTTGTGACCCGAGGAGTCAAAAAAGACCAAGGTTCTGCTTAACACTTAACCAATTTCACATAAGAGTTAATTTACCCATGGCTTGTGACCCGAGGAGTCGAACAAGGCCAAGGTTCTGTTTAACACTTAACCAATTTCATATAAGGGTTTACCCAAGGCTTGTGACCCGAGGAGTCGAACAAGGCCAATGTTCTATTTAACACTTAACCAATTTCACACAAGGGTTAATCTTAACGAACAACCTTTTGTAAACCGAGCACCAAACATGAAAAGAGTAAAAACTCGATGGAATCCAAAGTATTATTAATAATAATATCTACACAAATTATTTACATTCCATGGACATGGAACAGTATTCTCGTCCAAATCTTCTAAGTGATAGGCCCTAATACTCGCTGCTAAGGTAATTCCATATGGACCTTCCCAATTAGGCCTTAATTTACCCCATGATGGATTCTTCGCAGTTCCCACTACTTTCCTTAAGACCAGGTCTCTAGGAACCAATGGCCTCACCTTAACTCCCTTGTCATACCCTTACTTGAGTTTTTACTGATAATGCACCATTTTAACCATGGCTACGTCTCTCCTTTCTTCAACTAACTCCAAGCTTGTTGATAGCATCCGGTTGTTTTCTTTCACATCGAACTAATCTATTTTCACGGTTGGGAACCTTGTTTTGAGAGGTATGATTGCTTCGGACCCATAGGTCATATGCCCATAGAACATGTGTTAACTTGTCCACCCATTTCCGTTTCACTTCATCCAGCCTCTTCTTTAATCCACTAACTATGACTTTATTAACTGCTTCTGTTTGCCCATTTCCCTGTGGATAGGTTGGGGTGGAATACTTATTTCAGATACCTAACTCCCCACAATACCTTCTAAAAGCCTTACTGTCAAACTGAAGCCTATTGTATGAGATCAATGTATAGGGAATCTCGAATCTGGTTATAATGTTCCTCCAATCAAACTTCTTTGCATCCACATCCCTAATGTTAGACAGTGGCTTGGCTTTAACCCATTTTATGAAGTAGTCGGTCCTGATGAGAAGCCATCTTTAGTTTCCTATAGCCCTTGGAAATGGCCCTACTATGTCTAAGCCCCATTGAGCAAACGGCCATGGACTGGAGAGTGGATTCAAGATTCCTCCAAGTTGGTGGATATTTGGGGCATATCTTTAACACTGGTCACACTTCTTAACATAATCTTGGGCAGCCCTCTACATACTAGGCCACCAATACCCTTGGGTGAGAGCTCTATGTGACAAGGACATTCCCCTAATATGACTCCCACAAATCCCTTCATGTAAATCTCCCAACATGGGTTCCACAACTTTAGGATGGATGCACAACAAATACGGTCTTGAATAAGAGCGTTTATATAGCCTTTGCTCCTCAAAAAGCCAGTACCGTGAAGCTTTTCTTCGAATCTTCTCAGCCTCACCTTTGTCTTTGGGTAGTGATCCACTTCTTAAGAATGAGACTAATGGATCCATCCAACTTGGTCCAACATGTATGCTATGTATCCTTCTCGATGTCTGATCATTGTGGTCGGAAACCATCATCTTGTTGACGATGATAACCCGAGGAAGTCCTGACCCCAAAGAGGTGGCCGATATAGCCAACAAATCTGCATGAGATTTCTGGCCCCTGGGCTCTGCTTCAAAGAGAAGGCTTCGAAGTTGAATTGAGCCTGCCTAACTTTATTGTGATATCCTTGCATTAGTTGGTCCCTAGCCTCAAATTCTCCATTAACTTGCCCAACCACTAACCTTGAACCTGAGAAGACCTCTATGACCTTTCCTCTTAAATTGCTAACCATTGCCATCCTCGCCAATAAAGCTTCATATTCTGTTTTATTGTTTGTGGTTGGAAATCTCAACCTTGAGGATTTTTCCATAGTTATCCTCTCAGGGGATATTATGACAATTCCCACACTAGATCCTTTTTGATTAGTTACACCATTAGTATAAATTTCCCAAGCTGGAAAGCTAGGAGTAGAGACTACCATGATCTTGGAGCCCAACACCTTGTTTTCCACAAATTCCACAGTAAACTCAGCAACCAAGTCAGCCAGGACTTGTCCCTTTATAGCCGTTTGAGGCAAATACTTAATATCAAAAGCCTCGAGCATCGTCCCCTATTTGGCAATCCTCCCTGTGTAATCAGATTTCCGAAGCAGTGCCTGCAAAGGTAGCTGGGTAAGACCCACCACGGTAGGTGCTTGAAAATAATGAGGGAATTTCCTCGTCGCATGTATAATGGCTAAAATTGCCTTCTCCAAGGGTAAATAACGAATTTTGGCTTCTTGCAAGTATTTGCTGACGTAGTAGATAGGCCTTTGCACTCCATCATCTGTTCTAGGCTTACTGCATGGTTAGAAACTACTATATAAGCGTACAAGACCTCTTCCTTCTTGGGTCAAGAGAGGACAAGAGGATGAGACAGGTACATTTTTAATTCCACGAAGGCATCAATGCACCCCTTTGTCCACTCAAAATTCGTTCATTTGTGGAGGAGCTGAAAGAATGGCTGACAGCGGTCTACTGACCTAGAGATGATCCTATTCAGAGTTGCTGTCATTCCTGTTAGCTTCTGTACTTCTTTGGGATTCTGAGGTGGATGTAGGTTATTTATGGCTTTAATCTGATTGGGATTAACCTCAATTCCCTGATGAGTGATAATATAACCCAAAAACTTGCCCGAACTAACACCAAAAGAGCACATAGAAGCATTAAATCACAATTTGTGTTCCCTAAGCACCTCAAACACATCCTCCAAGTCACTCAAATGCTTCGAAGTTTGCTTACTCTTCATAACCATATCATTAATATATGCCTCCACAGTTTTCCCAATTTGAGACTCAAACATTCGGGTCACCATCCTCTGATATGCAGATCCAGCATTCTTTAAGCTAAAAGGCATTACCTAGTAGTGGCAATTCCCAATAGGGGTTTAGAAAGTTGTCTTTTCTTGGTCGGGCTAGGCTAAAGGTATTTGGTGATACCCTTGGAAGGCATCCAGAAAATTCATCCGAGGATGTCTGACAGTTGCATCGACTAATTGGTCAATCTGAGGCGTGGGAAAGGGATCCTTTGGACATGCTTTATTCAAATCTGTGAAATCCATACACACTTGCCACTTTCCATTCTTCTTTTTTACTACCATAGTGTTAGCCAGCCATTTAGGGTAAAAAGCCTCCTTGATTGCCCCTGCTTGCATGAGTTTGATCACCTCATCCTTCATTGCCTCAGCGTGCTCCTTTGAAGAGCGCCGAGGTGGTTGTCTCTTTGGTACATCCCCAATATTCACATTCAAGTGAGGGCATATAAAGTCCGGGTCAATTCCCAGTGCCTCATAAACACTCTATGCAAAAAAATCCACGTTATCATTCAAAAGACCTACTAGCTTCTCTTTTTCCTTAGGGGGTATTTGAGTACTAATTTGGAAATATATATCCACATTCGACCCGATCATCACTTTGTCTAACTCCTCACAGAGCATCCCCTGTTGCTCAATCCCAAGTTCACCCTTGGGATCCGCTAATTGCTATGGGACCTCTTCTGAGGTAGAAACATCTTTATTCAATGACTGTTTTTTGATAGCAGCCACTAGGCATTGCCTGACTTCCAACAAGTTCCCCTACTCGGCCCTCAATGAGGTATTTGACTTTAAGGTGCAAAGTAGATAATACCGCTCCCATGGCATGAAGCCAAGGCCTAGCCAAAATAATTGTGTAGGGGGAGTAAGCTTCAACCACAATGAAGTTCACTTGCACAACTTCATTCCTTGCTTAAACAGGGAGCCTAATTATTCCATGGGGAATTACTGTTCTCCCATCAAATCTGACTAACGGGGAATCATTCTTGCTTAAATCCTTGGGCTTGAGATTCAGCCCTTTATACAATTCTGGGTACATAATTTCAGCTCCACTTCCTTGGTCCACCAGGACTCTCGTTACTTCATAGCCCCTAATATGTAGGGTCACAACCAGTGCATCATCACGGGGTTGAAAAGTCCCCACCTTATCCTCCTTCAAGAAGCCTAGAGTTGGCAATGCTTCATGTTTAACTCTTTTAGATTCTTGGACTTGCTCCTTATGCTCTGGATTTGAGGTTACTGAAATAATGCCCGAAAGTGAATCTGCACCACGACTAGGGGTGGTAAAAATCACATTGATTGTTCCCAGAGGTGGCCGAGGAGCAACCTCTTTTTGATACTCTACTCTAGTTTGATTTGTTTACCCTTGAGGCTGGTGCATAAACTGCTTCAGTTTCCCAGCTTTCACCAACTGATCTAGATGATCTCGTAAAGTTCTGCAGTCCTTGGTTGTGTGTCCTCTATCTTAATGATAATGGTAGTAAAGGCCTTCATTGCGCTTGGATAGGTCTCCTCTTATCTTATTGGGCCATTTGAAATATGGCTCATTCTTTATCTTCTCAAGGATTTGATACACTAGCTCCTTAAACTCCGAGTTGACTACCTGTGTGTTAGCTTTTGATGGTTGGCTAGCAAACTCTCTTCCTCAACCCGTTTATGCTCGTCAATGCGGTCCATGAGTTAATGCATACCTTTGGCGGGTTTCATAGTCAAGGATTTTCTTAAGTCGTGTTATGTTGGGAGCCTAACCTTGAAGGTTTTGATGGCCACATCCTCAAAATCCCCATCAATTTCATTGAATGTCTCATTATATCTGCTAGAATAGATTTTGAGTGTCTCCCTCTTTTTCATCACCATGGGCAATAAGGATTCTAGAGGCCTTAGGACCCTGCTGCACGTCACGAACCTAGCTCTGAAGGCCCTTGTCAACTCTTCATAAGAAGCTATCGAATCCTTTTCCAGTCCATCAAACCACCTCATGGCAACAGGACTGAGGCTGGAAGGGAAAACTTTGCATATAAAGGCCTCGTTCCTCGAGTGAATGACCATCCTTTGATTAAAGTGACTCACATGCTCTATAAGGTTAGTTCTCCCATTGTAAATAGTAAAGGTGGGTTGGGTGAAATGATGAGGCAGCTTGGCCCTATCAATTCTTCGCGTAAAGGGTGACTTAGCAATTTGGCGTAAAGCTTTGCTCATTTCATCATTTCCTATGCTCTTAGGGAATGAGCTCTCTCTATGCCTCTTACTGTGCCTCTCCACCATATCCAAGTGTGAAGATGTGGAGAAGGATTCACTAAGGGGAGTCCTTGACCTCGGTCTGCAGCTGCCATCTTCAGATCCTAAGCTTAATGGGGGTGTTCGATCTTCCCCATCGTGTGCCCTACGGTGCAACTTTTTGCGCAAATAATCAATCTTTGACTTAATATTTTGAGTCTCTTGTTCATGGGACACATGAATCTCCATTCTTGAGCGACTCCTCTTAATACATTCCATATACAACGTTTCCAACCTAATGCTTGGAGTTCGATTATGCTCTCGATCTCTCCTCTGCTCCAAGTTGACAAAGTGGTCCATATGCTGTGAGCCAACAGATTCCTCTCTGTTCTACTTGGAGTTAGCCATAGTTTAAAAGAAGAAGATTACAGATTACTTCCCACAGACGGTGCCAATTGTAGGTGCACAGAAAGTAAAGGCCCAAGCCCACTAAGAATAGTGGTACCTTATCCTTCAAACCAAGCCCAGACAATAGAATTTTCTAAAGAGAGTGAGAAAATACTTCAAGTGCAATTCTAAGCTAAGTTCAAGTCTAAGGCCGGAGAGCCCAAAGTAATAGATAAGTGTAATTTAAGTAGCAATTGAGAATAATGTTCTCCTCCGGCTAGTCCGAGGATTAGTCTCTTATATATATTTGTTTCAAGTTTTATACCAGATAATACACTATTCACTTCCCTGTTTTTTTGCTTCTTAAAGAAAAAATGTTCATCCTATTTTTCTGGGAGATTCCCTTCCTTTTATATTCCCCTTCCTTGCATCCTAGCCCTCCACCTGTATGCCTCCAAGCGTTCCTTAGGATACTTATCCCATCAGAATTTTGCTTAAGGTAGTAGAAGGGGCTGCTAACTGTGAATTTACTGTTTAGGGGTCATTTTCACATTAATGCAGCTGATAAGTTGGTGTAGGGCATTCAATGCGGAGGGGGGAAGTATACCCTTCAGGAAACTTCCTCCCACAATCCTTGCCTCCGTCGCTATCTCTTCTCCTTTCCCTGGAACTCCATAGGACACCAATTGTCCTGATTCTATTTCCATCCTCGGGTGGGCGAAATCCTCGGAGCTTATTTACCCCTTTGGGCTTGGACTATGCAAGTTATTCCTCGGTCTGATCCTCCTTGGTCCTCGGACCCCCACAATAATGATTAGTTCAAATGGAAAACTAATGCATGTAACAACTGTGAAAAATAATAAAAATTTCAGCATATATAATTATGAGCAAAAGTGTTCTTAGTAGGATGTTGACTGAAAAGATCTCAATCCTAACTCACACAACCTTATTACCAAATAAGACTATAAAGTTGTATGGTTTGGAACATGAGTTAGAGTAGTCATTTTTAGGAGATTGTAGAGAGTTTGGTTTTATGCTTTTTGAGGTAAGGAAAGGAATCCTAGTTATACATGCTATACACTTGCTATGAATACTCTAATTTTCCTCTTCACTCAAGTTTTACTTTCTTTCCATTTTTTCTCTTCTTCATTATCTTACTTTCTCTTTTGATTGCCTAGGTTATCGTTAATTTTCTTCCTAATTTGCTTTATGCTTTTTCTCCCTTTCTCTATCTATTTCCTCATATGTTCTTCCTTGATTTCTATGCTACCCATTCATGGGTAATGTTCCCTATTTTTATAGCCAAAATTTGATACTTATTTTCACCCTTTTGCCCTCACCCTTATCTCTTTTATCCGTTGCAGGCATTCAACCTTTTTACATGATGCCCACTACCCATGTTAGCCAAGTACCCTTCCATTATCTTCTAACCGTGCTTAGTTGGGCATAATCCCACTAAGGATTTTCAGCCTATGCCTCACGATAAACAACCTTCCCATTTTTAGTAAAGGTCAAACAGCCGTGGAGCCACTACCTCTCTCTCTCCCTAAAATAGTAAAGACTCCCATTAATTCTCTTTGTTCTCATCCTATAGCATTTATTGAATGGCTCCTACCTATTCCTTTCCCATTTTGGTAAAGATGTTTTCCCAGCAAATTATATTCCAAAAAGTGGTCTCAGTGGATACCAAATCTAGGCCATTTCCCCCTCACCAAACCACACCCTTTACATCTCGTTATTTCTTGCAGCTGCTACTAGTTGCTATTCCTATTTTCTTTTCATCGTGTTTCTCAGAAGGGGTTTGGCTTCTCCTTATTTTTATAAGAATGTAATGGGTTTTATGGGCTTGCTGCCCTTTTTTGGGATTTGGTCTAGTACGTGCAAGTTAGACTATCAAGCTTGTAAAGGAAAACAAGCTGTGGATATAATAGTATATTTGAGTGCAAAATATCATTAACAATAAAAATGGAAACTTTACACTTTAATGTCTAGAGAAATGTAAAAGCGAAACAAGGAAAGTAAATAAGGCATGTAACATAGGTGGAAAACTGTTGGAAAGGGATGAAAAACTGCGGTTGAGTGAAGAACAGAATATCCTTCACTCTTTAAAGCTTTCTATTATATGAAATTTAAGGTTTTTACACAATGGTGATGTTCTTCCCAAAGAAAGCCTCATTTTGCCTCACTTTCCTTCCTAGACTTCTGCCTGTTCTCTTTATCGTTCTTGGTTCTTGCCTTAATTGTTTAGCAACATGTTCCTTTTATAGTACTGTGAATATTTTTGGTACATAAGGAAGGTGTCAAGCCTCCATTCACCCATTTAAACCTTGATACAACTATTGTACTATACTACGGCTGGAGGAGATAACAAACCTGTGCATGCAAGAAGAAACTTGCGTATGCATAATCAAGCTTGAGTACGCAAGCAAGATTATGCGTACGTAGGTTCTTGCCCAGAAACCCTAAAAACACAAAAACAGGGCAGAACCTCAAGACGGAAATTCTAACAACCTAACATGCATTTAAAAGACATAAACATATAAACCTAAGCTAGATAAACACTTTAAAGCATATTATCATAAGGAATAAAGCAAACAGAAGATTAAATGCAAAAAATGAAAGAAAAGAAAAAGAAAGGTATAAAACTAATACCTCAAAGAAAAGTTCTTCAAGCTTGATTTTTGACCATTCCCCTTAGTCAAATCTAAGGTTTGAGCTCCATTTTCTCATGCATCATTGCACCCCTCATGCATCATTGTCATTGTTCATACTTTCATCTCTTGCCCTCGTTTCTCCTTGATCCTTACACCGGAGAGTTTTTGTCATTTTTATATGATCCTTGTGCACATGCTTAGGGGGATAAATTCTATTTCTCATGCACATTTGTAGGGAGAGAGATATTCCATAGGGGAGATGCATGTACCAAGGGGGAGAAGACATTGAGCTAATAAGAAAACTTTTTTTTGGTGTTTGGTGTTTGATCAAGTTGCTCACATGTTTCACATCATGATTACTTGATCTCAATTTACGTGTTACATTATACTTGTTCATTTATTACTTGCTTTACCTTGAGGGTCCAATGTGTTTTGTGCAAGTGTTTTAGGTTATAGGTATATATGTTCCATGATAGGGGGAGTGATATGATAGGGAAGTACTTTATTATTTGTACTTAGTACCTTTGTAGGTTTTCAAGGTTTCTGTTTATCTTTGTACCCATGTTGCTTTTGTAAGCTTTTAGGGTTTGTTTCGATGCACTTTGTAGGCTTTATGGTTTGTACCTTGCTTTATGCAGCCTTTGTGCTTTGTTAAATCAGTACTTCTAACTAAATGTTATGCATTTCCTTTTAAGTACTGTCACTCTTGTGCCCTTGTAGGATTTTTCCTAGATGCACATACTTCATGTACTGTGCATTGGTTGAGTGTTGGTCATTCAAGTGATTTCCCTTGTGTTTGTCAGCTTGAATGTCCAGATGTTCATTCCAAGTGTGAATGAGCATTGTGATCACTTGGTTATAGTGATTGCTTGTTTAGGTCTTGCCATGGTTTATTGCTTTATTCCATTGTGCTTGATCGCATTGTGCTTGCTCCATATGCATTACAAGTTTTCTGCATACAATGAACTTATTATGTTGTTATATTTCTGGAGATTCTTACTCTTATGGTTTAAAAGCTTCACAGATTCTAGAGTTAGGTGTGAGTGAGTTTTCCAATTGTTCCTAACTCACGCGTTAAGTCTAGAGTTTGTTATAGGGTTTTGTCACGGAATAGCCAAAGGGGGAGATTGTAAGGTTGAGTTTTATCAACCATCTTGTTGGCTTTATTCCGTAACAATTTACTTGTATTTTAGCATTTATTAACCCTGTATTTAGGTGGGATTCATGTAAAGATAGTGTGTGAAGAGAGTGTGAAGAATTGCTTAACTTTGTGCGAAGAAGCAGGGACTAATGGCTTGCAAGCCGCCAACTGCTGCACACGTGAGAAGCATGCGAGGAGGTGAAGGGTCACGCCAGCTGTCGCATTACAGGACAAAAGTCCCAGGTTGGCCAGGCCGTTATCTCGCAACTTGAACTCGCAACTTAGACCAGTTGCGAGGCCAGGCCACCAATCAGCCCTGTTTAGGAAAAACTGACTCTTCGTATTCCAAACACACACCACTATATATAGACCCTTATACCCACGAAATGTAGAGAGCTTCCAGAGAGAATATTGAGAGAGAAACCCTAGAGAAAAACAAGATTGCCTCATCCCCAATCTTCACTAAGAGACTCCTCAAATTCCTCTACTCTCTTCCTCTCCATTGATACATCCTTGAGATGTTATTGACCAAATCCTTTTCTCACCTCACCCACATCTGTGAGAAGGTCTTTTGGTGCTAAGGGAAGTAGTTTGGAAGGGACCAATGGTTATTGGTTGATGCTATGGGCTATAGCAGAATCTGGTAAGCTAGAAAAGAAAAAGGTTCGGCGCAACCTCGTTGGAGCAAGAAGCTTGGAGGGCTTAGGTACTTGGGTAGATTAGGCTTGGAGGGTCTATTGCTGTTCATGTATCCCAACTACATTTTCTAGTGGATTATTGACCGCTTGGAGGGTGGCGGAGAGGTTTTACGCTGAGGGCTTCGGTTTCTTCTTTGATAACACATCGCGTGTTGTCCTTGTGTTTGCATCTCTCTTCCTTTATCTTTGTCATTTATTTTCTGGTGTGGTTGTGATTATAATTGGCTTAGATTGTTTATCAATTTTGTGTTTGGCTTATGTTCATGTTCCGCACATTAATTGTTTGATAATAAGCTTGAATTGGTAATTTGTTATTTGGGGTCTAAATGTTCAAGGTTTTCAACACTATTCAAACTTTCAATTGGTATTAGAGTGGGTACACTTGTTATGGTTTAAATACCTAAGTGTGATCCTTGACCCCTTGTGTTATTTACCATGGATGTTGCATTGTATGCCTCTTTGTATGATTTGGTCGATGATGAATATAACATGCCACGTGTTTGTGAAAATGCCTCTATGAGTGATAATTCTCATAATTGTGATGCTATGTTAAATGAATCTTTGGATGTTGTTTATATTCCAAATGACAAACTCTTGAAGAAAAATGCTAAGAAGTTTCAAAAGAATTTGAGCAAGTTATTTTGTGAAAATGATGATTTGATTACTAAACTCAATGAATCCAACAAATTGGTTGAGAAATATAAAAAACTTACTGAAATTTCTCTTGAAAAGCTGAAAGAGTTTGAATTTTTGAATATGGACTTAGATGCTAAACTTGTTTTGTCTAACAAACTTGTTGATGATCTTAAATGTGAAAATGAATCTCTTAAGATGCATGGTAAGTGTTGATTGCTGAACCTATTGTTAAAAAGGGTGAAAATATTTGTTGCAATCATGTTATGGTACCCGATTTTGTGCCTATTGTGTGTTCTACCTCAAAGGACAAATCGGTGTACATTCCTCCACATAAAAGAAATCAAAAGGTTGAGAGAAAGGCTGTTAAGTCAAAGCCTCTGTTTAGGTCTCAACTTAAGGCTTTGGATGGATCTAAGTTTGTTCCAACTTTCCACTATTGTGGTGTGATTGGTCATATAAGACCTCAATGTTATAAGTTGAAGAGAGAACAAAACCATGTTGCTAGATCCCTTCCCAAAAAGTCTAGTGGACCTAAATACATTGTTTGTCACCATTGTGGTGCCTTTGGTCATCTAAGACCTCAATGCTCTAAGTTTCATACTTTTAAAATAATCAAAAGAAAAGAGAAATTTAAGCTTCTTGGAAGTTGTGCTAAAAAGAGAAAACCAGATTTGAGTGAAAATAGCATGTTGTTAAAAAAGTGTTTAATGCTCTTAACTCCTTGACTATGTGCATCTCCGGTTCTCATTCTTCAAACCCTTGTCTCACTTCTCTTGAGACACTCACTCCAAACAATAATTCCGTTTGGATGAGGAAGGGTTCCTATGGTTGAGTTTTTGCTCTTTTGGTCCTTGATCTAATTCTTTCGATCTTTGTAGGACCCTTTATGCATTGAATGTCATATCTTCATGCATTTTGTACATCTTGCATTTCGTTTTATGCATTGTTTTGTTTTGATCTTACTTTTATGTTTTAGTTTTGTGTGAGTAAAAATCCAAAACCACATAAAAAGTGAAAAATTCAAAAAGTGTGATCGTATATGTTTGAGCACATTTCACATGTGAGTTTAGCCTAGTACCTTCGTACTAATGGCGTAGTGCATTTAAGAGCTTAGCTTGTTTTGTATGCACATATATCTTTGTGGAAGAAATCTTGAAAACTATGTGTGATTGTTGTAAATAGATCTTCAAGCTTGTCATGAATGATTAGTCAATAGTTTTGTTGGTCTTGATACTTGCATAGACTTGTGTCTATATCTCTTCCCACTTTATTTTTATGTTTTTACTAAAGAGCTCATCAAATGTAAATCTCCAAATGAAAAGAGATATCGAGCTGCAAAAGCCTGTCGCACATACTAATATTTGACTAGGAAAAAGGGAAAGCGACTTTTGTTTTGAAATGTTTGGTGCTAAAAAAGCCAAAGGCTAATTCTAAATGTTAATATATCAAAAATATCAAGCACCGATCTAAAAAATGAGATGTATTATCCAAAATGGATCAAATGTTATGATTTATTCAGAAGCCAAATGAAAAGCTTCTAAGTTTTGTAATCAATTTGTGGGAGGTCATATATGCTCATTTCTATAATTGAGATAGTCCACTTGATTTAGTATCAGTTGTGTATGACTCGATTGAATTAATCATTGAAGCTTCACTCTGGTCTAAGGACTATTCCACACTCGATTCACACACACAACACACAAGTTTAATGTTCAATGAATGCCTATTTCATTTGTGTGTTTGTACATGTTCAAATGTGATGTGTGTATGCTCAACCATATGTAGTTCAAACCAAAAAGATTTTTGTTCTTTTTATTTGCTTTTGGAAGTGATTTATATCACCCATGTTTTTCAAAGTTTTTAAAGTGTTTTTGTGTGAAAAACATGTTTTCTGGGTGTTTTCGTGACCTATTTCATGTATAGGCTCAACTGGGAGTTAAATGGTCCAATTTTAAAGCTTTTTTCAGCTTTGGACAGAGAGTTTCATGACTGTTTTGCGAGTAGCTCGTGAGTAAGGCTTACCCGCGAAAATTTTCACGAGTCAGCTTCCCGCGAAAATTTCCAGATCAGCTTTTTAAAGGGCATTTCGTGGGTCATTTGTTTTAAACGCCTCCCATCTTCTTCCAAACCCCTGTTTTAATGTTTCTACGTCAAAACCCAACTAATTTCAAGTGTTTTACATTCCATAAACATCTCTAAGGTAATCTTTAACTATTTTCATTGATTTTGATTCTTAGATTACGTTTTTAGGGGTTTTATGTTCATAGTTGGGATTTTCTCAAATGGGTGTTGGAAAACTTAATTTTTGTCAATCTTTTTGATTGGGCTTTGTTTTAAATGTTGATTTGGTTTGGATGTTGGCCCATTGTGGCAAAAATAACATGTATTTAGGTAAGATTTTCATATGTTCTTGCATTGTTTTACATACATGTGTAGTGTGTGCACTTTAAGTGTTTGATAAAATGCCCAAATTGCATTTTCTCGTTGTTTTGGACTCTGATGAGTACCAAATTTTGGGGATCACCATAATTATTCATGTTTATCATGTTTTGATCATTGGTGGTGTGTTTTATACACTTTGCCCCGTGAGTGCTTATTCATGCATTGGTCATGCATCTCACATGCACACTAGATGCACAGTAGCTGCACCTTGCTGCACACACTCTAACACTTGACATGTTTTTTGTTTTCACTCATGCTAGTTAAGTCTTTTTAGACCTTTTAGGACATATAACATGTTCTTGTGTCCATGTCATGTCTAGGTTTACATCATGTTTCATCATCCTTAGCATGTCATGTTCTTTATGCTTTGTAGCATTATTTTAAAATGTTTTTATCTTACGTTTGAGTTTCATTTTCTCATTCATCTTGCACCCCTCATGCATCATCTTCATATTCTTTTCTTTGCCCCCTTCCTCTTGCTTCATTTGTCTATTCGTGACAAAAAGGGGGAGACTATACCGGAGAGTATACCGATGTGTTTCGTCATTTCTATATGACTCATGTGCACATTCTTAGGGGGAGAAATTCTACCTCGTGCACATTCGTAGAGGGAGAAAGCCATAGGGGAGATGCATATACCAAGGGGGAGAAGACATTTTTTTGAGAAAACCTTGATTTACCTTATGCTTGTTTTCTTGTTGCTTTATGGTGTTTTGAGTTACTTTTAGTATCTATGCTTTGCATCGTGTTTATGTGTTGGAACACACTTGTGCCCTAGTAGGATCTTGTTCCTAGATGCATATACTTCATGTATTTTGCATTGGTCATGTGTTGGACATGCTTTTATCCTTATGATATTGTGCTTTATTGGTTGCATGTTCGGATGATCATTTGCTTTGCTATATGATCATTGTTGTCATTTCCATATGACTGTAATGTGTTTAATCAAGTTGCTCATATGTTTCACAACATGTTTACTTGATCACATTTTACTTGATACATTATACTTGTCTTTTTATCACCTGATTTACCTTGAGGGTTTAATGTGTTTTGTGCAAGTGTTTCAGGTTACAGGTATACTTGTTCCAAGTTCATCACAACTTCTAGATTTAGGTGTGAGTGAGTTTTGCCATTGCTCCCAAGCTCATGTTTAAGTCTAGAGTCTGTTATAGGGTGTTTTGTCACGGAATAGCCAAAGGGGAGATTGAAAAGTTGTTATTTACAACTATTTGTTTTGTTGGCTTATATTCCGTGCCAAATTTGATTGTAATTTTATTCAATCTGTTGTACCCTGTATTTGTTGTGGGATTTCATTCTAAGGGTTGTGTGTTAGAGAGAGAGTGTGTGAAGACTCAAGCATTTGAAGACTGAAGATTTCTCGCGGGTATCTCGCGACTTAGCTTCCAGCGAAGTGACTCATGTGCCCTGCACATGCTGGAATGCGAAGAGTCAGGCTAGATGGAGACAGCTATGTCTCAAGAGTATCTCGCGGGTAAGGCCTTCCCGCGAGACACCCGCGAGGCATTCTGTTCTGCCAGCCTGTCTAGTTTGATTCACAGTTTCTATGCCTACACTATTTATACCCATATTACCCACAAATGTTGGTGAGGCTATTCAGAGAGAAAAACCCTAGAGAGGTTTTAAAAAACACACACACCCATCTTTTGAGAGAGAGCTACTCATCCTTTGTGAGAAATCATTGTAGCCTCTTCTCCATCCCTCTCCCATTATCATACTTTAAGAGGAGATTTGTACCCAAACACAACCCACACCTATTTAGAGTGTAGAGAGTGTTTTGGAGCTGCTGGGAAGTATTGGAAGAAGCCAAGGATGGCAGATGCAACACGGAGCTTGTTGCGGGATTCGGAGAACTAAAACAAGACACAGTTCCGAGAAGCCTTGTTGGAGTAGGAGCTTGGACGGCTTAGGTACAGAGAGTAGATTAGGCTTGGAGGGTCTCTTGCTTACCCATGTATCCCAACTGATTGTCTAGTGGATCGATTTTCGCTTGGAGGGCGGTAGAGAGGTTTTTTGCCGAGTTCTTTGGTTTCCTCTTCGATAACACGTCTCGATGTTATCTGTATTTGCATCTCTCTTGCCTACTCTTGTTCATTTCATTTTTACTGCTGTGTTGCTTTAAATATGGATTAGAGTAGTTGTCTTGCTTTTACACTTGTGTTTACACTATTCCGTACTTAGTATTAAGTTAGTGTAAAATCAACCAAGCCGTAACTTTAATTTGGGGGGTCTAAACAGCTCTTGTGTTTTTCAACACATTTTCGAGCTTTCATATACGTCTAGGGTTGTGAGAAAAGAAAGCCTAAACATATAATCTCGGATTGGATGAAAAACATACTCGAAAATCTGAGTTTTATAAACCTCAACAGATACCCTATTTGTCGAGCAGCTGTCGAGCCACGGGATTCAGACAGCTCTCTAAGCCTCGATAGATACTAGTTGTTGAGCTAGCTATCGAGCTTTAATGAACAACACTTTTCACACTTGATTCTTGGACAGACTTGCATGGCCTTAACACTTGAACTTGAAACAAGGTTTCTTGAAGCATTAAACACATCCTAGGTCTACCCAATTACAAGTAAAGTGTGTTTTGTCAAAGGATTAACCAATTATAAAAAATAGTGACATATGTTCCTAACATGTGAAACACATATGTCCTAACATTAAGCATAAAAGTAGCCATTTGGGTCCCAAAACCCTCACCATTGTATTTTCAACTTAGAGAGCACTTTTTTGTGGCCTCTCAATGGTAGAAAACTCTTCACTTGATGTCTCGGCTTGGATTAGGAGGCTTGGTCTTGATTTCAAGGATTCCATTGCCCCCTATGGTTTTTCTTGTGTCTTACCATACCATCAAATCAAGGTGGACGAGCATTTTCTTTGTGTTGCTACCAACTATTAGGTCCCTACTCGGCATGTTTTCCATTTCAAAGGAGTAGAACTATGCCCCACTATCGAAGAATTTGGTGCCATCATAGGTGAACCTGAGATTGATGATCTCATCTTCCCTACCATGGGTGGGGATCTCCCCTCTTTGTTGCAAGTTTTGTTGGGCATCCCTCTTGCTATGGCAAATAGGTGTATGTCTTTGGAAAACTCAACCTTAGCTTGGTTTTTGCACACTTTTCCAACTTGGCCATTCCCGTAGATGAGAGGTCATGTTCGTACTTTCTTTGTGCCTTTTGCTTGTGTGCTCTTGCAAGGTATTTCTTGGTCCAAAGGTCATATTGTGTGGACCTTCAGATGTGCATGGTGGTTTATGAGCTAAAGAGAGGTTACCCGGTGGGCTTAATCTTGGCGGAACCCTCAATGGTTTAGATGCCTTTCATAGGAAGGAAGCAATCTTCTTTGCGGGAAGTCCTCTTCTTCTTCAAGTATAATCCCTAACTTTTGCCTAGGTTCTTAATGTAGTGGGATCCCTCTAATTTTGCATGGATTTCCTTTCGGTTTTCGACCCATGGAGGCACCTTATACTGTCTTTCATTATAATTTATATTTTTTTTCACTTATGCTCTCTCTTCTTCTTCTTTTCGCTTTCCCTTTTTTTTTACTCCCTACTCTCACTTTTTTCAAATATGGCTACAAGAAAGGCTTCGGTTGTTTCAACCTCCTACCGTACCCCCTAGTACATACCTCCCTAGGCATTTTAGGGACGGCCAGCTTCATCAAAATGAAATGAGCTTTAAGGCGTACATGGAGCATATGGGTCACATTAAGGAGATTGGCATTCAGTGGGTCATGGAGTGGTGACACATCTCAAGCATGGTTTATCATTTTGCAAGGACTACTGTGTGCCTTTAGTTGGACTTCGTTGTTGCTTATACTAATACACTTGTCATATCTCAAGGAAATTTGGAGAGCGTTAAGGAGCTCCTAGTGGTGAAGGTGCCTTCCACACTGAGGTGTTTACTAACAAGATCTTGGGTAGGCTTCGTGAGTCTTAGCCATGTAGTAGGGTGACTAGAGGCATTGCTCCTTCCCGATACATCTATCCCACTGCGGGGTACAAGTAATGGTTGGAGGATGACAGGAAGTTGATTTTAAGGGATGAGAAAGCGTGCATAAAGACTAGCAAGAAAACAAGGAGGGTTGAGTGACCACCTTGATATGCCTCATATTTTACTTTTTTTCACTTCATGATTCTCATGTTTTTGCTTTTGAATTTAACAAAAGATTGGAGTGTTCCAAATCCCTTATGAAAACAATCTTGTTACCTTTTAATTTGAGCAGTAAAAGAATCACTTTTTATTATCTTTGCTTATTGTCATCTCATTCTTTTGTTTTTCTTTTCTTTTTCCTTTGCCATGTAATTTTTGCCCATGACGTCCCTTCGGAATTTTTGCCAAGCCCATGGTTTTTTCCCCTAACTTTTGCCTAGACTACCCTTTCGGGTTTTCAATCTAGCAGGGTTCTTTTGCCTTAATTTTTGCCTAGGCCACCTTTTTGGGTTTTCAACCTAGTAGGCTTTTTTTCTTTCTTTTAATGTAGTATTTCCAGAGTCTATCCATGTTAATCAGGTGAAGCATCTCTTCCCTATCCAAATCTGTGATCCTCGTAGCACCTCCAAACATGATCTTTTTAATGATAAAAGGCCTAGGCCACTTGGCTCTATCTTCCCCCTTGGATCAAAAGTCTCATCTCTAAGCACCTTTAGGACCAAGTCCCCTTCTTTAAGGTTTCTCGATTTCACTTTCTTGTTGAATGCTCTGGCAATCCTTTTTTGGTACCTTTGTGCATGATACTATGCCCTATCCCTCTTCTCATCTATCAAAGCCAATTGCTCATATCTTACCTTAGCCCAATCCTTTTCGAGGACCTTGGTTTCCACCAATACCCTCAAAGATTGTATCTCCACCACAATAGGAAGCACCGTCTCATTACCATAAACCAAAAAGTAAGGTGTTGCCCCAGTCGACGCACGGATAGAAGTTCTATAACCCCGTAAGGCAAACGGAAGCTTCTTGGCCTAGTCTTTTTAAGTCACTATCATCTTGGCTAGGATGTTCTTCACATTCTTATTAGCTGCTTCTATGGCCCCATTGGATTGTGGTCGATATGGTGAAGACTTGTGATGCTCAATGCTATATTCTTCCATGACTCTTCGAATTTCACCCTCAAAGTGGGAATCGTTATCGGAGATGATTTCTTAGGCCACCCTAAATTGACATATGATGTTGTTTTCTAAGAACCGAGCCACATGCTTAGCCTTCAATACAGAGTAGGAGGCTGCTTCCACCCATTTGGTGAAATAGTCAATTGCCACCAAGATGTATTCAAGCCCATTTAAAGCCTTAAGAGCTATCCTTCTGATCACATCTGTGCCCCAAACCAAGAATGGCTATGGAGAAGTCATGCTATGCAACTTACTAGGTGGTACATGGTTCTAGTTGGCATGTGTCGAAAAATCGTGGCATTTCTTTACATAGTCCACACAATTGGTCTTCATTGTATTCCAATAGTACCCCATCCTTAGGAATTTCTTGGCTAACATTCTCCAATTCATATTAGGCCACAAGATGAACTTCTTCCATTACTTTCTTGGCTTCTTCCTTCTTTAACAAACAAAGGTGTATACCATTGTAGGACCTTCTATAGAGTTGTCCTGCACATAGGATGTATTGAATTGCCATCATCCTAATGGAACAGTGTTCTCTCTTGTTGGCACCATTTGGATATGCCCTTAGTTCCAAGAACTTCATGATGTCATACTACCACAAAACTTCCTCTTCCTCTATGGTCATTGCTGAAGCTTCGATCTTCCCTTTGTGCATTTCCTCATAACTTTGCTCAATCTTCAAGGGTCGTGTCCATACTCCCTTAGGTATTTCAACCATGGAGGTTAAGGAAGCTAAGGCATCCACCAATTGATTTTGAGCTCTAGGAATGATTGTGTACTCAATCTTGTCAAAGGTCTTGGTCAAGTCCAAGTATTTTTGATAAGGCTTCAAGTGTTCCTCATTCACCTTCCACAACTTTTATGCTTGGACTATGACCAAAGTTGAATATCCAAAGACTTCGGCCTCCTTTTTACCCTCAATTCTCGGAAAGCTTCCATTCCGGCAATCCAAGTCTCATATTCAACCATGTTATTAGTTGCTTCAAAGTTTAACTTGATTGCCAAAGGTATGTGAGATCCCTCGGGGGTGATCAAGAGTACTCCTATCCCATTCCCATATCAGTTTACGGCTTCGTCAAAGTACATCTTCCATGTCCCTAACTCAACATCCTAAATGTCCTCATCCAGAAAGTCTTCTTTACCATGTTCCCCCTCTATAGGATTCTCGGCACAAAATTTCAACACAACACTCCCTTTGATAGTTTTTCTAGCCACATACTTCAAATCGAATTCTGCCAATAAGATCAACCATCTTGACAATCTTCCACTCAAAGTAGGCTTCTTAAACAGATACTTCAATGGGTCCATTCTTGCTACCACCCATATTTAGAAAGGTAAGATGATATGTCTCAATTTTTGTATGGCCCAAACAAGTACAAAGCATGACTTTTTTATGGGAGTGTACCTAGTCTCATAATTGTGGAACCTCTTGCTAAAGTAGTATATGGCCCTTTCATTCTTGTCATCGTCTTCTTGTGTAAGCATACTTCCAACCGCATCCTCTATGATAGAGAGGTGTAGGAGTAAGGGTTTTCCATGTTATTGAGGCTTTAGGATAGGTGGGCATAGGAGATATTCCTTGATAAGTTCAAAGGCCTTTTGGCACTCATCAGTCCATGTATGTGGCTCATTCTTCCTTAGGAGTTTGAAGATGGGCTCCTAAGTGGAGGTGGGCTTGGCAATGAATTGACTAATGTATTGTAATCGACCCAAGAAACCCCTTATCTCTTTATCACTTCTAGGTGGCGGCATCTCCTATTGGAAATACTGGTTTTGCATCTTATACAAAACCCAAAGCAGAAGCAATATAAGTATCTACTTCATTCATGAGAGATAACATAAAACCTTGAATTCTAGAACAAAGAAAAGAAAGCGTACCTTGATGCAGTGAAATTCAACAAAAAAAAAAACTTGAGAATACCTTCAATCTTCATCCTAATTCAACATGGTGCCCAAGATGAGTGGTCTTTCAATTAGTTCATGTGTACGTTGATTTTCCTTTGGAAAAGTGTATTTCTAAGATCTTGTAGAGAAATTTTTTTTCTCTTCCTTTTAATCATACGTACGTTTTTAATTGTCTTGGCAGTTACTTTATTTAATAACTCTTATTAAATAAAAACTGATTATCTAATTGGGTTAGCCTTTTGGGCTAGCCCAATTGGGTTTAAGTGTTTGGCTTGGGATGGGACCAAAGGGACTAATAAGGCTCTAGCTTCAATGGGCCTTAGGCTTATTTGTCAACTCTTGACAAGTCCAAAATTACCATTAATTATATAACAAGTATCACTATGGAAATATAATTGCACTCTAGTCCTTATTAATAAATTATATCCCAAGACTCTAATATAATATCATTCGACCCCTTCATGAAATATCCATAGTGAACAAAGTCATAATAAATTGTCACTTTGTAAACAACTATTTATTCCTTGAGTACCCGATTTAATCTTTTAGTTATTCATATTTATGAAATCTATTTTCAATAAATATAAACTTTAGTAACTCTTTACCAAAGTAGCCAGCCCTGAATAACCAGTTTCCATTAAACTTATCTCAAGGGGATATTTCGTGTCTCTATAGAAAGAGATTATGGATTCTATCTTAAGAATATGTGTTCCCTCAACACTACGTGTGGTTACGCAACATACTGAGATTTTGACCGTTAAACTAGATCTCACTCCTGATATATCAAAGTAACCTACATTTCATGATCGGATTCACTATTCTCTCAATATTGAGAGTCTATGAAATTAGAAGTCACGAGATTAATTATTCAGGTGACGGTTGTTAATTGAATAATTAATCTCACGACGGTCCATTTCAATATGTCTTACACACTTAAGACATATCAACACATCAACTAGAAGTCTCCACTTCCATGTTTAAGACAAACCATCTTAGTTGATGCGTTATAGTCTTCACAGATGAAATGCCCAAATTCATCACTGACTACGAACTATATTTTGAGTTTACAAGGAACTTATGATTTATATCTTCTATAGTTAAATCATATAAATCACATACAGTGCATCTCAAAGACTATGATAATGTCCCATTAGTTCATTTTTAAGTAGTCTCATATAATCCTGCTACTGTTGGCACACCTATGGAGGGCTTCTTTGACGGGGCAGATGCTGTGGCTAAGGCCATGGCTTTTACTTTTACTGTTGCTGCACAGGGAGTTCTTGTCGAGGCTCCAGTCTTTCCATCTAAGCCCATTTTTGTTGAGGAGAGTACCCAGGACGAGAGAGTTGTTACTAGGAAGTCTGCCTCTATTCCTGTCGAGATCCCCACTCCTACAGAGGCATCCCAGACTATGAGCACTTGTCATTCTATGGGTATGTAGGATAGTGATGGTGATGGTGATGGTGATGTGTAGGAGGCCGCGGCCATGGGTATGTGTCCTTTACTTCTACTGGGTCTTCTTTTTCTTCTCTTCTTGTTATTTATCAACATATCCCTTTATTTACTTCGTATGTTATTCTACCTTGTAGTCACAGACATACTTGAGGGACCTAAGACTACAACAGACCCCACGATGCCTACAATCCTTATTTTCGCAGTACCTACAACCCCACTCTTCTCGGTCCTGGAAATTTCTTTACCCTCATACTTTCTTCAATTAAAATCTTCATCATGGCATTCATCTCTTTCCTTCGTTTATTCCTTACGGGCTTATGTTGTGCCTCATGTTCTCTTTCAGGTCTGTCTCCTATTGAGGTGGCTCCAACCTCTTGGTTAGCAGTTTTGCCACCATTCCTGATCCTGTGAATGAGGTTGCTACCTTCTTCACCCGTTTCGACCAAGCTGAGACTAATAACCTTGGCCCGTCGAACTTATAGGGTGCTAGGTCTCCTTATGTTGATTCCATGGCTTCCGGGTACCTGAAGGTAGTCTATATTAGCTGTAGAGATTTCATGTAGGGATTTCTTCTTGGTTGTTCTGTGGGGGAACACTTCCTTAAGCTGTTGGGAAGTGTGATGAGCAACATTGAGCATAACTTTATCGACACAGTTTCTACGGAGAGGATCTTGTAGTGGAGGGTTGTAGTTGATCGGAGTTAGATTTGCTGTGAAGTTTCTGCTAGATCACTTGCAAGAGATTGCTCAGGCCTTCTTCATGAAGAAGGTTTAGTGGATGCTATTGACACTCGCATCGAGAGTTTGAAGAAGGAAGTTGCAGAGCTAGAGACACGTCGTGAGCACCTTCTTTTTGGTGTTACCGACTCCAGCCGCTTTGAGGATCAGACCCTTATTTTAGGCCTGTGATTGGACTTTTGTCCCTTATGTAGCTTTATTTACTTCCCTCATGTTTACTTTTTTCCCCCTTTCTCTACACAGTGTACTTTATTTCTCTAGCACTTATGACTTATTTTGATAAGTCTGATATGACTTATACATTTTGGGTTTGTAATCTATTATGCTACATCTACTATAGCTACTATTATGCTTTATGGTACAATATATTTTGCTAATAATTCATGCATGATCTTCATTACTTTCTGCTTTTATTTTTAATCATAAGTTACAGGTAAAACATGCTACAATGCTTTCTTGTGACACTATCCCTCGCAAAGGTACCCACTTGCATGTGCTTCCCTTACCACGAAGGGTCCTTCCCATTTTGGTGAGAAATTAGATGGCCCTGCCATACCTCGCCTAACATGGTTTGCTATTCTCAACATGAGTTATTATTTCAAAAACATTCTCTCTTTAATTGTCCCTGTAATACCTCAATTTTATCATCATTCTTAGTATTATTATTTTAGCTTTGACAAGTGATGTGGATAAACATGTAGTGTTATGATAGGATTATTTACATAGTTAGTTTTTGGATATGCTACATGTGAGTTGTAATTTTGTGGCCAAACAAAGATTACTACCCAAAGTAAGAGATGAAACAATAGACTGCACAATTAGGTAACGTGTAGTCCTCATTTATTTTGTTTCAGTTATAGAAAGATTAAGGAATTAAAGCATTTAGTCTCCTTATCAGTTAAGGAAAAGGATGAGAGAATGAAAAAAAACCTTTTTGGATAACAAGTCTAAGAGTTATTGGAATCCCTTGGAATTCTAGCTTACCTAAATAGGTTAGTAGTTAATAATACCTTAAATTGAGGTTAATTAGAAGCTATGAAATCTTGGAAGGCTCTAGGGTTTCTTCATTTTACGCGTTAACCAAAGGTCGAAAAAAGAAAAGAAAAGAAAAGAGCATGGACGGCTGGAGGCATCCTCTATAGACTATAGTTGGCGCTCAAAGATTTATCTCTCATCAGGTAATCATTCCCTAGTCTTGGCAAGGGCAGATCTATGGTTTTTATTAGATCTATTGTCATATAGTATTTGGCCTGTGATTAAAGATGAATAGAAATTCTGTTTAAGTGTAACGCTGCCATGTTTAAATTGGTTGTTAGACTTTAGAGCATGAAAGACTTTGGTATGAAGGACTAGACTAGACTTTGAATACTTTGATTATATTACTAGTTTAGGATTGACCCTAAAGAGAAGGTAGCGTTCAAAAATAACATGAAGTCTTGTAGTTGGTGTAATATGATATTTGATATATTGGGCGATTGATATAGAATAACTAATAGGTATATTCGGATTAGATGTTTCTACGTATGGGAAATGGTTCTGCCTATATTATGACTCTAGGAAAAAGAGAAGGTTATGGAGGAAGTAGTTTATGATAATGAATTTTCATGCTTATTGATTAAAGTAATTTTCTGTTTAGAGCTTACGGAAGACTAAAAGTGCTCGACTGTGTTTGGATATATTAGCAAGAGAGGTAAGTAATTATGCATAATATGCACAAGTTTTGTCCATTAGGTTCTTAGAAGTTAAAAGTTTTCAAAAGTTTTGTATTTCAAACTTATATTTTCTAAAGTTTGTCAAAAGTATTTTTGCATCATTGAAAGAGAAATTTCGACTATTAAATAATGTTTTTAAGAGATACTTCGAATTTTAAATAACGTTTTGAATGTCCAAATCTCATTTAAAAGATGATTTCTAAACTAAACTATTTTCCGTAAATAATTGAGTTTCAATGTAAGTTTTTTAAAAAAGGTTCTTGTTCTTTAAATTTGTTAAAACCAAGTGATTTCAAAGTCATATTCATATTCTCCAAATGGTATTTAAAATGTTTATTTTAGCAAATTGAATTTTCAGATTTACCCAAGAATTGTAATATATTTATATAAACTCCTCAGTTTCTATTCGTTCCCCAAGAGAGTCAAGCATCCTTTGATTTATGTTTTATTCGATATTGTGATCTTTGTTATGCCTCTGTATTTGGAATAATTGTTAATATCAAGTAAATTATTATGTTTTGTATAAACTTTGCTTTTGTGATATGTGACTCAAAATAAGTGTTTTTAGAATTGATCAGATATATCAGATATATGTGTAAATCTGCTCATAGGATTGTATGTGAGAATATGTGTTGATCCCTTACCAGTAGGGGTTAGATGTTGGTATCCGCTCACAGGATTGTATGTGAGAATATGTGATGTGTATATGTGACACTGTGCTCTGATCAATTATATGTATGTGATTTCCAATGACTTTAAGATGTGATTATATATGTATTAAGTGATTCATTATATGTTTTGGAATAATTATTTTTGATATCATTGAATGAGTTTGTGAAAAATCAAAATACTCGTGCTTTGCTTGACTCTATTTCCATTGTGTATTCTGTATAATTACTTACTGGATGTGTGGCTCACCCCATCAATTAATATTTTCAGATTAAAGTGCAGTTGGGAATATAGAACCTTTGGATCGCTGTGTAAGGTGCAAAGTAGAGCGTGGAAGTTGTAGACGACTTCAGTATTACTTGAAGACTTATAGAATTTTAGTTATCCTTATTTTGTAATTCATGTTTTATATTTTGGGGATTATTTCCAATTTGTAGAGTTTAGATTTTTGTAAGAGATTATTTATTAAGAGTATTGTTTCTTTGGAGTTTTAATTTATTTTGGATCAACTATGTTCATTGAGTTATATAAGTTCAGTAGGTTAGTCATGCATCTAAATCCATGTTCCATGGATTTGGGTCGTGACAGTCCCGTTCGGTCATCCTTTGCCTGTATCTGCGTCTATGCTCTTAGGCTTCTTCCCTCTTTTCATCCAACCCTTCAAGGTCCTCGCACCTTTCTACCATAAAGACTTCCTTTTCCTTTTCCATCTTTCATGTCTACATAACCCTCAAAGATGGTATCATTACTTCTGCTGGGCTCACCACTTCTATTTCATACACTAAGGAGAAGGGAGAGAATCTTGTGGTAGATTTGGGTGAGCTTCGCTAAGCCTAAAGTGTGTTTGGCAGATGTGTTGCCTAACCTCCACTGTACTCTTGTCTCATCTTGCTGATGATTTTAATGAGGGTTTTGTTTGTTGCTTTCGCCTACCAATTTCCTTGTGGGTAATAAGGCGATAACTGGTGATGCTTCACCTCATAGAACTCTAGCATTTTCCTCACTTCTTTATTGTCAAAGGGGGTACCATTGTCACTTATGATTCTGTAAGGTACCCCAAATCAGACCATTATGTTCTCTTTAATGAAATTCACCACAACTCCTCCAATGGCTTTGCGGAGTGGTATGGCCTTTGCCCATTTGTTGAAATATTCTGTAACCACAAGGATCCGTATGTACCCATGGGAAGGTGGATTAACTGGTCCTTCCAAATCAAGCCCTCAGGTGTGGAAGGGCCATGAAGTGACCATGCTATGCAAGCTTTATGGGTGAATGTGGATCAATTTATCTTGTACTTGGCAACTGTGGCACTTCTTCACAAATTCTGCTACATCCTTCTTCATAATGGGCCAATATTAGCCCATCTACAGTATGCACCAGTACAACTTCTTCTTTCCTTAATGCTCTCCGTATTCTCCTGCATGCATTTCCTTTAACATAGCTCCAACTTCTTCTGGACCCAAACACCATAGTGGGTCCCCATCATATCCCTTAAAAAGAATTCCCTGATGTAGGAAGTAGCAGGTTACCAGCTTCTTGAGTTTATACCTTACTCCATGCTTTTGTGGTAGGATGCCTTCTATCAAGTATTCTATGAACAAGCTTCTCCAATCCTCCGTGGAAAACATAACATAACCCTCTTCTCTATCCATGGCTAGATGGTAGGCTTCACACTGGTTTTGGATCAAGTCTGCATCCTTGCCCATGTTTGGCCAATAGAATCCCACTCTCTGCAACCTTCGATATAGGTTGATCTCACTATAGAACCCACAAGTTCTGCTGTGAACTTCCTTCAGCTTTCTTTGGGCCTTTTCGTGCCCCATACACCATGACAGAATTCCTCCTGGCATTCTGCAGTACAACTCTCCTTTCATCAGGACATAGTCCTTTAATGTCTTCAATTCTACCATGTCTTCTTCTTTTAATAGGACTTCCCTGATGGGAGCCCTCCAATCCTCCTCGCATCCTTGCTTATCTTGAAACCTTTCCTTGTGCATTTCAATTATGGACTCCCTTCACTTGTTAATCTCAACTCTAGTACTGCTCCCTTCAAAGGCTATTTATGAGCCCAACGTTGCTAATGCATTCGCATATCGATTCTCACTCCTCTGAGTGTGCTCTATTTCAAATGTGCAAAACTTATCCTCCATCCTTTGTGTTGGGATTAGTGCCCTTAAATCCTATTGTATGATGTTATGTATGATATTATGAATGACATTATGTATGACATGATGTATGACTTGATATAGTAATTAATAAAGTTGTTTTATTATTACCTAAAATAATGGTAACATGAATATTCGGACATTATCATTTAGTCTATGAGATGCATTGTATGTGATTTATGTGATTTAGTCACAGAAGATATAAGTCACAAGTTCTTTGTAAACTCAGAATTTTAGTTCATAGTCGGTGATGAAATTAGGCATTTCATCTGCGAAGACTATAACATATCAACTAAGATGATTTGTCTTGATCATGAAAGTGGAGACTTCTAGTTGATGTGTTAATATGTTTTAAAAGTTAAGACATATTGAACTGGACCGCTGTGAGATTTATTATTCTTCTAATGACTGTCAATTGAATAATAAATCTCATGACTTATATTTGCATGAACTCTTAATCCTGAGAGAATAATGGACCTAATCATGAAGTGTAGGTTGCTTTGATATATCAGGAGTGAGATCTAAAGTAACGGTCAAAACCTCAGTATGTTGGGCAACCACATTTCGTGTTGATGGAACATATATTCTCAAGATGGAATTCATAGTCTCTTAACAGAGATTTAAAATATTCCCTTGAGATAAGTTTAATGGGTTTAGTTATTCAGAGAGTTAGGCCTAACCACTTTGGTAAGAAATTACTAAAGTATATATTTATGAAATTGGATTTCATAAATATATAATGAATAACTTAAAAGGATTAAACCGGGTACTCAAGGATTAAGACGTAGTAATCTTCAAAGTGACAGTCTATATTTATGACTTTGAATTACTACGAATATTTTATGAAGGGGTTGCATGTATAATAAAGTTTTGGGATATAATTTATTAATAAGGCCTAGAGTGCAATTATATTTATATAGTGGTATTAAATATAATTAATGGTAGCTTTGGACTTGTCAAGAGTTGACAGAAAAGCCCAAGGCCCATTGAAGCTAGTGTCTTATTGGTCCTTTTGGTCCCACTCCAAGCCATACATTAAAGCCCAATTGGAAAGGCCCAATAGGCCGGCCCAATTAGATAATCAGTTATATATAAAGGGAGAGACATACAGAATTATGATTAGAGATTAGAGAAAAAGTGAGACACCATTGTGAAGTGGTGTGTATGTGCGAGTGAAACCACTCAGTTATTCTCCCTTGGAAATTGATTGAGAGACCACACTTCTTGAGCGTAAAGTGGAATTGGAGTGAAGATTAAAAGTGTTCCCAAGTACTTATAATCTTTTGTTTTGAATTTCTCTACACCAAGGTACGCTATTTTGTTCTTAAATTCTAGAATTTATATAGTGCAAGTTATCAATCATGAATGAAATAGATCTTTGTTTGTTGCTTCCGCTATGTGTTTTGTATGAGATACAAAACCAAATTTAACCAACAATTGGTATCAGAGCCAGGTTTTCATATCATGATTGTATAGCATGTGATTGAATTTTAGAATTAAAGAAAAATCGTTTTCCTGGTGTTTTAATTTTCTGCAGTGAAGTTTCTGCATAATATTGTTCTATAAACCCTGTGTGCATTGATCAATATATGCGATATATTGTTTTGCATGGTTCCAAGAGGACACGGCTGTAACTATTGTTTTGTGCCATATGTTTTTGGTGTTTGATTTCATCAAGGACACCATCTACACTTCTTGTGAACGGGTTTGTTGAATTTGTTTTATAAACATGATCGGCCATTAACATGGCCATTCAAAGAAAGTAGTTATTTTCCGTTGACAATAACTACTTAACATAACTGTCCTTTGCGTTGCCATTCTTTACACCGCTTGGCTATATTAAGTTAATTGAACGATATTGAATTGATGAATTGACTAGTATAAGGAAGTGGTACAAGGATTCATCCAATCCGTATATTATATATAATTTTATATGGGTTCATATGCATTTAAGGCTTCATCATGAATTGATTGATATATATATATATATATATATATATATGCAATGACTTGGATGTTAACGCACCGCTTGGATATAAATATATATAAGGCTTGCATGGTTTGATTATTATAAGCATGTAATATGTGCTTTGGATGTATTGGATGCTTTATATACAACTTACATTGAATCCGTATATTATTTGATATATATATATATATGGGTTAATATGCAAATTTTTTATCAAGGATTCATTATATTGATGCTTGCCTTGGTTTATATATTTATATATATATATATTAATGCTAGGATTAAAGTATTCATTTAATGAAATTTATTCCTAATGAGATTAGGATTATGATTTTAAGGGTTTCTAGCATTCTTATGGTTCTTGATCATAAAAACCTTTAATTTAAAACATCTAGTGGGAGAGAGATACAAGGGTTGGATCTCACGGCCTCCATTATCAGTTCATAGTAGCGTGGGTAAGCACCTCGTCTTGGCGTATATGCCTTGCGATCCCAAAGGAGGGTGTTTACTTCAAGTACTACGAGATTGAACTAACCTGTTTAAAGTAGTGTGGACAAGCACCTCGTCTTGGCGTATATGCCTCGTGATCCTAAAGGAGGGTGTTTTTGTTCCATGGTACTACAAGTCTAAACATTATAAGGGAGATGAAATGTGGCTACACATGATTCTAGATAATGGTGTACACTAGACTAAGTTTAATGTTAACCTCCCAAAGGAGCTATGTCATTATTACTTAGAGGCTGAAGCTAATACGGCATATTATTAGTGTATGATAAGAGTTATCATGATAGCACTAATAATGAGAATAGTTCTCAATCAATTAATGTGTTTATAATAAACTTGCTACCAAGGAATTATAGACATGGATTGGTTTGTTGTTGCATATATTATTTTATGGTTTTATAAGGTTCCATATTATATGATTATGTGCTAAATTGATAATGTCTAGTTTACTTATTATATTCATGTTTGTTATTTTCAGATTTAAAATCATGGCATCATTTAGCCCACTTGATGCTATTCTTAATCAAAACAAACTGACTGGATCCAACTATGTTGACTGGAAAAGAAACTTGGACATTGTTCTTACTGCTGAAGAGCACAAATATGTGCTTACTCAACCATGTCCTAGCTTTCCATCATTAGATGCTCCTCTTGAGGAAAAACAGCGATATGATCGTTGGCAGAAATCTAATGAGATGGCCAAGTGCTATATCCTAGCATCTATTTCAAATGTTCTACAGCATCAAATGCAGGATGTAGAACTAGGTTCGGACATTATGCTCAGTCTGAAGGAGATGTTTGGTGAGCAAGGCCGTTCTGCAAGGCAAGAAACTATGAGGCAGATTTATAATACCAAAATGGCTGAAGGTACTTCAGTGAGGGAGCATTGTCTTAGGATGATCTCTAATCTGAATACATTGGAAGTTTTAGGTGCCGATATTGATGGAGAATCCCAAGTGGATATGATACTCCAGTCACTACCAGAATCATTCAAGGAATTCAGACTTAACTATAATATGAACAAAAGGATTTATACATTGTCTGAATTGATGAATGAGTTGGTAGCGGCAGAAGGCATCCTTGGTACTTCTAGTGTTGAAGCCAATGTTGGTGAAGCTTCTACTTCTCAACCTAAGTCGAAAGGCAAAGGTAAGAAGAAGAAGAAGAAGAACTTCACTAAGAAAGATGGTAAACAAGTTGCCTTAGGAGTTGCCAACAAAGGAAAGAAAACCAAAGGAAAGTGTTTCCATTGTGGTGAGAAAGGACATTGGAAGAGGAATTGTCCAATATTTAAGGCTACCAAGAATAGAGGTATGAAAAGTATATTCCTTCTTGAAATATGTTTGGTACAGAATCCCACAGATTCCTGGTGTGTGGATTCAGGTTGTACTAATCATATCTGCAAATCCTTGCAGCGGTTTCAAGAGACCAGAAAACTGAATGAAGGGGAAATGTTTCTTACCTTGGCTGATGGGAGCAGGATTCCAGTTGTAGCTATTGGAGTGTTTAATTTATGTTTTGAATCTAGAGTTTTAATATTAGAAGACTGTTTGTATGTACCTAATGTTCGTAGGAATTTAATTTCTGCAACTTATTTAGGTAAACATGGATATTATGTTATCCTAAAAGACAATGTTGTAATAAAGAAGGATAAAGTGTTTATCTGTTCTGGCAATATTGTGGATGGTCTTTATATTTTAACTCCTGATAAGCATGAATTATATAATTTTGAATTAGATCATAACTCTCATGTAAAATCAATAAAGAGAAAGTTTCCTTCTACTAATGAAGCATATCTTTGGCACTTGCGTTTGGGTCATATTAATTCAAATAGAATTCAAAGACTAATCAAAGATGGACTTTTAGAGCCATTGGACTTTGATGAATTTCCAGTTTGTGAATCTTGTTTGGAAGGCAAAATGACCAAACGACCTTTTAATGCAAAAGGTAGAAGAGCCCAAGAGTTACTTGAATTAGTTCATACAAATGTATGTGGTCCTATGTCAACCCAAGCAAAAGGAGGTTATGAGTACTTCATCACTTTTACCGATGATTACTCAAGATATGGTTATGTGTACCTAATGAGACGGAAGTCCGAAGCCTTTGAAAATTTCAAAGAGTTTAGGGCTGAAGTTGAGAATCAATTAGGTAAACGCATAAAAGCCATTCGATCTGATCGTGGTGGCGAATACCTTCTTGGGGATTTCAAGGATTACTTAACTCAAAATGGGATTATATCCCAATTGACTGCACCTGGAACTCCCCAACAGAATGGTGTAGCAGAAAGAAGGAATAGGACTCTTTTGGAAATGGTTAGGTCCATGATGAGTTACTCAACTTTACCAATTTCTTTTTGGGGATATGCACTAAAAACTGCAATGCATATTTTGAATTTAGTTCCATCAAAATCTGTTCCCTACACACCTAAGGAATTGTGGAGTGGGCGTAAGCCTAGTATGAAATATCTCCACATTTGGGGATGTCCAGCACATGTGCTGAAAAGGAAGTCTGATAAGTTGGAATCTAAAACCGAAGTATGCATGTTTTTAGGGTATTCAAAAGAAACAAAGGGTTATTTATTCTATAATCATAAAGATAACAAAGTGTTTGTTAGCACACATGCCAAATTTTTGGAAGATGATTATATGAATAATTTTGACCCTAGAAATAAAGTTGTTTTGGCTGAAATGAATGAACCTTTAGTTGAACAACCAATAGATGAAACTAGGGATGATGTGGTTGTATTGGATACACCACAAGATACTACTCATAAGATGTCTAGTACACAGGTGCCTCGTCGTAGTGGGAGAATTGTTCGGCCTCCTAGAAGATTCATAGGTTTGGGAGAAACTTATGAAGCTATCTCAGAAGAGGTTGAATCAGATCCCTACACTTATGAAGAGGCAATGAATGATATAGATGCACATCATTGGATCAAAGCTATGAAATCTGAATTAGATTCCATGTATTCCAATCAAGTTTGGGATCTTGTAAAGGCGCCTAATGGCATTAAACCTGTTGGTTGCAAATGGGTTTACAAGAGGAAGAGAGGGGTAGATGGAAAGGTTGAAACCTTTAAAGCAAGACTAGTGGCGAAAGGGTATACACAAAAAGAAGGTATAGACTATGATGAAACTTTTTCGCCAGTAACCATGCTTAAATCTATCAGAATTCTCTTATCCATTGCTGCTCATTATGATTATGAGATTTGGCAAATGGATGTCAAGACTGCATTTCTTAATGGCAATCTTGAAGAAGAAATCTATATGATGCAACCGGAAGGTTTCATAGCAAAGAACCAAGAACATATGGTATGCAAGTTAAAAAGGTCCATTTATGGACTTAAACAAGCATCTAGGTCATGGAACATCAGATTTGATCAAGCAATCAAATCATTTAGTTTTGAACAAAATCTTGATGAACCATGTGTGTACAAAAGACATCGAGATAGAGTAGTAATGTTCCTAGTGCTTTATGTTGATGACATTCTACTCATTGGAAATGATGTAGGGGTAATGTCATCGGTAAAGGTTTGGTTGTCAAACCAATTTGATATGAAGGACTTGGGTGAGGCTAACTTTATTCTAGGGATCAAGCTTTGGCTAGATCGCAAGAATAGGATGTTAGGCTTATCACAGGCTGGATATATAGATAAGGTTCTAGAACGGTTTAGCATGCAAAACTCCAAGAAGGGATTACTTCCTTTCAGACATGGAGTTCCTCTGTCTGATGACCAAAGGCCTAAGACTTAAGAGGAAAAAGATATGATGAGACAAGTTCCTTATGCTTCTGCAGTAGGAAGTCTCATGTATGCCATGCTTTGTACTAGACCAGATATTTGTTATTCAGTTGGCATGGTCAGCCGATATCAATCAAATCCAGGACCAAAACATTGGCAAGCTATAAAGCATATTCTCAAGTATCTATGGAGGACGAGAGATTATATGCTTGTTTATCGATGTGAGAATTTGATACCCATTGGCTATACAGATTCAGATTTTCAGTCGGATCTAGATTTTAGAAAGTCCACGTCAGGATGTGTATTCACCTTAGGAGGTGGGGCCATAACATGGAGGAGTGTCAAACAATCTTGTATTGCAGACTCCACCATGGAAGCAGAATATGTTGCTGCTTGTGAAGCAGCAAAAGAAGCTGTATGGCTCAAGAAATTCCTTTTTGACCTTGGTGTAATGAGAATGGAACAAGTTCCCATCACATTGTTTTTCGACAATAGTGGTGCAGTTGCACAATCAAAAGATCTAAGAAATCACAAGAAAGGAAAGCACATTGAGAGAAAGTACCACATCATTAGAGATATAATTGCTCGTGGAGATGTGATGGTAGCAAAGATTGAAAGTGCAAATAATCTAGCAGATCCCTTTACCAAAGCCTTGCCTCAAAGGACCTTCGAGTCGCATTTGGAGGGAATGGGAGTTAGATTAGTGCACAATAGTCTTTAGGGCAAGTGGGAGATATGTTGGGATTAGTGCCCTTAAATCCTATTGTATGATGTTATGTATGATATTATGAATGACATTATGTATGACATGATGTATGACTTGATATAGTAATTAATAAATTTGTTTTATTATTACCTAAAATAATGGTAACATGAATATTAGGACATTATCATTTAGTCTATGAGATGCATTGTTATGTGATTTATGTGATTTAGTCACAGAAGATATAAGTCACAAGTTTTTTGTAAACTCAGAATTTTAGTTCATAGTCGGTGATGAAATAAGGCATTTCATCTGCGAAGACTATAACATATCAACTAAGATGATTTGTCTTGATCATGAAAGTGGAGACTTCTAGTTGATGTGTTAATATGTTTTAAGAGTTAAGACATATTGAACTGGACCGCTGTGAGATTTATTATTCTCCTAATGACTGTCAATTGAATAATAAATCTCATGACTTATATTTGCATGAACTCTTAATCCTGAGAGAATAATGGACCTAATCATGAAGTGTAGGTTGCTTTGATATATTAGGAGTGAGATCTAAAGTAACGGTCAAAACCTCAGTATGTTGGGCAGCCACATTTCGTGTTGATGGAACATATATTCTCAAGATAGAATTCATAGTCTCTTAACAGAGATTTAAAATATTCCCTTGAGATAAGTTTAATGGGTTTAGTTATTCAGAGAGTTAGGCCTAACCACTTTGGTAAGAAATTACTAAAGTATATATTTATGAAATTGGATTTCATAAATATATAATGAATAACTTAAAAGGATTAAACCGGGTACTCAAGGATTAAGACATAGTAATCTTCAAAGTGACAGTCTATATTTATGACTTTGAATTACTACGAATAATTTATGAAGGGGTTGCCTGTATAATAAAGTTTTGGGATATAATTTATTAATAAGGCCTAGAGTGCAATTATATTTATATAGTGGTATTAAATATAATTAATGGTAACTTTGGACTTGTCAAGAGTTGACAGAAAAGCCCAAGGCCCATTGAAGCTAGTGTCTTATTGGTCCTTTTGGTCCCACTCCAAGCCACACATTAAAGCCCAATTGGAAAGGCCCAATAGGCCGGCCCAATTAGATAATCAGTTATATATAAAGGGAGAGACATACATAATTATGATTAGAGATTAGAGAAAAAGTGAGACACCATTGTGAAGTGGTGTGTATGTGCGAGTGAAACCACTCAGTTATTCTCCCTTGGAAATTGATTGAGAGACCACACTTCTTGGGCGTAAAGTGGAATTGGAGTGAAGATTAAAAGTGTTCCCAAGTACTTATAATCTTTTGTTTTGAATTTCTCTACACCAAGGTATGCTATTTTGTTCTTAAATTCTAGAATTTATATAGTGCAAGTTATCAATCATGAATTAAATAGATCTTTGTTTGTTGCTTCCACTATGTGTTTTGTATGAGATACAAAACCAAATTTAACCAACACTTTGGGCCAATGTCCTATATGGGGCTAGACTTGGTTCTTTTAAAGAAAAACTCCCCTTAGCCTAGCAGACTACCAGATTGGAGTCGCCTATCACCGTTAAATGTTTGATCCACATTTTGTGGGCTATTGCCAATCCTGTTAAGTAGGCCTCATATTCTGCAGTATTTTTTGAACACGAAAATTCTAACTTGAATGAGAGTGCCACGGTCTCTTCACCATTGTGATAGAGGACTACTCCCGCACCTTTTAAGTTTGCTGTAGAGGAACCATCAAACTTCGTGATCCACAGTTCTTTAGCCACTTCTGTCATGGCTACTTCTAATGGTACATCATCATCTGGCGGGAATTCCTCTTCTCTTGGGAATTGATCCAACAGGTTTGCTATGGCCAAGCTTTTTACCGCCTTGGGTGTTCTTGCCTTTAAGTCATATTGTGACAGCTGTTGTAGCAACTGAGATATTCTGCTAGATAGAATAGGTTGTCGTAGAAGCACTTTGATCGCATGGGATTTCGTCATTAAATGTATCTCGTAAGCCAAGAAGTAATGGCGTAGTCTTTGTGACGCATAGATGATTGCCAAGCATACCTTTTCTGCTCTGGGATAACGGGTCTATGTGTTTCTCAGGTCACAACTTATGTAGTAGACTGGCTATTCAATGCTGCCTCCATCCTCCTAGGCTATCAAAGCCCTAATGGCAGATGGGCTTGAGGCTTGATAAAGCAGCAACGGTTTCCTGTGGACTGGGGCTTGCACTGTAGGGAGATTCATCATAATCTACTGTAGTTTTTGGAAAGTTATCTGCTGTGTTTCTCCCCACTCAAAGCCTTGTCCTTTCTTTTGTAACTTTGTAAAAGCCAAAGTGATTGATGCTAAGCCAGGGATAAACCTCCTGATGTAAGAGACTTTGCCCAGGAAACTTTTTAACTCTTTGACTGTAGCTGGTGGCTTCATAGTTGCTATTGCCATTGCTTTGGTTGAATCTATGTCTATCCCTCTGCTATGGACTAGAAATCCTATAAATTTCATAGCAGAAACTCCAAAGGCACACTTCAGTGGGTTCATTCTTAGCATGAAAAGTCTGCACCTTTCGAATACCTTTCTTAACACCTTGACATGATCTTCTCGCCTTTCGATTTCACCACTATTTCATCCACATAGTCCTCCAGTTCTCGATGCATTATGTCATGAAATATGGCAGCCATTGTGCACTGATAAGTTGCACCTGCATTTTTTATCCTGAAGGGCATCACTGCGTAGTGAAAATTCCCGATAAGCGTTCTCAAAGTAGTCTTTTCCACATCCTTCGGTGCCTTCTGAATCTGATTGTATCCACTGAACCCGTCCATAAAGAAAAACATGGCATTTCCTACTGCAGAATCTATTAGCAGGTCCATGTTGAGCAATGGGAACACGTCTTTGGGGCAAACCCGATTAAGACCTGTTCTTCTTCTTTACAAGCACGATGTTGGTCAACCTTCGTGGGTGTTGAGTTGGTTTGATGAAAATAGCCGCTAATAATTTATGTACCTCCTTTACTATATGTTCCTTTATTTCATTGTGGAACACCCTGGCCGGCTGAGCCACTGGCTTGGCCCCAAGATCCACATTAAGTGTGTGTACCACTGACCCTGGGTTTAGCCAAGGCATTTCACTGTAATCCCATGCAAAAACATCTCTGAATTTTTTTAATAGCAAGATTAGTTTTGCCTTTTCTTCTTTTGACAATTATGAGCTTATTGAAATTAGTTTTGGCTTTTGTAGGTCTGTGCCCAAGTCAATCTCTTCCAACTTTTTTTCTGCCATTACTTACGCGTCTTTTTCTGCCACAATCTCCTTTCCACTTTCTGTGTCACTTTCTTCTCTTGGACTATATTATGCCTCTTGCATACTGTAGGTGGGCCCCGCGCACCTTCATAATTTATATACTATCCTGTTGTCAGGTGTTTGGACCCTGATACATTGTGGCGTACTTCCTAGCTCTCAAGTTGGTGCTTCTTTCCTTTTCCTCTTTCGCATCAGCAATTCTCTCATGTCAGCCTCTAGGTTATCTTGGATGTACTTCCACTTGGCGACAAAGGTGTCTTGTAGCTTGGATAATGAACTCTTTCCAGATGGCACCCATTCATTGTAGAACATGGTCTCGACCAAATGGGCTTTTGCCTGCTCGAATAGGGATGGGTTTGTTACTATCCATATCATCCTGCCATTCAATCTTCCCTTTACGCACTGGTGATAGATGGATGGAATTAGGCGATGCTTGTGCAGCCATGGCCTTCCCAGCAGTATATGATAGGAAACTTCTATCTTTACCACATGAAAACGGGCAAAGGAGGCTATTGGGCCTACCTTCAGCCATAGCTGTATATGACCTACGGTATACTCGTCTCTTCCTCTGAACCCGGTTACTTCCATCGAGCATCCTTGAATCTTACTTTCTAGTATTCTTGCTGTTTGCAGTGTGCTAATTGGGATGAGGTTTACTGAAGCGCCCGTGTCAACTAGAGCTCTCTTAATGGAAATTTGGTATATGGAGGCTACTAGGTAGAAGGGCCTTCTGTGGTTTGAGTACCCCACCTCCATGTCTTCATTGCTGAAAGTAATCTCATTGGTGTCTTGCTGGAAAGCTCTGTCAGCCCTGGCTTCTGTGGCAAGACATTCTATTCCTACTCTTAAGGCAATGCTTACTAGTGCCTTTGGGGCCATCCTTCGTTTGTTTGTTGTGAGCTCTAGTTGGTCAAACAAGTTCTTCAATCGGGAGCTTTTCTATAAGGTAGTAATGGCTGCAGCAGGCAGAGCCAGCCTTTCTTCTTCATCCTTACTCGAGTTTGCGTAAATGACAACTGCTACTACCCCCTTCCCTTTATGATTAGGGAGTGGGTTCCTTTTCACCTCTGGTTGGGATAGCTCAAGGGTTCTTTCTCTAATTCTGTGGTGCACTAATCTGTGGAGGGTGTAACATTCTGCGGTGGCGTGCTACACATAGTTATTCAGACGGCATAAATGTGGGCCCCTCCATTCTTCTTCAGTGGGTTTTTTGGAGGCTTGATTGGGTTTGAAAACTTCATCTGCAATCCATTTGTCTAGGAGCACATCCAACTCCTTTGGTGTGCATGGTATTGGTTGATGGCTCTCGTACTCCCTTCCTTCTGACTTCTTTTTTTTCAGTGGACACTGTCTTGGCTTGCGGTGTGGATCTGCGCTCCCTGGGCTTGTCAGAGCTAGGCTTTACTGATTGGGCCATCTTCCTTGTCTTTTGCAATAGTTGTGTAAACTGGGAAATTTCTAAATTTTCTATGACAGCTTTATACTCCATGATCATATTGACCATGCACATTTTCACCAGCGTCTTCTCCTTGTAGTGGTCATAGTAATTGAGAGCTATGTCCCTAAACATTTTGATGTACTCCATCAAGTCTTCGCCACTTTTCTGCTTAGTGCCTTGCAAAGTTATGAGTGTTATCGTTTCCTCTCTGTGGAAGTACTTGGTGTAGAACACGTCTACCATATCATCCCAAGTTGGGATTGATCCTGGCTTTAAGCCAGTGTACCAGGTATATGCCTGGTCACATAAGGTCTTTGAAAACTCTCGGAGGTAGAGGTCCTCATCTGCTGCGTAAGGACCAAGGGTGTCAATTAACTTACTTACATGCTCGTCAACGCTTCCCTTTCTACCATCATACTGTGCGAAGGTTCGTGGCTCATATCTCTCGAGATACGGCTTGCTGAGTATCCTCAGTGAATAGAGAGGTCTTCGTGCATAAAATCTTTCCTTGGGCGCCTTGGCCCTTTCTTGCTTTAACAGTGTAGTGATGTCAGCCATCATGATGAAACGCTATTTTGTGTTCTGCAGGGCACTGCCCATAGGGGTTTCTTCCTTGTCTGCTACGTGCTCAGGGTCATGTTAGCTCCCCTTTTCCTTAGTCTTGTTTGCCATAAGCTAGCGCATTTCCTCCATTAGTTGCTGTTGGGAATTCTGTATGAACTACAATACTTTAATGAAGAAGTTAGCATGGTCAGTGGGATTCCTTTACTGCTACTGTGGCCTAACCCTCGCTCCATTAGCACCCTCTACTTGATTGGGCTGGAGCGGCATGGCTGGCCTTATGCCATGGATGGCATGACATCAATATTTTGCGTCATTTTGATCTTGGGGATATAACTTGCGAGGGATCTATTTGCTTTCCCTGTCTTTTTGTGTTGTTGGGCTTTGATCTCTCCTACCGTACTGCGGCCCGTGGGTCTAAAGTAAGAGAGTTGGGGCTAGCCTAAATGAAACACACTTTAGGCTAGTTTGTGCACAAGTTAAGCCGTCCTAGTATAGATGCGTTTTGGTAGAAGCGTTGAGTGTACAACGTATCCACAATAGGTGTTAGGGACATATTTATGTAATTGGATAATCCTTTAACAAAACGCACTTTACTTGTAATTGGGTAGAACTAGGATGAGTTTAGTGCTTCAAGAAACAAGTGTTCATGTTTAGAATTGAAGCCATGCCAATCTAATCAAGAAACAAGTGAAGAATGTGCTGCTCATTAAAGCTTGACAGAAGTCTCTACAGAATCCTTTCTATCGAGAATTACTGCTGAAGCTTGACAGAAGCTCGACATAAGTTGTACCTATCGAGAATTACAAAATTAGAAATTCTAGATCTGATTACATGCATATCCTTGAGTATTTGTGTAGGGTTTCTTTTCTCACAACCCTAAACATATATAAGGATTATTTTTAGAGTCGTGACAAGTGATGCAAGGTGTTGCAAAAGAATAATCCATGCATATTGTGACCAAAGACAGAAATTGCTCTAGTTCATCATATTCTCTGTAGAAGCTATTGCATCTTTACGCCAAGGGTTTTGTGACCAAGGAGTTTCTTGATCCTTATTGTTGGATGAACTGAAGAACTAAGTAGCCAACATCTTCCTCAAGTTGGTGTGTTAGTCACATACTAGGATCTGTGCATCACTAGTTAGTCACGTACTGGGATTCGTGCATTGAACAGAGAGATTGCCACTAAAATACAAGTCCAATTAGGTATTGGGGTAAGGGTTCAACTGTAGGTTCGTATTGGGTATTGGGATTCCTTTTACTTGTAATTGCTTGTGATTAATAATAGTGGATTCTAGGGAGTGGTGACCTTAAATTCACCCAGTGGGATTTTGTCTCAGTAGTTTTTCCCATTCATAAACAAATCACTTGTGTCAAATTTCATTTCCGCTACATTTAACTTACTTGGTGATTTGTTTGTGCTACCACGCTATTGCATGTTAAATTAAATAATTAATTTGGATAATTAATTAATTAATTAATTTGCCAAAGGGGTCAATATATTTTTGGCCTATTAGCAGGAACAACTGTTACAGGTGTTATAGCAAGAATACAATACGGTAGAACAACTATAATACTAAACAAATGACATTAACACCGAAATAAAGGAAAGTGGCCTAATACAGTCATGGCAGAATGATACAACAGTAAAAATAACACTATAGTAGACAGTTTAATAACTGAACGGGAAACTGATCGTCCAACAAGCATGAAAGAAAAAACTGGTCTGCCAGAAAAGTTGGCTTAGCTTCTTAGTCCAAGAAGGGAATCAATCCCCAATGTGAGTAACCTCAAAGAAGGCTTTTGCTATAGAAGTTACACACTTTGGAAAAATGACCTAAATGGTTTAAGCTTCAATTCCCAATCTCCCAAAGAGTGGGTCTATCAAGAGGGAGAGAAAAAGGTAGTCTATTGATGCATGCCCCTATTCCTATCACTTATGCCTCTCTAATTTTTTGTGTATTCTTTGCTTTTCCCTATTTTCGTTCTTGTTCTACCTCTTCTTCTTATGTTCCTTCCATCATCCCCCTTACTGTTCACAACTACCACTTTTTATACTGTCTGCCATGGTGGGATTTGAAATTTTTACCCCTCAACTACTTTTGGCTTCTTATGGGTGTCCTTCCAAGACTACCCACTAGCTTGCCAGCTACTCAGCCACTATCACAGCTCTGAATGTGCTGATTGCACCACTTCCTATTCCCAGACAAAATTGCTTGTCTTGTTTCTTACCTTTCTTTGTTTTTCACTACTCTCATCTGGATAAGGATTAAACTTTTCTATCACCTACCTTTATGGTATGCATCAAGTGGTCCCAGCCCATACTTTACTTCTTTTGGGTGAGATGCCATCATAGCAGGACATTTCTACTAAAAAATTTTGAGCGGGAACCCCAAAATAGACTCCCTCTTTCTCCCCACCGCTAGACCACACCCTCTGAATACCTAGACCCGTGGCCCACCTCCTATGTATTGGTTTGGTACAAGTAAGTGGTGCCTTGGCCCTTTGTGCATGCTCCACTTCATCTAAATTTGTTTCTTTCTAGCCTTCACACCATTTCTGCTGCCTCCGTGTTTGTTTGATTCTACTGCATGTTTTGGTTGGTGTTTCTCTCTTATGGTGTGAAGGATGTGTGGGATTTTGGGCTTATGTTCCCTGCCTTTTATCCCTTCTTTAGATTGGGTGTTGCTTAGGCAAAGGCCCTTATCTTCCTGCTAAGCCCATGCTTTCCTTTTCAATGTCAGTGGGCTTCTTGGCTATTGATCATACCATATCACTTCATCATGCTTGCTATAGTTTTACCCTCCCTTTGTGTTACCTTGTGAACTTGTGGACTGACGTTCCTACCGTGCCGAACCACTTCTTTGTCAATCTTTTGCTCAGGGCTTCCTAGGCCCACTTCTCACATCTTTTTCTCTTTTGGACTTTGTTGGCCAACATTCCGGCCATGCCAGCCCTATTTCATTATTTCGTTTCCCGGGCTTCCTCGGCCCGTTTACTTTCTCTTTACCTCTTTTACTCCCATGGGCTTTTTGTTAGATCCATTAGGCTTCCTTGGCCCAATTACCACATCCTTAGCTCTTATTACTTTTTGGGCTTATTGGCCTTTAAGCCAACCCAATGAGTTTTCTAATTCATTTCTCGGGTTAGCTTGGCCCATTGACTTCCTTACTACCTTTTATTATTCCTATGAACTTACTACTTCATTCCTTGGGTTTTCTTACTCCTTCTTTACCTCTTTTTATTCTTATAGGCCCGCTGGCCATCAATCTGGCCATTTCAGTCTGCTGGGCTTGTTTCTCTGTTCCCTTACTATTTTCCCTTTCTCACTTTCTTTATATTGTTGGGCTTCTTCTGCTGTTGGGCCTTTTATCGAAAGTGGGCATCAACATGTTTCTATCATATAAACCATTTATTTATTTATTTTTAATAGATTCCACCATATAAAAGAAGATGGTGTAGAAATAATCTATTTTTGTGCAAAAATACTATCAACAATTGGAAGAGGAAAGAGCAAAATTATTATGGATATACATAATTAAGAATATGAATATATATAGCCTAAATGAATTTACAATTATTTAATTATTTTGGCTAATTAAAGTGTATAGTTATCTTTTACATTCCTTGAAAGGGTGTAGACACTTGATTTTGCACCCATGATTTAATCAAGGAAGATGACTGGAATGACCATCCATGTACCCCAAAAATCATGATTGCATTAATTCATTCATTACATATCATAAAAATGATCTTGAGATTTTAACGGTCTCAATGGTGTGTTCAGTTTCCAAATCGGACCATCGGATTGAAAGATATCACATAATTAAGTTTGCATGGTCAGCATGCATTGTGTCTAGGTAGAGGCAACCACGCATGATTTGTTTAAATTAATTCTGAGTGGTTAAACAATTAAAATTAATTAAATAATTTTGTGATTGGTTGACAATTAGTGTCTAAAATAGGATTGCTTGCATAGGAATAAAAGGGATAATTGGATAACAATAAAATTGTAGATAATCTGAACTTTATCAAAGTTTATTTTAGGATATTTATCTACAAGATAACTGTTCCTGAAAAGACCTGAATTATCCAAGAAAGAGATAAAATCTTAGAATACGGATTGGAAATATGTTTAAGTGCAAGGCCCAACTCAAGAAAACCTAAAAAATGAGTCCAAAATGCACCTGAACATGAAAGTGCGACCAGCACCAAAGAGTACCATTAGGCACTTTTGGAGTGCCGTCGGCACTTTAAAAGTGCTGAATTGCACTCTTTTCAACAATATGTATGCACCCTTTTCAACAACTTGTGGTGGTAGTAACCATGGATCACTGGTCTTCATTAGATTTAGGCACCCAGTGGCGAACTCACCAACCCATAGCCTAAAGTCACTGGATCATTTCTTATTGACTGTAAAGGACAGACCATGCCTTTTGGACCAATGCAAAGTTCATTACATTACAAGTTGGGAGGTGTAACGTCCTCACTATGGGAAACAATGAAACAACAAACCCACCCTACAACATAATGACTTAGAATGTACCCTTAGGTCTGTCTCGGTTAAAATTGCATTGCATGTTGTATGTGTTTGTTTGGTTGATTGATTGATGTGGATGGGGTCTTAGCTTTGATTAACCCGACCAAGCATGTCATTAGGGGAGAATTCGGTCAAGATTTGAAGGAAGGCTACAAAGAGAACCTAAGCTCGACATTTAAGCCAGTAGCTCTAATTCGAAGCCCGTCACTCCCATTACGGTACTGAAGCCCGTAAGCATAAAAGAAACTCCGCTATAGCAACATCACAATCCCATATTCGACATACAAGACAATTCAAACTCCAACTTAATCACCTAACATCCACGAATGGGGGAAGACACTTCAAACCCCAATCAAATTACCAAGCACCAACATATGGGGGGAGACATTTCGAACCCCAATCAAGCAACCTAATACCTACAAATGGGGGGAGACACTTCAAACCCCAATCAAATGGCCTAACATCCACAGTGGGAGGAGACACTTCAAACCCTAAGACACCAACCTAAACGACCCAACAAAAATTGTCCACGTCACAAGCGGGAGAGACACTTCAAACCCTTGCATGTGGAGACTGACAAACCCACAGACATGGAGATTGACAAAGAAGCCACATATTATATGGATGAAGTTCTCGCAGTACTGATGTTGAGGGAAGAAGGAACTTACTGGGAGCCATCTACCATTGTTGAAGCTACTACTGAGTTGAAGAACTAGGCATGGGAAGGAGCCACCCACCCCATGGAGGACTTCGTAAAGAAGATCAAGACCGTTAAGTTAATCACTCTTGCTAAGAAGATCAAGACCGTTGAGCCAATCAACCCTGCCAAAAACATTGTTTTTGTCCCTATTGAGTCTATTTTTGCTAGTATTTCTATTCCTGTTAAGTCCGTTTGTGATAGTTTTCCAGTTGAGTCTGATTTAGTTAAGTCTATTGAGACTGTTGAGTCTGTTGGGAACTCTTTTCCTTTTAACATGATTTCTAATTCTGCTTATTTGTTGGCTTTGAATGTTTTTATTTCTAAAATTGGTAAAGAAACTCTTAATAATAAGGAAATAAAACATGGACACCTAGAACCCATAATAGAAGAAACCCAATCCATTAACCTGGGAACTGATGATGAACCTAAAATGATACAAGTAGGCAATACCCTAACCATTTCAGAGAAAGATGCATTAGTGGCACTCCTAACAGAATTCAAAGAGGTCTTTGCCTGGTCATACAAAGACATGCCTGAGATTGATACAGATATAGTACATCATTGCATTCCAACATATATAAACATGAAGCCGGTCAAGTAGAAATTGAGAAGAATGAAGCCAGAATGGACTCTCAAGATCAAGGAAGAAGTTGAGAAACAGTACAATGCAGGATTCCTAAGGGTGGTCAACTAACCAAAATGGTTAGCTAATGTGATTTTGGTGCCAAAGAAGGATGGGAAGGTCAGAATGTGTGTAGATTTTTGAGATTTGAATAAGGCTAGTCCAAAAGACGAATTTCCTTTGCCACACATTGACTTCTTAGTAGACAATACAGTAGGTCATGCTTTGCTATCGTTTATGGATGGATTTTGAAGGTACAACCAGATTAAGATGGCTCCAGAAGATATAGAAAAAACTTCCTTTATTACACCATGGGGGACATATTGCTACAAGGTCATGCCATTTGGCCTTAAAAATGCTGGTGCTACTTACCAACGTGTAGCCACCACTTTGTTGCATGGCTTAATCCATAAAGAAGTATAGGTTTATGTCGTTGACATGATAGTGAAGTCCAAAGACCGTGAAGGTCATATGCTAGCTTTACGAAAGTTCTTCGAAAGAATCCAGTTCTACAAGTTACGGTTGAATCCATAGAAATGCATTTTTGGTGCAACATCCGGAAAGCTATTAGGGTTTATGGTAAGCCACAGGGGAATACAAGTTGATCCTAACAAAATCAAGGCAATTATAGAGATGAAGCCCCCAAGAACTGAAAAGGAGATCTAAGGATTTTCGGGAAGGGTACAGTACATTAGCAGGTTCATAGCTCAACTCACCAAGACATGTGAACCAATATTTCGATTGCTTAAGAAGGAAGTTCCGATAGTATGGAATGAACAATGCCAAGAAGCCTTTGAAAATATTAAGAACTATCTAATGAAGCCACCAATACTTGTTCCACCGGTACCTGAAAAACCATTGTTGTTGTATCTCACCACTACAGATACAGCAATGGGGGCTCCACTTGCTCAATACCTAGAGGAGACTAGAAAGGATAATGCAATTTACTACATTAGCAAGAAGATGCTGCCTTATGAAGAGAAGTATTCGCCACTTGAAAAGACATGCGTAGCACTTATTTGGGCAACCCGCAAACTCAGACATTATATGCTTGCCTACAAGGTTTTGTTGATTGCAAGAATGGATCCTTGAAGTACTTAATGGAAAAGCCTATGCAAGATGGGAAGACTGCTAAATGGGTATTGCGTCTGTCAGAATTTGATATTAAGTATGTGACTCAGAAATCTGTGAAGGGTAGAGCAATTGTTGATCATTTAATCCATTGTTCACCAGAAGAAGCTAAAGAGATCCAAGGAGACTTTTCGGATGAAGACATCATGGGGATTGAGGTAGAATCATGGAAGATGTACTTTGACGGAGCCAAAAATCAAAATGGAAGTGGAATTGGAGTTCCCTTAATTTCTCCAAAAGGGACATACATTCCATTTTCTAGTTGACTCAACTTTCTTGCCACCAACAATGCCACTGAATATGAAGCTTGCATCATGGGGTTATGAGCAGCCCTAGGGCTTGAATTGGAGGTATATGGAGACTCAGCTTTGATAATCTCTCAAATTTAGAATAAATGGAAGATCAAAGAAGAAAGGCTGATGCATTATCATGAATTTCTTTAGAAGTGGGCATCAAAATTCAGCAAGATTCAATAGCAATATGTGCCAAGGATGCAGAATCAAATTGCAGATGCTTTAGCAACCACGGCATCCATGATGGATGGGCCAAAAGAAGATAAAGCTAGACTGATAGTGTTGGAACAAAAAGAAGAACCAGCCTATTGCATGACAATAGAAGAGGATGAGGGAAAGAATGGGGAAGGTGAATGGTATTCAGACATCCTACAATACCTCAAGGATGGAACATACTTGAAGTCTACAGACAAGAATGATCCATTAACCATTCGAAGGTTGTCTACTAATTATATTATTTGTAGTGAAAGGCTTTATAGAATATCATATGATGGAATTCATCTCCTTTGTGTAACCGCCAAGGAAGCACATCAAATAATTGAAGAGGTTCATGAGTCAAGCTATGAGCCGCATATGAATGCACACATGCTATCAAGGAAGGTAATGAGACAAGGCTATTATTGGACTACTATGGAAGCCGACTGTGCGGCTTATGTTTGAAAATGCCATCAATGCCAAGTCCATAGAGGTCTAAAGCACATGCCACCCATGCCACTACATACCATAACATCGCCCTAGCCATTCTCTACATGGGGGATAGACATTATTTGGAAGATTCGCCCAACAGCATCCAATGGTCATGAATTCATACTCGTAGCCATCGATTACTTCACTAAATGGGTAGAAGCCGCCTCATACAAGGTTCTGAATTCAAAGAAAGTTGCTTAATTCATTTAGACCAATATTATCTGCAGATATGGGGTACCACATGAAATTATCTCTGACAATGGGCTGTATTTCAAGGGAGAAACAGATAAGTTGCTATGACAGTTCTGTTGGAAAATCTGGTTTTGTATCTCATACAAAACACACAGCGGAAGCAACAACCACGGATCTACTTCAATTATGCAAGATAACATGTAACCATGAATTCTAGAACAAAGAATAGAAAGCGTACCTTGATGCAGTGAATTTCAAAACATGACTTGAGAATACCTTCAATCTTCATCTCAATTCCACATGGTGCCCAAGATGTGTGGTCTCTCAATCAGTCTTTTGTACATAGACCCTCAAAGAAAAAACCTTCATTTTCTCCTTGTGGAGAAAATCTGATTTCTTTTCTTTTCATCATACGTACGTTTTAAACTATTCTCATGGTTTCTTTATTTAATAACTCTTATTAAATAATGACTGATTATCTAATTGGGTTAGCCATTTGGGCCTACCCAATTGGGCTTTAGTTTGTGGCTTGAGATGGGACCAAAGGGAACAAATAAGACTCTAGCTCCAATGGGCCTTGGGCTTTTCTGTCAACTCTTGACAAGTCCAAAGTTACCATTAATTATATTCAATACCACTATAAGAATATAATTGCACTCTTGGCCTTATTAATAAATTATATCCCAAGACTTTATTATACATACAACCCCTTCATTAAAATATTCGTAGTAATACAAAGTCATGAAATAGACTGCCATTTTGAAGATTACTACATCTTAATCCTTGAGTACCCAGTTTAATCCTTTATGTTATTCATCATATATTTATGAAATCAAATTCCATAAATATATACTTTAGTAATTCCTTACTAAAGTGGTTGGGCCCAACACTCTGAATAACCAAACTCATTAAACTTATCTCAAGGGAATATTTTATATCTCCGTTAAGAGATTATGAATTCCATCTTGAGAATATATGTTCCATCAACATTAAATGTAGCTGCCCAACATACTGAGATTTTGATCGTAACTTATAGATCTCACTCCTGATATATCAAAACAACCTACATCTCATGATTAGGTCCATTATTCTCTCAGGATTTAGAGTTGATGTAAATAGAAGTCGTGAGATTTATTATTCATTTGATAGTCATTGGGAGAATAATAAATCTCACGGCGGTCCAGTTCAATATGTCTTAACTCTTAAAACATATCAACATATCAACTAGAAGTCTCTACTTCCATGATCAAGACAAATCATCTTAGTTGATACGTTATAGTCTTCGCAGATGAAATGTCCAATTTCATCACCGACTACGAACTAAAATTCTGAGTTTACAAAGAACTTGTGATTTATATCTTCTATGACTAAATCACATAAATCACATACTATGCATTTCATGGACTACGATAATGTCCCATTAGTTCATAAATAGTCTCATATAATTAAACAACTTAATTATTCATGACATGCCAATAAATTGGGTTTTAGGGCACAAACCCTAACAAGTTCAATATTCAACACCAAAAGTCTTCACCTTATCATCCTCATACCAATGGAGCAGTTGAGGCTGCTAATAAAAATATAGAGCGAATATTGAAAAAGAGTACAAAAATTACAAAGACTGGCACCTACAATTGCCCTATGCACTTTGGGGGTATAGAACATCAATTCAATCTTCCACAAGAGCCACTCTTATTCATTAGTGTATGGGATGGAAGCATTTCTTCCCATTGAGATCGGTGTTCGTTCACTAAGGACAGTATTGGAAAGTGAAATCCCTAAAGTAGATTAGTTGCAAAGTAGATATGACCTGCTATGCATGTTGGATGAGAAGAGACTCAAGGCCTTGTATCACATTCAAGGTTACCAAAGGAGACTTAGAAAAGCCTTTGACAAGAAAGTAAGACCTAGAGATTTGAAGACAAGAGATCTATTGCTGAAGGAGATTCGAGCCCCCATTTAGGAAACAAATGGGAAATTTAAGTAGAATTGGACAGGTCCACATATCATCAAACAGATATACCTTGGGGAGCAGTAAGGTTGATGGATGTAGATGCAAACCCTTTTACTGAGCCGACTAATATGGATTAACTGAAGAAATACCACGTCTAAGGTGGCAGTCTGAGGAATGGCCATGTCTGAAGTGGTTGTAGATTATGTCATTTTCTTTCCTAGGTTTGGTAAAACAAAAAAAGAAAAAGAAAAAGAGCTCATTAGGCTGAAAACCCGAAAGGGCAGTCTACAGAAAATTAAAGCAATAAAAAAAAAAAGAAAAGAAAAGAGGTAGGTTGAAAACCCGAAAGGGCAACCTACGCAAAAGGAGAGTAAAAAAAGAAAAAAAAAAGAAAAGAAAAGTGAAAGAGCCTACTAGGTTGAAAACCTGAAAGGGCAGCCTAGGAAAAAGTTAAGGCATATAAAAAATAAATGAACTATGTGATGACCTGATCCTTCTACCGTTGGGGTACGTAGGCAACCAAGCATTGGTCCGGTCACAATTTCCCCAAACCACCATTTGCCCATTAAACAAAATTTTCCAAAATTCAACCATTCAATTAAACCATGTCATTACACAAAATCAAAAAAACCAAACCATTAAAAAAAAAAAAATCAAACCCCAAAACCCTACTCTCTAAACAGAACCCTTAACCTGCCAGTCCTAAATAATTCCTAAACATAAGAGTTTCACATCAACTTTTAAATAAACATGTTCAAAGCCAAAGAATAACAAGGTCACTTTGTCTTCAGTCTTTTCTCTTTTTGTTGATCACTGATTTCTTCTGTGTTAGGTACTCTAACCGGTAATTCATAGTTGTCTTCATCGTGTCTTTCCCGGTTATCTTTGAGAAACTTCTTTCTCATAGCAACCATCTCAGCTTCCTTGTCAACAATCTTGTTCACCAACCAGTTAGAGTATTTTGTATTCATCTAGTGAAAGTGGACTTTGGCAAAAGACTGGTCCACTTAGTCAGCCATCTCCAAGCCCAAGAGCATGTTCTTTATAGAAGTAGGATTTGTGTCTACAGGAGTGAAAGTTCTTCTTCTTTTTCCACTAGGCATTCCTTGCTCATACTGGAACTGCCTCAGGAGTCTATCTGTCTTATAGAAGGTTGCCCTCCGCAACCCAACAATGAAGATGTGATCTAATCCTGGAGACCACAGTAGAGGGGGTTGGCACTTCCACTAGTAACAGTTCCATTGGATTGAGGTACTGGATTTCTTGTTCAAGAACTTCACCCAGTCACTTTCAGTTTGGCACTCAATTTTAATTATAGTCTTGCTAAGAAAACAACTAGGCCCATAATTACTAGTTGTAGGCTTGGCAATTATATCCAATTGCTCCATTAGCCATATCTGCAAAGTTAAGGGACTCCCTAGGAAGTTTTGAGATTCTCCACCATGAAATACAGCATCCAGTCCTAGAAGAGTTTCTGCCAAGATCAAAGATACATGATTACCACCATCCTTAATTTGACTCACAACACTTATGGCTCGAGCTTCCACACGCGCCTTCCAAAGCAAAGCAAAAATTCTCCCATGAAGCATAGGGTTAAGCTAAAGCTTTTCTGCATATTGTCGGTCACTCCATAGGTGCGTTTGTCAATCAGCCTCGAAACAATTACACAAAGATTCACCATATGTCCTTCAACCATACTACTAGTGATGGAAGTAGGAAGACCGAGAGCATCAGTCAAAGATTCCCTATTCTTAGGATCACAAGAAATTTCCACAAATTTTTTGCTAGGATTATAGCCCAGGATAGCGGAAAATTCTTCAATTGTCAGACAGAGTTTAGCAGTTTTAAATTAGAACACATGATCTTCGGGATCCCAGAATTTCACAATGGTACGAAGGAAATCCCACTTGATTTTGACATTCCTCAAAGCCTTAATTCCCTCTAGTTTGTAGGCTATAAAATTGGTTTTGGTACTGAAATCAAAGCTATGAACCCATCTGTTGATATCATGAATTGTTGAATGAGAAAAATTATGATTGCTAGCCATGGATGACTTTTGCTTATGATTATTGTGTTTTGCTAACCTTGATGTAGAGATTTGTAGCAGGAGAAATAATTTATATGAGTTACTTCAGTTCTTAATTAGTTTTGAAATAGGTTTCAGAGAGTTTGTAGCTAAGTAGGAGAGTGTTTCATGATCACAAACGAAGAAAATATTTTTCAAAAAACATGAAAATGCGAAACATGCATCGGAAAAGTGTGAGGAGTTGGCCACCACGACGTAAGTGTCATGGTGTGACCAAGTGCCATTCAGCACTCTAAAAGTGCCGAATGGCACTCCTCATGTGCCAAGTGGCACGCAGCCCCTCCATCGTACGTCCATGCAATTTTGCGTTCTCGAACATTTTTTTAAGGATCATTTAACACTCAAAAAGATTTTTTTTGGTCAAACAGGGGCATTTCGATGTGCTTAACACACTTGTTTTCAAAAATCATCACTTCCATCATTTTTTTCAAAAATTGATCAAATCAAGATTTTTTTTTTAATTCTCATGAATTCATGTTCCAAACTAGGGGCATTCGCCCATGGCTCATTCATTTTCAAAAAAAAAGAAAAAAAAAAGAAGAGACCACCATCATCATTTTTTTTCAAAAAAAAATTCATCATCAAGATTTCCAAAAAATCATGCATTCATTTTAAACTAGGGGCACTTAGCTTCACCTCATTCAAGTAAGTGCAGATTCCAATAGAGCTAATCAAGATAAGTTTAAATTGGTACTACAAGATCTCATTAGATGAATTCTAAACTTGTCTCATTTAAAGTTTCTACATGATACATGGGGATTCCAAGGACAAAGAGCTGAACATGGAAAGTAATATAAGATTGTCTAAGGAACACTTCCTTTTGTTTTGCAGGAAAAATTAAAAATACAAGTCAAACATCATTGGGACTCCGGGTCCGCCTATGTGAGGATCTCCTTGACCCACCTCTAGAGGAGCCGCCTTCACTATTTCCTTCTTGACTTGTGAAAAATTGAGGATCATACTGATGATTTTCAAGTTCGAGACTCCTGATCCTTTCCTCTAAAGTTCTTCTGGTAGTATCAGCAGCTTCCATTCAATGTGCCTAAAAAGTCAGGAAAAACAAGTGTTAATTTCATCATCAAGAAAAGTCTATGCCAAAGACACTCAAAAAGCATCAGGACTGAGTATGAGCCAACAATTGCAAGCCTCCAATCATCCGCATGCATTCCTCCACAAGATCCACATCAACCTGAAGCACAAATTTACTAGATCATGAACCATTCAATAAGCCAAGAAGAAATAAGGACAAAGAAATAAAAATGTAAGAATATACCGGATCGGGCCAAGGAATGTTCGGTGTGTGCTCTGACCTATTCAAAGGCATGGAACTATACGTTCCATCAGAATTCATCACATTATATTGTCATGCCGAAAAATGGGGATAAGTCTCCATGAAGGAACTAGAAGAGCTACCAACATGGTGAGGAGAGGGAATCTCTTTCTCTTCCTACGCCCCTTCATCTCCTTCAGAAGATAAAGGCTGAAAATCCAACATGCAAATTTTGTTATTGAGCAGAAATATGGAAAAAGAATTTGCGAGATGAAAATTTGACTTTAGAAGGGAAGAGAAGTACCATTATGCCAGCCAAGCAACCTTGCAAATGAGTTTGAATGAATTTAGAATAATTCCCTTCTATTCCTACAATGATATAGCCATCACGAGCTCGAGCAATCTCTTCATTAGCCAGAAAGTTAGCCAACCGAATGGAGGGACAATGAGGAATTGGAATTGTTGTAGGAGGATACTCATGTTGAACTTGGGGCAACACCCGATCACTAAGATACCAATACCTTCCATGCCCATATTCAAACAATACCTGATGGTCATTCAATTCCAATGCCCACTCACACTCTGCATACCCCTCACATCCAGCCCAAGGATTTAGAGACATCTGAAAAATCACAAAGGAACCCTGAATGAGAAAAGACCAAGCCATAACCAAGTACCAAAGATTTTTTTTAAAAAAAAAAAGGGGGGGGGGGGGGGGAAGGACTCACATCATCAGCAGTCAAATTGATAATCACAAAGTGCCAAATTTCCAAAGAATTCCTAGAAGGTGACAAAAAACGGTGCTTGGGCAACCAATGGAGAAATCTAGGAAAAATTCCAGCAACCTCCTCCTAGATTTCAGGACCAACTCCAAAGTATTCATACATCCAAACCTGGAAAATTCACAACAACATTACCACACATAGCCAAGATAGCCTTCCATTACAATCTAGCCAATTTTTTTTTCCAAAACCTACACATAGCCAAAAATTCAAAATCTCACCTACCATACAAATGGAGCCCCACCCAAGCTTGAAAGGATCCGCCTAGAAAGTTGAGTTATAAAATGCAACAGAGTAACATAAGCCATACCGCCCTAGTCATAATTCTGGATTTGCTTAATTTTTCTCAAACTCCACAAGTAACGCAGATTCACTGTATTGCCTAAATCTGGACACAAGAAAGTTTGACTAAAAAGAAGCATGAACATGTGAGCACCCTTTGCCACAGTATCACATTGGGGAATATTCTCACATAGCCAAGACAAAGGAATATTTTTACTCTTCATTATGGAAGGCACTACACCTAGAAGTTTCTTGATTTCAGTTGAAGTAAGGGAGTCAATGACATGTGATAGGCCACAAACTAAATGACCTCTTGTGATAAAATCAATTAATTAATTAGCCAAGTTATTAATTAATCAATTTAACATGCAAATACGTGGAAGCACAAACAAATCACCAATTACTAAATATGCAGCGGAAAATAAATAACACGGTGATTTGTTTACGAATGGGGAAAACCCTAACGGCAAAAACCCCACCGAGTGATTTTCAGGTCACCACTCCCGAAACTCCACTATTATCAAATCAAGCGGTTACAAGTAAAGGAATCCCAAGTACCTTACCAACCTACAGTTGAACCCTTACCCCAATACCCAATTGGACTTGATCTGTAGTGACAATTTCCACATTTGATGCACGGCTCCTAAGTACGTGACGAACCAATGCGCGGATCCTAGTACGCGACTTCAAACACCAACTAAGAAGGAGAGGTTGGCTGCAAAGTTCTTCAGTTCATCCTATACGATGAAGATCAGGAAGATGCTTGGTTACAAAGCCCTACGGTGCAAATGCACTGCAACTTCTTGAGAGAAGATGAACTAGGTTGAGAACTTCGTCTTTTGATCACAATTTGCTTAAACAAAGATTGCTCAATACTTTTGCAACTTGTGTACGATTTGGCGGCTCTTAAAACAATCCTTTTATATGTTTAGGGTTAGAAGAAAAGAAGGCCCAAAAGCATATTCACGGATCCCAAGGAAATCAGATCAGAAAAGCTGATTTTGTAATTCTCGACAGATAGCAGGTGTCGAGGTAGCTATCGAGCAGGTGTCGAGAATTAATGAACTTGCACTTCAGCTTGCTTTTTCTTGGACAGACTTGATGACTTCAACACTTGATCTTGAAACCTTGTTTCTTGAAGTATTAAAAACACCTAGAACTACCCAATTACAAGTAGAGTGCGTTTTGTCAAAAGAATTAGCCAATTTACATCAATAAGTGACATATGTTCTTAACAAGTGAACACACATATGTCCTAACAACATGGATTCTCTCACCACCCAACCTTAGATCAGTGATAACAGAAAAGTCGTAAGGTGTCAACATTACCTCACCAATGCCTGGAAAATGGAAGGTACATGTTGTGTCTTAGAAGCGCTCTGCTAAGGCAAGGAGTAACTGAAGATCCTTGTATTCATGTGTCTCTTGATTTAACAGAGCTTCAAAGAAAGTACCAAAGCCCACTTCATTGATGATGTTTTTGATGTTAGGAGACAATGCTTCCCATGTGTTCTTCAACACTTGGAGACTACCTCGACTCTTGAGGCTTTGCAACGCAATAGTTTAGCTCATCATTCCATGACAAATCACATGCCAAAAAGAAAAAAAAAAAAACTCACATGTTAAAGAAAAATTCTCAAGCCACAACCCACGTGTCCAAAAATTCCATACCAGGATAAAAACCCATGTCAAAAAAAATTCCCACTACCAAAACCCACATGACCAAGAATTGTTCACAACCAAAAATCGTGCGCCCAAAAAGGTCAATTCCCCACCAAAAAAAAAAAAAACCAATGCCGCACCAAAAATTTCACCACAATAAAAATGTTTCACATATCCATACATAACTACCAAATCTTTTTTCCATAACCATGCACAAAAATTTCTACATGACCAAGATAGCCAACAAATAATTTCCTACATGTCCATGCACAACAAGTAAATTCTCACATAGCCAAAATCATAACCACAAAAATTTTCCATGAACCAACATCACATACCCAATTTTTTTTTTTTTTTTTTTTCCCACAAGTCAAAGTTTATGCCCACAAAATTTGTCCATGCCCACAAATTTATCCATGCACATACCCACAAAAATTTGCCATGTTCATTAAACAAAGTTTACAAATGCCAACAAACTTTTCCACATACATCATGAACATATTCATACAAGCCCACAACACAATTTTTTCACAATGCCAATGCTCCCAAACCAATCCAAAATTCATCCAACAACATCACAAACTACCAACATTGTCAAAATTCCATAAGCCACCAGCATTGTCCAAGTTACACCATGATAAAAAATAAACACTTCAAAAATGCTCCAAAACCAACATTGCAACATGATCAATCATACAATACCCCAAATTCCAACAAGATCAAACAACAAAATGACAATGTCTCACCATCAAATTTTCAATGAAGCATGAAACAACTTTTTTCCAAGCAAAGAAACACAAAGAAAAACTCACATTGATGTCCATGTGAGAATATGGAGCACGGGTCTTAGGGTCTTGAAGGAGCCCCTCCTCATCATGCCAATCAAATGTTGGATCATATTTCTTACCATGAAAAGTAAGAAAAGAGGATCCATTGGAAGAAGACATTTTGATGCAAAGAAAATTGGGTTTGAAAATGGGTTCCACCAAAAATGGGTGTATGGCAAAAGTGCTAAAAAACACAAGGATCTAAAGAAATATTGAGGTGGATGGATGAGGGAAGGTTGAGAAGCTTAGAAAAGTGTTTCTTTTTATAGAAGAAATGGTGAGATGAAGAAGAAAAATCAAGTGGAAGAAGAAGGTGAATAGCGTTAATGCAGGAAGAGAAGGTGAAGAAGGAGGAAGCAAAAAAGAAAAGAAAAGAGAGATATGATGAATGGGGGGCCAAAATTCGGCCCCCACATAAAAAACTAGTTGAGTTGCTGAATCAACTCAGCAAACTGAGTTGACTCAGTAAACTACCAAATTTTTTTTTTTTTTATTTCCCTTTCTTTTCCATTCCTAGAAAAAAAAAATCAAAATCACATCATGGAAAGAGAAAAATAAAAATAAAAAATCAAATTTTCCAAAAAAGAAAAAAAGAAAAAGAAAGGATGAAAATTTTTTGGAATGAATTAAGTTCAAATTTTCAATTCAAAATTTTCATTCCCAAGTTTAAAAATTTCACATTCTAAATGCCCAATTTTTTAATTCAAAATCCCCAAATTTCAAGTTGCAAAAAATTTCAAACCTCAGATTTTATGTTCAAAATTTCAAAACACAGACTCCCAAAATTCCAAGTTTCAAAGCCCAAGCCTTAAGTCTCAAAATTTTAAATTTCAAAATTTTCAAAATCTCAAGTGTAAAATTTCAAAATCTCAAGGTTTGAAATTCCAAAATCTTAAGTCTCCAAAATTTCAAATTTTAATTTCAAAATTTCCAGTGTCCAATTCCAAACTTCAGAAATCAAATCTTTTTCAAAGAACCACCAAAAAGCAATCAAAGTTTTCTTGATAAAAATGAAAAAGGTTCAAATCAAGAAGAGATAAATGAAAACCACACATTTCAAAAAAGCAAGGGAACAACAAAACACTTATCAGTTAAAGACTAATTCCAAATTTTGATTTTTGCAGGCAGTAACTTGGTTTCAAGGATGAGAAGCCCCTTTGATTACCTGTAGTCTAGATCAAGATCCTTTGGTTGCAGGCATTTCCTCAATCAAGATCAGATCCATTGGTCGCAGACATTTACGTAGTCAAGATCAAGATCGTGGTCGCAGAAATTTCCTCAGTCAAGATCAAATCCATTGGTCGTAGGCATTTACATAGTCAAGATCAAGATCGTGGTCGCAGGCATCACCTTTATCAAGATCAAGTCCTTTGGTTGCAGACACTACCATCGTCAAGATCAAGTCCTTTGGTCGCAGATATTTCCTTCGTCAAGATCAAGTCTTTGGTCACAGGCATTTTTTTTGTCAAGATTAAGATCATAGATAGTTCCTTTGTCAAGATCGGGATCGTAGCCAGTTCCTATTGTCAAGATCAAGGTTCAAAAGCCCCTTGGTCGCAGACAACTCCATTATCAAGATCAGGATGGAAAAGTCTCTTGGTAACATCAATTGTCAAGAATCATTTCCAAAATTCATCACTTATCAGTTAGGTCAAGTATTTTCATTTTTGTCAAAAGGTAAGGAACTAGTTCTATGTTCCAAAGTTTTAGGTACAAGGGCTAGGTAATCTTTGAAAATTCAACCTCAATTAAATTATGGCCACTAAAATCAGTGTCTTTGTTTTACATTGACATTCACTTTCCAAGATCTGTCCATGAGAGGCATTCTGTAAACACTCGATTTTGCACCCATGATTTAATCAAGGAAGATGATTGGAATGACCATCCATGTACCTCAAAAATCATGATTGCATTAATTCATTCATTGCATATCATAAAAATTATCTTGAGATTCTAACGGTCACAACGGTGTGTTCGGTTTCCAAATCAGACCATTGGATCAAAAGATATCACATGATCAAGTTTGCACGGTCAGCATGCATTGTGTTTAGGTAGAGTCGACCACGCATGATTAGTTTAAATTAATTCTGATTGGTTAAACAATTAAAATTAATTAAATAATTTTGTGATTGGTTGACAATTAGTGTCTAAAATAGGATTGCTTGCTGAGGAATAAAATGGATAATTGGATAACAATAAAATTGTGGATAATTTGAACTTTATCAAAGTTTATTTTAGGATATTTATTTACAAGATAATTGTTCCTAACAAGACTTGAATTATCCAAGAAAGAGATAAAATATTAGAATACGGATTGGAAATACGTCTAAGTGCAAGGCCCGGCTCAAGAAAACCTAAAAAATGAGTCCAAAACACACCCGAACACAAAAGTGTGATCAACACCCAAGAGTACCATTTGACACTTTTGAGTGCCGAACGACACTTTAAAAGTGCCAAATATCACTCTTTTGGGCTTTGGCCTAATTCTCTTTAGGTGGCGATAAGGCACACCCTTTTCGATTTTTTTCGCAAAAAAACACGACCTGATTCGCATTCTACCCGTCATTGCTTATTTTTTATGCATTCCAGTCTCTATAAATAGGGGATGGATCTCAAAATTCAACACTCTTTTATGCTCTGAGAGCACATTCTTTTATGCTCAAGGAGAGACACCCTTTCACACTCTCAAATTTCTCACTCCTCTTTTCTGGTATTCTCTCTTAAACTAGGGTTTTTAGGTTTCAAAGATAATTGCATAAATTTCTTTGAACCCTAAAATATCCTCTCAAGAAGAAGAAGTAGTCCATGCAAGAGGTTGTTTCTGATAACCCTTTTTCTTTATGCTTCTCTTTTGTGATGATGCATGTATGTTTTTTTTTTTTTTAGTTTAGTTGTTTCGAATATCCATAACATGAATGGTTAATTATTGTTTTGTGTAAAGCATGATCTTGAATCTTTTATAATTGTTATGATCTCTTTCTTAATTTCAAAGATCTGCATGTAATCAATTCTTTTTCTTAAAACTAAAAACAGATCTACATCTTCATTAGATGTAGATCTAAATTTTTCTTCAAAATAAAATGGATCTGCAGATCTGCATCTTCATTAGATGTATATCTAAAATTTTCTCAAATCAAAAACTGGTTTGCATCTTCATTAGATGCAAATTTGAATTTTTTTTTTCATAAAAAAAGCTGATTTGCATCTTCCTTAGATGCAATTTGAATTTTTCTTAAAACAAAAATCTGATTTGTATCTTCCTTAGATACAGATCTGATTTTTTCTTTAACATATGTAGATTTTGAAATAAAGAAAAAGATCATGCATGATTGTGTTTGTTTTGTTCAATATATGTAGCATAAATTTATTTCATGAATGAAACCCTCTTCTTAAAAATCTTGTTCATATTTTTCTGGAACATATAAAAACAGATCTAATTTTTTCTGTCATCAAAAGTCAATTTTTTAGTTCTTAAAAATAGATCTTATCTTTTATAAACCAAAACCATTTTTTTCTAAGTTCTTAAAAACATATCTGATTTAAAAAAAAAAAAAAACCAAATGACTTTGTTTTATTTAATAAACATAGATTTGAATTTTCTCTCCAAAAACCATTTTTTTTAACACAGCAAAAGCAAATCTGATTTTATTTTTATTTTTTTATAAACTGAAATCAAATTCTTTTACTCACAACAATAGATCTAATTTTTTTTTAAAACAAAGAAGAGGATGCATTCATAAATAAATTTGTGTGATTTAGTTTTGTTCACATGTACAACATATCATTCATAGCATGCATAAAATGGGGTACATAGGTCACATAAGTAGATCTAAGCCTTGTCTTTATTTTTATTTTGGGTAGTTTGTAACTAGGATAATAAACCATGTAATTATTTGGTAGTTTGTAACTAGGACCCAAAGCCATGTAATTTTTCAAATTTTCAAATATGTATTTTTTTTGTTCAATCAATGATAAAGGAACAATTCAGTCATATATTTATATTTAGTTTTTCTTATGTTTTGTATAAAAAAAAAAAAAAGTGACGACTCCACATCACTTACCCAAAAAAAGAGATGCCCTTAAAAGTATCCAAATCTCTATTTTTTGAGAGGCACTTTTGCGGTCTCTCACAAAAGGAGTGGACAATTGGGCATATAATTTATTGGCTTCACGCGTCTTCTACATTAGAAATTAAAACAAAACACAAATTGAAGGAATATTGTTTCTATCATATAAACTGTTTATTTATTTATTTATAATAGATTCCACCATATAAAAGATGGTGTAGAAATAATTCATTTTTGTGCAAAAATACTATCAGCAATAGGAAGAGGAAAGAGCAAATTGATGTGGCACTAAATAATAAGAGTCTTATTAGGAAAATTGTAGAGTTTTTTTTTTTTTTTTTTTTGGAGACAAAACGATAGTAGGCTTTATTCAATTAATATCATGCTGTACAATGAGAAAGAGAAAGGAGGGGCATTCTTCTAACCAAACAATAGCCTCCTCATTCTCTTTTGCAACACTAGTTAAAGCTAGAGCAACACAGTTACATTTTAAAGGAACAGAAACAAAGAATATACTAATAAATTGTTCACATATAAGCTTGATATCCTCCAAAATCCAAGCCACCTCTAGAGTGCAGATTCTATCTGAATTAATGAAGTCCACTAGCTCAGCAAAATTACTCTCAACAATGACCTTGGAAAAGCAAGTGTTTAGACAAAACACAAGGGCCTTACGCATGACCACAGCTGCTATCCACAGAGAGTGCAACTCTTTCCTGACACACTCACAAGATGCTGCCAACACTTACCCTTTCATAGTGTGTGTCCTATTTTATGATCATAAACCATATTTTGGAGAATGTGGGAAAAAAAAAATTAATGTAAAAGAGTCACACTTGAGTCATAATATGTAAGATAATAAGTGGGATTGGGCTTTTCATAAGGTTTGGTTTGATTTAAATTTAATTTTGAACTATAGCCTATCTTTTAGATAATAGTTTTTTTTTTTTTTTTTTTTTAAGAAAGGTTAATGTGCTCTTTTGGATAACAGTAAAAAAATTTAAAGAAAATAGGTTAAAAATGCTAAATGAAATATTAGAATGTCATATGACAGGAGTTCATGCACTCCTGCATAAAGTCTCTGCTTTGTTCAAGTTAGGTTTTTATTTTTAATTTGGGAGTTTGGAGAGGAGAGATTTGAACCTTGAATGTCTATTATAAACACTAGGAGATTCCAACTAGTTGAGATACAAGGGTCATAACAATTAGACTTAAGTAATGACATACCTATTCTCAATAAAACCACAAGTTAGACACCGGCCAGACCCAGATGAGTACCAATTACCACATCAACAACCTTTGAGCCTGTAGAGCTTTGACTAAAGGAAATTCATTAGTCCCTAATACAACGTTCGAAGCAATGCAAGTTGCTTTTCATGCCACATTTTTTGGTTATGTACTCCAACAGTCCATACCAATTTACCAAATAGCCAACTCCGTCTTTGTATTTTGGTGACCCCACCCCCCAAACACACACACACACACACACATATTACTGTCACCAACTATTATTTTTTTAATTAAATTTGTTATAATAAGTAGGTAGGAGAGGGAGGATTTGAATTTTGGTTCCCTTTATTAAGACCACACATTGCCACTAAACTACAAAGATCTTGGCATTACCGTCACTAGCTACTTTCAAGTAAAGCAGTATAAACAGAGGTATTATATATGACGAAGAAAGGTGGCACATCAATAACGTTAATAATTTTTTAACAAAGATAATCCAAGAGTAGGATGAATTAAAGAAATACTATGGCTTGAAGGAGAATTTAAGAACACAAGGCAATTTTGCCATGGGCGTGTTTCCTTTCATGAATAGTCTTTCATTTTACAAAATTATGTACAAACTTTGAACCCATTAAACCACTAAATATGTGGAAGCATATTATAAATATAGCAAAATAGAAGAGAATGCTACAATTTTATTTTCTTCTCCCTGTACTACTTCTCCATGTTAAATAGATCCTATGCCATAAAGCCAAAATGTAGCCAGGGTAGCAATCAGGAATGAGCAGAAGAAACTTCACCTCTCTGACCCAACAGAGCATCCCCTTCTGAAAGGTTGACTGATGCACCCGCGTTCAATGTCGGCATCTCCAGTGTGGGTACTATGGGAGGTTTTATTCTCCTCGTGACTGTCATCTTCAACCCTTCTGTTGTGTGAATTGTCGCTCCAGTAGTCATCTCAACCTGCACAGCCATGGTAAATGGATAAAGTTGAAGTTTACTTTCTTAAAGTCCATTAATATCCCGACTTTAGCAACTTAAGTCCATGCTCATTTGTGTCTACCTAATAAAAACGAAATGAGCTGCTCAGTTTAAAGATCGATCAACACCAAGCACAAACAATTAGTTATTAAAAATATTAGAAGTTATATATATATATATATATATAGAGAGAGAGAGAGAGAGAGAGAGAGACTCGCGGTATCAGATGTGCAGAGTTATCAGATTTTACTCCATTCAACAGTGGGGATTTGTTAAGATAAGTTTGAAACATGGCTCTAAAAATCTCAGGCTTGGACAGAAAACATGCAAAAAAAGAGCAGGTTACTTACAGGTGGAGCTCCAAGTGCTATTTGGAAGTTAAATCGCCGGACAAGCATTGCAAGTGCTACTACAGTCTGCAAAAAAATGTGAACACATATTAACTCTAAACAAAAGGCATCATAAATCCTTTATATCATAACATTTGATCTTCTAACAAGTTTCTAATGCAGGAAACCTTTAACAAAATTACCTCGTATGAAGCGAACATGTCACCTACGCATTTTCGGGGTCCTCCACCAAAGGGTAAATAACTGAAAGAAGACAGTATCATATATATACCAATATACATATATAGAAAAAGTAACATTTGAGAAAAAGGGCCCCAGAGTGGAACAAGTAGAAATACACATGGAGTGGAAATAAATTTTAAGCAAGAACCAGCGCTAGGGCTCACCTTCCCCCAAAAGGAAGCAATAAGTATTCTTCCCCCAAAAGGAAGCAATAAGTATTCTTTGAACGTAGTTTCATTTTCCAAATGCAATTAGTATAAAAATTCAGCAAGACAAATTCTTAATCAAAAGGAAGAGAAAAGATGAACAACAATGAGCTTTGAAAAAATCCGAAGCAGGGTCTTGCTTGGCCTAACCACTAAGGATTTAATATTTTGGGGCTGGTTTAGGGAAAAGTAACAGTCAGGTGCGGATCTGTATTAATTTAGATATTCAGGTGATCTTTGAATTATGGAACTCATTTGTTTTTTGGCTGGGAAACTGTGAATAAAGATCAGAATACAGCAGGCAGCAATTAGAAAAGTAACCATGGGAAAGAACATAGATAAACCTAGTTTCCTCCTCCCAAACGAGGGATAAGTATCATACCCAAGAGGGATGCATAACATCTCAGAATTTTCATCACCAAAAATTAAGTTACTCCTCTTTATATTGACACATTAAGGTATAGTTGTACCTTAAAAAAATGAGGCTTTAAATAAGTGTACAAAAACAAATAAAGTAGAAAAGCTAAAAGAAAAGGTTGTTAGCAAATAGACAATAAGGAGGTTACTTCAGCTAGATTAGATTGCTTCATGGTGACACACTTCAGGGCTAAGTAAACCTGTTGCATAAACAATCTAATGACTATGCAGCTAGCCAACAATCTAATGACTACGCAGCTAGCCTTCCTTAAATTTCCATATTCCAAAATTCCCCCACTGTTCCACAAATTAACAAAAAAAAATCTCAAATCCAACCGAAATTTATTCTACCTCTATTCTAGTTCCCATGTGAGTTCTGTTCCATCAAAATCAAAACTGGTTTCCTCATTTTATAAACTTGTACGAGTCCTGTTGCTGCCTGAAACTCTTCTAATGTTATCCAAGTGCTATCTGATTCAGGGTCACCTTTTCAATCCAGAAGAATTTTTTTTTAAATTTTTTTTAGTCTCCTTCTTCAGTAGAAACAACATGAAGCCTCCTTTGAAACCCGTTGCAGATGTGGAGCCGATGGTCGGCTTAACTGATCCTCATAGGTAGCATGATATGCAGTTAGATCCTCTGTATTAACAAAGGACTAATTTTCTTCTGGTAGCTCCAAAAATAACCAACATATCCAAGTAAAATAGGGGTAAATGGCACTCCCTCCTTTTATGCAACTATTGCACCATCATCACTGAGGACAAATGTCAACTGATCACCATTACTGATCAAGTTGGCAACATTCTTCAACCAACTTCAAAAAAAACCCTCCCATTTTCAGTTCATCTCAAATTGAATTCACTGAGCCATCCCTCAACCTTGAGTCCCACTTCCTCATGATCTAGTGCCTCCACGAGCATCACCCTCACCACATCATCACTGCAACTATTTGATTAAATACTTCTCATTGTATGGGAGTAGAGAAGGATTCTAAGGAGGAAGTTGGCAACCTATTTATTCAGCCCCAATATAATTGCTTGTTTAGAGAGTTGTAACTATGACATAGGCTTTAAATGACGGATATTAAGGCTTTGATGGTTGAGAAAGGCGAGATTGAGGATAAAAAGGTGTTCCATTTGCATCTCTAAAAAACATGATTATGTTAGTTGGTCCTATGATTTTAAGGAAAATGGACATAGGTATGAGATTGAAAGTTGGAGAGTGAAGATATGAGTTGCTGGGAATATTTAACTGGACTGGTCAATTTCCTGTCCCAGTGTTGGATTTATAGGGTCTGAGGAAGAGGTATGGTGGGTTTGGTGAGCACATGTTAAAGGATTGAGAAAATAAAAACTATAAATAAAAACAAAAAGAAAACTTTCTTAATAATAGTAGTATTTTTTAGATTTTCAAAAGTTTTCAACGAATAAGATAAGAGTTTTGGAAATTTTTTGTTATAAAGTAAAAAAAACAAAAAAAGAAGCAATTTTATTGATTTAAATTTGTACAAAAGATACACAGGGAACAGATGGTGTATATTGCTATTGGTAATATACACAAGAGTTGCCCGACAAAGATCATGAATACAATGAGTCTATGAAATTGTTGGGGGTTCTATTCCCAACGAATGATGTCCAATAGAGTAGAGACCCAACAAATTAAGATTTTAATCTATAGATCTTAGTCTCTCTATAGATAGATCTTCTTGAAAAAGCTCTCCTATTCCTTTCCATGAATAATGTATCTGTTTTTTTACCACCCACCACCAGTAACTCCAGCATTGCACATCATCGATGACCACAACCAATTGAAATCCTGACGTCGACAACCACAATCACGAACAATCTAACTTCTGACACCAGAGATCTCAACCACACTCTTAAATCACCAAATCATAACTTAGACCACAAACAATTGAAAGCTAGATTTCAGACTAGGTCCTTGTTCCTTATCATTAAAAAAAAAAAAAAAAAAAAAAAAAAATTGAACTCACCAACTAATATCTAAAAGAAAAACAGCTCAAGAAAGTCAATCAAATGGCTTGAAAGGAGCCAAGGCCAAATTAGCCTATCAAATGACCCGAATAGACCTTACCTAATATTTAATAACAACTGTTGTGCAAGTAAGCTAATCAAACGATGACTGAAGTGACCCAAACAACTGTATGTGGCCAGGATTGGCAAATCTAATAACTTAATGAGCTGGCCAGTCGCAAAATCACACTCATATAATCATAGGGACATCACAGCCCTCCTCTGGGCCTAGAGGATAAGCTTAATGTAGTATTATAGGTACTTTCCTGCAGTCGTCTTCATCCAACATTTTTGCAGGAACTTGTTTTTTGATCTCTGTGGATAGTTATTTCTTAACTCCAACAAATATTTGGAGGTTCTCTTGTACAGTTTGATTATACTACTAGCAAGCCACTTCATTGAGCTTGTTACAAGTTACAACAATGTGATACAAGTCAGGAAGACTCAAACAGGGAAAACAAAACATGAACAAATTCAAACACTTAACTGACCAGCTGTAAGAAGACAAGAGATCAACAAAATAGTAATTGTACAACAAAGATTTAATATACCTGAAGTTTTGGTTTGTTTCGTTTGGATTGGGTCCATCTAAAGGCCATCTTTCAGGCTTAAACTTTTCTGCATCATCCCAAAGTTTTGGACTTCGATGCAAGTTCCAAACAGAAATAAAGATATCCTCACCCCTGTAAATAATAATAGAAGAAGATAAATAAATTCAATAAATTACAAAAATTGTATTCAAGACATCATAGCATTGAACATGAAAGCTATGTTGATAAAATCAAATAGATTACACATGAAGCTTAGTATCAGAAAATGCAAACTATTTATGAAAAAGAATAAAGAAAAAAAAAAAAGGAGTAAATTGTTAAATATTTATTACAGCTAGATGATGTCATGTGTGTTGTGCGGTTACTTTATAATTTCAAATTATGATACCTTTTTGATAACTTATTTTGATATTTTGTTTCTATCATTAAAAAAAAAAAAGGCTTGTCACAAATTACATCACTTAACTAATTAGTATGTTACAGATGTTATTTTTATTTTTATTTTTTATAAGCTGAAGGCAAAATGTACATTCTAATTCAAAAAAATCCATTTTTCTTTTTACCTGAAGGCAAAATGTACATTGTGCACATTCTAAGTAAAAAACATCCAATGACTTTTATACCCGCATTTTTTGTAAAATGTTTCTACATGACAATTTTAATGTGTGAGGTAAGAAAGTAACTTTAATTGTGGGAAAAATTATTCAATACAATCGGAGGGTCAAGTCAATAGTGTCTAGTGGTCCTGCAACCAATAAAATGTTCCCTTGTGTTAAAATAATATAATACTAGAGTCACAAAGAAGAAAGGGAGGAATCCTTGATTCCGAAGGGAGAGAACTTGGATATAGGAAAGAATGCAATTCGAAGATTTTCTCACACTATTGTTGAACACTTAGAATTTCAATCATCTTAATTCATATTTATAATTTTTTTTTTTAATCCCAAAAGTGGTTTCCAACTATTGATTGATTTGCTTTAATAATGTTAGACAATTTTCTATTTAAACTGACAAAACAAAATACAAACTGATTAATTGAATGTGAAATTTATAAATAATAATTAAAAGCACAAAACACAATGTCCTACTATTGCAAAAATTGAAGCAAGCGCCCAAATATTGTATAAGGCAAATGGCAAAGAAAAACTTCTAAAAGATCTAGTACGATTTTTAAAGTACATATAAAATAACTTTATGTTAACTAATACATTTTTTTTTCCCCTCAAATCTATTAAATTATAAACCTCACATTCAAAATTCTGAATACAATTCTAATAGTTCACGCTAATAAGGAGAAAAAAATATATTTTATTTATACGTGTGCAATTAGATACATCATTATCAAAGTAAAGGTATAAAATACAAAAAGACCAACAAAGAATAGGGGAAAAAAGTGGAATAAGGGTTGAAGGTTGACAAAATTGTATATATGTTGCCACAATGACATACCCAACAAATCAAAATTCCAAAACCCATAAAAGGTTCTTTGTGACTTCACCCCTTTGGCAAAAGACCAGTCACACATCATAAACCCAACACTAAAACTCCAACATCAAAAATCTCAAACAACCAAAGACCCATTTCCAATCACAACCCTCACAAAACCCATGATGACCTCTGACCACCATATCAAAACCACCCAACACGTTTTTTCTCTCCTTGCGCACCTCCCAAGAGAAAACCTTTTTTTTAATTTATTTTTTTTTCTCTTTGTTTCATGCTGAATTTTAGGAGACTTCTCTCCTTACATGGGAGGACCCTTAGACCTAAACTATCTATATAAGCAAACTCATGAAATTTCATTAAGCATTCTTATCTCAGTAAGTAGCTATTGTTACCCAAAAGTGTGACCATTTAATAATTTGTTTCAATAATTTTAGTAATCTTGCCTTGTTATTAAGTGACATAAGCCAATTTATGGTGACTTGAGTTTTTGCTATAGAAATCTGCTCTGGTACATTAGCAACTTTTTGCAATGAATAAACTCAATATCTTTGAATGCTAAAGAAAAAGCTTAAGCACTAGGGCAAAAAATTGTGTTGTTTATTTTCTTTTACCATATACAGTTTGTTTTCTAAACAAATAGTCTAGAGGGAACTATTTCTTTTCAAGTTAGATAGACCCTTATACCTCTCATTGCTTATTCATTATTCCATCATTACAAATATTATAAATGACATTTCTGTAATGACCCAAGGAATAGCACAAATCACATCTGCGCTATACCTCAAAAGGACTAGTCACAATTGAGACTTCTTGTAGTTGTTAATAAAGCTCAGTTCAATCTAGTATATGCTTGATGTGATATTCATCATACACTTACACACATCACACAATCAATCAAATTGGGACATTATAATCTCCTCCACTTAAATCCCTAACATCCTTGTTAGGGCCCACCTTGTGGGAGTGTCTTCGAGCCCACATGAGATTATCGGGCTGACTTTGATACCATATGTAATGACCTAAGAAATAGCGCTAACCACATCTGCACTATATCTTAAAAGGATTAGTTACAATTGGGGTTCTTTGTAGTTGTAAATAAAGCTAAGTTCAACCTAGTATATGCTGATGTAAGACTTATCACACACCCACACACATCACACAATTAATCAAATTGGGGCATCACAATCTCCCCCACTTAAATCCCTAATGTCTTCATTATGGCACATTTTGTGGGGTTAATGTCTCCGAACCCACACAGGATTATCAAACCAGCTCTCATACCATACGTAACGACCCAAGGAATAACGCTAGCGCTATACCTTGAAAGGACTAGTCACAATTGAGACTCCTTGTAGTAGTTAATAAAGCCCAATTCAACCTAGTATATACCCGATGTGAGACTTATCACACACCCACACACATCACACAATCAATCAAATTGGGGCATCACAATTTCCATATTGGCAAACGCTATCAAATCCAGAGGAGAGAGTCTCTTGAACCCAAAACCAACTTTGAAGCTATATAGTAAGAATTCTTTTCATTGCAATTTACATTTCATTTGGGTTATATAAGAACCTTTTTCAAAAAAATATCACTGATCCTATATTTTCTAATTTTTTTAACAACTTTTTTTTTTTTTTAATATACATTTTAATAAGTACAACGTAGAGCATAAAGCTACAGGAGTACTGACTACTGAGCAGTCAAAGCTGTTTTTCTAAAAGACCCACTTTTAAAAAAATAAAATAAAATAAAATCATTTTTTGCTAACTTTAACATAACATTTTTTTTTTTTTGATAAATAATTCTAACATAACATAATAGGAAAATATATGTAGATTCCTTGATAATAGTGAAGATCCACTGACATTGGGTTCCTTTCCCTACCAAGGAACACGCTTACAGGTAATACAGAAGAACTTCATATAGAAAATGGGAAGGGCTATTAAAAAAAAAAACTTACAAAAATAACAAATAAACAAATAAACAAATAATGTTCAGAAAAATAATAAAAATAAAAATAAAAAAGGTTCTAAGCAAGAAGGTAATAAATTTTTAAAAAAATAGTATACTAATTGACAGACAAAAGTAGCATTGGCAATGGATTTAATAGGATAAGACCTTTTTATGGGGTACCCTCCAAGCACATCATTCTCAAGTGAACGACGAATTAATACAGGTGGTTGTGGATAAAGCCTCAAGGACTGCAAAGAAGGGAAAAAAGGGGGAAAAAATGTCAATGCCTGAACACAAACAATGAAGTCCAACTATTATTTATTATTTAAAAGTCATCTTCTCACTTCGTTGATTACTCGAGTTGCATACTTGAGTTTCTTCATATCTTCAATTGTTGGAAACCGATCTCCTAGGACAGAATCAACCTAGAAAGTAAAGCAGAAAAACTCTATTACATAATATAATATAGATTAGAATATTATCACTCTACTTTCTGTTGATACTAATCTCATGTGCATAAGAAAAGTAAAGATACCTCCTCTTGAAGCTTGGACACGACACTAGGCTCCTGCACTCAATCACAAAGAAAGAAAATGATTACTTTTACAAAGCAGCCATTCATGAAAGACATAATCGTTGTCCTCACATACATAAGGAAGGACATACATATGTACATACAGATGCTAACACACATATTTACGTGTATGTATATGCATATACCATAGCAATTACCATTAGATTCATTTCCTTTTATTGTTACGTCAAAATTAGGGTTGTGTGAGCATATATTACCATACTTGACAAAGAGGAAGAGATTAGGAGAAAAAGAAAAAGAAAAAGAGGATTGCTACAAAACTACATGTCATCTCTTGATACATTAATTGCAGGTAGAATCTGCACAGAACAACAAATATATCCTAGAATGCAAACTCTGTCAAATGAAGGATGATTAGACAATTTTCTTTAAGCTTTCTATATAAAATTATTATTTATATTTTAACATAAATTTCTATTCATAAAAGGAATTCCAAGAATGTATAAATATACAATAATAATTCAAAATTTTTCCATCCTAATGAATTTCTGAAAACATTATTCACTTTGGAAGTTGATTTGAAATTGTTAAATGTAGTGTAAGTATTAGAAGAATGGTTAAATGATAAAATTCATCATTTCCTAACAGATTAGGCCATTGGGACAAGTGGTAGTGTATCAGTAAGAAACAACTAAACCTTAACCAAACTTTACCCTGGAGAGAAGATAAAAGGTCCATGTCAATACTGCGGCTGATGTTTCATGCCCAGCTATAAGCATTGTCGTCAAGTCATCACGAAGTTGCTTGCTAGAAACCTACAGAGAGTTTGAGAGGAAAGCTTCAATTATTTGGGCTGGAACCAAAACATTTGATGATCTCTAGTAACATACATCATCTCCTGATGCCAAAAGGAAGTGGAGAATACTAGGATCTTGTTCATTAACATATTCCTCGTGAAACTGTAGCTCTTCTTCATCTACCATCCTCTGCAGATGAAAGAAATAAAATATTACACTAAAGAAAACCCACAAACTTAGCATCAAAGTACATCCAAAAGACCCACAAAATGATTTTGATAACTCATGGACTTCCACCTCAATAAAATCACATAAGAAAAATAGACTCAGAAAACTAACCTTCAAAACCTTCCAGTTTAAGAAAAACAGCCATAAAGAACTATTTAGTTTCACATCAGCCATTCATATTTTCTTACCAAAAAAGGAAAAAATAAAAAAGGTCCACTTCACCAATACAAGAGTTAAAGATAAAATGTTTAAGCTGTAATTCTTTACCAATCAAAGTTCAAACACCACCTAATTTTTTTCACATTTTTATCTTAAAGAAACTGCTGAAGATTAAGGGCATTTATATCTCTCCTTGAGGATCCTACTTTGGGAAGATCAACACTGTTAGTGGCCTTCTTGAACAAAGCCAGAATTCTATTCAAGTTTGAGCATAAAGAATCTCCAAATTCTTATTTGGACAATGTGTTTTGTACCCTGACAGATGACATCATTTACCAAATAATTGAGCCATATCATAATTGATGAATCATATCATTATAAATAAAGTTTCTTTCATTTGAATAGAAATTGTACTACCAATGAAGTAATAGTTGAGTAGGCTAATTATTATTATTTTTAAATCCACAAAGTAGATCTGGAAAAGTTCCATGGTGCTGCTGTCCAAGAGAGAGGATAGATGTGACACAGTTGGAAGACAGTTAGGCTTCAAAGAATATTATATTTGGAGATAAGCTTCTTATGGTTGTTAAAGTTACACTTGTTATTTTTATATTAGCTTGTCATTATTTTATATTAGCATAAGGATATTCTAGTAATATTGTAATATCACTCTAATAAAAATATGTGCTAAGTTGAGGGATTAATTGATTAAAACCTTAAATAATTTTCTACTCTCTCTCTCTCTCTCTCTCATGCAACCCTAATCTTTCATATTTTACAACTCAACTATGGTTAAATTGTAAGCATGAGAATCTGCAGAACTTCCTTCTCACTGCTTTTGTTCCTTTAGCAAGCAGAACATTGAATCATGCCTCGCAATATTTTCCGGTTTTTATTTCCTTTCTTGAGTCCTTATCACATTCACATTCTAACAGAGAGAGAGAAGTAATTGATCATAATTCTTTCTTATTCATAATTACATACACACGGATGATTATCACCTATCCTAAAAGATTAAGCTAATAGGATACTGTGATTTTAATCATTTTTACTATTATTTTCTAACACTCCCTCACTTGTGGGTCGAAATTCTCCCTCAATAAGTATGACCACGTAGAATTTTCATTTTTTTTAAATGGGAGGTGAAGTGTATTAGACTGGAGACAGGATTCAAAACAAGATCCAAGAACCACTTGCTTTGCTACCTTGATAAATTTCCATTTATCACAAAAGCCCTAATGCTTACATATAGGGCTGTCCACAACCTGCCTGGACCTGATAAACCGCTCGAAAGCTGATCATCTTCACCCGAAACCGTCTGATCAAAGCTTGGTTTAGGTCGGATGCGGGTCACCGGCGCAAGGACCTAAGACCATCGGTTCGAGTTGTGGGTTGGTTGTCTGAGAAACCAACAAACCCGACCCGCCTGATGAGCTGTTCTTCACTTGTCGAAAATCACAAACTCGGCCAAAAACCGGTAAGTCCAAACTCTTAAGCCTGACGATATAGGCAGATTTCGGCCAGATCCATCAAGATCTCGGCTTGATCTTTATAGATATAGGGAAATATTGGCCAGATCTCGTTAGATCTGACCAGATCTGACGAGATTTGGCAATATTTCAGCCAAAATCCTGCCAGATTTTGCTCCACTCCGGCAAACCCGAAACCGATATGACCCGAACTGGCAGACCCGAAACTCTATTCGGGTCGGTTGCAGGTTAAACTTTTCCCCACCCGATGCATTTGGGTCGAGTCCGGGTTGGGCACAAACCCGACCCGTGGACAGCCCTACTTACATACATACACATTATGTATATATGTATTAGGGACCTTTTGATAGCTTGGATATTCAAGGAAACCCTACCAGTTTCTGATATATTTGGCATAGGCATACGATTTATGGACAAGACACTGCAAATTGGCTTATCTCAAACCCACACTCATCAAATAAGCAATAAGATTCACTAAAAAAGCACAAAAAGGGGACACAACCCTAGTACACTAGAAGTATAGAAATGAAGAACATCTCTAATCCAAACTCATTAAGATAGTTCTCATATAAAATGCTGAAGTGAACCCTTTAAACTATATTCAGCATTGCATGTGATATATCTGGAACCATTTTAAAGGGAGGAGTAAGTGAGCTCAGCATGCATTCTCCACCATGTGCCCATGTATGCATGGTAGAACATATGTAGGCACAAAAATAGTAGTATTAGCACGTGTCCACTACAGTACACCATTATATATAGTAAGAAATTGAAGAGCAAAGGTTTATGCAGCTCCATCAATTGAGAAATTTACCTTGCATATTGCAATCAAATCATCGAGTATATCATTAATCAATTTGAGGGCTGCGGAAACCCTTTTTTGCCGCGGTGAAATGTCTTTCCATATTGGGATCTCCCAGACTGGAATTGGAGAAACACTCCGATCTTCTGCTTCTCTCAGGACAGTGTAAACGGCCTGGTCTAGCCAAAACACAAACATTGCATATATGTATGAAGCATTTGTACGATAGCAAAATTAATGAAAAATTATTGAAGGTGTGAACTGAAACAGGAATGAACTAGTACAAACCGAACATAAGATCAAACCGAAAAGGGTGGTGGGACAATAGAATACCTCAACTATCCCGGTATCATTGGTTAATGAATCAAAATCGTAGTTAAATACTGCCTTGCCAATGATGTCCAATGTCAAACGGGAGAAAAGTGACTCCATCTCTACATCTTCCCCATCAGACGCAGCAGCATCTAGCTTCTCACATAGCCTATCTGTAGCTTGTCCGAAAAGACTAATCATAGCAGCCACATACTACAGATGAAAACCCACACAAAGGAAAAGGGAAATCAATGGCAAACAGGTCAAACCCAACAATGAGAAAACATTTTTTAAGACCCAAATCAAGGCTCACCTAAGGGTGAGGCAGATCCAAAGTACCAAAATATTATATAAAGTAGGTAATGCACTTGTTAGAAATATGCTTCGGACATAGAGGCATAACCAAAGGCATGCTACTTCCATCCTTGTCCTAGTGTCTTTTTTTTTTTTTTTTTTTCACCACTTCAAAGATAAGCATAGTTTCTTTTCTGATATATTTTATTTTTTGCCATGTTTCTTTCTTGAAGAAAATTCCCACTATAATAATTATATCCGCAATTCCTACTGTCATGGATAAATAACCATTTCTCCTATTTCCTTCAATCATGAAATGCTTACTTATAGTCATATAAATTATACTCATCTATTTGCATAGCTACCAACCCCTGCTTACTATGAATATCGATATATAGCAATAAAAAGGTTTAGACAGGCTCTTAGGGAGTGCAATGTCATGCCGCTCTTTGGCTATTAAAAACATTTTACTTTACATAAATTATACAATCAACAAAGAGTAGAAGAATACCAAAAATAACATTAGTAGAAGTGGTAAAAGAGAACATGTTAATAAGCAAGTAACAAAGACTACGACTTCGGATGGAATAGAATAGTAGAAAGAATACATATGCCAACCCTAACTAATTTGTTGAGGATCTAATCCAAAATAATTGTGAGTAAGGCTTGGTTGTTGTTGTTGTTGTATATGCAATTTCAACTATAATGGATAAATATCTATTTTTCCTATATCCTTCAAACGATAGAATGCTTAATTATATAAATCACACTTGTCTATTTGCATAACTAAGAACTACTTACTATGTATATCAATATATAGCCCCAAAAGGTTTGGAAGTTCCCTTAGGGAGTGCAATGTCATGACTCGCTTCAGATATTGAAAACATTTAACTTCACATACATTATAGATCAACTCACTAGCATTGTCTAATTTTAAGACTCAAATCAAAAGAAGATGTGAAGGTTGGTCAGTGAAGACCATCATCATCAAATTCACAAATCACTTGAGTTACCTTCTGATGCAATGCTGGAACTATAGTACGTCGTCGAATACGCCATACCTCCCCGTCAGCTGGGATGAGCCCCGTCCCCATTACAAATTCTAGAATTTCAGCCAAGATACCCTGACAACCAAGTGTTATCTGCCGCTATGTGTGCGTGTATGCGTGAGAGAGAGAGAGAGAGAGAGAGAGAGAGAGAGCCAATTGGATTACCTTTGAATAAGCCTTTGAGTTTTCCCTCAATATATGTTTTGCAATAGAAGGATCCGAAACTATAAGAAATGACTACAACCAACATCAAGGCATCCATCAAAAATCCATAATGGAAAAATGACAATAACCACTTGACAATCTAGTAGATTAAAGAAGAAATGTATACATACACAAAAATAAAAACAAACAAACCTTTGGTCCAAAATTCAACCTGAAAATTCCTCCATATGTCAGGAAAAGCTCATACAAGGGGATGAAAAAGGCTTCACTCCGAATGGCATTAATTGCTCCTTTTGCCTCCGGAATCTTTGGACAATCTTCATGGGCATCAACCCAACTAAATAAAAATTCCAGAATCTCACTAGGAACACCCAACTTTGACAAACTCTTCTTTGCTCCAGATGGAAAACTTGAATCCAAAACAGAAGACAAAAAAAAAAAATTTAAAATAACAATCCCAAAAAAAAAAAAAAAAAAAAAAAAGGCATCAGTGAAATAAACTTGTATCCAACATGAACATGAATTTTGTTATCATGATTTATGTTCAGATGCATACCCAAGTGAAAATTTGAATTCATGAGTGAAATAAGACCAAAGGATTCACTTATTCATATGAAGTCAAAGCTTTCACCACAATAAGCAAAAATACAAATGGAAGGCCTCGTTATTCTTATCCACGGCCATACAAGCATATATCCACACAATTCTTTAACACAAAAAGGTAAAATAATAAGCAAACACAACGAATTCCCACAACATTAACAATGAAAATAGCCAAAAAGAGAAGCATAGTAAATTCCAAAGCATACCCAGATTGCCCCACAGTGAATTCTCCAGAGGCAATCCGAGCAGACAACTCGGCACGGCGTTTCCCTTCCACCAGCTTCTCAACGCTCTTGACTCCACTGTCCACTGAATTAGGGTCTCGACCATTGGAAGAAGAGCATATGATTGTAGATAAACCATACAAACCTGCCAAAACTACACGCTCAAAACATAGAGAAAATATATACAAAAACTATTAACAGAAAGAAACTTTAAAGGCTTGTTTAAAGGGAACTGACCTTTATGTCTTTTTGGGTATGAAGAGAAAGATGGGGTAGTGGGTTTGGACCTGTAGAAATGAAGAGTTTTGGCGGAGAGAGATGGTGGGGCATGAAGCAAAGGAAAATGGGCAGCCATTGAAGACTGCGTGAGATGATAGATATGAAGATGTGCTTTTGTTGGTAGAGATGAAGTAATTGCTCCTTACCTTAAACTTAATAGAGCAAAAGACTGAACGGAGAGAGGGAGAGAAGGACAATGACTGAATATTGGAATTTTTTTTTTCTTTTAACATTATTTTTTAAATATATTAGTTAGCTGTTAGGATTGCAAACTATTCAGTAAACTAGCATTTCGAGACTCTAAAACTCGAGTTTAAATTTGAACTCGAGTTTTTAAGACTCAAATTGCATGTGATGGCAAGATAAGGTGGAAAAAAATCCACCTAGGAATCGAGTATTTAAAACTCGAGTTCCCGTTCTTCTTCCACGTCTGAGTCTTCCTCTTCCTCAATTCTTTTCTTCTTCCTTCCACATCTGAGTCTTTCTTTCAGATCTGAGTCTTCTTCTTCCTGCCTGATCTGGTCCTTTGTTCCCGATCTAGTCCTCTGTTCTTCTTCCTCTCCTCTTCTTCTTCTTCCTTCCTTCCTAATCTGTTCCTCCGTTCTTTGCCTCTGTCCCTCTATTCTCTATTTCTCTATTCCTGCTCGATCTATTCCTCGAATTTACTTTTTACAAACTCGAGTCTATAAGACTCGAGATCTATGTGGCAGAAAATACCCAAATTAGCGAGTGGAATTCAAGTATTTGAAACTTGATATTTAGATTGAAATCGACCCTTTAAAACTTGAGATGCTAGTTTGCAGTATTCTTCCTCACCCATGTCAACTTATTATATTCTTTCCCTCACTAATGCTATCCTGCAAATTCCCTCATGAATATTGAGATGATAAAGTAAAGCCGAACATTGGGTTTGTCTCTTTAACTGTTAAAAGACAGTTTGGGAATCTCTTTTAAGTGGACTTTTTTTTTTTTTGATGAATTTTTTAAGTGGACTTTCTTACTTCTGTTGGGATTCTTTGAGATAATTAGAGCACTACCATAAGTTGTGCTAAATGATAAATTTATAACATTTAACACACCAAATACCAAAAATATTGCTTCATCAGATTTCTTAAATGTCAAAAAAATTTGGCATAAGCTATCGTGTTGTTATATCTTTGGAATAGTACGGTTAAGTATGCTATAATATTTGGGTAATTTTTTATTATACTTTCTCTCTCTCATTCATTAAATATCATACCTCTTCCCAATTTCTCTTTCTCTCCCTCTCTCTCTCTCTCGTCCCATCTCCATGGTCATCCCTCTCCTTTCTCCATCTCACTTACACTCACTCTCCCTCCTCTCTCTGCTACACACCTTGCGAGGACGAAGCCTCCTTTACGCCAACAACCACCATGACTCGACAACACCATTGGGTTGTTTCTCTTTGCATTCTTTTTCTAATTATGGTTTGTTAGTTCTGATTATAAGTTTTTTGCTGTAGGTGATTTTAGTGAGTGGCTAATGGTGGTTAGTGGTGGTGGGTTTGGGGTAGTTATGGCCCTTGTGGGTTCTAATCTAGTTGTAGGTTTTGATTTGGTGGTGGGTTGGGCTATGGGTGCTAGGTCTCAGTTGGTGGGTTTTGTGTATTGTATTGGAGCTTGTGGTTTGCTAGGTTTTTAATTGTAGCTTGGGTTGATTTTGGTGGTTGTCTGGTGATGTCCACGGTCAAGGCCGGCCCAACATTATTTGGGGCCTAAGTTGAAAATTTTATGTGGGGCTTTTAATATGTAAATATTAATTAAACAAAATTATTTAATACTAATCAAATCAAGATTAATTTGAAACATTAAATACATAATTTGATGAACAATACCAATTAAACTAATGTTAATTTCATATAGAGAATTGGATATCATAGTTGAACCATAAATATTAATAAAAAAATATATATACTATTAAAAAAAACTTTATTTTGGATATATAACGATACATAGTTAAGTAAAGTTAAAATCTAATTTTTAATTTTATATCTTGTTTTTAAGAGAGGGAGATAGATATTATTTGGTGTGTGGCTTTATCTGATATCAGTTTACAAAAATTAAAGTCTCAAACTATTAGGGGAAATTAATCTATAATTGATGATTTAACACATTTGCAACATTTTTTGAAATATTTTAGAGTTTCAATTGGGTTAGAGTTCTATTGGTCTCATACATTAAAAGTCTTAATGGAAATGAAAAGGAAAAATGTGCTAAAATCACTATAAATATTCACAATATGATGTGATATTGACTCTCATTGATGAAATTCATCAATCTAATTAATGAATGTTTAAATCACTTTTTTGTGATTAGTCAAATAGCAATTTATAAGTCAGTAGTAAATTTGTAGTATCCTTAACATTACTGATAAAAAAAAAATGCACAACCTTTAAAATATATATAATTTTATAAAAATTTAGGCCTTTAACCATTGGAAGTGGGGCCTTTTTCCCTAAGGGGAATTTTTTTAGGGTTGGGCCTTAGGCCTAGGCCTTGGGTCGGCCCTGGCCACGGTGGTGGTTGGATTGTTGGGTTTTGTTTTTATATTTTTTGTTTATATGATAGGAGTTATTATTTTAAGATATTTTATTGTGTTGTAATCTTAAAATAAAAGATCTAATGTAGAGTGTATTGTAAAATGATGTGTTAAAATATATAAATTAACTTTTTAACGTGTCAAAAAATAGCATTTCTTTAGCATAGTTGATGCTGATGCTTTTAGATACCGGTGTGTAGTGAACTAAACAAGCCCCAATGCCCAAACCATCCAAAAGGTTTGCAGTTCTATATAAACTAGTAGCTAACCAATGCCATGCATGGGAAAGCTATTATGTATGAAGATGTAAGCAGTTTTTTGTCTCTTCCTTGTTGATTGTACTTTAGATTCTCAAAATTTCCTATCCTTGATATGAAACATTAAATTACGTATTGAAAAATAGAAATCAAACTTAAATTAAAATTAAAATTAAGATTCCAATCCTTCATTTTCAATTATCCAATAAATGTGTGAAACACAACTTTAAAAAACTACTTAATCAATATTTCAAATAAATTGAAAGACAACTTTAAAGTATTCTTTGTATCTTCTTCCTTTGTTGCTTCGTAGTAGTCACTAAATAACTCCTTTTGTTTTCCTTTATTACAGATGTTGGTTTGAGTTGTACATTGCTTTCAACATCAATGTTTTGAAGGTGGAGTCTATAATCTCTTTCTATAGAGACATGAAAAATCCCCTTGAGATAAGTTTAATGGGAATTGGTTATTTAAGGTGTTGGGCCCGACCACTTTAATAAAGAGTTACTAAAGTTTGTATTTAATCAAATTAGATTTCATAAAATATATGAATGACTAAAAGATTAAACCAAGGACTCAAGGAATAAAATAGTGATTTACAGAGTGACAATTTATTATGACTTTGTTCATCATGGATGTTTCATGGAGATGTCAGATGATATTATATTAGGGTCTTGGGATATAATTTATTAATAAGGCCTAGAGCGCAATTATATTTCCATACTGGTACTTGTTATATAATTAATAGTAACTTTGGGCTTGTTAAGAGTTGATGGAAGCCCGAAACCCTGGAGGTAGCCTTATTTGTCCCTTTGGTCCCATCTCAAGCCACATACTAAAGCCCAATTAGGTTGGCCCAAAAGGCTAACCCAATTAGATAATCAATTGTTTATTTAATAAGAGCTATTAAATAAAATAACTGTATTTCGCAGTTAAAACGTATGTACAATTAAAAGAAGAGAAAATTGCTTTCTCTTTGTTCTCTCTTGAACATAGTTTTCAACAAAGAAAAGTATATATGTAAGAATTGATTGAGAGACCACACATCCTAGGCGCAATGTAAAATTGTGATGAAGATTGTAGATCTTCTCAGGATACAATCAATTTATTGTTTTTTATTTTCACTAAATCAAGGAAAGCTTTCTATTTTGTGTTCTAGAATTCAAGGTTGTATGTTATCTCTCATGAATAAAATAGATCATTGTGTTGCTTCTCCTGCTTGTTATGCATGAGATGGAAAATTATGTTTTCCAACACTTGAATCTTAGATTCTTGGTTGGTAGTCTCCATTAATGCAATTGAAATGGATCTTGTAGGGCGCATGTGAAATGCACCCAATTTGTGCATAAACCTTAGATTCTTGGTTGGTAGTCTCCATTAATGCAATTGAAATGGATCTTGTAGGGCGCATGTGAAATGCACCCAATTTGTGCATAAACCCGATGCCCTCCGCATCTTGGAACCGTTCCACGCTTCTCCTTCCATGTAATAAGAGGTAATGAAAACCATGTGATGTGGTGGTGTGTTGTCTAGAGCAATGAATTCATAAAGCTTGATAAGTCACCGAAAAAGATCTCCGCCTTTGAAATAAAACTCCATGAAAACTTGATAAGTTGCAATGGATTCAGTCATCTCAATATCGATGGTTCTAATACCACTTGTTAGGAACCTAGTGATTCCAAATGGTGATGGGTAAGAATTGTAGGGGAATGTATGAGAATTGTAAGGAAATTGACTTAATTTGAGGTAGACATCATCCATAGAGAAACTATTCTATTGGCCCACATGGTTTTATCCTAATGGTTCTATTATTCCCCATGTGTATTAATAATTTCAATATATGTTAAATGTGATTAACATGCTTGAAATTGTAACTAACTAACCAACTAACTAACTAAATGCAACATTGCAACAATTATTATCTATATACCTATAGGGGTTCCTCACAGAAAATGTTCAATATTTAGAAACTTGTGTTCAATCCTTTGTCTCAATTGTTAAATCTTTTGATACTAAACTCTCTATAAAGGCTTGAAAGTTTATCATTACTCTTGTTATTGCAACCGTAACTACATAATGTATATTTTCAACCATGAAACTTGTCAAAATAAAATTTTGTAACAAGATGGAAATGAGTTTTTAATGACACAACTTTAATCAGTTAAAGTTAATTTGTAAATAAATCATCCTTTTTTTTACATAAGATTTTTACTATTTTCATTTTGGCCCCTTTCAGAAAGATTTTTTTTGCTTTGCCATTAAGCACCTCCTGTTTCTAGTGTTTCTAACAGAGACGTGCATGGCTCAAATATACATTTCTCAATTATCGAGTTAAAAAAAAAAAAGAAAAAAACTTCTTCAAATTATTGTGGAGAAATTAACCGAGTCAAATGAATTACAAAAGGAAAAAAGTTTCCAGTCTTATAAGGACATGTATAATTGCATTGCCTCGTAAGTACTTTCCATATATAATTAAGCATGTTTTGAGCCTTCTCCAATCTGTCCTTCTCAATTTTTCCATATATAATTAAGCATGTTCAAAGTGTAAGACTACTAAGGCCACGTTTGGTACACCATAATGATTATTACATGGGAATAGGTATAAGTATTACAAGGAATACATTGAGTTGGAATGTAATAAGTATTACTATTCATTAGTTTGGTGACCATTTAGGAATAGAATCTTGAAAATGCATCCACAATTTAGTAGAGTATAAAAAGAAGGTGTAATTAAATCATTTTTTTAAGTCAAATTTCCTAAAATACACTTATTTTAGGGTATTCAAAATAGAGCTAATAATTAACAAGAATGAATATTTATTTTCTTTCCTTTTAAAGATGTGGTAACTAATGGCTTTTTAGGAATTTTTTTTTTAAAAAGTTATTACATAAGGTGAAAGAATAGATATTCAGTACTTTTGATAAAGAATAATTATTCCTCATTTTGAAGAATAGCTATTCATAAGGAATAACTATTCATGATAATAAAAACGTAACTAAACAATCGAATAGTTATGCTATAGGAATATCTATTACATTACAGTGTATATTACAGTTTACCAAACGTGCCCTAAAAGTTTAACTTTACTCCACTTTGCAAAATTCTACCAATTGTTTATTCGTAATGGATTGAACGAATCCGATGAAGAATCCCTTGCTTGATGGGGTTTGAGGTTATAAATCCCTAAAGATAGTAGAAACCATTATCGACTATTAAATCAAATTTACAATGACCAATAGAAATGGAAAAACTTTTTTATTTTTATTTTTAAATAGAGTAAATTGCAAATTACACCTTTAAAATTTGGGGGTGATTGGATTTTATACTCTGAAGTTTTAGAATTTGTATTTTACTTCCTGAAGTTTGGAAATATTTGGATTTTACACTTTCACGTTTCAAAATTTGGATTTACCCCTATATTTTGGGAGTGTTTTGATTTTATTCCCTAAAGTTTTAAGGTGTTTGGATATTATACCTTGTTGATGCCCATTTTTGACAAAAGGGCCCAATGGCAGAAAAAGCCCAACAATATGAAAAAGATGGGGAGAGAAAATAGTAGAGTAAAGACTAGCAGGCCAGAATGGTAGGAATAATGGTCAACAGGCCCACAAAAATTATAAGTGGCCAAAAAGGAGCAAATGGGCCTAGAAAGCCCAAAGAATGAAAGTAGTAAACCCATGGGAATATTAAGAGGTAGAAAAGACATAAACGGGCCGGGGAAGTCCAAGAAATGAATTAGTAAATTCGTAGGGTTGGCATAAAGGCCAATAACCTCGAAAAGTAATAAGAGGTAAGGATGTGGTAATTGGGTCGGGGAAGCCTAAAGGATTTAGCAAAAACTCATGAGAGTGAAAGAGGTAAGGAAGAAGAAAATGGGCTGAGGAAGCTCGATGAATGAAATGGGCTGAAGATGCCTAAGGAATGAAATGGGCCGAGGATGCCCAAGGCATGGAATTGGTTGGCCCAGTAGAAAAGCTGGCCAATGAAGCCTAAAAGAAGAAAGAATGTAAGAAATAGACTAGCTGGAGCTTCAGCCCATAAGCCTAGAGGTAACAATAAAATAAGTGATATCATAGTAGAAGCAGTGTAGTGGCATGGCAGGAGCCTTAGCCAGCCCATGGACACGGGACAAAAGGGGACATGGGCCAGGTAGGAGAGAGAGGGCCCACACCCAAACAATGCCTAGTCCAAAGAGGAGATGGAATGCAGAGAACGAAAGCCTAAAGGCCCATATATCATTCATGCTGCAAGAGTCAAACAAATACTAAAATGTGTAGCAAAACCAGACAAACGCTGAGGCAATGGCAAATGCATGAAGGCTAGAAAAGTAAATGATTTAGACAGAAGTGAAGCATGCACACAGGGCTCAGGCACTACCTACCTGTAGTTTGGTGGTAGAGAAAAGGGGGGAACCTATTTTGGAGTTCCCGCTCAAATTCTTTTGGGGGAAAGATGTCCTGTTGGGATGACATCTCACCCAAAAGAAGTAAACATGAGCTGGAATCACTAGATGCATGTCATAGAGGTAGGTAAGGGAGAGGTTTAACCCTTATCCAGATGAGAGTATTAAGAGAGGTAAGAGACAAAACAAAAACTATTTTCGTTTGGGAATGAGGCATGGTGCAAGCCCGCACAGTGCAATGGTAGTGGCTAGGCAGTTGGCAGGCTAGTAGGTAGTATTGGAAGGATGCTCACAATGAGCCAAAAGTGGTTAAGGGGTAAAAATGGTAAATCCTGTCACAACAGGCAGTATAAAAGGCCATAGGCGTGAACAGTGAAAGAAAGGAGGAATAATGACAGACAAAAAAAGAGAGATAGAAAGAAAGAAAAGAAAGCAGAGTAAACAAAGAAATAAAAAGGAAAAGGAAAGATACAGAAATCCCAAAGAAAGGAAGAAACATGAGTGCTAGGAATAGAGGCATACATCAATAGGCTACCCATTTCCCTCCCTTTCAATAGACCCATTCTCTGATAAGTTAAGAACTCACATTTTAGCCATTTAGGTCATTTGTCTAAAGTGTGTAATCTTTACGGCAAGAATTCCCTCTAAGGTTACCCACATTAGAGATCGGCTTGCTTTTTGGGTTTGTGTCTCCTGAACAGCTATGCTAATTGTTTTGGTAGACGAATCCTATTTTGGCTGATAAATGACTAACTTGTTATTCCACTGCTAGACTGTTTGCCGTAATCTTGTTATTTGTGATTATATTTCTTTACTCTCCCTTGTCATATATTACTGTTAATTAGTAGAAATGTTTTAGTTATCTTGCCACATCGTGCTTTCTATTGTAACATCTGTAACAGTCGTTCTTGCCTTGAGCATGCAGTACATCTAAGGCTCCTGCCAGGGCGTGTCTATGTGGGGATGGCCCAACTTGTGCACAATCTGGCCTAAGGTATGTTTCAGTTAAGCCAGTCCCTGACTCTCCTACCTCAGAATCACAGGCCATGGTATAGTAGGAGAAATCTAGCCTAAAACACAAAAAAGGCCCAGCACATTCAAATTGGTGACTTCATTAGGGAGTTGGGAAAAAGACAGGGAAAGCAGATAAAGCCCTTGCAAGTTATGCCCCCAAGATCAAAGATGACGTGAAACATGAGTACTGTACCATCACAGGTAGAATCAAGGCCAGCCATGCCTTACCAGCCCAATTAGGCAGAAGGTGTTAATGGAACGGGGGTTAGGCCATAACAGTAGCAAAGAATTCTCGTTGACAATACGAACTTCTTTATTGAGGTACACAGTCTGTGTAGCATTCCCAGTAGTAGCTGATGGAAGAGGTTTGCCAACTAAAGGCGGACAAGACTGAAGAGAAAGAAGCCAACATGACCCAGAGCATGTGACAGATAAGGAAGAAACCTTTATAGGTGGTGGCCCACAGAACGCAGAACAGCGTTTCATTACAATGGCCGAAGTTGCAGCACTTTTAGAGCAGGAAAGGCTAAGGCGCCCAAGGAGAGATTCTACGCATGAAGACCTCCTTATCCGCTGAGGATACTTAGCAAGCCATACCTCGAGAGATATGGACCGCGAACTTTCGCACAATATGATGGTAGAAGGGGAAGTGCTGTTAAGCACGTGAGTAAGTTTATTGACACCCTTAGTCCCTATGTAGCAAACGAGGATTTGTGTCTTTGGGAGTTTTCTAAATCCCTATGTGACGGGGTGTACACCTGGTACATTGGCTTAAAGCTAGGATTGATCTCGATGTGGGATGATATGGTAGATGTGTTCTGCACCAAGTATTTTCATAGAGAAGAAACAGTAACACTTGCAACTTTGCAAGGAACTAAGCAAAAGAATGGTGAAGACTTGATGGAGTACATCAAAAGGTTTAAGGACATAGCCCTTGATTGTTATGATCACTGTGAAGAAAAGACGTTGGTGGAAATATGCATGGGAAACATGATCATGGAATACAAAGCTATCCTAGAGAACTTGGAAATTTCATAGTTCATGTAGTTGCTACAAAAAGCCAGAAAGACTGCCCAATTAGTCAGGTTGAGTTCTAACAAGCCCAAGGAGCGGAGATTCACGTCGTAGGCCATGGTAATATCCACCGGTGAGAAAAAGAGGAAGTCAGATGGAAAGGAGTACGAGAACCCCTTGCCACTACTATGTGCACCAAAGGAGCTATATGTGCTTTTTGATAAATGGATTGCAGATGGGGTTTTCAAACCCAATCAAGTTTCCAGAGAACTCACCGACGAAGAACAGAGGGACCCACATTTTTGCCGTTTGCATTATTGTGTGTTGAAACCTACCATAGAATGTTGGGTACTCCATAGATTAATGCACCGCAGAATCAGAGAGGGAACTTTTGAGTTGTCCTAGCCAGAAGTGCAGAGGAACCCACTCTCGAACCACAAGGGAAAGGGAGTAGTAGCAGTCGTTATTTGCATAGATTTAGGAGAGGATGAAGAAGAAAGGCCTGCTCTGCCTACCATAGCCATTACCACCTTGCAAAAAAGTTCTCGGTTTAAGAACTTGTTTGATCAACTGGAACTTATAACCAATGAACGAAGAATTGCCACGGAGGCTTTGGAAAGTATTACCTTAGGAACAGGAGTAGAATGTCTCGCAGCAGAAACTAGAGCTGACAGAGCATTTCTACAAGACACCAACGAGATTACTTTCAGTGATGAAGATATGGAAATAGGATACTCAAACCACAAGAGGCCCCTCTACTTGGCAGCGACCATTAACCAAATCTCCATTAAGAGAACCCTAGTTGATATGGGCACTTCGGTGAATCTCATCCCGCTTGGCACACTACAAGTAGTAGGAATTTCAGAAAGCAAGATTCAGGGATGTCCAATGGAAGTAACGGGGTTCGGAGGAAGAGGTGAGTATACCGCAGGCCACATTCAGCTATGGCTGAAAGTGGGACCAATAGCCTCTTTGGCTAGTTTCCATGTGGTGAAAACAAAAGTTTCATATCATATATTATTGGGAAGACCATAGTTGCACAAGCACCGTCTAGTTCTGTCTACCTATCACTAGTGTGTGAAGGGGAGATTGAATGGCAGGATGATACAAATAGCAACGAACCCATCGCCATTTGAGCAAGTAGAGGTCTATGTGAGAGATCGGGGAAAATTAGGTCTCTAAAAAAAGAGAGACTTTTGAGTGCTTTTTAAGGCACATCTCTTTTTGGGTAAGTGGTGTGGAGTCGCCACTTATTTTTTATACAAAAAATAAGAAAAACTAAATACAACATGACTGAATAGCATCTTTTCATTGATTGAATAAAAAATTACATAATTGAAAAATTGAAAATTACATGGCTTTGGGTCCTAGTTACAATCTACCAAAAATACATGGCTTCTTGTCCTAGTTACATTCTACCCAAAATAAAAATAAAGACAAGACTTAGATCCATTTATCCAAAGACCTAAATTCGGAGGCTAGGTTACTGAATGGGAAGGTGTTACGCACCTATTCCGCCCAGACAGAGTCTGGTCTTCTAGACTCTTGTGACCTATGTACCCTTTTTATGCATGCTATGAATGATATGTTGAATATGTGACACAAAAATTAAATCATATAAATTTATTTATGAATTCATTCTCTTCTTTGTTAAAAAAATTTCAAATCTGCTTTAGTAATTAAAAAAAAAAAAATTTGAGTTTGGTTCATTAAAAATACCAGATCTATTTTTAATGATTTAGAAAAATGGCTTTTGATCTATAAAAGATCAGGTCTATTTTTTAAAGGACTAAAAAAATGGTTTTTTTGATGACAGAAAAACCAGATCTGTTTTTATATGTTTAAAAAATATGGAAAAGATTTTTTTATGAAGAGAATTTTACTCATAACATAAATTTATGAATTATGAAACAATCAAAAGAAAAATAACCATAAACACAATCATACTTAATCTTTTTCTTTGTTTCAAAATCTGCATATATTAAAAGAATCATATTTGTATCTAAGAAAGATACAAATCAGTTTTTGATTTGAGAAAAATTTAGATCTGCATCTAATAAAGATGCAAATCCCCTTTTTGATTAAGAAAAATTCAGATCTACATCTAAGAAAGATGCACATCCGTTTTTATTTGAAGAAAAATTCAGATCTGCATCTAAGAAAGATGCAGATTTGTTTGTTTGTTTGTTTTTTTTTTTTTAAAGGAAAAAATCCGATCTACATCTAAGAAAGATGCAGAAAATTTCAAATCTACATCCAAGAAAGATGCAGATCCATTTTTTATTAAGAAAAATTTAGATCTACATCTAAGAAAGATGTAGATCTATTTTTGATTTCAAGAAAAATAATTGGATATTTGCAGATAATTGAAATTAAGAAAGAGATTGTAACAATTATATATAAGAAATTCAAGATCACGCTTTAAACAAAACAACCGTTAATGAATCATGTTATGGATAAAAAACATGCATCATCATAAACAAGAAGCATAAAAAAAGAATAGGGTGATTGAAAACAACCTCTCCTTGTTCTTGAGAAGATGTTTTAGGGTTCAAAGAAACTTATTCAATTATCTTTGAAACCTAAAAACCTTAATTTTAGCAGCAAATATCAGAAAGGATAAGCAAATATTAGCAATTTGAAGGCCTCAAAATGTATGCTTCTCAGAGCGTTAAAAAAAAAGTGCTAAATTATGAGATTCAGTCTCTATTTATGGAGGCTAGAAGACTCTAAAAAATAGGCACGAACGATTTGGATGTGAATTTGAACACATCATTCTGCAAAAAGATCTAAAAGTGTGTGCCTTATCATCACCCGAGGGGAGTTGGGCCAAAGCCCAAAAGGAGCCAATTTGGCACTTTTAAATTGCTGTTCGGCACTCCAAAAGTGCCAAATGGTGCTCTTGGATGCTGAACGTTCTTTTGTGTTTAGGTGCGATTTGGACTTTCTTTTTAGGGTTTTTTTGATCCGATCCTTGAACATAGACGTGTTTTCATCCTTAATCTATAATTTCTATCTCTTTTTTGGATAATTCAGGCTTTTTTCAGGAATAATTATCTTGTAGGTAAATACCCTAAAATAAATCTTGATAAAGTTCAGATTATCCATAATTTTATTGTTATCCAATCATCCCTTTTATTCCTATGCATGCAATACTATTTTAAATAATAATTATCAACCAATCACAAAATTATTTAATTAATATTTATTGTTTAACCAACCAGAGTTAATTTAAATTAATCGTGTGTGGTCGACTCTACCAAAACACAATACATGCTGACCGTGCAAACTTGATTATGCGATATCTTTTGATCTAATGGTTAGATTTGGAAATCGAATACACCATCACGACCGTTAGAATCTCAAGATCATTTTTATAATATGCAATGAATTAGTTAATGCATGTAATGTAACGCAAGAACAAATTGATGCATGTAATGCAATCATGATTTTTCAGGTACATGAATGATCATTCAAGTCATTCTTCTTGATTAAATCATAGGTGCAAAACCGAGTGTCTACAGAATGCCCCTCATTGACAGAGCTTGGAAAGTGAATGTCAATGTAAAACAAAGACATTGATTTTAGCAACCATGATTTAATTGAGGTTGAACTTTCAAAGATTACATAACCTTTGAACCTAAAACTTTGGAGCATAGAACTAGTGCCTTATCTTTTGACAAAAAAAATGAAAATACTTGACTTAGCTAGTGGTTGATGACTTTGGAAATGATTCTTGACAATTAATGTGACCAAAAGGCTTTTCAATCCTGATCTTGAATATGAGGTTGTCTACGACCAAAAGGCTTCTCAACCTCGATCTTGATGAAAGGTAACTAAAGGGCTTCTCTACCTTGAAACTGGAGCTGTCTGCAACCTAAGGGCTTCTCTACCACAATCTGGAGTTGTTGAAATGTCGATCAAAGGTCTTCTCTACCTCGATCTGGAGTTGTTGAAATGTCGATCAAAGGTCTTCTCTACCTCAATCTAGACTTGTTGAAATGTCAATTAAAGGTCTTCTCTACCTCAATCTGTGCTTGTTGAAATGTCAATCGTAGGTCTTCTCTACTTCGATTTGAAATTACTGGAATATTGATCAAAGGTCTTTTGTACTTTGATCTGAAGTTGTTGTAATGTTGATCAAAGGTCTTGTCTACTCCGATCTGGAATTGCTGTAATGTCGATTAAAGGTCTTCTATACTTTGATGGACTTGTTGAAATGTTAATCAAAGGTCTTCTGTGCTTTGATCTATATTTGTTGTAATGTTGATCAAAGGTCTTCTCTACTTCAATCTGAAATTGTTGGAATATCGATCAAAGGTTTTCCGTACTTTGATTTGTAGTTGTTGGAATGTCGATCAAAGGTCTTGTCTACTTCGATTTGGAATTGCTGGAATGTTGATCAAAGGTCTTTTGTACTTTGATATGGATTTATTGAAATGTCAATCAAAGGTCTTGTCTACCTCAATTTGTACTTGTTGAAATGTCGATCAAATGTCTTCTCTACTTCGATATGAAATTATTGGAATATTGATCAAAGGTCTTCCGTACTTTGATATGAAGTTGTTGAAATGTCGATCAAAGGTCTTCTCCACATCAATCTAGACTTGTACTTGCAAAATGTCAAAATTTGAAGCTAGACTTTAGATTATGAAAGCATTGTGATCCCACTTTTTTTTTTTTTTTTTTTTTGAGATGTGTGATTTTCATTTATTCCTTCTGACTTGAACTTTATCAAGCAATATTTAATTGACAAAATATTTTATTTTTGAGAAACATTTGATTTTTGAAACCTGGAAGTTTCGAAATTAACATTTAAAATTTTGGGACTTTGAAACTTTGAGATTTTGATTTGAAATTTGGAACTTGAAATTTGAAAATTTGAGATTTAGGATCTTGAAAATTAAGAATTGAAATTTTGATCTTGAAATTTGAGGTTTGAATTTTTTTGAAATCTTGAAAATTGAAGGTTTGGATTTAAAAATTGGGCATTGAGATTGTAGAATTGAAAATTTGGGAATGAAAATTTTGATTTGAAAATTTTGGGTTAGAAAGAAACTTGAGAACTTTGAATTTGAATTTTTATCTTTAATCCATTCCAAAAGAAATTTCATCATCTTTTTTATTTTTTTGGATTAACTGAGTCAACTCAGTTTGACTGAGTTTAAGTGTGGGGACGAAATTTTGGCCCCCCACTTCTTTGTTTCTCCATTTTTTTCCTCCTTTTGCTTCATCTTCATCAACTTTTCTTCCCCCATTAACACTATTCATATTCTTCTTCCTCTGATTTTTCTTATTCATTTCAAAAAAATACTTTTCTAAGCATCTTAACTTTCCCTTATCCATTTCCACCAATATTTCTTTAGATCCTTGTGTTTTTGAGCATTTTCACCACACACCCATTTTTGTTGAAACCCATTTTTCTTTTGCATCAAGATGGCTTCTTCCTCCAAGGGATCCTCTTTGCTTACTTTTCATGGTAAAAAATATGATCCCACATTTGATTGGCATGATGAGGATGGGCTTCTTCAAGATCCTAGGTTATTTGGTTGTTACAATTTGGGGCATTGTGTGATTAGTTGGTTTTGGAGCATTCTTGGAGTGTTTTTATTTTTATTTTTATTTTTTTATCATGGTGCAATTTGGACAATGTTGGTAACTCATAGAAGTTTGACATTATGGGTAAACTGTGATATTGTTGGATGAATTTTGGTTTAGATTTTGGAAGTATTGGCATTGTGAAAAATTTATGTTGTAGGCTTAGATGAATATGTTCATGATGCATGTGGGAAAAGTTTATTGGCATGGAAAAATTTTGTGGGTATCGAAAATTTTTGGACATGGGAAAAATTTTATGGGTATGAAATTTTGACTATGGAAAAATTTTGTTGGGTACGTGATGTTGGTTCATGGAAAATTTGTGTGGTTATGATTTTAGCTATGTGAGAATTTATTTGTGCATGGGCATGAACTTGTGAGAAATTTTTATGCTGATCTTGGTCATGTAGGAATTTTTTGTGCATGGTTATGGAAATATTTGGTAGTTGTGTATGGATTTGTGGAAGATTTTGATTGTGGTGAAATTTTGGTGGGTCATTTATTTTTTGTTGTGATGGGGCATTGACCTTTTTGTTGTGGTGAGGCATTGGTCGTGAGAATTGTTTTTGGTCATGTGGGTTTTGATTGTGAATTTTTTTTTTTGACATACGATTTTGATCATGGAAAATTTTTTGGACATGTGATTTTGGGTCATGGGAATTTTTTGTCATGTGAGTTTTTTGTTGGCATGGGAAATGATGAGCTAAAATTTTGTGTTGCAGAGCCTCAAGAGTCGAGGCAATCTCCAAATGTTGAAAAATGCATGGGCAGCATTGTCTCCTAGCATCAAAAACATCATCAATGAAGCAGGCTTTGGCACTTTCTTCGAAACTTTTGTTAAATCAGGAGACACATGAATACAAAGATCTTCAGTTACTTCTTGCCTTGGCAGAGTGCTTCCAGGACACTACCTGCACCTTCCATTTTCTAGGCATTGGGGAGGTATTGTTGACACCTTATGACTTCTCTGTTATCTCCAATCTGAGGTTGGGTGGTGAAAGAATTCTTTTCAATGATTCCCTTACTTCAGCTGAACTCAAGAAACTTCTAGGTGTAGTGTTTTCTAGAATGAGGAGTAACAATATCCCTTTGTCTTGGATATGTGAAAGTATTCCCCATTGTGAGACTGTGGCAAAGGGTGCTTGTATGTTCATGCTTCTTTTCATTGGGACTTTTTTGTGTCCGGATTTAGGTAGTACTGTGAATTTGTGCTACTTAGGGAGCTTGAGAAAAATTGAACAAATCCGGAATTTTGACTGGGGCGGCATGGCCTATGCTACTCTGATATATTTCATGACCCAACTCTCTAGGCAGACCCTTTCAAGCTTGGTTGGGGATCCATTTGTATGGCAGGTGCGGTTTGGGATTTTTCTGGCTATGTGTAGGTTTTGGAAAATTATTTTGGCTATGTATGGGTTTTAGAAAGTTATTTTGGCTAAGTGGTAATGGTATTGTGAATTTTTCAAGTCTGGATGTACGAGTACTTTGGAGTTAGTCCTGAAATCTGGGGAGAAGTTGCTGGCCTTTTTCCTAGATTTCTCCATTGGTTGCCCAAATATTGTTTGTCTACACCTTCTAGGTGTTCTTTGGAAATTTGGCGGTTGGTGATTGATAATTTGATCACTGATGATGTGAGTTCTTCCTCCTCTTTCTTTTGGAATCTTTGGCACTTGGCTATGGTTTAGTTTCCTACCATTTTGAGTTCCTTTGTGAGTTTTTAAATGGATTTAAATCCCTGGGCTGGATGTGAAGGGTATGCAGAGTGTGAGTGGGCTCTAGAATTGAATGGCCGCCAGGTATTGTTTGAGTGTGGGTATCGAAGGTATTGGTATATTGGTGATCAAGTATTGCCCTATGTTGAACATGAGTATCCTTCTACCACAATTCCAACTCCTCATTGTCACACTGTTCGGTTAGCTGACTTTCTGGCTAATGAAGAGATTGCTCGGGCCTGTAACGGCTATATTGTTGCAGGAGTAGAAGGGAATTATTTTGAATTCCTCTGACTTCATCTGCAAGGTTGCTTGGTGGGCAAAACGATACTTTTCCTCCCTACTAAAGTTAAATTTTTGATCTTGCAAATTCCTTTTCATATTTCTGCTTGGTAATAATACTTGCATGTTGCATTTTCAGCTTCCATCTTCTGAAGGAGAGGAAGGGGGAGAGGAAAAGGAAGAGTTTCCCTCTCCTCACCATGCTGGTGGCACTTCTAGTTCCTTCATGGAGACTTATCCCCATTTTTCGGCATGGTAGTATGATGTGATGAACCTTGATGGAACGCATAGTTCCATGTCTTTGACTAAACCAATGCACACACCAAATGTTCCTTGGCCCGATCCGGTATGTTCTTGAATTTTCAGTTCTTTATCCTTATTTCTCCTTGGCTTGATGAATGGATCTTAACTTGGTAGAGTTGTGCTTTAGATTGATGTGAGTCTGGTGGAAGAAAGCGTGTGGATGATTGAAGGCTTGCAGTCATTGGCTCGCACTCAATCCTCCCAATATGTGCTTAATGATTTGAGTTAGGTATGCCATGTTTCTTTCTGAGCATCTCTTGCTTGAACTGTGCTTGCTGGCAGAATTAACACTTAATTTTGCTGACTCTTCAGGCACATAGAATGAAAACTGATGATTCTACCAGAAGAACTTTAAAGGAAAGGATTAGGAGCCTCGAACTTGAAAATCATCAGTATGATCCTCGTTTTTTCACAAGTCAAGAAGGAAATACTGAAGGTGGCTCCTCTAGAGGTGGATCAAGGAGATCCTCACATTGGCGGACTTGGAGTCCTAATGATGTATGACTTGTATATTTCATTTTTCCTACAAAAGAAAAAGAAGTGTTTCTTAGACAATCTTGTATTATTTCCTATGTTTAGCTCTTTGTCCTTGGAATCGCCTTGGATCATGTAGAAACTTTAAATGAGACAAGTATAGAATTCACCTAATGAGATCTTGTAGTACTAATTTAAACTTATCTTGATTGGCTCTGATGGAATCTGCACTTACTTGAATGAGGCGGAGCTGAATGCCCCTAGTTTAAAATGAATGCATGACTTTTAGAAATCTTGGTTATGATGATTTTTTTTTTGAATAAATAATGATGATTTTTTTTTGAAAATGAATGAGCCATGGGCGAATGCCCCTAGTTTGGAACATGAATTCAGGAGTCTTAAGAAAACTTGATTTTTGATCAATTTTTGAAAACAATGATGCAAGAGATGATTTTTTTTTTTGAAAACAAGTGAGTTAGACATGTCAAAATGCCTTAGTTTGACAAAAAAAAATCTTTTTGAGTGTCAACCGATCTTAAAAAAATTGTCCGAGAACACAAAATTGCATGGAATTGCACGAATGTATGATGGAGAGGCTGCATGCCACTTGGTACATGAAGAGTGCCATTCGGCACTTTTGGAGTGCCAAATGGCACTGGCCATGCCACGATGCTCACACCATGGTGGGCCAACTTTGTACTCTTTTCCAATGCATGTTTCGCATTTTTTGAAATTTTTTTACTTCGTTTGTGATCATGAAACACTTTCCTAGTTAGCTACAAACTCTTTGAAACCTATTTCAAACATGATTTGGAATTGATGCAGCTTTATATAAATGAATTCTCCTATGACAAATCTCTACATAAAGGTTAGTAAAACATAATAATTACAAGCAAAAATAATCCATGGCTAGCAATCATAATTTTTCTCATTCAACAATTCATGATATCAACAGATGGGTTCGTAGCTTTGATTTCAGTACTAAAACCAATTTTACGGCCTAAAAACTAGAGGGAATCAAGGCTTCGAGGAATGTCAAAATCAAGTGGGACTTCCTTTGTGCTGTTGTGAAATTCTGGGATCCTGAAGATCATGTGTTTCAATTTAACACCACTGAACTCTATCCGACAATTGAAGAATTTTCTGCTATCCTGGGCTATGATCCAAGCAAAAAATATGTAGCGGTTTCTTGTGATCCCAGGCATAGGGAATCTTTGTCTAATGCTCTCGGTCTTCCTACTTCCATTACTAATAGTATGATTGAAGGTCATATGGTGAATCTTCATGCAATTATCTCTTATCTGATTGACAAACGTACCTATGGTGTGACCGACAATATGCAGAAAAACTTCAGTTTGGCTTTATGCACAATGGGAAAACTTTTGCTCTGCTCTGGAAGACGCGGTTTTGTAGATGCTGGAGCCGTAAGTGTTGTGAATCAAATTAAGGATGGTGATAATCCTATTTCTTTGATCTTGGCAGAAACTCTTCTAGGACTGAATGCTGTATTTCATGGTGGAGAAACTCAGAACTTCTTAGGGAGTCCTTTGACTTTGCAGATATGGCTAATGGAGCGATTGGATATGATTGCCAAGCCTACAACCAGTAATTACGGGCTTAGCAGTTTTCTTAGCGGGCTGTAATCAAAATTGAGTGCCAAATTGAGAGTGACTGGGTGAAATTCTTAGACAAGAAATCCAGTACCTCAATTCAATGGGACTGTTATTGGTGGAAGTGCCCACCCCCTCTACTAGGGTCTCTAGGATTATACCGCATCTTCCTTGTTAGGTTGCGGAGGGCAACTTTCTACAAGGGAGATAGACTCTTGAGGCAATTCAAATATGAGTAAGGAATTCCTGGTGCCAAAAGAAGAAGATTCTTCACTCCTATGGACACAAATCCTACTTTTGTATAGAACATGCTATTGGGATTGGAGATGGCTGACCGAGTGGACCAATCTTTTGTCAAGGTTCACTTTCATTGGGTGACTACAGAATACTCTAACTGGTTGATAAATAAGATTGTTGATAAGGAGGCTGAGAGGATTGCTATGAGGGAATAGTTTCTCAAAGACAACCGGGAAAGACCCGATGAAGACAACTATGAATTCAAAAGAAGGGACAATGATGACAAAGTACCTATCACATGAGAAATTAGTGATCAACAAAAAGAGGAAAAACTAAAGACAAAGTGACATTCTTATTCTTTGGCTTTGAACATGTTTATTTAAAAGTTGATGTAAAAACTCTTATTTTTAGGAATTATTTAGGATTTGCAGGTTAGGGATTCTGTTTAAAGTGTAGGCTTTTGGGGTTTGGAACTTTTTATGGTTTGGTTTAGGGTTTGGGTTCTTAAGGTTTGGTTTGGTCTCGGGTTTGATTTTGGGTTTTGTGTAATGACATGGTTTAATGGAATGGTTGAATTTTTTGAAAAATTTTGGTTAATGGGCAAATGGTGGTTTTGGGAAATTGTGATCGAACCAATGCATGTTTGCCTAAGTACCCCCCTGGCAGAAGGATCTGGTCTTCACGTAGTTCATTGATTTTTTTTTATTTATCTTAACTTTTGCCAAGGCCGCCCTTTCGGGTTTTCAACCTAGCCGGCTCTCTCACTTTTATTTTTTTGTTTTATTATTTTTTTTTTGTTGCTCTAATTTTTGCCTAGACCACCCTTTCGGGTTTTCAGCCTAGCAAGTTTTTTTTTTTTTTTAGTCAAACCTAGGAAGGGAAATAACATAATTTACAACCACTTCTGATGTGGTGTTTTCAAATTACCACTTTAGACGTGATATTTCTTCAATTGATCTATGTTTGTTGGCTCATTAAAAGGGTTTGCATCTAAGTTCATTAGCCTTATTGCTCCCCTAGAGTATATTTGCTTGATGATGTATAGGCCTGCCTAATTTTGCTTGAACTTCCCGTTTGCATCTTGAACTGGGGCTCAGACTAAATCCCCCAACTTCAAATCTCTGGTTTTCACTTTCTTGTGAAAAGCTTTCCTAAGCCTTCTTTGGTAATCTTGAATATGATACAAGGCTTTGAGTCTTTTCTCATCTAGCATGCACAACTGATCGTATCTACTTTGCAACCAATCTAGGAAGGACTGCTTCCATCCCATACACTAATGAATAATGAGTGGCTCCTGTGGAAGATTTGAATTGATGTTCTATACCCCTAGAGTGCATAGGGCAATTGTAGGTGCCAGTCCTTGTAGTTTTTTGTGCTTTTCTTCAAGATTCACCCTATATTTTTATTAGCAGCCTCAACTGCTCCATTGATGTGAGGACGGTAAGGTGAAGACTTGTGGTGTTGAATGTTGAAATATCGTAGTAGCTTCTTTGTCTCTCCTTTAAAGTGTTGCCCATTATCAGAGATAATTTCATGAGGTACCCCGTTTCTGTAGATGATATTGGTTTGGATGAACTGAGCAACTTTCTTTGAATTCAGAATCTTGTATTAGGCAGTTTCTACCCATTTAGTGAAGCAATCAATGGCTACGAGTATGAATTCATGACCATTAGATGCTGTAGGGTGAATCTTCCCAATAATATCTATCCCCCGTATGGAGAATGGCCAGGGTGATGTCATGGTATGTAATGGCATGGGTGGCATGTTTTGAGACAACTCCTAAAAAGTTGGAACTCTAGAAATTAAGAGAGAAAACTAACTTAAGCATCGGAGGGTTCTTGGCCGGTCCACCCCATTCACCTTTGATCTTGTTTTTCCTTTTTCAGGCCTTCCAAGCGATTATTAGTCCATTGAAGCATGGAGCATTCAGCCTACTGATTTTCTTCGCATCATCAATACTGATATTGAATCTTGCTGAATTTTGATGCCTACTTCTGAAGACATTCATGATAAGGTATCAACCTTTCTTCTTTGATCTTCCATTTATTCTGAATCTGAGAGATTATTAAGATTGAGTCTTCGTATACCTCCAACTCTTTTACTCCAATGCCTAGGGCTGCTTGTAACCCCATAATGCAAGCTTCATATTCGGTAGCATTGTTGGTGGTTGGAAAGTTGAGTCTGCTAGAAAATGGAATGTGTGTCCTTTTTGGAGAAATTAAGAGAACTCCAATTCCACTTCCATTTTGATTTGTCGCTCCATCAAAGTACATTTTCCACAATTCTTCTTCAATCCCCGTGATGTCTTCATCTGGAAAGTCTCCTTGGATCTCTTCAGCTTCTTCTAGTGAACAATAAGCTAGGTGATCGACAATTGCTCTCCCCTTTACAAACTTCTGAGTCACATACTTAATTTCAAATTCTGACAGAAGCAAAACCAATTTTGCAATCTTTTCATCTTGCACAGGTTATTCCATTAAGTACTTTAGAGGATCCATTCTTGCAATCAACAAAACCTTGTAAGCAAGCATATAATGTCTGAGTTTACAAGTTTCCCATACAAGTGATACACATGTCTTCTCTTCATAAGGCAACATCTTCTTGCTAATGTAGTATATTGCATTCTCCTTTCTAGTCTCATCTAGGTATTGAGCAAGTAGAGCCCCCATTGCTGTATCTGTAGTGGTGAGATACAACAATAATGGCTTTTCAAGAACTAGTGGGACAAGTATTGGTGGCTTCGTTAGATAGTTTTCGATCTTTTCGAAGGCTTCTTGGCATTGTTCATTCCACACTGTTGGGACCTCCATCTTAAGCAATCAGATGATTGGTTCATATGTCATAATGAGTTGGGCTATGAACCTGCTGATATTTTGTATCTTCCCTAGAAAAACTCGGATCTCCTTTTCAATTCTTGGAGGCTTCATCTCTACAATTGCCTTGATTTTCTCAGGATCAATTTCTATTTTCCTCTGGCTTACAATAAGCCCTAATAGTTTTCCGGATGTTACCCTGAAAGTGCACTTCTTTGGATTCAACCGTAACTTGTAGAACCAGATTCTTTCAAAGAACTTCCTCGAAGCTGGCATATGCCCTTCATAGTCCTTGGACTTGACTATCATATCATCAACATAAACCTCTACTTCTTTGTGGATCAAATCATGCAACAAAGTGGTAGCTGCATGTTGATAAGTAGCACCAGCATTTTTAAGGCCAAATTGCATGACCTTGTAGCAATATGTCCCTATGGTGTAATAAAGGAGGTTTTTTCCATATCTTCTGGAGCCATCTTAATCTGATTGTACCCTAAGAATTCGTCCATAAACGATAGCTAAGCATGACCTGTATTGTCAACTAGGACGTCAATGTGAGGCAAAGGACAATCGTCTTTTAGACTGGCCTTATTCAAATCTCAAAAATCTACACACATTCTGACCTTCCCATCCTTTTTTGGTACCAGAACCACATTAGCTAACCACTTTGGATAGTTGACCACTCTTAGGAATCCTGCATTATACTGTTTCTCTACTTCTTCCTTGATCTTGAGAGTCCACTCTAGCTTCATTCTTCTCAACTTCTGCTTGACTGGCTTCACGGTTGGATCTATTGGAATGTAGTGCTGTACTATATCTATATCAATCCCAGGCATGTCTTCATATGACCAGGCAAAGACCTCCTTGAACTTTGTCAACAGTGCTACTAATGTATCCTTCTTTAAAGTGGTTAGGGTATTGCCCACTTGGATCATTTTGGGCTCATCATTAGTTCCTCGGTTAATGGGTTGGGTTTCTTCTTTTATAGATTCTAGGTATCCATGTTTTAATTCCTTATTATTAATAGTTTCTTTACCAATTTTAGAAATAAAAACATTCAAAGCTAGCAAATAAGCAGAATCAGAAATCATATTAAAAGGGAAAGAGTTTTTAACAGACTCTACAGACTCAATTGGAAAACTATCACAAACAGACTTAACAGGAATAGTAACTCTAGTAGAAATAGACTCAACAAGAACAGAAACAATGTTCATGGCAGGGGTGATTGGCTCGGCTGTCTTGATCTTCTGGGCAAAAGTGACTGACTTGATGGTCATGATCTTCCTCACAAAGTCCTCTATGGGGTGGGCAGCTCCCTCCCATGACTAGTTCTTCAACTCAGTCGTGGCTTTCACAATGGCAGATGGCTCCCAGTAAGCTCCTTCTTCCTTCAGCATCAGTACCAGGGGATCTACATCCATATAATCTATATTTTCTTCTTCAATCTCCATGTTTGTGGGCTTGTCAGTCATAGGAGCTCTATGTTGTCCATCCATTTATCAAACAGGTTATGCTTGCCTCTGTTGCCCAAGCAGGTGGGTTGAGGGAGATGCTCTGGCTTATTTTCTTCCATGCTCTCATTATTACGTTCAACATTCTCAAGTGTTATGATTCTGAGACTGTGGATCATTAGCTTTTAGTTTAAAGTGGCCAACCTAGCATCTATGTCATCCTCCTCTTCAGTATGTGGGATTGGTGAATTTGGTTTTGAATCATAATATGACCCAAATTCTAAAACTTCTCTTCCATGCTTATCATACCTAGGGTTAGACCTTGAACTGACATTAGTGATATCACTCCAATCTAAAAGGTGCCTATAGGGATATTCATCATGATACATTTGATTAGTTTATGCATTCTCCTCTCTTGCATTCTCTAGCACATTTATCAACCTGTACTAGTCACTATCAGTATCGCTCCACTTGTTAGCTTTGGCATTGTCTTCTATATCTTCATTATAATAGTCCACATCACTGTCATATTCCTCATAGAATAGGTCTGGATCTTCATCTTCTCTATCACTAGGGGGTTCACCCCAATCATCACCATTGTATGGGCTATCATAACTTCTGCTGTTGTTGTCATTATTGGTGCTGCTATCATCATCATCATGTCCACTATCACTGCTGTTGTTGTCACTACTACTATCACTCTTATCTTCACTTCCATCTTCATCATCATTAGGGGCAGTTTCCCTTTCCTCATCTTCATCATTGGCTCTTAGTTCATACGGGCTTTTCAATGTATGCTGGCTAGCCTCCTAATATTCCTCTTCTTCTATGTTGCAAATAGGATCTCCAAGGAGTGTAGTCATGGCATCAGGATCCATGTAATCGGCCCAATCAGTAGGAACCCAGGTTGTATCCTCTTTCTTCAATTCTGGAACCTTGTTGTTGCAATTAAGTAGTATCTCAAACCCAAGCACCATTGTCTTTGTCATAGGATCAAATCTTGGTTTAGGGAATCCCTAATAACATTGACTTTCTCTAGCTTTGACAAACTTTTTGTTCAATGTAGGAGTATAGGGCTTCAGAGGTTTTGGAGGACAAGGGAGTCCTTTTGCTTTGGCTTTGGCTCGGGCCATCTTTCGTACTTCCATCTTTAGCAAATCATCATCAGTGGGCTTATAGCCTAACCCAAAAGGTGGTGTGACAGTAGGAATCATCGGGACCTGAACAATAGGTTTCTTCATAGTTCTCCCCAAATTCATCCCTAGAAGGTTGTTCATTCTCCTCATCATTGCTATCCCATTGCTGTTACCATAAGGAGCAAAGTCCATTAGGATCTTCTCCACTTCTTCTTCTCTCATTTCAAAACCAGGCCTCTCAATCTCAAAGCCATCCAAGGTCAATGGGTCTTTCTCAAAATCAATACCGAAAATAGGCTTAGGCATAGTTTGAGTATCCCCATGTGGAAACTGAACCTTTGGTTATAGGGAAGAAGGTATGGCTTCTATGTCATGGATCCATGGTTGCCCAAAGAGCATATTGAAGCATGAGGCTATATTAAGGATTTGAAAATCCACCTTCTTAACCATCGGTCCGATGGTAAGCTCTAATGTTATGGTTCCCAAGACTTCTCTTCTACTGTTGTCATATGCCTTCACATGTTGATCAGTAGGCATAAAGGGCACACATTCAAAGCACTTCCATCATCTATCAAAACCATCGGTATCCTCTTCCCCATAGAATCTACATTGATATGCAACGAGTCGTTGTGGTGCTTACCCTTCTTGGTCAAATCCTTATCAGAATAGGAAATAGTGAGTTCCTTATTTATTAACCCAATCATAGCATTCAGATCTTGAGAGGTTGTGGTTGTAGGGACTTGAATTTGGTTGAGAAGGTCTAGTAGATTTTATCAGTGTTTCTATAAGGCCATGAGTAAACCCCATAAGGATATGTTGGCTTATGTCTTCTGTAATTGCATAAGGACTTCATCTTCTTCGGCAGGTGTTTGTTAGGTGGATCTATTCAAAGCTTCCACTGGGTTGTCGGTCTCTAAATGCGGGGTTTGAAGTGTCTTCCCCCCTTGTGATGTGGGCAATTTTGGCTGGATCATGGGGATCGGTGTCTTGGGGCTTGAAGTATCTCCCCCCATTTGTGGGTGTTTGGCCATTTTCTTGGGGTTTGAAGTGTCTCCCCTTGTTTGTGGGTATTTGGTTTTCCTCTTGGGGTTTGAAGTGTCTCCCCCCATTTATGGATGTTTGGTTGTTCTTGGGTTCTAGTATTTCATTCCATATGTCATATTTTGTGGTGGTAGTAGATGTCCAATCCATTAATTCTTCCCATGTCATCATGAAGCATTAGAGTAGGTCATAGATCAAGTCGGATGGGTCTTCCTTATTTTCTTATTCAGTCATCAAACAATTAATCCTTGGTCTTTTCCCAAGATTCTAATTGGGCAAGGGATTATTAGTGACACTAGGCCTTGTAGGCGGTCCAATCACCTTGTTACCTATTAGGTCCTGAATTACATGACGAAAGGTGAAACAACGGTCAGTTTCATGACCAGGGCCTTAGTGGTAAGCACATCTTTTATTCACATTAAACCTTGAGGGCAAGGGGTTTGGAATTGGTCTTGGATCTAAGGGTTTTAGTAACCCTTTTGCTTTTAGCTTGTCATACACTTGGCTTATGGGCATGTATAACTTATGAAATTCCCTCTTAGGTTTGGGTACTTATGGTATGTGCACAGGTGCAATGGGTGCAATCAATTGATAAGGATCATTTTTATGGATGTTAGAAATTTTTGCAGCCTTAAAGTTAGATACTACATTCTTTTTAAACCTTGGGTCACCAATCTTGATAGTTCCATTGTTTATTGCATCCTCAATTTGGGTTCCAGCAGCAATCAAAGCTTTAAAATTAGGAAAGTATTGTGCAAACAAATATTTGTGGTATACAGGCAATAAATTCTTTACAACCATGGCTAACTACTCCTCCTCACTCTGTGCCGCCTTGGTTCTCCACTTGGTAATGAAAGTAGAGAAGGATTCTTTCGGTTCTTGCTTGGTGGTCTCGAGGTCTCTCTTTGTGATGTCCACTTCTATATTGTACTTGTATTGCTTGTGAAACTCTCGGTAGATGTCCTTCCAATTTCTTGCCCTTGCATCTTCCAGATTGAGGAACTGCCTAAGAGCGGCTCTTGTCAGTGTTTTGGAAGATCTGAGTAAGTACTTCTTCAATTTCTCCTAGGGGCTGCATAACCCTCATATACATCTTCAGATGGGACTTTGGGCAGCTGGTCCCATCAAACTTGTCCAAGGTTGGCATCTTGAACTTGGGTGGCAGCCTCGCATTAGGGAAAAGCGAGAGGGTATCATAGTCCATAAGGTCCTCCATCTTGCGGGCTCTTTTAATCACCTCCTCCATTTTATTCATCCTCTCGTTGATCTTCTCCCCACTCTTTACGGCTGATGGATCATGATCAGTCTTGTCCTTCTCTTGATTACTCTTTGAATTCTAAAAATGTTGCATCATGCGGTCCATGTCTTCCTTTAGCTAAATCTGACTAGTTACCATGGTGTTAATTAGCTCTTGGGTGTTCGTGGGTTCCTCTGTGTTTGGGTGTTCTCCCTCTTCTGCCCTACTGCTAGGTGCTTTAAACTTCTTGTGGCTTGAACTGTCTTGGAGGTCAAAGATGGGGTTGTGATGTTGCAGCAATGGAGTTTCTTCTATGCTTGAAGGCTTTAGTATTGTGATGGGAGTGACAGGCTTGGAACTGGAGTTACTGGCTTAAGTGTCTGGCTTAGGTTCTCTTTGTAGCCTTCCTTCAGATCTTGACCAGACTCTCCCTTAATGATAGGCTTGGTCGAGTTAATCAAAGCTAAGATCCTATCCATATCCATCAATCAACCAAAACAAACCCACACAACATGCAATGCAATTTTATCTAGGACCAACCTAAGGGTAGGTTCTAGGTCATTATGTTGTAGGGTGGGTTTGTTGTTTCATTGTTTCCCATAGCTAGGACGTTATACCTCCCAACTTGTAATGTAATGAACATTGCGTTGGTCCGAACGCTATGGTTTGTCCCTTACAATTAATAGGAAATGATCTAGTGACTTTAGGCTATGAGTTGGTGAGTTTGCCATTGGGTACCTGAATCTAATAAAGACCGATGATCCATGGTTACTACCACCACAAGTTGTTAAAAAGGTGTGCATACATTGTTGTTTGGATGGCATACACAATGACAGTTAGGGAAATATTTTAACAAACAACAAAATACCATACACCAAAATATTATACAACATCTCATCAACCATAAACAAACAAACAAAGCAATATCATGCTAGACCATGCAAAATAGGGGTACACATTTGGTCACTTAAGTCTAATACAAAGCTTAGCCCTTGACATCCCTAGTAGAGTCACCACTGTGAGAGTCTGAGGAAAATTAGGCCTCTCAAAAAAGAGAGAGATTTTTGAGTGCTTTTTAAGACACCTCTCATTTTGGTTAAGTGGTGTGGAGTCGCCACTTATTTTTTATACAAAAGATAAGAAAAACTAAATACAACATTATTGAATAGCATCCTTTCATTGATTGAATAAAAAATTGCATAATTGAAAAATTGAAAATTACATGGCTTTGGGTCCTAGTTACAATCTACCAAAAATATGTGGCTTCTTGTCCTAGTTACATTCAAGCCAAAATAAAAATAAAGACAAGGCTTAGATCTACTTATCCAAAGACCTAAATTCGGAGGCTAGGTTACGGAATGAGAAGATGTTAGACATCCATTTCGCCCAAAGAGTGTCTGGTCTTCTAGACTCTTGTGACCTATGTACCCTTTTTATGCATGCTATGAATGATATGTTGAATATGTGATACAAAAATTAAATCACATAAATTTATTTATGAATTAATTCTCTTCTTTGTTAAAAAAAATTTAGATCTGTTTTAGTGATAAAAAGAAAATTTGAGTTTGGTTCATTAAAAATACTAGATCTGTTTTTAATAATTTAGAAAAATGGCTTTTGATTTATAAAAGATCAGATCTGTCTTTTAAGGACTAAAAGAATGGTTTTTTGATGATAGAAAAACCAGATTTGTTTTTATATGTTTAAATAATATGGAATTATTTTATTTATTTTATTTTTTTTTTATGAAGAGAATTTTACTTATAACATAAATTTATACATTATGAAACAATCAAAACAAAAATAACCATAAACACAATTATACATAATCTTTTTCTTTGTTTCAAAATTTGCATATATTAAAAGAATTAGATCTATATCTAAGAAAGATACAAATCAGTTTTTGATTTGAGAAAAATTCAGATCTACATCTAATAAAGATGTAGATCCCCTTTTTGATTAGGAAAAATTTAGATCTATATCTAAGAAAGATGCAGATCTATTTTTATTTGAAGAAAAATTCAAATCTGCATCTAAGAAAGATGTAGATCTGCTTTTTTATTTTTTTAAGAAAAATTCAGATCTACATCCAAGAAAGATGTAGATCTGTTTTTGATTAAGAAAAATTCAGATCTACATCCAAGAAAGATGCAGATTCGTTTTTGATTTAAAAAAAAATTCAGATCTACATCTAAGAAAGATGTAGATCTGTTTTTGATTTCAAGAAAAATAATTGGTTATATGCAAATAATTGAAATTAAGAAAGAGATGATAACAATTATATATAAGAAATTCAAGATCATGCTTTAAACAAAACAACAGTTAATGAATCATGTTATGGATAAAAAGCATGCATCATCATAAACAAGAAGCATAAAAAAAGAATAGGGTGATTGAAAACAACGTCTTGCATGTGCACTTCTTGTTCTTGAGAGGACGTTTTAGGGTTCAAAGAAACTTATTCAATTATCTTTGAAACCTAAAAACCCTAATTTTTGCAGCAAATATCAGCAATTTGAAAGCCTCAAAATGTATGCCTCTCAGAGCATCAAAACAAAGTGCTAAATTATGAGATTCAGTTTCTATTTATAGAGGCCAAAAGACTCTAAAAAATAGGCACAGACGATTAGTATGTGAATCTGGATGCATCCTTCCGCAAAAAGATCGAAAAGGGTGTGCCTTATCGTCACCGAAGGGAGTTGGGCCAATGCCCAAATGGAGCCAATTTGGCACTTTTAAAGTGCCGTTCGGCACTCCAAAAGTGCCGAATGGTGCTATTGGATGCTGAACGTTCTTTTGTATTCAGGTGCATTTTGGACTCTCTTTTTAGGGTTTTTTGATTCGATCCTTGTACCTAGACGTGTTTTCATCCTTAATCTATGATTTTTATCTCTTTTCTGGATAATTCGGGCTTTTTCAGGAATAATTATCTTGTAGATAAATACCCTAAAATAAATCTTGATAAAGTTCAAATTATCCACAATTTTATTGTTATCCAATCATCCCTTTTATTCCTATGCATGCAATCGTATTTTAAACAATAATTATCAACCAATCACAAAATTATTTAATTAATTTTAATTGTTTAACCAATTAGAATTAATTTAAATTAATCGTGTGTGGTCGACTCTACCTAGACACAATGCATGCTGACCATGCAAACTTGATTATGCGATATCTTTTGATCCGGTGGTCTGATTTGGAAACCAAACAAACCATCACGACCGTTCGAATCTCAAGATCATTTTTATGATATTGAATGAATGAGTTAATGCATGTAATGTAAAACAAATTGATGTGTGTAATGCAAGAACATATTGATGCATGTAATGCAATCATGATTTTTCAGGTACATGAATGATCATTCAAGTCATTCTCCTTTATTAAATCATGGGTGCAAAATCGAGTGTCTACAGCCCAAATTGTAGAAACAATGTTCTACGATGAATGGGTGCCATTTGGTGAAAGTTCGGTGTCTAAACCGTAAGGCATATTTGTCCCAAGATGGGAGGATGTCCAGGACAACCTAGAGCCTGACTTGAGAGAGGTATTGATGCGGAAGAAGAAAAGGAAAGAAGCGCCCACTTCAGAGTTAAATGGTACACCATGATGTGTCAGGATCTAAACAATTAACGCCTGGATAGTTTACAAGTTATGAAGGTATGCAAGACCCACCTACAGTACGCGAGGGGGTCCCAGACAAGGGTCACAACATAAGAGTTTAGTGTGCTGTGTGGCCCAGGAAAGTTCAAAGGAAGAAAGCAACACGGAAAGTGAAAGAGAGGTTGTAGCAGGAAAAGACGCATAAGTGATGGCAAAAGAAAAGCTAGAAGAGATTGACTTGGGCATGGACCCACAAAAGCCAAGACCAATTTCCATAAGTTCAAAGTCGTCAGAGAAAGAAAATACAGAATTGATCCTGCTGTTAAAAGAGTTCTAAGATATCTTTGCATGGTACTACAACGAGATGCTTAGGCTAGACTTAGGGTTGGAGGTACACACACTCAATGTAGATCCTGAGGCTAGGCCGATGGCTTAGCCTGCCAAAGTGTTTCACAGCGAAATAGAAAAGCAAATAGTGAAAGAAGTGCAAAAGTTGCTAGTGGTTGGCTTTATCAAACCCATCCAACACCTACGATGGTTGTCTAACATTGTACCAATGAAGAAGAAAAACAGGTAGATATGTTGCTGTATTGATTTCAAAAATCTTAATCGAGTTTACTCGAAAGATGAATTCCCGCTACCTAACATGGACCTATTGACAAAGGATTAACGGGTTTAGCGGGTACAACCAGATTCGAATGGCGCCAAAGGATGCGAAAAAAACTGCTTTCAGGATGCCCTTAGGTAATTTCTACCACATTGTGATGCCCTTTGGGTTAAAAAATGCAGGTGCAACCTACTAGCACACAATGACCGCTATTTTTCACGACATGATGCACTGTGAACAAGAAGACTATGTGGATGACATAGTGGTGAAATCAAGAAGGCGAGAAGATCACGTCAAGGTATGAAGAAAGGTATTTGAAAGGTGCCGACTTTTCAAGCTGAGAATGAACCCACTAAAATGCACTTTTGGAGTGTTTTCAGGGAAATTCCTTGAGTTCCTAGTTCACAACAGAGGGTTAGATGTAGACCCATTTAAAGAAACGACGATAGCGACCATGCAATCACCAACCACGGTTAAGGAATTTAAGAGTTTTTTGGGAAAAGTTTCCTACATCAGGAGTTTCATCCCTAGTTTAGCATTAATCACTTCAGCTTTTATGAGATTACTAAAGAAGGGACATGGCTTTGAGTGGGGAGAGGTACAGTAGGCAGCTTTTCGAAAGTTACAGTAGATCATGATGAACCTCCCCATAGTACAAGCTCTAGTTTGTAGGAAACCATTGCTGCTTTATCTGGCATTAAGTCGATCTGCCATGGGAGCTTTGATAGCCCAAGAAGATAGAGGCGGTGTCAAGCAGCTAGTCTATTACATAAGCAGCGCCCTAAGGGATGTGGAGATTCGTTACCCTAGAGCGGAAAGGGCATGCATGGCAATAGTCTATGTGTTGTAAAGACTACACCATTATTTCTTGGCCTATGAGATACACTTGATAACTAAATCCCATGCGATTAAAGATCTTTTTCGACAACCTATTCTCTCTAGTAGAATATCTCAGTGGTTGTTACAATTGTTGCAATATGACTTGAAGGCAGGAACACCTAAGGTGGTGAAAAGTTAGGCTATAGCAGACCTGTTGGCCTAATTTCTGAGAGAAGAGAAATTCCCACTAGATGACCTAAGAACAATGGGTCATGAAGTTCGATGGCTCTTCTACGGTAAACTTGGGAGGCGCGAGAGTGGTCGTTTATCATAAAGGTGAAGAAACCATGGCACTTTCATTCAAGCTAGAGTTTTTGTGTTCAAACAATATCGCAGAATACAAGGCTTACCTCATGGGGTTGGCAACAGCCCTCGAGATAGGGATCAAACATTTGAATGTGATAGACGACTCCAATCTGGTGGTCTGCCAAGCTAAAGGCTTTTTAAAGGAACCAAGTCTGGTCTCGTATAGAACATTGGCCTAAAAAATGGAAGAAAAGTTTTCCACGTTCAAAATATAGCATGCTCAGAGAAGTGAGAATCGATGCACAAACGTGCTGGCCATGTTGGGCTGACAGATAGCCTTCGGTGGGAGTAGTACTAGGGTTGAGATCAACAAGCGAGGGGAGTCCATCATCGAAATACTTTAGGAAATGTTTCAGGAGAAGCAAGGATGTGAAGAGGAATGGAGGGTTCCCATTAAGGAAGCCCTGTTGAAGGAGGGAGATGTTGCAGAATTAAAGATGTTAAAGGATTATGTCCTGATGAAAGGGGAACTGTATCGCAGAATGCTAGGAGAATTTTGCAAAGGTGTACGGGGTCATGAAAAGGTCCAAAGAAAACTGAAGGGAGTGCATGGTAGAACTTGTGGGTTCTACGGTGAGATCAGCCTATACCGCAAGCTTTGGAAAGCGGGTTTTTATTGGCCAAACATGGGTAAGGACGCAGACCTAGTCCAAACCCAATGTGAGCCTTGCCACTTGGCCATAGATAAGGAAGAGAGTTATGCCGTGTTTGTCAATGAAGATTGGAAAAGCCCACTCATATAGTACCTGACAAAAGGTGTCTTGCCACAGAAGCATAATGAAAGGTATAAACTCACGAAACTAGCAACCCACTACTTCTTACATGAGGAGATTCTTTTCAAGAAGGGATACGATAGGGACCCACTATGATGTTTGGATCCAAATAAGGCTGGAGAGATGTTAAATGAGGTACACGTAAGAGAATACGAAGAACACCAAGGGAAAACGAAGCTATATTGGTACTTGCTATAGATGGGCTATTACTGGCCCATTATACAAAGGGATACAGCATAATTTGTGAAAAAATGCCACAGTTGCCATGTGCAGGCCAATTTGATCCATACCCACCTACAAAGCTTACATAGCATGGTCATTCCATGGCCCTTTCACATTTGGGCGCTAGATTTGGTAAGACTAGTTAATCCACCTTCTTACGGGTACATATGGATCATTGTAGCTATAGAATATTTCACAAAATGGGCAGAAGCCATACCACTCTGCAAAGCCATTGGAGCAGTTGTGGTAAACTTTATTAAAGAAAATATAATTTTTCGATTTGGGGTGCCTCAGAGAATCATAAGTGACAATGGTACACCTTTTGTCAATAGAGAGGTGAGGAAGATGTTGGAGTTTTATCAGGTGAAGCACCATCGGTCATCGCCTTATTACCCTTAAGGGAATGGGTAGGCAGAAGTAACGAACAAAACCCTTATCAAGATTATCAGCAGGATGAGCCAAGTGTACACTAAAGGATAGGTAACGCATCTGCCAGACGTCTTTTGGGATTACAGAAGCTCACCCAAATCTACCATAGGATTTTCTCCCTTCTCCTTAGTCTATAAGACAGAGGTGATGAGCCCAGCAGAAGTGATGATAACTTCTTTAAGGGTTATGGAGGCATGAAAGAAAGAAAAAGAGCAAGAAGTCTTTATGAATAGGAATGGCAACGGGTCGGGTTTGGGCTGGGTTTTTCCATACCCGGACCCGACTTGCGGGCTTGAACCCGTGGCCCGGACCTGGCTCGTTTATTAAACAGGTTTTTTTTTTTGGAGCCCAGACCCGCCCCGTCGGGCTCCATGGGCCTCGCGGGCCCCATTTAGGCTAACCAGATTTAGGCCAATCCATGGCCCAACTGAGAAAAAAAAAAGAAAAAAAGAAAAAAAGAAAAAGAAAAAAGAATTGAAGCTTAAACAGAGCCCTAACGAAAATCTAATCACAGTTTAGTAACTAAAATTATTCAAAAACCTCAAAATCAAGCTAAAAACCAAAAAAATACATGAGAATTGAATCAAAGCAACGAATAATTACAACTCTAACAATTCCTCTTTTTTCTCACACTTTCTTGGTAACCAAACAGAGCCAGATAATCACGATTCACAAACCCAAAATCACAAACATAGAAATCCCAAAATCATAAACACAGAAATCATTGAATATACATGTTTAAATAAAAATAATTACAACAGATATTCTTCAATGACAGCTTGTTTGGGGGGGTTTGGTGGCTTCGAATTTGCTGAGGAACGCTGGGGATTTCCATCAAAGGGTGAAGGAAATGTCCATTGGATGATGCTGCACCTGCATCGCCTGTGTGCGAGTTTTCTAGGCTTGGTTGGGGCTGTCGTGGTGAGAAGAGAGGAGAGTGAGTGAGGCTCAGTTATGGCTATGGTGGTCAGAGGAGAGGAGAGTGAGTAAGTGAGAGTGGGAGAGGAGAGTGAGAGAGAGAGGGAGAGGAAAGTGGGGCGGCTAAAATGTGAAATGATATGAGTAGGTTTTATAAATAAATATATATATGAGGGTATATGAGTAGGGTTTTTATTAAAACCTGGACCCGACTGGGACCCGTTTTGGGTTTTTTTTTTTTAAAACCCAAACCTGACCCTATTCTTTATCGGGCCAGGTAAAACCCGACCTATTAGGGTTGGGCTGGACCGGGTACCCGTGGGTCGGGCAAAAATTACCATCCTTATTTATGAAGGAAAGGCGTGAGGACCTGGAAGGATTGGATGAAAAAAGGGAGGAAGCCCAAGAGCGTAGTCGCAGACACAGACAAAAGATGACCGAAGCTTATGGCAGGACAATTAAAGAAAGGGTGTTTGCAAAAGGACAACTTGTATTTAAGATAGCAGACCACATCAGGCAAGGTATGGTAGGACCATCTAAATTCTCCCTAAAATGGGAAGGACCCTTCGTAGTAAGGGAAGCACATGCAAATGGGTATTATCATTTGGCATAGATGGATGGAAAATATTTAATGGACCTCATCAATGGCAAATGGCTAAAACGTTATTATGCCTGGGAAGCATTATGTAGTTATTCCTTCATGTTTTGTTTTTTTCTAAGTGACCACCCTTGCAAGGGATGATGTCATAAGAAAGCATTGTAATATATTTTCCTTTGTAGTTCATGATTAAGAGCAAAACGAAGAGTAATGAAGATCATGAAGAATTAGTAAAATATACTGTATCATAAAACATAGTAGTAGCTGTAGCAGATATAGCGTAATAGATTACAAACCCAAAATATATAAGTCATACCAGGCTTATCAAATAAATGTTAGAAAAAAAAAGTGTACTAAGTAGAGAGAAAGGGGAGAGAAGTAAACATGGGGGAAGGAAATAAACAAAACATGAAGTAAATGAGTAATATTCTAATTCAAGGCCTGAAATAAGGGTTTGATCCCCAAAACGACTGGAGCCAGTAACACCAGAAAGAAGATGCTCGCAATGTGCCTCTAAGTCTGCCACTTCCTTCGTCAAACTCTTGATGCGAGCATTTATAGCGTCTATAGCGGGCTGAACCTTCTTCATGAAGAAGGCCTAAGCAATCTCTTGCAGGTGATCTAACAGAAACTCCACAGCAAATCTAGCCCTAATCAACTCTTGAACTGTGAACCTCCACTGCAAAATCCTCTCAGCAGACATATTGTTGATGAAGTTATGCTCAATGTCATTCATCACACTCCTTAGTAACTTGAGAAAGTGTTCCCTTGCAGAACGACCAAAGAGGAATCTTGCATGAAATCTCCACAACTGGTATAGACTGCCTTCAAGTGGGTGATGCACTCCTCAAGATCCCAGAAGACAAGAAAGTCAACATAAGGAGCTCCATCACCCTAGAAGTCTGCAAGATCAAGGTCATTGGTCTTAGGCTGGTCAAATCGAGTAAAGAAGGTAGCAGCCTCACTTGCCAGATCAAGAACGGTGGCAGAACTACTGACAACCTCAAACTGAGAGGTCAAAGCCACCTCAATAGGAGTCAGACCAGAAAAGAAATATGAACTAGAGCATGAGTTTGTAAGGAATAGACAAAGCGAAGTAACAAATATAATGATGAAGGCTTTAATTGAAAAAAGTACCCAAAAAAAATAAAATTACTAGAACCCATAGGAGTGGGGGCTACAAGTGCAACAGAAACAGGGGCTGTAGGCATTACGAGACGTATTGTAGTCTTAGGCTCCTCGGGTAAGTCTATGGATGTGAAGGTGATATGCAAAGTGATTGGAGGAATATACTAGGAAATGACAGGAGGGAAAGAAAAAGAAGATTTACTGAGGATGAAAGACATATACCTATAACCTCGGCTTCCTGCTCACCACCATTGTTATCCTTGTTGGAATCAGAAATCCCTATCTTTATGATGGGTACATCCTCGGAGTCCTCAAGGACCTCCTCTGACCCTCATCAGAAGACAAATCTGCCTTAGGCCCTCGGGTGGTGAAGCTAGGGATGGAAGATGGAGTGAACACCAAAGAAGAACCATTCTTCTCTTACCACTCAAATATGGCAGACCTACTTTGCTTCCTAGCTTATGCCACCACGGACTTAGTGGGGAGCAATAACCGTGGGTTGGCAAAAATAACGGCATGAAGACACTCAGGAGGAATAAGGGAAAACCCACAGCTGCCTAGCAACTTTTGGCCAAAAGAAGTCATCACGGTCTGCCAATACCTACGTATCGCAATAGTAAAAAAGGCCCTCTCTTTGTAAGCCCAGAATGGTGACTACTGTGAAGTTCTTGCTTCAAAATGGCAGTAAAATCATTGGGTATGTCCTGGTCCAACCCAAATTGCCTCTTCACCCTGTTAGTAGAATAATGAACGAAACAAATGTTCTCGTCGGCCAGATAAGGCAACCACCCCACATTAGTGGCGGCCAAGTACATGATCCCCCTCTCATCAAAGGTAGTCAATAGGGTAGTGGTCCCAAAAGTGTCTGTAAAGGGACCTATGATCGAATCAGCATGTGTGAAACCACTGCCTAAACTTCCGTAAGCCTTCCAAGAAAAACAAAATCCTTTGTCAAAAAACTCAACAGTAGGATAGTCAAACAGCTTCAACCCAACCTAGCAGTAAGCCAACGAAAAATTAGAAATGAAACGACCACAAAAATCAGTAATCACCTTCAGACAAGACTTGGCTAAATGCCTGATACAACGCTCCCATAGCAAGTGCTTTAATACGGTACTATGGGCAGAGGTGGTAACTATGTGGCAGGAACCTGCCTGCCTCTCATTATCTTACAGAATATCCAACTGCACATACAAATGACCCAAAAACATAGGGGCCAATGGTAGACTCACCGCAGCAGAAATCTTTATGGCTAATCGAAAATAAAGAGGTTTCACAGTAGAATGTGGATCAAAGCCAAAGATAAACTTACAGAGCCAAAATGCGACGAAGGCTGCATGATGGATGGCATCGGAAGCCTTGGAGAAAGCCCTAACCCAATGGGACAACTTCGCATTCCCACTCATCCCTTTCCTTAACTCGGCCCTAATGGCTTCCTCCTTAGCCGAAAGCCCGATATCGCTTGGGTCCATATCGCTGAGGTTAGGCAGCAACAATTGGTTTGCCACATCTTCCAAGGTCACGGTGATCTCACCACAAGAAAGGAAGAATGTATAGGTGGTGCTGCACCATCGACGGACCAAATGGCAAAGATTGAACAAGTCTTGATAGTTGGACAAACACTGAGATGAAATGATGGCCTTCAACACATCGGCTCGCTGTAACGTTGCTATGAAACCTGCGTCGAACAACTCCTTATCCACCCGCTCCTTCCAGCCCAAAGAAGTGCTCAACCCAAACTTGAAGAGAATGGGCACGAGAAGTGATGTTTCTTGACGTATATCAAGATTGGGAATGGTGGAAGCCAAAGGGGCCCTAGAAACCTTCGTGTCATGGCGGCAAATAGAAAGCCATGTATGGCCCTACGACGGAGGTGAATAGTCACCAGGCACTACGGGAAAGTGAATGTAAGTCTCATACCATGGGTTAATGAGGGAAGGGCACTCACTATTCAAGTCGTGACCCCCTTCCTCCTCTTTAGAGCGATCCGATTCGGAGAGGGGAATCTTTTCACCCACGAATTTGGTAGGAGGATTGTCGACGGAGACCTCTTTCCCCTTAGGGGGGAAGAACCTTCATATTTCATCTGCGACATGATAGGCTATTTGAACAGAGAAGATGGGTAGTGAAGTTTTGAGAAAGATGACACGGTGAAGAGAATGAAAGCAGAAAAGAGTTCTGAGAGAATGATTGGAAATGGAAAAGTCTAAGGGCTAAAGACTATAAAAGTGACGTGAAAGGAGGCAATGGGTTAGCCATCAGAAGAGACATTGTGCTAATGAAGCAGAAGTTGTGTTTCAAAATAACTGCTAAATTTGGGAATTTGAAGAGACAACCCTGTTCATGGCAAGAAAGGAAATAAGGCGAGGCCCATTGTTCAAAAAACCCATGAAAAAAAGAGTGAAAAGAAAATCTTTTAGAGTTCGCATATGAATTGTAGGAGTAATTCATACGCTCAGGGGGATAAATGTAGATGCCCACTTTTGACAAAAGGGCCCAATGGTAGAAGAAGCCTAACAATATGAAAAAAGATGGGGAGAAAAAATAGTAAAGTAAAGACCGGCAGGCTAGAATGGTAGGAATAATGGTCAACAGGCCTACAAAAATAATAAATGGCCAGGAAAAGCAAATGGGCCGAGTAAGCCCAAAGAATGAAGGTAGTAAACCCATAAGAATAGTAAGAAGTAGAAAAGACGTAAACGGGCTAGGGAAGCCAAAGAAATGAATTAGTAAATTTGTAGGGTTGGCATAAAGGCCAATAAGCCTGAAACGTAATAAAAGGTAAGGATATGATAATTGGGCCGGGGAAGCCTAAAAGATTTAGCAAAAACCCATGGGAGTGAAAGACGTAAGGAAGAAGAAAATGGGCTGAGGAAGCCCAAGGAATGAAATGGGCTGAGGAAGCCTGAGGAAAGAAATGGGCCAAGGATGCCCAAGGAATGAAATGGGCTAAGGAAGCCTAAGGCATGGAATGGGCTGGCCTAGCAAGAATGCTGGCCAGTGAAGCCCAAAAGAAGAAAGAATGTAAGAAATGAACCGGCAGGAGCTTTAGCTTGTAAGCCCAGAGGTAACAACAAAATAAGTGATATCATAGCAGGAGCAGTGCAGTGGCGTGGTAAGAGCACTAGCCAGCCCACAGACATGGGACAAAAGGGGACATGGGCCTGGTAGGAGGGAGAGGGTCCACATGCAAATAGTGCCCAGTCCAAAGAGTAGATGGAATGCAGAGAACGAAAGCCCAAAGACTCAAGTATCATTCATGCCGCAAGAGTTAAACAAATACCAGAACGTGCAACAAAATCAGACAAACGCAGAGGCAATGACAAAATGTGTGAAGGCTAGAAAAGTAATGGATTCAGATGGAAATGGAGCATGCACACAAGGCTTAGGCACCACCTACCTAGGCACACAAGGGTGTGGTCTACCAGTGAGGAGAAGGGGGAGCTTATTTTTGGTTTCCTACTCAAACTCTTTTGGGGAAAGATATCCTGCTAGGATGACATCTCACCCAAAAGAAGTAAATGTGAGATGGAATCACTAGATGGGTGCCTTAGAGGTCTAACCCTTATTTGGATGAGAGTATTAAGAGAGGTAAGAGAAAAAACAAAAACCATTTTTGTTTGGGAATGAGGCGTGGTGCAAGCCCACACAGTGCAATGGTAGTGGCTGGGTAGCCGGTAGGCTAGAGGGTAGTCTTAGAAGGATGCCCACAATGAGCCAAAAGTGGTTAATGGGTAAAAATGGTAAATCTTATCACTGCAGGCAATATAAAAGGCCATAGGCATGAACAGTGAAAGAAAGGAGGAATAACGGTAAACAAAAAAAAGATAGAAAGAAAGAAAGAAAAGAAAGCAGAGTAAACAAAGAAATAAAAAAGAAAAGAAAAGATACAGAAATCCTAAAGAAAGGAAGAAACATAAGTGCTAGGAATAGAGGCATGCATCAATAGGCTACCAATTTCTCTCCCTTTTAAGACCCACTCTCCGATAAGCAAAAAACTCAAGTTTTAGCCATCTAAATCCTTTTTCCAAAGTGTGTAATCTCTACGGCAGGAATTCCCTCCGAAGTTACCCACATTGGAGATCGACTCCCTTTTGGGCTTGTGTTCGTTGAACAGCTAGGCCAATTCTTTTGGCAGACGAATCCTATTTTGGTTGATAAATGACTAACTTGTTATCCCACTGCTAGACTATTTTCTGTAATCTTGTTATTCGTGATTATATTTCTCTACTCTCCCTTGTTATGTTATTTATGTATTATTGTTAATTAGTAGAGATTTTTTAGTTATCTTGCCGCATTGTGCTTTCTGCTATAATATCTGTAACAGTCGTTCCTACCGTGAGCATGTGGTACATCTAAGGCTCTTGCCAGGGCGTGTCTATGTGGGAATGGACTAACTTGCGCACAAGCTGGCCTAAGGTGTGTTTAAGTTAAGGCAGTCCTGACTCTTCTACCTTAGAATCATGGGCCGTGGTATAGTAAGAGAATTCCAGCCTAAAACACAAGAAAAGACCCACAACATTCACACCCTAAAGTTTTAGAATTTAGGGGTGTAAAATCCAAACAACCTTAAACTTTAGGGAGTAAAATCCAAGTTTTGAAATGTCAGGGTATAAAATCTAAACTTTAGGGGGGGTAAAATCCAAAATTTAAAATTTTAGGGTGTAAAATCCAATCACCTCCAAACTTTAGAGGTGTAATTTGCAATTTACCCTTATTTATTTATTTATTGTTCTTGGAACTTATCTGTGCTTTAGTTTAAACTTAAGGGGAGAGATTTAAAGTTAAATCTCCATATTAAAACATAAGAATATGTTAGTTGATCTACAATATCTTCCATAGAAAATAGTGCTAACTTTTGGAAAAAGCAACCTTAGTTTTGACATCCTTCCTTTGTTTTGCAAATAAACAATGCATTTGTTAGTTTGTTTAGACCCCTGTATACTCAGATTGTGTAACCTAATTAATTAACCAAAATGTTATTTAGCTTTATTATTCAGAACTAGGTTAAACACATACAATCATTTTACTTAGTGCGGAATAGTAAAGAAGGCAAGCAATATTGTGACACAGGAAAACCAATGAAACCAACAGTTTCTAGGTAAAAAACCGGAGGATGATTTAACCTAATCTATCCCCAAGGCAACAAATTCACTATGATAGAATGGAAGTTTTACAATAGATTTTTCCTTAAATCTAAAGCTACCGCTTGTAGTTCTTACTCACATGACCACATGCAGCTTTGAATCCACAGACTCTTCTATCTGAATTTGTTGAACACAAACACCCATGTTTGTGATACTAAGATCCCACTCAAAGTTTTAAATCATCAATTATGTATGATCTTGTTGTAGCAACTTCAGATGTACCGGTTCTAAAAATATGTAGATGGAATTCCAGTAGTGACTTTGAAAAGATAAGGCACAGTACCTTTTAGATCTCACAAGAGCACCTCCAAAGTCATAACAAAATGTACCTTAAGGTTTCCTTTAAATAATAGGAGAATTAGATTTAAAACCCTAATCACTTAATGGACTTAATGGGCTGATAAGCTTAATTAAAATTCAGCAGAAATGCATCTCGATTGGTCAAATCTATTCTCTCCATCGGTCGAACCTGGCATATTTCAAATTTCTTGAACCTACAGCTTCCTTTTTCTTGTATTCAGACTTGCAGCACCTTGAGTATTGTTTAATAATCCCTATCGACTCACAGTTTACCAATTGTTCGAAACAAGTTTGTGCTCATGGTTTGCCATTTGTTCTAAAGTTTTAGAACCTAACAATATTCCCCTTTGGCAATCTGTGGTTAAACTTACATACAAAATGAAATGCTCAAATACAAGAACAACCCAATTATAATAAAATGCCCAAATACATCACAAATCCCAATCTACGACTTCTAACTCAAAAGTTGTAAGAAGAGGCAAAAGGTCTTGATCGGAATGTACCTGTCTTTCCTAAAATACTCAAAAAAGCATATCAACACATGTGCGGAAATAAAGACAGATAAACAAAATGAAACACAATGATAACAAATATGTAAAATAATTCTCCCCCTGAGTTAGATACAAAAAAACTTTTATTTTCTCCCCTTTCGAAAACAATTCCATCTCCCCCTAAATAAAAACAGTTAAAAAAAACTTTTAAACATGATTCCCAAATTTCATTTATTTCTCCCCCTATTGTCACGTATTGACAAAGACAATCCAATCAAGATTAAATACACAATAAAGGTCAAGAGAAAGTAGAGAATCAGGAGAACACAAAAGAATTAAGTTCTATAGAAAATAAAGGTAATTCCCCTATGAAGAGCAACAACTCCCCCTATAAATAGCATAGGTTTTTTTTTTTTTTTTTTTTAAAAAATAAAAAAAAATCTTTCTCCCCTATAAAAATATAGGAAAAACAAAACAAGTTTTGGGAAAAATAGTTTTGGGGAAAATTTAGGAGGTGAAAAAAAAAAGATACAAAACAAACTAAAAAATAAGTTGAGGATACATATGAATACAAATATTCTCTTTTTCAATACATACAAACTTGACACTATGTGACCCATAAACAAATGCATGTAAACACTCCAAGCACAATCAGTTAAGATTATACAATATAGATCTCAATGATATAAAAATTCAACATGCAAAGTGTTTTCATGTGTCAAGGTTTCTTGAACTTAAACAATCTCATGAGTAGAGAAAATATTTGCACATTTAGTATCCACCATAACTCTCAAAAACATATTCCCAATTTCTAGCAGTTCACACATCAAGAAAAATAGCATATACTTAAATGTACAGAACTCAAAAATTAATCAATCAATTTTTAATTCAAGTTGAGTACCCAATTTAGCAAAGTGTATGTATGTTGTGTGTGAAAACAATCGATAAGAGATATGATTGCAAAAATGTAGGATAGATATAGAAAAGAATGTAATGCATGTGAATCCAAACACAAATGATGTGTGAAAAGACTAATCGATCAAGAATCTAAAAACTAAAATTTTCAAAGTTCGATCGGTTTAAAGGAATCGAGCATTAATCGAAATTTTTTTGGGAAATTTCAATCGGTCGAAAATCAATTGGACATCAATCGAATTAGGCAGAGAGTTTTTGCTTTAAAACCTATACATCGTTGATTGGTTGAGAACATCTTCAATCGATCGAACAATGTAGATTTGAATACTTTAAAATTTTGGAAATTTTATGCATAAAAGAAACTTAAAAAGTAGTTTTTTAAGAATCAATGTATATGAACATGATCTTGAAAATTTTTAAAAACATGATGCCTCTTAAATGCAAATATCAAAACCAATCAAGAAGTTAAGAACAAAGATTGTAAACTTCTAAACACATTTTTCTTCAAATGCCAACCTAAACAAAAATTTGTATTTACACATTAGACCATATGCAATTAAAGATGGCCAAATTAGTCAACACACAATCATATGTACAGAATTTAGTGAAGATTTGCGTGTAGTGTGTGCAACTAGTACGCGTACACAATGCAAAAAAAGTGATATGTAGATAGTAATTGAACAAATTTTCTACATTATCAATCAAATTGATTTGAAAGTGACTATCACCTAAGGAGTAACATCATATAACTCTTACATCTTCTAGAAAACATGCTTGCAATCATGTAAAAGCATTTTGTAAAAGCATTTTTTGCTTTTGAGCACAATCAAAGAAATCATGCATGGGCATATAGGAGATAGAAAAGAAATACATTTGTTACACTTAAAAAAAAAATACCTTGTTTTATCTTGTGGTGCAAGTGCTACACCTTACCGAGAACGACTTTTATGATTTGCACATAGGTGTTCATGATTGGCGAATAGTAGTGAGATGGTTATTTATGCATTTCTCCTAGAATTTTCTAATCCTTACGATCAAAATATTTGACATCAAAATCAAGATTGTTTGTTCAAAAACTATAAACAACTTACACAATTAAGCACTATATAGCACAAACTAGTAAAGTGCAAAAGGTAGCTCATTAGAGCTAAAGAAGGTACACAGTCATGAAATGTAAGTTTCATTAGCCAACCTTAATTACACACTTAGTGGTGTGCAATACAAAAAAATAAAAATCTTTTTGTGTTTTCAAATTATGACCAAAAAAAAGAAAAAGAAAAAAAGAAGGAAGCACACATTATGCTAAATGAATAAAATGTAACAATAAAGCATGATAGTGCACAACTAAGCTATAGAGGGTGCAGAAAGAAATATCAGTTTTTTAATTAACCTATGAGTACATGTAGTATCTAGTACAGACTTACACAAAATCGGAAATAGCTCGTGCACTCAGTTATGCAACATACACTTTATATGTTTCTCTACGATATTAAGCATGTTCTAAGTCAAGAGAGAGATATTATAATTCATGAAATCCTCAAGAAAAATAAAACAAAACACAAAATAAAATATTTTTGTCTTTTTGAAATTTTCAATGCATTTGGATTTTTTTTTAATAAACAAAACAACCTATAAAAACAAAACTACCAAAAACTGAAAGAAAACATATCCACAAATAATTGGAAGAATTATATCAAGGACAAGTAAGTAACATTCACCTTAGCAAATCTTTTCTCATCCATATAGTGTGCGTCTTTGGCTTTGTAGGTGAAAAACCATGAGAAACAGAGTGTATTTGAGGGACTACACACTAATTCTGAGAGAGAGAGAGAGAGACATCCTACAATTTCCTTTCACAAGCCAACAAGCTTAAGTTTTTCAAAAGCATATGAAGCAATTTATCAGGACCTATAGCAAGAGATATATCATCACATATCATAGACTGAAATACAGAATACTTAAATTTCAATTTATGACAGTTAGGATGAATGTGACTAAGAATACCATAGAAGTGACAGACAGGAACAAATTTAGGAACATTAATATTCCTAGAAGCAGATCTAGTCATAGGTTTTGGTTTTTGCCTCAATAAAGAACAATTTGGTCTAATATGACCAACGCCACAAAGGTGACAGGTAGGCACAAAACAAATTTCTTCTACAAATCTAGCAATAGGTTTAGACATAGATTTAGAAACTTTAGCGTCTACATCAGAACTTTTACCTTTGTCTAACCTAGCAACATAAGTCTTTTCCTTATGATTCCTCTTAAAAGGAGGAATATAAACATTGTCAGCTTTAGGCTTAAGAGGAATAGAAACAAAAACAAAAATAGATCTGTTATCAATGGTAAGTTTGGTATTAGACAAATTTTTCCATTCAGCTTTAGACAAAGCTAATTCTTGTCCCAAACTTTTCACCTTTTCATCTTGAGAGGAAAATTGGTTTTTCAAAAATTCATTCTTTTTATTAGATTTATCTAATCTCACAATCAATTCCTTTTTTTCAAGATAAGCCAATTTTAACTCTTCCTAAAATTTTTTAGCAATTTTAATTGATTTAGTTAATTCCCTACAGAGAGTTTCATAGGCTTCAATAAGATCAATAGAAACATTAGCATCTTCTTAATTCAAATTATCACAAATATGAGCAAAAAGACACTTAAAATTATCCACGATAGCAGAGAGCAAGGATCTCACTCAGGACATTAATCTAATCAGAGTGAACCCATTTTGATACCACTTGTTAGTTTGTTTAGACCCCTGTATACTCAGATTGTTTAACCTAATTAATTAACCAAGTTGTTATTTAGGTTTATTATTCAAATTTAGGTTAAACACATACAATATTACTTAGTGCGGAATAGTAAAGAAGCCAAACAATATGATGAAGAAAACCAATGAAACTAACAGTTTCAAGGTCAAAAACCTAGGGAGATTTGACCTAATCTATCCTTAAGGCAACAAATTCACTATGATAGATGGAGGTTTTACAATAGATTTTTCTCTAAATCTAAAGCTACCTCTTGTTGTACTTACTTAAACGACCACGTGCAGCTCCGAATCTACAGACTCTTCTATCTGAATTTGTTGAACACAAACACCCACATTTGTGACTCTGAGATCCAACTTAAAGCTTTAAATGATCAGCTGTGTATGATTTTGTTGTAGCAACTTCAAATCTACCGATTCTAAAAATGTGTAGATGGAATTCTGGTAGTGACTTTGAAAGGAGAAGGCATCATACTTTTTAGATCTCATAAGAGCACCTCTAGAGTCATAACAAAACATGCGTTAGGGTTTCCTTTAAATACTAGGAAAATTAGTTCTAAAACCCTAATCACTTAATGGACTAATGGGCTTAATTAAAATTTTGTAGAAACGCATCTAGATTGGTTGAACATGGCATGTTTCAAATTTCTTGAACCTGCAGCCTCCTTTTTCTTATATTTTGACTTGTAGCACCTTGAGTACTGTCTAATAACCCTATAAACTCTAAGATCTATATTTAGACAAGTTTGTACTCACAGTTTGCCAATTGTTCTAAACACTTAGAACCTAATGTGGGACCCTTTTTGTGTTAATGGGCCAGGGCTTTTTCTGCTATGCTCAAGGTCGATGGATTGTGGGTCAGGGAGTTAGGGTTGGCCTAGTACTTTAGCAAGACCGTGATAGAGGCCAGTTTATGCGCAAGCCGAGCATTCCAGTGTGTGGACAAAATAAAGAGTACTATAGTAGACCAAGTATCATAGCAAACATAGTAAATGATACCACAACAGAATAACTGATACAACAAATATAATAAAGGGTGCCATGACAGAACAATTAATACAACAAATAAAATAAAAGATGCTACGTCAGATCAACTGATACAACAAAAATAATAAAAGATGCTATAGTAGAACAACTGATACAATAAATAAAATAAAAGATGCTACAGTCGAACAATTGATACAATAAATGAAATAAAAGAGGATACAGTAGAACAACTGATATGGCAAATGATATAAAAAAGGCTACAGTAGAACAATTGATACGGCAAATGAAATAAAAGATGTTACAATAGAACAATTGATGCAACAAATGAAATAAAAAAGGCTACAATAGAACAATTGATGCAGCAAACACAATTTCTAACAGGTGAGATTACGTGTATTCACAATCAAAGTCATGGGTTAGATCTTTCAATAGAAGGTGAACCAAGAAGGAATTCAAAACTCCAACTTGGACAACCTTGTCATAAGATTCTTCCATCAAAGTTGTGTATTTTGGAGAACAGACCTAAATGGCTACTCGTTACCACTTGTGGGATTCTTGAGAGTGGGTTTGTTAAGAGGGAGAGAAAAGATAGTTTATTGATGCATGCCTTTCCTACTGTGTTTTCTCTCTTCTTTCTTTACCTCATCTTTCTTCCTTTTCTTTAGTCTTTTCTTTCCTAGTATTTTTACTATTGTCTCACCTCTCTCCCTTTCCATCTATGGCTAATGCTTCTCTTTATAGTGGGCTAATTTCATGGGATTTTTCCCTTTTACCCCCAAAGCTTCACCAACTATTTTTGGCTTGTTATGGGCATCCCTTCAGGGCAGCTTATTAACCTATTGGTTGCCCAATCCATTACCACTACTAGGTGATCCCAGTACTATCTTTCTTTCACTACCCATTCCATGAAAAAACCTTTCTTTGTTTGATCTTGCTTTCGCCTTTCCGTTCTTGCCTTAATGCATAAGGGCTTGGGTCTCTCACTACCTACCTCTATGGCATGCATTAGGTGGTCCTAGTAGTCTACCACCTCTTTTGGGTAAAATGCCATCCCAGCAAGGCATTTTTCCAAAAGAAGCTAACCTAAAATAGGCTATTTTCCCCCCATCACCAAACCACACCTTCTGAATCCCTTGACTGCGGGCCTACCTCTCCTGTATTGGCTGGGTACAAGTGGGTGGTGCTCTAACCCTTGTGCTTGTTTCCTTTATCCTCTGCATTTGTTTTCTTTGGTTCCCATGCCCCTTTTTCGTAGAAGATAAGCATGGGCAGAAGAGACACACAACAGAGCGAAGCAAGGCTAGTACAAGTGGGTGGTGCTCCGACCCTTGTGCTTGTTTCCACCATCCTTTGCATTTGTTTTCTTTCGTTCCCATGCCATTTTTGCCATGGCAGACTAGCCTTGTTTTGTTTTGTTGTGTGTCTCTTCTGCCCATGCTTATCTTCTACGAAAAATGGGCATGGGTTTTTGGGTTTGCCTTATTTCTTCTCATTGCCTCATGGGCTCGCATGTTTGCTCGACATAAGTTCTTGCCAAACCAATTCGTTAGGCTTTTGTCCTTCATTCTTATTTCCTTGGCCCCATTAGCCTCATTTTCTCTTCTTGCTATAGTCATGGGCCTGCTGGCCCATTGGTTTTTTTACTTCTTCCTTTGGGCTTTCATATCACATTTACTTTACCTTTACCTTTTTTGTGCCTATAGGCCTGCTATCTATTATTTCATGCCATGTTGGCCCATTGGACATTTACCTCTCGTTGTGCCTATGGGCCTACTGGCTGTTACTTCCTGCCATGTTGGCCCATTGGGCTTTTACCTCTTTTCTTGGGCTTCCATGTCCCTTTTACTTCTATTGTGTTTTTTTCATTCTTTTCCTCCTTCGTCTTCCTTCACTATTGGACTTTTTTTTTTTGGTTGTTGGAATTTTTGTCAAAAATGGTATCAACATTCAGCTTCTTGAGCATGTGAATTGTTTATACAATTCGTATGTGAATACCTTTACAGTTTTCTTTCGCGGTATTTTTAAACAGTGGTCCCCACCTTGCTTACTTTTTTGTGATGAATAGACTTGTCCTTTCAAATTTCCCAGTTTATCCATTATTCTGAAGCAATGCCTCCACTCCATTTAATACGTTGCCTCTTTTGATGACTATTCTGCCACTTTTCTTCCAAGCGTTTTTATCTATTCCAACCCCCTTACTTTTTCTTTTTCAAGACACCTCGTTTCTCTCACAACTTCTTATTCTCCTCATTGTTTCTTTCCACATACTTTCACATTCATTACCCATACACATCGTTCAATCCCCTTTTTATGTCACTAGCAAAAGAAGCCATTATTGATGAGCCACTCGTGAAGGGTGAGAGAGGTGAAGAGGTACCTCACTCTGAATTGGACCGTTCTGAGGATGAAGAAGCAACTCATGACCCTAATAGCGAGTGGCCTCCCCTCATAGACCCGTGGTACGACACTTATTCGCACTTTGCGGTGGTGCCCTGTGACTATTTACCTCCTCCATCAGGCTATGTTTGGCTATCCTTGTTGTGGCGTGACTTCGACATCTCTCAGGCTCAGTTGGCATTCTCCATTCCTGATCTTGCCATTCGTCGTGGAGAGACCTTACCTGTCCTTATTCTTTTTGAATTTGAGTCGGGCATGTCATTAGGTTGGAAAGAGTGGGTCTATTGAGAGCTTTCCAATACGAGTTTCATGGAGGCTAGACTCTTGACACCTATGTACCCTTTTTATGCATGCCATGAATGATATGTTGAATATGTGACACAAATTAAATCACATAAATTTAATTACGAATTCATTCCCTTCTTTGTTAAAAAAAATTCAGATCTGTTTTAGTGATAAAAAAAAATTTTGAGTCTGTTTTTAATAATTTAGAAAAATGGCTTTTGATTTATAAAATATCAAATCTGTTTTTTAAGGACTAAAAAAAATGAGTTTTTAATGACAGAAAAACCAGATCTGTTTTTTATTTTATTTTTATGAAGAGAATTATACTCATAACATAAATTTATGCATTATGAAACAATCAAAACAAAAATAATCATAAACACAATCATACATAATCTTTTTCTTTGTTTCAAAATCTGCATATATTAAAAGAATCAGATCTGTATCAAAGAAAGATACAAATCAATTTTTAATTTGAGAAAAATTCAGATCTGCATCTAATAAAGATGCAAATTCCCTTTTTGATTAAGAAAAATTCAGATCTACATTTAAGAAAGATGTAGATCCATTTTTATTTGAAGAAAAATTTAGATTTGTTATAATTTAAAGAAAATTTCAGATCTACATCCTAGAAAGATGCAGATCTGTATTTGATTAAGAAAAATTCAGATCTACATCCAAGAAAGATGCAGATCTGTTTTTTATTATATATATATATATATATATATATAAATCTACATCTAAGAAAGACGTAGATCTGTTTTTGATTTCAAGAAAAATAATTGGTTATTTGCATATAATTGAAATTAAGAAAAAGATTGTAACAATTATATATAAGAAATTCAAGATCAAGCTTTAAACAAAACAACTGTTAATGAATCATGTTATGGATAAAAAACATGCATCATCATAAACAAGAAGCATAAAACAAACTCTTGCATGAGCACTCCTTGTTCTTGAGAGGATGTTTTAGGGTTAAAAGAAACTTATTCATTTATCTTTGAAACCTAAAAACCCTAATTTTAGCAGCAAATATTAGAGAAGATTAGCAAATATCAGTAATTTGAGAGCCTCAAAATGTATGCTTCTCAAGGTGTAAAAAAAAAAAAAAAGGTGCTGAATTATGAGATTTAGTCTCTATTTATAGAGGCTGTAAAGTTGTTATTTACAATTATGTGTTTTGTTGGCTTTTATTCCATGCCAAATTTTATTGTAATTTTGTTCAATCTTTTGTACTCTGTATTTATTGTGGGATTTGATTGTAAGGGTTGTGTGATAGAGAGAGAGAGAGTGTGTGAAGACTTAAGCAATTGAAGACTGAAGAGTTTTCGCGGGTAGCTCGCGACTAAGCATCTTGTGAAGTGACTCATGTGCCTTGCACATGCTAGAATGCGAAGAGTCAGGCTAAGATGGAGACAGCTGTGTCTCGTGAGTATCTCGCGGGTAAGGCCTTCCCGTGAGACAACCGCGAGACATTCTGTTTTATCAGCCTGTCCATTCTGATAAACGCTTTATGTGCCTACACTATATATACCCACATTATCCACAAATGTTGAGGAGTGCTTCTGAGAGAAAACCCTAGCCAAACACCTTGAGAGTTAGAGATTGTTATACCCACAATCCTCTACACATTTGCTTATGGAATTTCCTAAACTCCTACCTTTCCATTTCCATATCATTGAGAGGTTGATAGCCCAAACACTTACCATACCCTTTCAGAGTGTCAAGTGAAGTTTTGGTGCTGTTGGGAAGAATTGGAGAAGCCAAGGATGGCAGATGCAACATGGAGCTTGTTGTGGGATTTGGAGAATTAGACAAGACACGGTTCCCAAAAGTCTTGTTGGAGTAGGAGCTTGGAGGGCTTAGGTACATCGGGTAGATTAGGCTTGGAGGGTCTCTTGCTAACTCATGTATCCCAATTGATTGTCTAGTGGATCAATTTCCACTTGGAGGATGGCGGAGAGGTTTTTCACCGAGTTCTTTGGTTTTCCTTTCGATAACACATCAGCGTGTTATCTTGTGTTTGCATCTTTCTTCTCTACTCTTTTACATTCCATTTTATTGCTGTGTTGCTTTGATTATGGATTAGAGTAGCTTGTTTGTTTATTTGCTCACTTTTACACTATTCCGCACTTAGTATTAAGTTAGTGTAAAATCAATCGAGCCATTACTTTTAATTGGGGGTCTAAACAGCTCTTGTGTTTCCAACACATTTTTGAGCTTTCAATTGGTATCAGAGTGGGTACACTCGTTGTGGTTTAAATACTTGAGTGTGATCCTAGACCCCTTGGTGTGCCATGAAAAGTGATATGGCAAAGGTCAACATGAAGCAAAGTAAAGGTGTTTGTGAAAATGAGTCTATGAGCATATTTGGAGATTGTTCTAGTAATGAGCTTTTAAAGCTATTCAAATCAAAGACACATGCTAGAGTCTTTATACACATGCTGAAATATTTAATTCATAGGAATCATGTTATTCATAATAGCTTGTGCGAGTCGAATTCCTTAATTGATAAATATAAGAGAAGGAATAGACATTTGTGTGATAAACTTGATTGTCTGAAAAGAAAGCTACACGCATCTATGAATGAAGTAAAGAATGATGAGTTTTGCTTTGATGGTCAAGAATGTCTATCTCATGCTTGTCTCTTTGTTCACACCGCATTGAAAGTTTTTAATTTATGTTTGTGGTATCTTGACAGTGGTTGTTCAAGGCATATGACTAGAGATAAATCTCTGTTCAAAACTCTACAAGAGAAGATTGAAGATGCTAAGGTGGTAAGAAAAATTTTGAGGTCCTTACCAAAAAGCTTCTGAGCAAAAGTCACAGCTATAGAGGAAAGCAAAGATTTGGATGAGATTAAAATCCAAGAGCTCATTGGATCTCTCCAAACATATGAGCTGGGACTGCCTTCTCATAAGTCAAGCAAATCTCTTGCTCTTAAAATCATCACCGAAAGAATGGATGATTCCTCTAAAGAAGATGGAATGGAGAACGAGGTAGCATTTCTTGCAAAGTACTTTCGAAAATTCTTGAAGATGAAGAATAGTGGGAAACCATTCAGCAGAGGGAAGTTTTCATCCTCCAAAGGTGATAGAAAGGAGTTTAAGAAGAAAGATGGGAAGGATTCTTAATCCCCTCAAGGCATTGTATGTTATGAATGCAATGGCCATGGACATCTCAAGAAGAAGTGTCCCAACTATCTAAGAGGGAAGGGCAGGGCATATGCCACAACTCTTAGTGACTCGGATTCATCCAATTCTAATTTGGAAGGGAGCTGTGATGGAGAAGGGAAATACTCAGCCTTTATGACTACTACTCATGTTGAGTCCTCGGAGGACTTGAGTTTGCTAGTGCAAGAACTTGGGGAGCATGGTGATGAGGAATCCATTGGAATTGTAGAAGAATTGGATGCTAAAGAAGATGAAGATTCAGCTGGTCTTCAAGAAAACTACAATTCCCTACTTGAGAAGTCAGGAGAATATACAAGGGTGGCCAAGGCAGCTGTTAAAAAGATGAAGAAGGCAGAGGAGGACTATAAAAGCCTCCTAGTACGATATAAGGAGGCCAAATGTGAAATAGAGATGCTGAATGGAGAGTTGACGGAAGCCTACTCAAAGATAAAATTCCTTGAGCTTAAGGTGGTTCAAGCCAATGCAAAAGTAGAGCGAGTCTCCTCCAAGAAGCTTGATGAAGTCCTTTCTCATAAAAAACCTTTCTCCGACAAAACCGGACTGGGATATACTGGTGAATGTAGTTCAGCTGTCAAAATCACCAAGGAAGTGAAGTTTGTGTAAGCCAAAGAACCAGTAGTGGCTGCCTCTACCCCTAAGAAAGTGGAGGATGAAAAGAAGAAGAATGTAGCTGACCAACAGGTGTTGAATAAGCCTTGTAACCAATCAGTGGTCAAGCCTAAGGTTCAAGGGAAATCACCTCCAAAGTCACAAAGAGGTTCGAGAATTCAACATTTCTGTCATTACTGTGGACTTCAAGGACACACCAGACCAAATTGCCATAAGCTAAGGGCATTAAAGAATGCAAGTGTTCAGAGGTCAAATAGCCCTAAAAATGACAAAAGGAATTGGGTTATTGAGCAATTAAGAGGTTGAGTTGGTGATTTCGGAATGATGGATGTGATGAAGATGATCAGTGCATTCACCACTTGCTTGGAAAGTTTCATCAGAAGGTTTGAAAGTCCTAACTCTCATATCCAATCCTATAGGGATATCACCCTAAACGCACGTGCCATGTGGGTGAAAAGGGGTACTCATGCATAAGCATTTCAACATGTCCATGCATTAATACTTCCGATGTTTAGGGGCATTTGTTCAGGCATCATTACATGCATAATCTACTTTGTACCATTTGCTTATGGTTTTTAGCATGTTTCTTTTACAAGCTTTTTCTTTGTTCTTGTTTTTGTTCTATTTTTTAGTGTGTTCAAAAATTCAAAAACCCATAAAAATTGAAAAATCTTCAAAATGTTTGATCGCTTGTGTTGTGTATATCACATGTGAGTTTGGCCCAGTACTTTCGTACTAATGGTGTAGTGCATTTACGAGCTTAGCTTGTTATGTATGCACATTTATTCGTGTGGAAGAAATCTTGAAAACTATGTGTGATTGTTGTAAATAGATCTTCATGCCTGTCATGAATGATTGGTCAATAGTCTTGATGGTCTTGATACTCGCATAGACTTGTGCCTATATATCTTCCCACTATATATATATATTTTATTTTTTTTATTTTTGCAAAAGAGCTCACCAAATGTAAATTTCCAAATGAAAAGAGATATTGAGCTGCAAAAGCCTGTCGCACATACTAGTATTTGACTAGGAAAAAGGGAAAACGACTTTTGTTTTGAATTGTATGGTGCTTAAAAAGCCAAAGGCTAATTCTAAATGTTGAAATATCAGAAATTTCAAGCACCGATCTCAAAAAGAGATGCATTATCCAAAATGGATCAAATGTTATGATTTATGAAGAAGTCAAATGAAAAGCTTCTAAGATTTGTAATCAATTTATGGGAGGTCATATATGTTCATTTCTATAATTGAGATAGACCACTTGATTTAGTACCAGTTGTGTATGACCTGATTGAATTGATCATTGGAGCTTCACTCTTGTCTAAGGACTATTTCACACTTGATACTCACCCACAACACACAAGACTTTGATTCAATTAATGCTTATCTCATTTGTGTGATTTACATGTTCAAGTGTGATGTGTATGCTCAAGTACTTACTGATCAAACCCAAAAAGATTTTTGAGTGTTTTATATGTTTTTGAAAGTGATTTTATACTTTTGTGTCTTTAGTTTTTGTTCAAAATGCATTTTTCTGTTTTTCTTCAAAAATTGGTTAAGAGGTTGTTTCGCGAGAAGCTTGCGACTTAGAGCTTCCTGCGAAAAGTGCTTAAGGGAAATATATTTTTGGTCATTTCACACAGAGACTCTTGCTACTGTCTCGCGAGTATTTCGAGATTAAAAACATCTCACGAAATGAGTTTTAGGCAAAAACTGGAATTTCTTCAAATTCAGATAGAAACTCTCGCGACTGTCTCGCAACTGATTCTCAACTTAAAGCTTCTCACAAAAGTTTTTGTGCTTCAGTGGCCATTCTTGCGACTATCTCGCGACTGTAACGCTACTGTCTAACCCGTGAAAAACGTATATTTTCAGTTTTATAATGCGGATGTGACAGTTTTTCAAAACACTCCCATTTCCCTCGCTAAGCCTCTCTCGAACCCTTTTCAACCCAAAATCACATTTTACTCAAACCCCATCATTCTCAAGCTTATTTTCTGTATTTTCAACTTCAAGCTATGTTTTCTAAAACATTTTCTTCATGTTTTTCTAAGATTATGCAGTTATTTGAGTTAGGGTTCCAAAATTTGGGGATTTTTTCAAAATTGGGTTAGGGTTCTTTATTCTGTGAAATTTTTTCCAAAATCTTTGATTGGGCTGTGTCCCATTTGGTGTCTGTGCCTCTGTGTTGGCTCCATGAGGCATTTTAGCGTGTATTGAGGCAAATTTTCACCATGTTCATGCATTATTCATAACTGTTGTGCATTGTTGCATGTTAGGTGTTTGACAGAATGTCCAAATGACATTTCTGTGTTGAATTGGACTCAACTGAGTTCCAATGGCTGATTTTGGTCTTGAATGGTCATGTTTACCATACTTTGGTCAATGGTTGTGTGTTTTACAAACTTTGTCCATTTTGTGCCCCAATGCCATGCCATGCACACACTAGGCACACACCTAGGCACCCTCTGGGCACACTTGATGCATCTCATGCTGCATCAACACATGCACACATATGCACAGTTACTTAATTTCATGCATTGTGTCTATGTTTACTTGTTTTAACTGTTTTAGCATGCTATTTTGAGTTAATTATGCTCTGTTTTGGGTTATTTTACCTTTGTTTTGGAACTAACTTGAATCTAATCAAGTTTTGTATTATATTTTGTGTTTTTGCACATGTTTTGGTTTGTTCTGTGTTCAATTGTGCAGATGTCTCCTACCAATCATTCTATGACCAAGAAATCCACAAAATGCTCTCGCATTGATTCAGACAATTTCAAGTCTATATATGATTATATGAAATACAATGACTGCTACAAAAGAGCAACCATTATTATGGAGAGGGTGGTCCAACTAGAAACCCTTGAGAATACCTTCAACCCTGAGGTGTTCAAAGAAAGGACTTGGACCAAGCTGTTGAACCCGATTGGGGTTGTGTACTTAGAGATCATTCGAGAATTTTTCTTAAATGCTACTGTGGAACAAGACCATATAGTTTGCTGGGTGAGGCATAAGAAATTCATGATTACAAGGGATAGTATTCAAGAATTTTTGGAGATTCGTCCTCCCTCTCAGCTAATCTCAGTTCAATATGAAGATAGATTGGGTTCCACTGAGGAGATGATAAAGATACTTGGTGGTACACTGAAGAAGACATCCATGAATACAATCTGATTTTCACCAGAGATGAGGACATTAGCATATGTGATGATCCATAACTTGTACCCGGTCACCAACCTCACTACACTGTCTACTCCAAGGACAGGGTTTCTATACGATCTTTTCACCCACAAGGAGTTAGATATTTGTGGACATATCTTCCACATTCTGAAGAAGAGCATTGAAAAGCAAAATTCCAGAACAATTATGATTTTTCCCTCACTGATTATGAGACTGATTGCAATGACAAAACTGAAACTTTCGAGTGGTTTCACTGTGGTTCAAAAGGACTATCCCATTGGTGCACACACAGTTATTAGGAGCATAGCTCACATCAAGACAAGTGTGCATACGATACCACAGGATTATGTTGAGGACGTGGGTGGAGATACAGAGGAGGAGATTGACAGATTCACTTCTACTCTAGAGTCTTCAGCTCAGCCATCATCTTTAGCACCAGCACGAGGATTAGACAGACTTGATTGCCTACTAGCGAAAATGGACCAGATGTCTTCAGTACTTGACTCCCATGTGCAGCACACCGCGACACAGTTTGTATACCTCCAGGGACAGATCACTGCATTGTCTTCATAGATCGATGGCATGTCCATGGCGCGGGGATCAGATTCAGAGTCTGATAAGTTCTAGCCCTTTGGCCATTCTGGTCAAAAAGGGGAAGAAAATTTTGAGGGGAAGCTGAGGCAGAGCTTGCACAGTGTTAGAAGGTGCATAGGTTTAGGCTTAGAAACATTGGTTATTGGTTCACAAGTGGTTTACTTGTGTTTATTTTTAGCATTTATAACTGCTGGTTTATGTTTATTGTTTTTATTGTCACTGCTTTTGTTTAAAGCTTTAAATACTTCGTTTTTAATTTTAGTTTATTTTCAGTTTTTGTAATTATCTCTATGCTTTGTAGCATCTTTATGTACTTTTAAGATATTACTAATATGTCTTAAGTACCCCACTCTTGTGCTCTAGTAGGATCTTGTATCCTAGATGCAAATGTTCATTGTAGTCATTCTTTAATGACTGTGTTTTCTACATGATCAAGATATGCTTACATGTTTTATAGTGTTTACAAACTTAATCGCACTTTACTTACTTATGTACGTACCTTGTGTTCAACTTGTCATAAGCTTAATGAATGTTTTGTTTGTGTGCAAGTGTTTTAGGTTATAGGTATATATGTGCAAGTGCTTCATAACTTCTAGATTAGGCGTGAGTGAGTTTTGCCACTATTTCCAAACTCACGTTTAAGTTTAGAGTCCGTTTTAGGGGTTTTGTCATGGAATAGCCAAAGGGGAAGATTGTAAAGTTGTTATTTACAACTATGTGTTTTGTTGGCTTTTATTTTGTGCCAAATTTTATTGTAGTTTTGTTCAATCATTTATACCCTGTATTTATTATGGGATTTGATTGTAAGGGTTGTGTGATAGAAAGAGAGAGTGTATGAAGACTCAAGCAATTGAGGACTGAAGAGTTTTTGTGGGTAGCTCGTGACTAGGCATCCCGTGAAGTGACTCATGTGCCTTGCATATGCTGGAATGCGAAGAGTTAGGCTAGGATGGAGACAGCTGTGTCTCGCGAGTATCTCGCGGGTAAGGCCTTCCCGCGAGACAACCGCGAGACATTCTGTTCTGCCAGCCTGTCCATTCTGATACACACTTTATGTGCCTACACTATATATACCCCACATTACCCACAAATGTTGAGGAGTGCTTCTGAGAGAAAATCCTAACCAAACACCTTGAGAGTTAGAGATTGTTATACCCACAATCCTTTACACATTTGCTTGTGGAATTTCCTCAACTCCTACATCTGTATTTCCATACCATTGAGAGGTTGATAGCCCAAACACTTACCACACCTTTTCAGAGTGTCAAGTGAAGTTTTGGTGCTACTGGGAAGTATTGGAAGAAGCCAAGGATGGTAGATGCAACATGGAGCTTATAGCGGGATCTGGAGAACTAGACAAGACACGGTTTCGAGAAGTCTTGTTGGAGTAGGAGCTTAGAGGGCTTAGGTACATCGGGTAGATTAGGCTTGGAGAGTCTCTTGCTAACCCATGTTTCCCAATTGATTGATTAGTGGATCGATTTTCGCTTGGAGGGCGGCGGAGAGGTTTTTCGCCGAGTTCTTTGGTTTCCGCTTCAATAACACATCTTTCTTCCCTACTCTTTTACATTCCATTTTATTGCTGTGTTGGTTTGATTATGGATTAGAGTAGCTTGTTTGTTTATCCGCTCACTTTTACACTATTCCGCACTTAGTATTAAGTTAGTGTAAAATCAATCAAGCTGTAACTTTTAATTGGGGGTCTAAACAGCTCTTGTGTTTTCAACACATTTTCGAGCTTTCAGAGGCCAGAAGACTCTAGAAAATAGGCATGGATGATTAGGATGTGAATTTGAATGCATCCTTCCACGAAAAGATTGAAAAGGGTGTGCCTTATTGTCACCCGAAGGGAGTTGGGCCAAAGCGTAAAAGGAGCGAATTCGGCACTCCAAAAATGCAGAATGGTGCTCTTAGATGCCGAACGTTCTTCTGTGTTTAGGTGCGTTTTGGACTCTCTTTTTAGGGTTTTTTGATCCGGTCCTCGTACCTAGATGTGTTTTCATCCTTAGTCTATGATTTTTATCTGTTTTCTGGATAATTCAGGCTTTTTCAGGAATAATTATCTTGTAGATAAATACACTAAAATAAATCTTGATAAAGCTCAGATTATCCACAATTCTATTGTTATCCAATCATCCCTTTTATTCCTATGCATGCAATCCTATTTTTAACAATAATTATTAACCAATCACAAAATTATTTAATTAATTTTGATTGTTTAACCAATCAAAATTAATTTAAATTAATCGTGTGTGGTTGACTCTACCTAGACACAATGCATGCTGACCGTGCAGACTTGATTATGTGATATCTTTCGACCCGATGGTCTGATTTGGAAACTGAACATACCATCGGGACCGTTAGAATCTTAAAATCATTTTCATGATATGCAGTGAATGAGTTAATGCATGTAATGCAAAATAAATTGATGTATGTAATGCAAGAACAAATTGATGCATGTAACGCAATTATGATTTTTTGGGTACATGAATGATCATTCAAGTCATTCTCCTTGATTAAATCATGGTTGCTAAATCGAGTTTCTATAGAATGCCCCTCATTGATAGAGCTTGGAAAGCAAATGTCAATGTAAAACAAATTGATTTTAGCGACCATGATTTAATTGAGGTTGAACTTTCAAAGATTACCTAGCCTTTGAACCTAAAACTTTGGAGCATAGAACTAGTGCCTTATCTTTTGACAAAAAATGAAAATACTTGACTTAGTTGGTAGTTGATGACCCTAGAAATGATTCTTCACAATTGATGTGACCAAAAGGCATTTCAATCCTGATCTTGAATATGAGATTGTCTACGACCAAAAGGCTTCTCAACCTCGATCTTAACGAAAGGTAACTAAAGGGCTTCTCTACCTCAATCTGGAGTTGTTGAAATGTCGATCAAAGGTCTTCTCTATCTCGATCTATAGTTGTTGAAATGTTGATTAAAGGTCTTCTCTACCTCAATTTGTGCTTGTTGAAATGTCGATCAAAGGTCTTCTCTACTTCGATATGAAATTAGTGGGATGTCAATAAAAGGTCTTCTGTACTTTGATATGGACTTGTTGAAATGTCGATCAAAGGTCTTCTCTACCTCAATCTGGACTTGTACCTGTAAAATTTCAAAATTTGAAGCTAGACTTTAAATTATGAAAGCATTGTGATCCCACCTTTTTTTTTTGTTTTTGTTTTTTGGAGATGTGTGATTTTCATTTATTCCTTCTTGACTTGAACTTCATCAAGAAAAATTTAATTGACAAAAGATTTTATTTTTGAGAAACATTTTATTTTTGAAACTTGGAAGTTTTGAAATTAACATTTAAAATTTTGGGACTTTGAAATTTTGAGATTTTGATTTGAAATTTGGAACTTGAAATCTGAAATTTTGAGATTTAGGATTTTGGAAATTAAGACTTGAAATTTTGATCATGAAATCTGAGGTTTGAAATTTTCTAAAATCTTGAAAATTGAAGGTTTGGATTTAAAAATTGGGCATTGAGAATGTAGAATTGAAAATTTGGGAATGAAAATTTTGATTTGAAAATTTGGGGTTTGAAAGAAACTTGAAAACTTTGAATTTGAAATTTTATCTTTAATCCATTCCAAAAGAAATTTCATCATCTTTTTTTTTTTTTTTTTTTGGGTTGATTGAGTCAACTCAATTTGACTGAGTTGACTCAGCTCTTGGCAGAGTTTAAGTGTGGGGGCCGAAATTTTGGCCCCCCACTTCTTTGTTTCTCCCTTTTTTCCTTTTTGCTTCATCTTCATCAACTTCTCTTCCTCCATTAACACTATTCATCTTCTTCATCCCCTTGATTTTTCTTCTTCATTTCATCATTTCTTCTCACAAAAAACACTTTTCTAGGCTTCTTAACTTTCCCTCATCCATCTCCATCAATATTTCTTTAGATCCTTGTGTTTTTGAGCATTTTCACCACACACCCATTTTTGGAGAAACCCATTTTTCTTTTACATCAAGATGGTTTCTTCCTCTAAGGGATCCTCTTTTCTTACTTTTCATGGTAAGAAATATGATCCCACATTTGATTGGCATGATGAGGATGGGCTTCTTCAAGACCCTAGAACCCATGCCCCATTTTGTCATGTAGACACCAAGGTGAGTTTTTCTTTGTTTTGTTTGCTTGGAAAAATATTGTTTCATGTTCCATTGTAAGTTTCATGGTGAGATATTGTTATTTGGTTATTACAATTTGGGGCATTTTAACAATGTGGGTAAATTGTCATTTGGCTTTTTATCATGGTGCAATTTGGACAATGTTGGTAGCTCATGGAATTTTGACAATGTGGGTAAATTGTGATGTTGTTGGATGAATTTTGGTTTAGATTTTGGGAGTATTGGCATTGTGAAAAATTTATGTTGTAGGCTTAGATGAATATGTTCATGATGCATGTGGGAAAAGTTTATTGGCATGGCAAAACTTTCTAGTTAAATTTGTGGGTATGGAAAACTTTTGGACATGGAAAAAATTTTATAGGCATGCAATTTTGACTATGGAAATTTTTTTGTGTGTACATGATGTTGGTTCATAGAAAATGTGTGGTTATGATTTTCAGTTTGGCTATGTGAGAATTTATTTATTCATAGGCATGAAATAGTGAGAAAATTTTATGGTGATCTTGGTCATGTAGGAATTTTTTGTGCATGGCTATGGAAAAATTTGGTAGTTATGTATGGATATGTGGAAGATTTTGATTGTGGTGAAATTTTGTTTGGTCATTGATTTTTTGTTGCAATGGGGCATTGACCTTTTTGTTGTGGTAAGGCATTGACCTTTTTGTTGTGGTGCAGCATTGGTTGTGAAGAGTTGAGGCAGTCTCCAAATGTTGAAAAATGCATGGGCAGCAATGTCTTCTAGCATAAAAAACATCATCAATGAAGCAGGCTTTGGCACTTTCTTCGAAACTTTGTTAAATCAGGAGACACATGAATACAAAGATCTTCAATTACTTCTTGCCTTGGTAGAGCTCTTCTGGGACATTACCTGCACCTTCCATTTTCCAGGCATTAGGGAGGTAATGTTGAAACCTTATGACTTCTCATCTATCTCCGGTTTGAGGTTGGGTGGTGAAAGAATTCTTGCCAATGATTCCCTTACTTCAACTGAATTCAAGAAACTTCTAGGTGTAGTGCCTTCAAGAATGAGGAGTAATAATATCCCTTTGTCTTGGCTATGTGAAAATATTCCCCTTTGTGAGAATGTTGCAAAAGGTGCTCGTATGTTCATGCTTCTTTTTATTGGGACTTTTTTGTGTCTGGATTTTGGTAGTACTGTGAATCTGCACTACTTGAGGAGCTTGAGAAAAATTGAACAAATCCAAAATTATGGTTGTGGCAGCATGGCCTATACTACTCTGACGCATTTCATGACCCAACTCTCTAGGCGGACCCTTTCAAGCTTGGGTGGGGTTCGATTTGTATGGCAGGTGAGGTTTGGGATTTTTTTGGCTACGTGTAGGTTTTGGAAAATTATTTTGGCTATGTATGGGTTTTGGAAAGTTATTTTGGCTATGTGGTAATGGTGTTGTGAATTTTTTAGGTCTAGATGTATGAGTACTTTGGAGTTGGTCCTGAAATTTGGGAAGAAGTTGCTAGCATTTTTCCTAGATTTCTCCGTTTGTTGCCCAAACATCATTTGTCAACACCTTCCAGGCGTTCTTTGGAAATTTGGCGCTTGGTGCTTGATAATTTGACTGCTGATGATGTGAGTTCTTCCTTCTTTTTCTTTTGGAATCTTTGGCACTTGGCTATGGTTCAGTCTCTTCTCATTTTGAGTTCCTTTGTGACTTTTCAGATGGATTTAGATCCTTGGGCTAGATGTGAAGGGTACACAGAGTATGACTAGGCTCTAGAATTGAATGGCCGCCAGGTATTGTTTAAGTGTAAGCATGGACGGTATTGGTATCTTGGTGATCGGGTGTTGCCCCAAGTTGAACATGAGTATCCTCCTACCACAATTCCAACTCATCCTTGTCACACTTTTCGGTTGGCTGACTTTCTGGCTGATGAAGAGATTGCTCAGGCCCGTAACGGCTATATTATTGCAGGAGTAGAAGGGAATTATTCTGAATTCCTCCGACTTCATCTGTAAGGTCGCTTGGTTGGTAGAACGGTACTTTTCTTTCCTTCTAAAGTCAAATTTTTGATCTTGCAAATTCCTTTTCATATTTTTGGTTGGTAACAATACTTGCATTTTGCATTTTCAGCCTCCATCTTCTGAAGGAGAGGAAGAGATTCCCTCTTCTCACCATATTGGTGGCTCTTCTAGTTCCGTCACGGAGACTTATCCTCTTTTTCTGGAATGGTAGTATGATGTGATGAATCTTGATAGAACATATAGTTCCATGCCTTTGACTAGGCCAGAGCATGTACCAAATGTTCCTTGGCCTAATCCGGTATGTTCTTGAATTTTCAATTTTTTGTCCTTATTTCTTCTTGGCTTGATGAATGGCTCTTAACTTGGTGGAGTTGTGCTTCAGATTGATGTGGATCTGGTGGAAGAAAGTATGCGAATGATTGGGGGCTTGCAATGATTGGCTTGCACTCAGTCCTCCCAATATATGCTCAATGATTCGAGCTGGGTATGCCATGTTGCTTTCTGAGTGTCTTTGGTTTGAACTGTGCTTGATAGTTGAATTAATATCTGATTTTGCTGACTCTTTAGGCACATAGAAAGGAATCTACGGATGCTACCAGAAGAACTTTAGAGGAAAGGATCAGGAGCCTCAAACTTGAAAATCGTCAGTACGATCCTTGCTTTTTCGCAAGTCAAGAAGGAAATACTGAAGGTGGCTCCTCTAGAGATCGATCAAGGAGATCCTCAAGTAGGCGGACTCGGAGTCCTATTGATGTATGAATTGTATATTTCATTTTTCCTACAAAAGAAAAGGAAGTGTTTCTTAGACAATCTTGTATTATTTCCCATGTTTAACTGTTTGTCCTTGGGATCGCCTTGGATCATGTAGAAACCGTAAAGGAGACAAGTTTAGAATTCACCTGATGAGATCTTATAGTACTAATTTAAACTTATCTTGATTGGCTTTGATGGAATCTACACTTTCTTGAATGAGGTGAAGTCGAATGCCCCTAGTTTAAAATGAATGCATGATTTTTGAAAATCTTGGTTGTGATGATTTTTTTTTTTGAACAGATGATGATGATTATTTTTAGAAAATGAATGAGCCATGGGCAAATGCCCCTAGTTTGGAACATGAATTCATGAGTCTTAAAAAAACTTGATTTGATCAATTTTTGAAAACAATGATGCAAGTGATGATTTTTCAAAAACAAGTGAGTTAGACACGTCAGAATGCCTTAGTTTGACCAAAAATCATTTTGAATGTTAATTGATCCTAAAAAATATGTCCGAGAGTGCAAAATTGCATGGATGTTTGATGGTGGGGTTGCGTGCCACTTGGTATGAGAGGAGTGCAATTCGACACTTTTGGAGTGCTGTTCGGCACTTTGAGAGTGCCGAATGGCAACTAGCCATGCCACAACACTCACACCATGGTGGGCCGACTCCGTGCGCTTTTCCAATGCTTGTTTCGCGTTTTACGTTTTTTGAAAAAAATTTACTTTGTTTGTGATCATGAAACACTCTCCTAGTCAGCTACAAACTGTCTGAAACCTATTTCAAACCTGATTAGGAATTGATACAGCTTATATAAATGAATTCTCCTACGACAAATCTCTACATAAATGTTAGTAACACATAATAATCACAAGCAAAAGTCATCCATGGCTAGCAATCATAATTTTTCTCATTCAACAATTCATGATATCAATAGATGGGTTTATGGCTTTGATTTCAGTACCAAATCCAATTTTACAACCTACAAAGTTGAGGGAATCAAGGCTCTGAGGAATGTCAAAATCAAGTGGGACTTCCTTTGTGTTGCTGTGAAATTTTGGGATCCCGAAGACCATGTGTTTCAGTTTAACACCACTGAACTCTATCTGATAAAAGAAGAATTTTCTGCTATCCTGGGCTGTGATCCAAGCAAAAATCTGTAGCGGTTTCTTGTGATCCTAGGCATAAGGAATCTTTGTCTAATTCTCACGGTCTTCCTACTTCCATTACTGATAGTATGATTGAAGGTCATATGGTGAATCTTCGTGCAATTATCTCTCATCTGATTGACAAACGCACTTATGGTGTGACCGACAATATGCAGAAAAACTTTGGTTTGGCTTTATGCATGATGGGAAAACTTTTACTTTGCTCTGGAAGATGCGGTTTTGTAGATGCTTTAGCCGTAATTGTTGTGAATCAAATTAAGGATGGTGATAATCCTGTTTCTTTGATCTTTGCAGAAACTCTTCTAGGATTGGATGCTATATTTCATGGTGGAGAAACTCAGAACTTCTTAGGGAGTCCTTTGACTTTGCAGATATGGCTAATTGAGCGATTGTATATGATTGCCAAGCCTACAATCGGTAATTGCGGGCCTAGCAGTTTTCTTAACAGGGCTGTAATCAAAACTGAGTACCAAATTGAGAGTGACTGGATGACATTCTTAGACCGAATCCTACTTCTGTAAAGAAAATGTTATTAGGATTGGAGATGGCTGACTGAATGGACCTATCTTTTGTCAAGGTTCACTTTCACAAGATGACTACAGAATACTCTAACTGGTTGATAAACAAGATTGTTGATAAGGAGGTTGAGAGGATTGCTATGAGGGAACAGTTTCTCAAAGACAACTGAGAAAGACTCGATGAAGACAACTATGAATTCAAAAGAAGGGACAATGATGACAAAGTATCTATCACAAGAGAAATTAGTGATCAACAAAAAGAGAAAAGACTGAAGACAAAGTGACTTTCTTACTTTTTTTCCTTTGAACATGTTTATTTAAAAGTTGATGTAAAAACTCTTATGTTTACAAATTATTTAGGATTTGCAGGTTAGGGATTCTATTTTAAAGTGTAGGCTTTTGGGGTTTGGAATTTTTTATGGTTTTGTTCGGGGTTTGGGTTCTTGAGGTTTGGTTTGGTTTCGGGTTTGATTTAGGGTTTTGTGTAATGACATGGTTTAATGGAATGGTTGAATTTTTTGAAATTTTTTTTGCTAATGGGCAAATGGTAGTTTTGGGAAATTGTGATTGAACCAATGCATGGTTGCCTACGTACCCCCTTAGCAGAAGGATCAGGTCATCACGTAGTTCATTGATTTTTTTTATTTGCCTTAACTTTTGCCTAGGTCGCCCATTCGGGTTTTCAACCTAGTAGGCTTTCTCACTCTTTTTTTTTACTCTCCTTTTGCGTAGATTGCCCTTTCGGGTTTTCAACCTTCCCATTTTTTTTTTGCTCTAATTTTTGCCTAGACCCCCTTTCGAGTTTTTAGCCTAGCAAGCTTTTTTTTTTTTATAGTCAAATCTAGGAAGGGAAATAGCGTAATTTACAACCACTTCAAATGTGGTGCTTTCAGACTACCACTTCAGATGTGATACTTCTTCAGTTGATCCATGTTGGTTGGCTGAGTGAAAAGGTTTGCATTTAAGTGCATCAACCTTACTACTCCCCCAAAGTATATTTGTTTGATAATGTATGGGCCTGCCTAATTTTGCTTGAACTTCCCATTTGCATCTTGAATCGGGGCTTGGATTTCCGAATCCCCTAACTTCAAATTTCTAGTTCTCACTTTCTTGTCAAAAGCTTTCCTAAGCCTTCTTTGGTAACCTTGAATATGATACAAGGGTTTGAGTCCTTTCTCATCTAGCTTGCACAACTGATCATATCTGCTTTGCAACTAATCTGCTTTAGGAATTTCACTTTCTAGTACTATCCTTAGTGAATGGACACCTATCTCAATGGCAAGGACTGCGTCCATCCCACACACCAATGAATAAGGAGTGGCTTTTGTGGAAGATTGAATTGATGTTTTATACCCCTAGAGTGCATAGGGCAATTATAAGTGCCAGTCCTTATAGTTCACTGTGCTCTTCTTCAAGATTTGCCCTATATTTTTATTAACAGTCTCAACTGCTCCATTGGTTTGAGGACGATAAGGTGAATAATTGTGATGTTGAATATTGAACTGTTATAGTAGCTTCTCCATTTCTGCCTTGAAATATTGGCCACTGTTAGAGATAGTTTCATGTTGTACCTCGTATCTGCAGATGATATTCTTTTGGATGAATTAAGCAACTTTCTCTAAATTTAGAATCTTGTATGAGGTAGCTTCTACCCATTTAGTGAAGTAATCAATGGCCACGAGTATGAATTCATGACCATTAGATACTGTAGGGCGAATCTTCCCAATAATATTTATCCCCCATGTGGAGAATGGCCAGGGTGATATCATGGTATGTAATGGCATGGGTGGCATGTGCTTCGGATCTCTATGAATCTTGCATTGATGACATTTTTGAACATGAGCCATAGAGTCGACTTCCATAGTAGTCCAGTAATAGCCTTGTTTCATTATCTTCCTTGACAGCATGTGTGCATTCATATGTGGCCCATAGCTTGACTCACGAACCTCTTCAATTATTTGCTATGCTTCCTTGGCGGTTATGCAAAGGAGATGAATTCTATAATATGATCTTCTGTAAAGCCTTTCACTACAAATAATGGAATTAGTGGACAACCTCTAGATGGTTAATTGGTCATTCTTGTCTACAAACTTAGGGTAGGTTACATCCTTGAGATATTGTAGGATGTCTGAATACCATTCACCTTCTCTATTCATTTCCTCATCTTCTTCTATTCTCAGGCAGTAGACTAGTTCTTCTTTTTATTCCAACACTATCGGTCTAGCTTCATATTCTTTTGGCCCATCCATCATGGATGCCATTGTTGCTAAAGCATCTACAATCTGATTTTGCTTCCTCGGCACATACTGATATTGAATCTTGCTGAGTTTTGATGCCCACTTCTGAAGACATTCATGATAAGGCATCAACCTTTCTTCTTTGATCTTCCACTTATTCTGAATTTGAGAGATTACTAAAGCTGAGTCTCCATATACCTCCAACTCTTTTACTCCAAAGCCTAGGGATACTTGTAACCCTATGATGCAAGCTTCATATTCAGTGGCATTGTTGGTGGTAGGTAAGTTGAGTTTTCCAGAAAATGGAATGTGTCCTTTTTGGAGAAATTAAGAGATCTCCAATTCCACTTCCATTTTGTTTTGTTGCTCCATCAAAGTACATTTTCCACGATTCTACTTCAATCCTATTGATGTCTTCATCCGGAAAGTCTCCTTGGATCTCTTCAGCTTCTTCTGATGAATAATGGGCTAGGTGGTCGGCAATTTCTCTCCCCTTCACAAAATTCTGAGTCACGTACTTAATATCAAATTCTGATAGAAACATAACCCATTTTGCAGTCTTTCCATCTTGCACAGGTCTTTCCATTAAGTACTTTAAAGGATCCATTCTTACAATCAACAAAACCTTGTAAGCAACCATATAATGTCTGAGTTTATAGGTTATCCATACAAGTGCTACACATGTCTTTTCTAATAGTGAATATTTCTCTTCATAAGACAACATCTTCTTGTTGATGCTCCTTTCTAGTCTCCTCTAGGTATTGAGCAAGTAAAGCCCCTATTGTTGTATCTGTAGTGGTGAGATACAACAATAATGGCTTTTAAGGAACTAGTGGGACAAGTATTGGTGGCTTCGTCAGATAGATTTTGATCTTTTCAAAGGCTTCTTGGCATTGTTCATTCCATACTATTGGGACCTCCTTCTTGAGCAATTAGAAGATTGGTTCACATGTCATAGTGAGTTGGGCTATGAACTTGCTGATGTACTGTACCTTCCCTAGAAATCCTCAGATCTCCTTTTTAGTTCTTGGAGGTTTCATTTCTACCATTGCCTTGATTTTCTCAGGATCAACTTCTACTCCCCTCTGGCTTACCATAAACCCTAGCAATTTTTTGGATGTGACTCTAAAAGTACACTTCTTTGGATTCAACTGCAGCTTATAGAACTGGATTCTTTCAAAGAACTTCTTCCTTAAAGTCGGTATATGCCTTTCACGGTCTTTGGACTTCACTATCATATTATTAACATAAACCTCTACTTTTTTATGGATCAAATCGTGCAACAAAGTGGTGGCTACTCGTTGGTAAGTAGCGCCAACATTTTTAAGGTCAAATGGCATGAACTTGTAGCAATATGTCCCCCATGGAGTAATAAAGGAGGATTTCTCCATATCTTCTAGATCCATCTTAATTTGATTGTATCCTGAAAATCCATCCATAAACGATAACAAAGCATAACCTACTGTGTTGTCAACTAGGACGTCAATGTGAGGCAATGGAAAGTCATCTTTCGGGCTGGCCTTACTTAGATCTCGAAAATCTACTCACATTCTGACCTTCCCATCCTTCTTCGATATGAAACCACATTAACCAACCACTCTTGATAGTTGACCACTCTTAGGAATCCTGCATTGTACTGTTTTTGTACTTTTTCCTTGATTTTGAGAGTCCTTTTTGGCTTCATTCTTCTCAACTTCTGATTGACTGGCTTCATGGTTTGATCTGTTGGAATGTAGTGCTATACTAAATCTGTATCAATCCTAGGCATGTCTTCATATGACCAGGCAAAGACCTCCTTGAACTCCGTCAGCAGTGCTACTAATGCATCATTCTCTAAAGTGGTTAGGGTATTGCCTGCTTATTTTTGGAGTGTTTTTTTAAGGCACTTCTCCTTTTGGGTAAGTGATGTGGAGTTGCCACTTATTTTTTTTATACAGAAAATAAGAAAAACTAAATATAAAATACATGAATGATTTGAGAAAAACTCAGAAAAACTCTGCATATATTAAAAGAATCAAATTTGTATCTAAGAAAGATACAAATCAATTTTTGATTTGAGAAAAACTCAGATCTGCATCTAATAAAGATGCAGATCCCCTTTTTGTTTAAGAAAAAATTAGATCTATATCTAAGAAAGATGCAAATCTGTTTTTATTCAAAGAAAAATTCAGATTTGTTTTAGTTTAAAGAAAATTTTAGATCTACATCCAAGAAAGATGTAGATCCATTTTTGATTAAGAAAAATTTAGATCTACATCCAAGAAAGATGCAAATCCATTTTTGATTAAAAAAAAAAAAATTCAGATCTGTTTTTGATTTCAAGAAAAATATTGGTTATATGCAGATAATTGAAATTAAGAAAAAGATTGTAACAATTATATATAAGAAATTCAAGATCATGCTTTAAACAAAACAACAGTTAATGAGTCATGTTACGGATAAAAAACTTGCATCATCATAAACAAGAAGAATAAAAAAAGAATAGGGTGATTGAAAACAACCTCTTGCATGAGCACTCCTTGTTCTTGAGAGGATGTTTTAGGGTTTAAAGAAATTTATTCAATTATCTTTGAAACCTAAAAACCCTAATTTTAGTAGTAAATATCAGAGAGGATCAACAAATATCAACAATTTGAGAGCCTCAAAATGTATGCCTCTCAGAGAGTAAAAAAAAAAGGTGCTGAATTATGAGATCTTGTCTCTATTTATAGAGGCTAGAAGACTCTAAAAAATTGGCACGAATGATTAGATCTCCAAGAAGAGCAAAAGAGGATGGTTTCTAGATGTGATCATATTGTTGCTCTGTCGAGTGGCTAACCACTTATAACAATTAGGTCGAGTATGTCCAGTTGCTCCACAGTGATGACAGAGATGTTGCTTCTTCTGTTTAGACTTTTGAGTATTTCCTTTCGTAGCCCTAGGGTTTTTAATCTCTTTCTTATCAAGCTTTGGGGGCACTCCTAAGATAGATTTACCCTTGTCGATGTTCTCACTAGCTAAAACAGTTTTCATATCATTGTTCTCAGATTCAACATTATTAGCAAGCGAGACAAAAATAGTAGTACTAGTAGAAGCAATATTAGGTGAAGAGAAATCATACCCTAAACCGGTTTGATCAAAAGTAGATTTTTGGAAGCTAAGCATCTGTCAAGCCTTTGCACTTGAAGTCCTGTCCAATTGAGCTCTAACTTGAAACAGATCTACCTCAAGCTTCTTGGTCTTTTCAACCAAGAAATTGTTTTCAAACCACAGTGCTTCAATAATCTGATTAGCTTTATCAAACTTTATGGAGATTTCTTCTCATTCAAGCTCCACATCACTGAGCTTCTTGGTGGCTAACCTATACAATTTCTCATGCTTTTTCGAGACCTTATACAATTTTGCATAGGCTGTGTGAATGTCATCTTGTTCATCAATCTTCTCAAACTTAGACTCCCCCAAGTCCTCTTCTTTATCCAATTCTTTATCAATCCTTTCAGTAGGATTTATAGTGGTAGTGAAGGCATTCAGGATTCCATCATCCTTTTTATCTGAATCATCCTCAGGCTCGGTGTCACTCAAGGTAGCAGCAAGGGCCTTGCTTTTCCCGATGGTCTTGAGATACGTTGGCACTCTTGTTTCATATGTCCAAAGCCTTGACATCCGAAACACTTAGGTCTGGAGGGAACAGTGTACTGATGCCTTCCTTAGCATCCTCCTTTCCTTTGTCTTGGTTCTTGAACTGAGATGAATTGGATTGCTTGCGATCTTTATCAAATCCTCTTGGATTGGCATTCTTCATAAACTTTTTTAATTTCCTTGTAATGTAGGATTTTATTTTATAATCTTCATCAGTTGAAGACTCATCTGTGTCATTACTCTTAGCCTTTAGTGCCATGCTCTTGCTCTTAATAGATTTCCCAATCCTTGTCAAACCTAACTCATAGGTCTGCAGATTGCCAACCAGCTCTGTGAAAGGAATTTTGTCAATATCCTTTGATTCCTTAATCGCGGTGATCTTGGCATGAAATCTCTCGGGTAGAGATCTAAGCACCTTTCTAACAATCTTGGGTTTGGGAATGGTTTCCCCAAGATTAAAGGTTGAGTTCACTATGTCCTTAAGCATGGCATAGAACTCATCGAATGACTCATCCTCCTCCATTTTGATCTCTTTAAAGCTAGTAGTAAGCCTTTAAAGCTTTGAATCCTTGACAGCCTTGGTTCCTTTATAGGTTGTCTGAGGATGGTCTATGCCTCCTTTGTAGTTTCAGTAGAGGATATCTTCTTGAACTCCTCATTCGTGACCACACTGAATAAAGCATTCAATGCCCTGCTGTTGAAATTAGCTGCCTTGATCTTAGCATCATCCCAATAGGCCAGTGCTTCCTTTGCTTGGTCCAGCCTATCTCCATAGCTTGCCACACTTTTTCATCTAATGACTACAAGAAAGCTCTCATGCGTACTTTCTAGTATGCATAGTTAGTGCCATCAAATAAATGAGGTAATCAATGATTGTCCCCTATCCATCACAACAGGGGTCAATGGATCACACAGAAAAGATTATCCCTAATCAAAGTGTGCCCACTCTGATACCACTTTTAGGCCAAGAATGTATTGACCTCTTGTGATGAATTAACCAATTAATTAGCCAAGTTAATTAATTAATCTGATTAACATGCAATACACGTGGTAGCACAAACAAATCACCAACTAAATTAATATGCAGCGGAAAATAAAGTTGACACGGTGATTTGTTTATGAATGGGGAAAACCTCCATGGCAAAAACCCCACCGAGTAAGGTCACCACTTCCGAGAATCCACTATTATCACAACAAGTGGTTACAAGTAAAGGAATCCCAGTACCTTATACCAACCTACAGTTGAACCCATACCCCAATACCTAATTGGACTTGTTCTGTAGTGAAAATCTCTAATGTTCAATGCACGACTCCTAATACGTGACCAACCAACCAGGATGTTGGCTGCAGAGTTCTTCAATTCATCCACACTATGAAGATCACGAAGCTCCTTGGTTACAGAACCCTATGGCGTACAAATGCAGCAGCTTCTTGAAGAGAAAGATGAACTAAGGCATATGTCTCCAGTCACAATATGCTTGTGAAAATCCTTTGCATCAAGTTGCACTCACTTGCATCAGCTGTGATGGCTCTTAAAAAAAAATCCTTCTATATGTTTAGGGTTGTGAGAAAAGAAAGCATAAACATGTATACACAGATTAGAGTGAAATCAGAACTGAAAATCTAATTTTCGTAAATATCGATAGGTAGCTTATCTATCGAGTAGCTGTCAAGCATTGGGGTTACACAGCCTTTTAAACCTCAATAGATTCTATTTGTCAAGGTAGCTGTCGAGTTTTAAAATTCAACACTTCTTCACTTGATTCTTGGACAGATTTGCATGGCTTTAACATTTGGACTTCAAACACCAAGGGATCCTATGATTTCGCACCCATGATTTAAGTCATTCTCCTTGATTATATCATGGCTTTCTTGAATATTTTCTCTATAATTTTGTCTCTTGTTTTGTAGACATTGCATTTTGTACCCACGACGACTCGGGCTCTCATTCTTTAATAATTTTGAAATTCTAAGGCCTAAGGTTTGTTTAGGGCCTAATCAGATTACGAATTGACTTGTGAAGTGTTAAAATGGAAAATATAACTTTTCATGAGCAAATAAATCTATTTTTAGAAAATAAAACACCGAGGGATCCCTCGGCCTGCGTACGTAGGCAAGGACTTGCGTACGCCGGTTTCATGCATGCATATGCAGGCATGTTCCTATGCACGCAACTAAGGTTTCAGAAACCTATGAAAGGTATTTTTTCTACATTAAAGACTGAGGTTTGGAATGAATTCCACATCATTTGGGAGCTGTTCCAAACCCCCATTTTTCAACTATATAAAGCGTTACATGGTATATTTCAAACAGACACAGAAAATTCTAAGGGAAAACCTAAGATTTACTAGAAATAGTGAATCAAAGAGCAAGTTTTTGACAAAACATCCTTAAGTTAATTTTATTTGATTGGGACCTTTTCTGGTCTTGATCTTTCAAGTTTAAGATTACTAATCACTTTTATATTTGAGTGTGAATATATTGACTGAGGGGAACGGTCAAAATCAGGCTTGAAAAGCTTCTTGTTTAAGGTATTGAGTTCTAAACTTTTTCTTTTCATTTATTCATTTTGATTATTTTTAATCTATTTTCTTGCTTTATCTATGTGTTAACACGTTTGTTTAGCTTAGGTTTTCTTTGGTTTATGATTTCGTGCATGTTAGGTTGTAAGATTTTAGTTTTGTTCGTTTCTGTGTTTCTGTGTTAGTGTGCCCATGCATTCTGCATGTGTACGTAGGCTCAAAGTGTGCGTACGCATACAACTAACTTGTGTACGCATGCCTATGTATACACATGCATACTCAAGCCTAGAAACCCTAATTTGAGTTTTCTGCTTTTGTTTCTTCATTTCTTTTACATAATATGCCTTTGTTTTGACCTTCTTGTATGTTTTTGAGTCTCTATTCCTCTGTTTAATTACTTGCTTGCCTTTAACATGATAGACTAAGGTTTCTTTTTATTTCTTGTTGTAATGCCATGAACATGCATTCACATGATTATGCATTAATGTCATAGGTGCTGTGATGGACATGCATATATAATGCATTCACATGAACATGCATTTTTAGTGATGAATATGTTTATTTGTTGTTTGGATTCTATGCTTATATGAGTGGGTTATATTTGTGTCAATATCTTGTTGCCAAGCCTATTGGTTTCTGCCATGTTTGTTCTATGCTTTGGATAGACGTATGCTGGTGATGATATGAGAAGCATGATAGATGTATGTTAGGTTTGGTATGAAATGCCTTGTTGTATGCTTAGATTTATGCTAGTGTGTGCATGAGTTTTAAGATGCAATATTTAAAATGCCTTTAATAAGATTAAGAAGTAAGAAACAATGAGTGGAAGCCGACCCATGGGTCGGGTGGTTTTGGGTGCCTAACACCTTCCCAAAATCATACCTAAACTTCGAACCCATACTCTGGTAGTAAGATTAGTCATTCCACGTAAGGGTGCTATATTCATGGTTCTTAGACCATAAAACTAGGTGGCAACTCCTTGTTTCTCTACCTTGGTCCACTCAGCCGACGCGTACTCCCTAAGGCCAACCGCACGTTGTGCCACAGTGGCAACTTCACTGGGGATGGAGAGTTTGATTCCAATGTTTCCTATTTCTTAATCTTAATAAAGACTTATTCAATATTTGTTTGCACACACTTCACTTGGTTCTTTTGTCCCTTTACCTTGGTTGGTGATGAGTGGGAAGATGAGTACGCTCCATTTAGGCCAAAATCTTTCGAAATTCATCCCACCAACTCACAATGTGTGCCATTGCCTATGATGGGCTTTGAGTATGTTAACGGTGTTCCATCAATCCCCAAAGGTCCACTTAGGCCCTCGTTTGGAATCATGGCCCACCTAGTTGTGACTGACCTACTAATCTATCCCTTTAGCTTTAAGGAGCTTACCCACACTTAGAGAGATCTTAGATCCCATCAATAGATGATACCCTTTATATCTTTTGTTTGTTTAACCATATATCTTATGCTCACCTAATTCTGAAGGACAAATAAAAAATGTAAAATTGAAGGATGACCCAAAAGTTGTGGCATACCTTAAGATGTTTGGGGTTGAAAGAAAAGAACTGCTGACATACAAGAGACTTATCCCAAAGTCCGAAGGTATATCTTAACTTGAAAGGTTCATAAGACCATAATCTAAATGCTATCATAAGCCCAAAATCAAAAGGCCTTTTGAAAAAGAGAATCTTGGGCAGGGAACAAGTATGCTATGGACTTAGAATCCAACATCCTACATGTCTACATGAAATTTCCTAATCTTGGGCCTCTTTGTTGAATGCCTAGGCCTAAAATAATGAGAAATTCATGGACTTGAATGAACGGCTTCAATATATTCTAGCTAGAAGGCTACTTCAAAAAAAATGATAATAAAAAAATGAAAGAGAAGAGCCCAAAGGTGATGAATACATTGTAGGCTCATATTTGACACAAAGGTTTGAAAATCTCTAAGTACATTCAAATGAAAGCCCATGAGAGTAAGATGAGCGCATTATTGAAAATGGACTAAAAACCAAATGAAACAATGGGCAAGATCCATGAGAGGAAAGGGGATGATTTTGTAATTGGGCCTTCATTAAAATGGACTTACAGACTTTCGAAGAACATCTAAAGTTAAAAAGGATCTTTTAATTGGGACATGGACTTAATAAAGATGAGACTTCTTTTCAGGCACCATTTCACCACCAAGATTAAGTAAACACATCCCTACTCCTATTTTAGTCTGAGAGAAGCACAGAAGATGCTTGGTCAAGATTGAGGACACACATCAAGAAGAAGTATTTCAAGAAGGAGAATCATCTCAAGTAACAATGGCCGCTCCAATAGATGGTGAGACCGCACAAAGGATATTCAAGGCAATAGAAGAGCAAAGAAATGTTGTAGACTAATGGAGTCGCCAGCTAGATTAGGTTTAGGAACCATATTGGGCCCTTTGGGCCAATCACTTACACATAAGAATCCATGTACCAAATTATGGGTCCAAAGTTTGAGTATGGCTTGGGACGGTGTTAGTCACCCAATTGATTCTCTACTTCAGCCCTAAACTCTTTGAACTTTTCAAAGGCTTCGGACTTCCGTCTCATTAGGTACACATAACCATACCTTGAGTAATCATCAGTGAAAGTAATGAAATACTCATAGCCACCTCTTGCTTGGATTGACATAGGACCACAAACATCAGAATGCACTAGCTCTAACAAATCTTGGGCTCTTCTACCTTTTGCATTAAAAGGTCGTTTGGTCATTTTACCTTCCAAACAAGATTCACAAACTAGAAATTCATCAAAGTCCATGGGCTCTAAGAGTCCATCTTTGATCAGTCTTTGAATCCTATTTGAATTAATATGACCCAAACGCAAGTGCCAAAGATATGCTTCACTAGTAGAAGGAAACTTTCTCTTTAATGATTTTACATGAGAGTTATTATCTAATTCAGAATTATGTAATTCATGCTTATCAGGAGTTAAAATATAAAGACCATCCACAATATTGCCAGAACAGATAAACACTTTATCCTTCTTTATTACAACATTGTCTTTCAGGATAACACAATATCCATGTTTACCTAAGTAAGTAGCTGAAATTAAATTCCTACGAACATTAGGTACATACAAACAGTCTTCTAATATTAGAACTCTAGATTCAAAACATAAATTACAAACACCAACAGCTACAACTGGAATCTTGCTCCCATCAGCCAAAGTAAGAAACAACTCCCCTTCTTAAAGCTTTTTGGTCTCTTGGAACCCCTGCAAGGAATTGCAGATATGATTAGTACAACCTGAATCCACACACCAGGAATCCGTGGGATTCTGTACCAAACATATTTCAAGAAGGAAAGTATTAATTATACCTTTGTTCTTGGCAGCCTTAAATATTGGACAATTTCTCTTCCAATGTCCTTTCTCACCACAATGGAAACACTTTCCTTTGATCTTCTTTCCTTTGTCAGCAACCCCTAAGGCAATTTGTTTACCCTCTTGCTTGGTAAAGTCCTTCTTCTTCTTCTTCTTACCCTTGCCTTTCGACTTAGGTTGAGAAGTAGAAGCTTCACCAACATTGGCTTCAACATGGGAAGTACCAAGAATGCCTTCTGCCGCTACCAATTCATTCATTAATTCAGACAAGTTATAAATCTTTTTATTCATATTATAGTTAAGTTTGAATTCCTTGAATGATTCCGGTAGCGACTGGAGTATCATATCCACTTGGGATTCTCCATCTATATCGACACCTAAAACTTCCAATGTATTCAGGTTAGAGATCATTGTAAGACAATGCTCTCTCACTGAACTTCCTTCAGCCATTCTGGTATTATAAATTTGCCTCATGGTCTCTTGCCTTGCAGAACGGCCTTGCTCACCAAACATCTTCTTCAGACTTTGCATTATGTCTGAAGCTAGTTCTACATCCTGCATTTGATGCTGTAGAACATTTGAGATAGATGCTAGGATGTAGCACTTGGCCATCTCATTAGATTTCTGCCAACGATCATATCATTGTTTTACCTCAGGAGGTGCATCTAATGAAGGAAAGCTAGGACATGATTTAGTAAGAACATACTTATACTCTTCAGCAGTAAGAACAATGTCCAGATTTCTTTTCCAGTCAACATAGTTGGATCCAGTCAGTTTGTTTTGATTAAGAATAGTTACAAGTGGGCTAAATGATGCCATGTTCAAATCTGAAAACAATAAACATGAATATAATAAGTAAATTGGACATTATCTATTTAGCATATAAACATATAGTATGGAACCTTAATAAAACCATAATATAATATATGCAACGACAACCCAATCCCGTAATTAATATTCCTCGGAAGCGAGGTCATACCAATCACTATGATCAGGCGAGAATTATTCTCATTATTAATGCTATCATGGTAACTCTTACCAAACAAAAATAATTTGCCGCTATTCCTTTAGCCTCTAAGTAATAATGACATAGCTCCGAAGGGAGGTTAACATCACACTTAGTCTAGTGTACACCATTGCCTAGAATCAATGTGAATCACCAAGTAACTCCACGGAAGCGTGGTCGTTCTTAATGTAAAAACACATTTCATCTATCTTTAAGAAGTTTAACCTGTAGTACCATGAATCAATCACCCTCCGAAGGGAGCAAGGCATATACGCCAAGGCGAGGTGCTTAATCACACTACTTTAAACTGACAATGGAGGCCGTGAGATGCAACCCTTGTATCTCTCTCCCACTAGATGTCTTTAAATAAAAGGTTTTTAATTACTAAACATGCATAATCTAATTACACATTGTCTTAGTACTTTCACATGTGAAAACACTTAGAAAAATTTCTGATTTTCTTTCTTTCGATCGATCGAATGTGCCCCTCGATCGATCGAAAAAATTAAGAAATTCAAACTTGATCCTCTGACTCCTTCGATTGATACTCGATCGACTCTCGATCGATCGAAAAACAAATTCGATCGATCGACTAACAATCGAAAATCTATCGTTCTAAGAAGTCTGATCACTGTCTCATTCGATCAATCGAAAATAATTTTCGATCGATCGAAAATCGCGAAACTTGAATTTCCAGAAATTTTTCTAAGACAGTTTTCTTCGTTTTTCATGAACAAACATCTTTCATACGAATATGATAGACAGAGTTTGATGTCAAAACTAAATTCTATTGATGCTATAGCCTTAAAACTCAATTTAACATACTTAAATTTAAATTTAAACAACATCATAACATCAATTCCAGTTTTCATCAAATCATAGTTTCAACAACATGCAGAAAATTAAAACATAATCTTCTAACAATATGAAACTATCTTCTCCAATTCTAAAACTCACAAAACATGTTAAACAATACGAAATTGAAGACCGCTCTGATACCATTTGATGGATATAAAGATAAATGCAGCGGAAAATAAGTTTTAAACGGATCTACTTCATTCAATATTGATAACACGTACAAAGTAAATTTCAGAATTTGAGAAACAAGAGATCGTACCTTGAAGCGGTGAATTTCAAAACAAAGATTGAAGCACTTGGGACTACTTTTAATCTTCATTCCAATTCCACTAACGCCCAAGATGTGTGGTCTCTCGATTGGTAACAAAGGGATGACTTGTGAGTAACAAAAACTCACATGCACACCATTTCAATGTTCTTTTTCACATACAGAAAAATCTGAACGTTTTTCCCTTTGTATCTAACCAATTTATCTAATTGGGCTGGCCTTTTGGGCCTTCCCAATTGGGCTTAAGTGTGTGGCTTGGAGTGGGACCAAAAGGGACCAATAAAACACTAGCTCCAATGGGGCCTTGGGCTTTTCTGTCAACTCTTGACAAGTCCAAAGTTACCATTAACTATATTTAATACCACTATATAAATATAGTTGCACTCTAGGTCTTATCTATAAATTATATCCCAAGACTTTATTATACATGCAACCCCTTCATAAAATATTCGTAGTAATACAAAGTCATTAATGTAGACTGCCACTTTGTAAATTACTACATCTTAATCCTTGAGTACCCGGTTTAATCCTTTAATGTTATTCATTATATATTTATGAAATCCAATTCCATAAATATATACTTTAGTCTTACTAAAGTGGTTAGGCCTAACTCTCTGAATAACAAACCCATTAAACTTATCTCAAGGGAATATTTTATATCTCCGTTAAGAGACTATGAATTCTATCTTGAGAATACATGTTCCATCAATACTAAATGTAGCTGCCCAACATACTGAGGTTTTGACCATAACTGTAGATCTCACTCCTGATATATCAAAGCAACCTACACCTCATGATCATGTTCATTATTCTCTCAGGATTAAGAGTTCATGCAAATACAAGTCGTGAGATTTATTATTCATTTGACAGTCTTTAGGAGAATAATAAATCTCACAGCGGTCCTGTTCGATATGTCTTAACTCTTAAAACATATTAACACATCAACTAGAAGTCTCCACTTCTATGATCAAGACAAATCATCGTAGTTGATATGTTATAGTCTTCGCAAATGAAATGCCCAATTTCATCACCGACTACGAACTATAATTCTGAGTTTACAAAGAACTTGTGATTTATATCTTCTGCGACTCTTCACATAAATCACATACTATGCATCTCATGGACTATATGATAATGTCTGAATATTCATGTTACCATTATTTCAGATAATAATAAAACAAATTTATTAAACATAATATTAAGTCATACATAATGTCAAACACAATGTCACACTTAATATTATACATAGCATCTTACAATAGGATTTAAGGGCACCAATCCTAACATCCGAGACTGCCCCGCTTGTGGGCCAGCCTTTATTATGTGTTGCTAGGCCATACTTAATTAAAGAGTTTATTAAGAGAGCCCTAATACTTAACCTAAACATACATCATGCACTTTAAATAAACATAACACATACAAAATGTTAAAAACATATCACAATATAAAAAGGAAATAAATAAAACACAGTTAGACAAAATAAATTAAACATGGCAAGCTAACAATTAAATAAAACACATAGGGAAAGAATATCAAATAGACTAAAAATGGCAAAAATACTAAAACAAACATGGAAAATAGTTAAACCTAAATAATTAACCTAAAACAGAGTCAAGTAGAATCAAAGATTATGTGAAAAATGATTAAAACAAATAAAAACATGATTTTACCCCAATCTGGATTCGGGGTGCGTGCACATACTCAACTATGCATATGCATGGTTGAACCACGCTTACGCATACTCGATGATGCACACGTATCTTTTAACACAGATTCAAAAAATTATATTCTTAGAGATTTAATCAAACAAAGATATAATATGTGAGATTAAACAAGCATGTTAGATACCCTAAAAAACTAAACTAACATAAAACAAAAACACAAGGCATCAACATAAACAAATAAACATGAAACAAAACAAATAATTAAACTAAACTACATAAAATAAACATACATGTTATACTTTACATAAAACCAAAATAACAAACCAAGGACAACAAGAATAGATTATAAACATCCTAAAATCATATTGGAACATATCAAACATTATTAAAACATCAAACACATCAAGTATAACAAATGGAGAAACTATATCAAGAAAATCGTGTGAATCATATTAAGCAAGGTGGGAAATCATGGAAAAGAGACTCACCTTGCTTTAGAACCATGGATTTGATTTGATTTTACTGGCCCCTTAGTGCCTACAGTCACAAAGGTTAGATAGACAAGACGAAGATAATCAAGGAACACAATATTTGTTAGTAATCACAACTCAAGAACAAAAGGTTTTGAAAAGGTTCTTAGAAAAAAATTTTGAAAAAAGAAAAATTATGCCTTAGAACAAACTAAAGAGAGCTTTTTTGATGATTAAAAAAACGTGCAAAATGGCTGCCATCCTGTTTTGAAAAGAGAAAAAATGTTTTAGAGAAGATGGAGGCCAAAAAATCACTCCCTCTAGCTAGGGTTTCGATTGGAGGCATAAGATGAGTATTTTTAAGTTAAAATTAGGGTTTTAGGGGCTTTTTAATGACCTTTGGACATTCTCAAGGTTTATGGGCTGGCCCACATCAAAGCATAATGTTTTAGGCCCTTAAAAGGAAGTTTTAAAACTCAGAAAATCGGGCTACCCAGTTGGCCCAACTTCAAATGGTCATAACTTACTCAATATAAGTCCAAATTAGGAAAAATGTGTGTTCAAATTGAAGCCTAGGATGTCTAATTTCCAATTAAGCAAACCTCACTTAAAAATTCTTTGTGATCAAAATTTATCTTCAAAACAGTAAGCAAAGGTCATTTTTCAGTACTGATTTCAAAGCGATTTAAGCACTTTTGAGTTGTGATTACTTTCAAACTATTGTAAACTCTTTAATTAACCTTGGTTGATATATGTCAAGCTCATCATTGGGCCCAGGGACCACAATTTATTAATAGGTACAAAATAGGTACAAAATGCAGTGCCTGTTTGGGGCTTACTAATGGCTTCTCACAAACATCGCAGTGCTCTCTTGGATACTTTGAATGGAAAGGAAGTACCCATAGAAACTACAACGTAAGAAGTGCTATCTCTCATGGGAGTTAAAGCCCCATCTCATCCTTTCCTTTCCTTTCCTTTTCCAATGAAGAACTTCCTCTCGAAGAAGCCACTTACACTAGGCCATTGCAAATCACCATTGAATGCATGGGTGCCAAGGTTCCAATGGTACTTATTGATAAAGGGTCCGCATTAAATGTGTGCCCTTTTAGGACCACTCTCACCATTGGCCTGGATGTGGAGATGATCATCCCCTCTCCTTTGACAGTTAGGGCATATGACAATATTTCAAGGAAGGTTACGGGAACTTTCAAGAAGATTGGTCCATTGGAGATGATTGTGTAATTCTACTTGATGGACATCACCCCTAACTACAACCTTCTTTTAGTAAGGGCATGGCTTCATCCCGTTGGGGCTATCCCTTCTTCACTACACAAAAAGAGGAAAATCCCGTGCAAGGGAGGTATGGGTGTGATAATTAGCGACGGTGAGATCCTAGCTCCTGCCCGTGGACTCGAAAATGGAGGAAATGAGTTTCAAATGAGTGGCTTTGAGTTTGTGAACATGGCTGACTATGGACTAAAAGATGAAAGGTATACTACAAACTTGCTCCCATATTGTTGCCATGAGATGATTGCAATGATGAAGAACATAGGGTCTATGCCTGGTATGGGTCTTGGAAAAGAAGGAAAAGGGGTGGTTGAATTCCCTAATTCCAAGACTCAACTGACCGAGGAAGGTTTGAGATTCTTTGAAGGCTATGATGAAATCAAAAGGAACCTTGGTACCCTTAATCAAAACTTTGTGACGGAAGGAGGAGACATTCCTTTTTTTGGCTTTCCTGAACTTTGGCTAGGTAAGGATGGAAAAGTGCATCCGGGTTGGGAGATATTCTTCAACGAGAAGCTTACTTTCAAGGAGAAGCCTATTGTGGTGATCAAGGAAGTTCAAGGAGAAGTCAATTGGATGGACTATATGGATGTTGAAGCGATAGAGATTATGCTGAAGGCAGAGGGGGATGTGTACGCCATCACCAATGAATAGCCAAGCGATCCTTATGTCTTCATCGTGCCTACTATAGGGTACCTCAATAATTGGACTTGGGTTGGGTTTTCTAAGAATAAGGGAAAGAAATTTTGTAACACAAGTTCCAATGTACTTTTCAACATTTTCAATAAGATGAATTTTGATTTGGCTATTTTGATGTGTCCCATAATATTGAAATTCTACACTTAAATGATTCTAATGAATTTGAAAATGAAATTAATAAACATTTGGAAAAGAAAATTGAACCTATGGAACCAACTTTTGAAAGTATTAATTTGGACAATGATGAGAATCCACGTTTAATTAAAATTAACTCAACTCTAAATGAAAAAGAAAGAAAAGATCTCAAAAAGTTTCTTACAAAATTTCGAAAAGTGTTTGCATGGTCCTATGAAGATATGCCCGGCATCGATCCCGAGATAGCTCAACACCACATTGATATTTATGCTCACATGGTACGTACCCGTCAAGCAAAAGTTGAGTTGTATGAGAATCGAATGGCTTCTAAAGGTCAAAGAAGAAGTCACTAAGCATTTGAAAGTAGGGTTCATCAAACTCGTACACCAAGCCGAATGGATAGCCAATGTTGTGCTCATACCAAAGAAGGATGGAAAAGTAAGGATTTGTGTGGATTTCAGGGATTTAAACAAAGCTTACCTTAAGGATGATTTTCCTCTTCCCTACATATTTGTCTTAGTGGATAATACAACTAGTAGTGCCTTGATGTCTTTCGTGGATGGTTTCTTAGGATATAATGAAATCAAGATAGCTCTTAAGGATATGACTAAGACCACATTCACCACAGAATGAGAAAATTATTGCTACACGGTAATGCCATTTGGGCTCAAGAATGCGGGAGTGACATACCAAAGGATGGCCATAGCTTTGTTACATGACATGATACACAATGAGGTTGAGGTATACGTGGATGACATGATCGTGAAATCCAAGGATAGAGAGGGTCACATCATTAACTTGAGAAAGTTCTTTGAGAGGATCAAGGAGTATAGATTGAAGTTGAATCCCAAAAAATGTACCTTTGGAGTAATAGTTGGGAAATTGCTTGGCTTTTTAGTAAGTGATGGAAGGATAGAAGTTGATCCATCTAAGATCAAAGCCATATTGGAGATGCCTCCACTTAAGAGTGAGAAAGAAATATGGGGATTCCTAGGTCAACTACAGTATATCAGCCGATTTATTGCCAAAATCACTTCCACTTGTGAGACTATCTTCAAGCTTTTGAGAAAGAATGAACCTCATGCATGGAACAATGAATGTCAAAAAGCCTTTGAACTTATCAAGGAATACCTCCTCCATCCACCCATCCTAGTACCCCTAAGGCAGGGAAGGCCATTACTACTATTCCTTTCCATCATACTAGATGCGGTTGGAAGTATGTTGGCACAAGAAGATGAGGGTAAGAATGAGAGAGCGGTTTACTATTTGAGTAAAAGGTTCCATGATTATACGACTAGATACACCCCCATAGAAAAGTCATGTCTTGCACTAGTGTGGGCCATACAGAAGTTAAGACAGATCATCCTACCATTCCAGATATGGATAGTGGCTAGAATGGATCCATTGAAGAATCTATTTGAAAAGCCTACCTTAAGTGGAAGATTGTTGAGATGGTTGATCCTATTAGTGGAGTTCAAATTGAAATATGTGGCAAGAAAAACGATCAAAGGGAGCGTTGTATTAGATTTTTGTGCCGAAAACCCCATAGAGGGAGATGATGGAAAAGAAGATTTCCCAGATGATGGTATTTTGGATACTGAACTAGGGGCGTGGAAAATGTATTTTGATGGAGTTGTGAACTAAAATAGGAATGGGATAAGAGCACTTTTGATCACCCCTGATGGATCCCATGTGCCTTTTGCTGTCAAATTGAATTTTAAAGCGACTAATAACATGGCAAAATATGAAGCTTGTATAGCTGGAATGGAAGCTTTTTGAGGGTTATGGGTAAAAGAAGTAGAAGTCTTTGGGGATTTAACCTTAGTCATAGCTCAAGAACAGATATTGTGGAAAGTAAAGGAAGAACTTTTAAAGCCCTACCAACAATATTTAGAAAACTTGATCAAAACCTTTGATAGGATTGAATACACTCTCATCCCTTGGGCTCAGAATCAATTTGCAGATGCCTTGGCTACCTTAGCCTCCATTGTTGAAATACCTAAAGGAGTATGGACATGACCTCTAGAGATTGGGCAGAGTTATGAACTAGTACACAAAGGGAAAACTGAGTCTTCAGTCTTGGCTATAGAAGAAGAAGTTCCTTGGTATTATTACATCATGACATTCTTGGAATTGGGAGCGTATCCTGATAGTGCCGATAAGAGAGAACATCATTCGACAAGGATGATGGCTATGCAATATATCTTATATGGAGGATGGTTTTATAAGAGGTCTTATGATGGCATACATCTCTGTTGTTTGAAGAAAGAGGAAGCCGAAAGGGTTATGGAAGAAGTTCATCTAGGAATTTGTGGTCCTCAAATGAATAAGAGAATGTTGGCTAAAAGGATCCTAAGGATAGGGTACTATTGAAATATGATGGAGACTAATTGTATAGACTTGGTGAAAAGTTGCCATGACTGCCAAACACATGCAAAGTTGAATCACGTGCTACTTAGCGAGCTATATAGCATGATCTCCCCTTGGCCTTTCTCAGTTTGGGGCATAGATGTGATTGGAAGGATAGCCTTAAAGGCATCAAATAGCCATGAGTACATCCTAGTGGCGATTAACTAGTTCACCAAGTGGGTGGAAGCGGCCTCTTACTCCGTATTGAAAGCCAAGCATGTGGCTCAGTTCATAGAGGATAACATCATTTGTCAGTATAGGGTACTGTAGGAGATCATCTTAGATAATGGCTCCCACTTTAAGGGAGAAGTTTGAAAGATCATGGAGTTGTACAACATTGAGCATTACAAGTCTTCACCATACCGACCACAGACTAATAAGGCTGTAGAAGCAACCAATAAGAACATCAAGAACATCCTAGCCAAGATGGTAGTAACATACAAGGATTGGGCCAAGAAACTTTCATTTGCCTTATGGGGCTACAAAACTTCTATCCGTGCGTTGACTGGGGTAACCCCTTACTCTTTGGTCTATAAAAGTGAGGCTGTCCTTCCCATTGAGTTAGAGATACAATCTTTAAGAGTGCTTGTGGAAACCAAGGTCCTAAAGCAAGATTGGATGAAAGAAAGATATGAATAATTGGCTCTGATAGATGAGAAAAGAGCTAGGGCACAACACCTTGCACAAGGGTGCCAAAAGAGGATTGCTAGAGCATTCAACAAAAAAGTGAAACCTAGAAACCTTAAAGAAGGGGACTTAGTACTAAAAGTGCTTAAAGATGAAACTTTTGATCCAAGAGGGAACATGAAGCCAAGATGGTCTGGGCCTTTTATTATCAATAAAATCATGTCGGGAGGTACTACAAGAATTATAGATTTGGATGGAGAAGAGATGCTTCATCCAATCAACATGGATAGGCTCTAAATATATAACATTTAAAATAAAAAATAAAAATAAAAAGAGAAAAAAGTCCTGCTATGTTGAAAACTTGAAAGGGCGGCTTAGGTAAAAGTTAAGGCAAAAGAACCCTGCTAGATTGAAAACCTGAAAGGGCGGTCTAGGCAAAAGATAGGGAAAAAGACCATGGGTGTGGCGAAAATTCCTGTAAGTACATCATGGTCAAAAATTACATGGCATGGAAAAAAGAAATGAAAAAGAAAAAAAAAAAGAAAAATAATGACAATAAGCAAAGACAATAAATGGATGATTCTCTTATTGCTCAAATTAAAAGATTATAAATTGTTTCCATTGGGGATTTGGAACATTCCAATCCTTTATTAAATTCAAAAGAAAAGACATGAGAATCATAAAGTGTAGAAAAGTAAAATTTGGGGCATATCAAGGTAGTCAATCAGCCTTCTTTTTTCTGTTGGACCTCTTATAGGCTTTTTCATCTATGAGAACCCATTTCATGTCAGCCTCTAGCCATTTCTTGTACCCTAAAGTTGGATGAAGGAATTGGGGAAACCATCCTTCACAACTAAGTCGCACGGATTCTACCCAAGATCCTATAAGTAAATGCCAAGGTATGGAAGGAACCATCATCACTAGGAGCTCCCTAATGGTCATCAAATTGCCTTGCAATGCAACATGTAGAGTAGTAAAAGCAAGAATGAAGCCCAACCAAAGGAACACAGTCCTTAAAGCTACAGTTGACCATGCTTGAAATGCACCACCATTCCACTACCCATTGAATATCTATGACATCAATGCGCTTCATGAGCGCAGTGAACTCATTAAAACTCATCTTAAAGCACTAAGGCCTACGGTCACAATAATGCTTAGGGAGATATTGACTAGGAGGAATAGTGGGGGGATGAAGCAATTGAAGCCTCTCATATAGGCATTATCTGGAAAAGGATAGGGAAGAGAAGGAAAAGAAAGATTGAGTGGAAAAAGGAGAGATAAAAAGAAAAAAGAAAAATGACAAAGATAATATAAGGAGCCTCAATGGGTTGAAAACCGAAAAGCAATCCATGCAAAAATTAGAGGGATCCTGCTAGGTTGAGAGCCTAGGAAAAAATTTGGGATTGTACTTGAAGAAGGAGAGGGCTCCCCTCAAAGAAAATTGCTTCCTTCCTATAGACCTCATCCTAGCCATTAAGGGATTCAGCCAAGATCATGCCTACAGGACTTCCCGCCCTCAAATCACTAACCACCAAGCGCATTCTTTGATTTATGTAATTTTTCTTATAAACCAAGAAGTATATCACAAGAATGCATAAATAGAAAGCATTGAGATAATAAGAACGTGACCTACTAGCCACAGGAATGGTTAACTAAGAAAAGTATGCAAAAATTAAGCGGATGTTCAACTTGTTGAACATGCACCAATGCTGCGTCGTGACAATAGAAACACCAAAAATAACTTAGACCAAGGTGAGGATATCCCCACCAATAGTAGGAAGGAGGAGAGTGTTAATCTCAGATTCACCTATGATAGCATTAACTCTTCAATATTAGGACATATTTCTATACCATTGAAATGAAAAACATGCTGAGTAGGAATCCAAAAGTTGGTAGCAGCCCAAAGGAGAGGTTTATCCACCCTGATTTGGTGATATGGAAAGTTGCAAGAGATATTGAAAGGAATGAAAGCCTCTTTGAAACTAGGGCTAAGCTTCTTAATCCATGTCGAGACTTCTAAAGGAGAGAATTCTGCCATTGGAAAGCCTTAAAGAGTGTTTTTTGAGCTTAAAATACATTTGGTGAAGGTTTGGAGGCCCCCAATGACTATTTTATACTCGAATAGGGCAGTCATGGTTTTTTTGACTCGTAGCACATGCACACAGAGTCAAAATTGCATACGCATGGTCAGGACCTATGTATGTAGGTGCGCGTATGCGTACACATGAAGGAAGGCAAAGCCGAATTCCTTTTCTTGTTTGGAGTGTGATTCTTCCACCAAGACCCCTCCCATGATTCTACAATTTAAGGGACTACTTAAGGCACAATCAGGCTTAGAGTTTCAAGCATCAAAGATCAAGAAAAGCAAAATTGCATAGAATTGTGCAATTATCCCCATAAATTGTAAATTAAGTACATGTTCTAAATTAAAGCATAAATGTAAAAGATGTTCTTAAATACAACCTAATGTCTCAAATAAAAGCTGAAATGCAAAAATACATGCTAATAAAAAAGGAAAAGAGAAATGAAAACTGGAAATATGCTGTGTGTTTGTGTCTATTTGAATTGCAAAATCACTGGAAGTGCCTCTTCCTTGGCTAATAGCTAGGAGTCGCCTCTGAATCGCCACTACCATCACCACCATCATCATCATCATCGTCATCATCACCCGAGTAGGCAAACCTCTAGGACCATAGATCTGCCTCGAATACTCGGTCATCTCCAGCTTAATGTTCCCTGGTAGCCAAACAACTCCTTATGCTCTTGGACAGTGGGATGAATTTAAAAAAATGGAAATGTTAGAACAAGTGTTGAGGGATTCAAGAATAAAAAAAGAAAGAGGAAAAGGGAAGCTCACCACTTGTGCACCCTCAGGAAAAGGGTAGCTCATGACATCTGTGTTGCGGCCCACTGCACACTCACGTGCAAAATCATCAAGACCATAGACATAGACCGACCAAGGGAGATGAGGAGGGCATGAGGCGAGTGTTGTTGAACTCCTCATAATCCAACTCATTCGAAACCTGTTAGGTACAGGGAATGCATTCCTCCATAACTAATACTCAGCATCTGTCATGGAAATTGGGGCAAGAATAAACTCCAAAGGGTCCATCAGAACTTGTGGTGCATCCCCTCCCAACAACTGACAATGTACCCTCTTAGCTAGGTAGAGAACCCTCAAGCCAGCACCCTTGAAGGGCTGAGTAATCCTAGAAATGACAACGGAAGGTGCCTCTAAGTTTAGGTTCGCAATAGTAAAGGCACCGACCCAAGGACCCCGGGAGAAAAACTTTAAGAGACATGCAGAAGAAATAATGAGAGACATTAAATTCCTAACTCACCTCATCAGAAGATAGCCCCCTGAAATAAGCCCTAATCGAAAGAGAAGCTCTTCAATTCTACATCTACACCATAAGCAATGAGACCGTATTGAATGGCCCAACGCTAGTGTAGACACTTGATTTTGCACCCATAATTTAATCTTGGAGGATGGCTAGAGTGACCATTCATATACCCAAAATTTAGGTTTGCATTACAAGCATTAATTCACTTCGCCTGGCCCGGGGATCCCCTGATTGAGATAGAACCTGTCTTTTTTGACTTTTTAGAGATAAGGATGCGTTCCAATTCATATATGATCTCATTTAACTTATTTTTTTAAGCATCCTAACCTCTATAAATAGGGAAAAAATAAGAATTAAGAGCTCTTCTTTTCTGACTTCTCTACTACCTTTACATTAAAGACATTTTGGAGGCTTTTGCTTTAGAAACTTCTTTTTTGTAAGTAAAGTATTTTAGACCTCAAAGAAGTGAATAAACTTCTTTTATTTCTAAAATATTCTTTCATTTGAAGAAGATGCTCATGCAAGAGGCATTTAATTATGTCTTCTATTTTTTCTTCTTTTCCATTAATTAGTATGTTGTTGTTCGTTGCGTGAATATGGTTAATATGTTTATTTGTGCTCTGTTCTCAATACATAATTGCCATGCTTAGATACTTTGTTGGAATTTTCTTTGACATTTTCTTTAATTGATATTTTTTTTCTTTGATTTCAAAATCTGCTAGTGATCATCAAAGTTTTTTATAAAAATTCAAAGCTGATTTGTATTTCCATTAAATACAGGTCTGATTTTTTTTTTTTTTTTTTTTTGTCTCAAAACTAATCTGTATTTTCATTAAATACAGATCTGAAAATTTTTCTAAAAATTTTTCGTTTTATAAAGTTGCAAATTTTGAAATGGGAATTAAGAGTTAGGTTAAAGTTTTTTTTTAATATGCGATGCATGCATAATAAGTTTGTCTCATGAATACGAATCCTCTTTTAAAAATCTTTTTTTTTTTTTTTTTTTAAAAACAGATCTGATTTACACAAATCAAATCTCATTTTTTTAACCTTTCAAAACAGATCTGATCTTTCTTAACAAAATCTTTCTTTTTACTCTTCACAAAAACAGATTTGATTTTTACAAATCAAATCCCTTTTTTTTTTTTTTAATTTCAAACCAGATCTAATTTTTCATAACAAAATCTTTTTTTTACTCTTTAAAAAAAGAGGATATGATTTTTTCCAATCAAATCTCATATATATATATATATATATATATTTTAACTTTTCAAAACAAATCTCATTTTTTATTTGATAAGAGGGCACATTCATAAGACAAATTTGTTTAAATTAATTTTTGTCAAGTGTTTGTCATGTGTGTTATAACATATCATTCAACATCATACAAAAAGGATATATAATGGTCATTAGAGTCTAGAACACCAGACTCTATCTGGGCGGAATTGGTGCCTTCTTAGGATTTTTTTTTTTTTGGATAGGTAGACTAGTGTTGTGTCTTTAATTTTGGTAGATTGTAACTAGGACCAAAACTTTGTATTCTTTTGCATTGATTGTAACTAGGACCAAAGCCTTGTAAGGTTAATTTACCAAAATTGTATTTTTTTTTCAATCAATGACATTTAAAGTATTTTGAACATGTAATTTTATTTATTTTTTCTTATTTTTTTTATAAAAAATAAGTGGTGACTCCACACCACTACCCAAAAGAGAGGTGCCCTTAAAAGCACCCAAATCTCTTTTTTGAGTGCACTCCTTCCCTCAAAAGAAGCGCGGTCTCTCACAGTGGCGACTTCGTTAGGGATGTTGAGGGCTAAGTTTCGTATTAGACTTTAAGTGACCAACTATGTACCCTTGTTTTTTCAATCATGTTGTTGTTTGTTTGGTTGTCTATGTCTTGAGATGTTTGTATGATATTTTTTTCTTGTGTTGCCATGTTGATTATTAAGAGCTTTCCCTAACTTTCATAGTGTGTGCCATCAAAATAGCAAATATTCATGTACCCATCTCAACATATTGTGGTACTAACCATGGATCACTGGTTTTCATTAGATTCGGGTACCTAGTGGTGAACTTACCAACTTATAGCCCAAAGTCACAGGATCATTTCTTGTTGACTATAAAGGATAGACCATGCCGTTTGGACCAATGTAATGTTCATTACATTACAAGTTAGGAGGAGTAATGTCCTAGCTATGGGAACAATGAAAAAACAAACCCACCCTACAATGTAATGACTTAAAACTTACCCTTAGGCTGGTCCATGGTAAAATGGCATTGCATATAGTATGTGTTTGTTTGGTTGGTTGATTGATGTAGATGGGGACCTAGCTTAGATTGACCTAACCAAGCCTTTTCTTAGGGGAAAATTTGGTCCAGATTAGAGGGAAGACTCTAAAGAGAACCCAAGACTGATGTTCAAGCTAGCAGTTCCAGTTCCAAGTCCATCACGGTATTGAAGCCCGTGAGCACAGAAGACACTCCATTGATGCAACATCACAATCCTGTATTCAACCTACAAGACAGTCTAAGCCATAAAAGGTCTGAATAGGCCAAGTCCTATTTGAAGATGTATATAAGGGCCATGCAGCCTTTAGGAGCAACTGAAGAATTACTTGCTTAAATGTTTTAAAACACCCTAACTAGAGCCGTTCTTAAGTGGGTCCTCAACCTAGATGATGCTAGAGTAAGGAGTTTGGAGGACATCTTCCACGAGTTTCACAATTAATACAAGTACAACATAGAATTGGATGTGACAAGGAGAGATTTGGAGACCACTAAGCAAGAGCCGAAAGAATCTTTCTCTAGCTTCATTACCAAGTGGAGGTCCAAAGCTGCACAGATGATGAATAGACCAAGTGAAGAAGAACAATTAACCATGGTTGTAAAAAACTTATTGCCTATATACGGTAAGTATTTGTTTTCTCAATATTTTCCTAATTTTAAAGCTTTAATTGCTGTTGGAACCTAAATTGAGGATGCAATAAATAATGGCACTATAAAGAATGAGGACCCACCAAGGTTTAAAAAGAATTTTGGATCTAATTCTAAAACTATAGAAGTTTCTATCATATACAAAAATGATCCTTACCAACTTATCGCTCCTATTGCCCCTATGTCAATATCTCAAGGGCCACCTTCAAGGCTTAAGAAGGAATTTCATGAGTTATATATGCCTGTGAGTTAGGTGTTTGAAAAACTAAAAGCAAAGGAGTTGCTAAAACCCTTAGACCTATGACCAATTCCAAAACCATTGCCTGCAAGATTTGATGAGAGTAAGAGATGCGCCTACCATCAAAGCCCTGGCCACGACATTGACAAGTGTTTTGACCTTCGTCATGCAATTCAAGATCTAATAGACAATAAGGTGATTGCACCGCCTTCAAGGCCTAGCATAACTAATAATCCCTTGCCCAACCACAATTTTGGGAGAGGATTGAGGATTAATTGCTTGATGACTGAAAAGGAAGGAGAAAAGGACCCGTTTGAGTTGATTTGTGACTTACCCGAGTGCTTTATGATGACATGGGAAGGGTTGATGGGTATGACATCCACTATAGGGTATGATATATAGAGTAAACATGTTATAGAAACCCTAAATTACCCAACATCCATATATAGGGGGAGACACTTCAAACCCTAATCAAGCTACCTAACATCCATAAATGGGGGGAGATAGTTCAAACCCCAAGCAAGTTACCAAGCACCTACATATGGGGGGAGACACTTCGAACCCCAATCAAACAACCCAACACCTACATATAGGGGGAGACACTTCAAACCCCAATCAAACAACCCAACACCCACATACGGGAGAAGACATTTCGAACATTAATTAAATGACCTAACATCCATATATGGGGAGAGACACTTCAAACCCGAAGATACGATTCTAAATGACCTATCAAAACTTGCCCACATCATAAGGGGGAGACACTTTAAACCCCCACACCTGGAGATAGACAACCCAATAGAAGCCTTGAAAAAATCTACCCAACAAACACCCATTAAAGAGGATGAAGTCCTCCAGCAGTTGCAGAAGACTCAAGCCTATATATCTTTATAGGTTTTACTTATGGATTCATACAAGCATCGCCAGAATTTGGTAGACCTTCTCATTCAAATCCAAGTCCCTACAACCACTACTTCTCAAGATCTGAATCTATGATTGGGTCTATAAGCAGGGAACTCACAATTTCCTACTCTGACAAAGATTTGATGAAGAAATGGAAGCACCACAATCACCCGTTGTGCATTACTGTAGACGTCAAAGGCAAGAGAATTCCAATGGTCCTAATTGATGATGGAAGTGCCTTAAATGTGTGTCCTTTAAAAACTGCAAGTTGCTTGGGCCTAAGTAATGAAGATTTTGTGCCAACTAATCAGCATGTGAGGATGTATGAAAATAGTAGAAGAGTGGTCAATAGAGCTCATTATAGGTACAATGATCAAGAAGGTGGAATTTCAAGTCCTGAACATAGCATCGTGCTTCAATATGCTCCTTGGCCGACCATGGATCCATGATACAGAGACTGTACTCTCATCCCTATACCAAAAGGTTCAGTTTTCACGTGAAGGAGCCATAGTTACCATATATGGCAATACTTTAACCGCACCAAAGCCCATTTTTGGTATTGATTCTAAGAAGAAGCCATTGACCTTGGATGGCTTTGAAATTGAGAATCTTGGTTTTGAAAGAAGAGAAAAAGAAGTGGAGAAGATCCCTATGGACTTTGCTCCCTACAGCAACAATAATGTGGTGGCAATGATGAGAAGAATGAATTACCTTCCAAGGGTGAACTTAGGGAAGACTGTGAAGAATGTAACTGCTCAAGTCCTGATAATTCCCACTCCCACACCAACTTTTGGGCTAGGTTATAAGCCCACTGATGATAACTTGCTAGGGATGGAGGTAAGAGGAATGGCTCATGCAAAGGCCAAAGCTAAGGGACTTCCTTGTCCCTTGGAACCCTTAAAGCTCTATTCTCTCACGTTGAATGAAAAATTTGTCAAAGTTGGAGATAGTCGATTAGGGATTCCTTGAACCGAGATATGATCCTGAGTCAAGAGCAATGGTGCCTAGATTTGAGCTGTTCTTTGATTGTAACAAGCTTCTAAAACTAAAAAAGGAAGACATAAATTGGGTCCCAACAGATTAGGCTGATTACATGGACCCTAATGCAATGACTACGCTTCTGGGAGATGCCATTTGCAATATGGAAGAAGAAGATTACTGGGAAGCTTGCCAACACTCATTGAAAAGCCCATATGAAGCAAGAACAAATGATGAAGATGAGGAAGGGGGAGAAGCCCCTAGTGATGATGATGAAGGTAGTGGTGACAAGAGTGATAGTAGTAGTGATAGTAGCAGCAGTGACAATGGAGATAGCGAAGACTATAGCAACAATGATACTGATAGTGATAGCAACAATAGTGAAGATTATGATAGCCAATACAGTGGCAATGACAGAGGAGAACCCCCTAGTGATAGAAAGGATGAAGATGTAGGATCCTTTTGTGAAGACCATTTTGGTGATGATGTGGACTACTATGATAGAGATCTGTGTAACACCCCAAACCCATACCAAGGATTTAGATGTATGAATTGTCTTATAAAAAAAAATCAACAATAATATAATGTGAAAGCTCTAAAATGTGTTGAAAACACAAAAGTTGTTTAGACCCCCAAATTAAAAGTTACGGCTCGATTGATTTTACACCAACTTAATACTAAGTGCGGAATAGTGTAAAAGTGAGCGGATAAACAAACAAGCTACTCTAATCCATAATCAAAGCAACACAGCAATAAAAAGGAATGTAAAAGAGTAGAGAAGAAAGATGCAAACACAAGCTAACATGCCGATGTGTTATCGAAGAGGAAACTGAAGGACTTGGCGAAAAACCTCTCCACCGCTCTCCAAGCAAAAAGTGATCCACTAGACAATCAGTTGGGATACATGGGTTAGCAAGAGAACCTCCAAGCCTAATCTACCCGATGTACCTAAGCCCTCCAAGCTCCTACTCCGACAAGGCTTCTCGAAACCGTGTCTTGTCTAGTTCTCTGGATCCCGCAACAAGCTCCATGTTGCATCTGCCATCCTTGGCTTCTTCCAATGCTTCCCAACAGCACCAAAACTTCACTTAACACTCTAAAAGGGTGTGGTAAGTGTTTGGGCTATCAACCTCTCAATGATATGGAAATAGAGAGGTAGGAGTTGAGGAAATTCCACAGGCAAATGTGTAGAGGATTATGGGTATAACAATCTTTAACTTTCAAGGTGTTTGGCTAGGGTTTTCTCTCAAAATCACTCTTCAACATTTGTGGGAAATGTGGATATAAATAGTGTAGGCATAGAAAGTGTGTATCAGAATGGACAGGCTGGCAAAACAAGAATGTCTCGCGGTTGTCTCGCGGGAAGGCCTTACCCGCGAGATACTCGCGAGACACAGCTGTCTCCATCCTAGCCTGACTCTTCACATTCCAGCATGTGCAAGGCACATGAGTCATTTCGCGGGATGCTTAGTCGCGAGCTACCCACGAAAACTCTTCAGTCTTCAATTGCTTGAGTCTTCACACACTCTTTCTCTATCACACAACCCTTACAATCAAATCCCAAATTAAATACAGGGTATTGAATAATAATTACAATCAAATTTGGCACATAATAAAATCCAACAAAACACATAGTTGTAAATAACAACTTTACAATCCCCCGTTTTGGCTATTCCGTGACAAAACCCCTAAAACAGACTCTAGATTTAAACGTGATTTTAGGAACAGTGGCAAAACTCACTCACACTTAATCTAGAAGTTGTGAAGCACTTGCACGTATATACCTGTAACCTGAAACACTTGCACAAAAACAAAACTTTCAAGCTTATTACAAGTTGAACATAAGGTACGTACATGAGCAAGTAAAGTGCGATTAAGTTTGTAAACACTATAAAACATGTAAGCATATCTTGATCATACAGAAAACACAATCATTAAAGGATGACTACAATGAACATTTAGCAAGTAAATACTCATCCGGACACGCAATGTAATTAAGAACAATCCAAAGGATCAATTGCATGTCCAACACTCAACCAATGCAAAATACACGAAGTATTTGCATCTAGGATACAAGATCCTACTAGGGCACAAGAGTGAGGTACTTAAGACATATTTGTAGTATCTTAAAAGTACACAAAGATGCTACAAAGCGTAGAGATAAACACAAACACTAAAAATAAACTAAATTAAAAACAGAGTATTTAAAGCTTTAAACAAAAGTAGTAACAGTAAACATAAACCAGCAGTTATAAATGCTAAAAATAAACACAAGTAAACCACTTGTGAACCAATAATCAATGTTTCTAAGCCTAAACCTATGCTCCCCCTAACACTGTGCAGGCTCTGCCTCAGCTCCCCCTCAAAATCTTCTCCCCCTTTTTTATCAGAATGGCCAAAGGGCTAGAACTGATCAGGCTCTGAATCTGATCCCCGCGCCATGGACATGTCATCGATTTGTGAAGACAATGCAGTGATCTGTCCCTAGAGGTATGCAATCTGTGTCGGTGTGCTACACATGGGAGTCAAGTACTGAAGACATCTAGTCTGTAAGGTTGAATTTAATCAACCATCTTGCTGGCTTTATTCCGTGCCAATTTGCTTGTATTTCAGTACTTAGAAACCTTGTATTTAGGTGAGATTCATGTAAGGGTAGTGTGTGAGAGAGTGTGAAGAAATGCTCAAGTTTATGCAAGATGCAGGGATTCGTTGCTAGAGCTCGCGGGTGACTCGCGACTGGCAAGCCGCCAAATGCAGCACACAAGTGAAGCCTGCGAGAAGATGAACAGTCGCGCCAGCTGGAGCACTACAGGACAAAAATTCTAGTCTGGGCATTCTGTTATCTTCGCATTCCTTTCTCACCCAAGTATAAATACCCCTTAAACCCACGAAATGTAGAGAGCTTCCAGAGAGAATTTTGAGAGAGAAACCCTAGAGAAAAACAAGATTGATTCATCCACAATCTTCATCTAAGAGACTCTTCAAATTCCTCTACTTTCTTCCTCTCCATTGATACATCCTTGAGAGGTTCTTGACCAAATCCTTTTCTCACCATACCCACGTCTATGAGAAGGTCTTTTGGTACTTAGGAAAGCAGTTTGGAAGGAACCAATGGTTATTGGTTGATGCTATGGGCTATAGTAGAATTCGGTAAGCTAGAGAAGAAAAAGATTCGGCGCAACCTTGTTGGAGTAAAAAGCTTGGAGGGCTTAGGTACCTGGGTAGATTAGGCTTGGAGGTTTTATTGCTGTTTATGTATACCAACTACATTCTCTAGTGGATTATTTACTGCTTGGAGGGCGGCGGAGAGGTTTTACGCCAAGGGCTTCGGTTTCCTCTTCGATAACACATCGCCGTGTTGTCTTTGTGTTTGCATCTCTCTTCCCTTAATCTTTACCATTTTATTTTTGCTGTGGATGTGATTTTAAATTGGTTTAGATTGTTTATCAATTCTGTCATTGGCTTATGTTCATGTTCCACACATTTATTGTTTGATTATAAGCTTGATTTGATAATTTGTAATTTGGGGGTCTAAACATTCATAGTGTTTTCAACGCTATTTGAATTTTCATGGTCCATTTTCACTAGTAGGCGATCGTGTCTGTCTAATCCTCGTGTTGATGCTGAAGATGATGGCTGAGCTAAAGACTCTGAAGCAAAAGTGAATCTGTCAATCTCCTCTTCTGTATCTCCACCCACGTCCTCAACACGATCCAATGGTATCGTATGCACACTTGTTTTGGAACCTTTGATGTGACCTGTGCTCCTAATGACTGTGTGTGCACCAATGGGATAGTCCCTCTGAACCACAGTGAGACCACTCGGAAGTTTTAGCTTTGTCTTTGCAATCAGTCCCATAATTAGTGAGGGAAAAATCATAATTGTTTTGGAATTTTGCTTTTCAATGCTCTTCTTCAGAATGTGGAAGATATGTCCACAAATATCTATCTCCTTGTGGGTGAAAAGATCGTATAGAAACCTTGTCCTTGGAGCAGACAGTGTAGTGAGGTTGGTGACTGGGTACAAGTTTTGGATCATCACATATGCTAATATCCTCATCTCCGGTGAAAATCGGATTGTGTTCATGGATGTCTTCTTCGGTGTACCACCAAGTATCTTTATCATCTCCTCAGTGGAACCCAATCTATCTTCATATTGGACTGAGATTGGCGAAGAGGGAGGACGAATCTACAAAAATTCTTGAATACTATCCCTTGTAATCATGAATTCCTTATGCCTCACCCAGCAAACTATATGGTCTTCTTCCACAGTAGCATTTGAGAAAAATTCTCAAATGATCTTTGAGTACACAACCCCAACCGGGTTCAACAGCTTTGTCCAAGTCCTTTCTTTGAACACCTTAGGGATGAAGGTATCCTCAAGGGTTTCTAGTTGGACCAACCTCTCCATAAAAATGGTTGCTCTTTTGTAGCAGTCATTGTATTTCATATCAGCATCTGTAGACTTGAAATTGTCTGAATCAGTGCGAGAGCGTTTTGTGGATTTCTTGGTTACAAAATGTTTGGTAGGAGACATTTGCACAATTGAACACAGAATAGACTAGAAACATGTGCAAAAACGTAAAACAAAATACAAAACTTGATTAGATTCAAGTTAGTTCCAAAACAAAGATAAAGTAACCCAAAACAGAGCATAATTAACTCAAAACAGCATGCTAAAATAGTTAAAACAGGTAAACATAGACACAATGCATTAGATTAAGTGGCTGTGCATTTGTGTGCATATGTGTGCATGTGCTGATGCACGAGGATGCAGCATAAGATGCATGAGGTATGCCCAGAGGGTGCCTAGGTGTGTGCCTAATGTGTGCATGGCATGACATTAGGGCACAAAATGGACAAAGTGTGTAAAACACACAACCATTGACCAAAGCATGGTAAACATGACAATTCAAGACCAAAATCAAACATTGGAACTCAGTTGAGTCCAATTCAACACAAAGATGTCATTCAGACATTCTGTCAAACACCTAACATGCAACAATGCACAATAGTTATGAATAATGCATGAACATGGTGAAAACTTCCCTTAATACATGCTAAAATGCCTTATGGGGTCAACACAGATGCACAAACACCAAATGGGACACAGCCCAATCAAAGATTTTGGAAAAAATTTCACAAAATAAAGAACCCCAACCCAATTTTGAAAAATCCCCAAATTTTGGAACCCTAACTCAAATAACTGCATAATCTTAGAAAAACATGAAGAAAATGTTTTAGAAAACATACCTTGAAGTTGAAAATGCAGAAAATAAGCTTGAGAATGATGGGGTTTGAGTAAAATGTGATTTTGGGTTAAAAAGGGTTCGAGAGAGGCTTAGCGAGGAAAATGGGAGTGTTTTGAAAAACTGTCACATCTGCATTATAAAACTGAAAACACACTTTTTTCGCTAGTTAGATAGTAGCAAGAATGGTCATTGAAGCACAAAAACTTTCGCGAGAAGCTTTAAGTCGTGAAATACTCACGAGACAGTAGTGAGAGTCTCTGTGTGAAATGACCAAAAATATATTTCCTTTAAGCACTTTTTGCGGGAAGCTCTAAGTCGAAAGCTTCTCACGAAACAAACTCTGAACCAGTTTTTGAAGAAAAACACAAAAATGCATTTTGAACAAAAACTAAAGACACGAAAGTATAAAACCACTTTCAAAAACATATAAAACACTCAAAAATATTTTTGGGTTTGATCAACAAGTGCTTCAATATACACATCACATTTGAACATGTACAATCACACAAATGAGATAAGCATTAATTGAATCAAAGTCTTGTGTGTTATGGGTGAGTATCAAGTGTGAAAATAGTCCTTAGACTAGAGTGAAGTTTCAATGATCAATTCAATCAAGTCATACACAGCTAGTACTAAATCAAGTGGTCTATCTCAATTATAGAAATGAACATATATGACCTCCCACAAATTGATTACAAATCATAGAAGCTTTTCATTTGGCTTCTGCATAAATCATAACATTTGATCCATTTTGGATAATACATCTCTTTTTGAGATTGGTGCTTGATATTTTTGATATATCAACATTTAGAATTAGCCTTTGGCTTTTTGAGCACCAGACATTTCAAAACAAAAGTCGCTTTCCCTTTTTCCTAGTTAAATACTAGTATGTGCTACAGGCTTTTGCAGCTCAATATCTCTTTTCATTTGGAGATTTACATTTGGTGAGCTCTTTTGCAAAAACATAAAAATAAAGTGGGAAGAGATATAGGCACAAGTCTATGCAAGTATCAAGACCATTGAGACTATTGACCAATCATTCATGACAAGCTTGAAGATCTATTTACAACAATCGCATATAGTTTTCAAGATTTCTTCCACACAGATAAATGTGCATACATAACAAGCTAAGCTCGTAAATATACTACGCCATTAGTACGAAGATATTGGGCCAAACTCACATGTGATATACATAACACAAGCGATCAAACATTTTGAAGATTTTTCAATTTTTATGGGTTTCTAAATTTTTTGAATACACTAAAAAACAGAACAAAAACAAGAACAAAGCAAAAGCCTGTAAAAGAAACATGCTAAAAACCAGAAGCAAATGGTACAAAGTAAATTATGCATGTAATGATGCATGAACAAATTTCCCTAAACATTGGAAGTATTAATGCATGGACATGTTGAAATGCTTATGCATGAGTACCCCTTTTCACCCACACGACACGTGCGTTTGGGGTGATATCCCTATAGGATTGTGTACAAGAGTTAGGACTTTCAAACCATCTAGTGAAGATCTCCAAGCAAGTGGTGAATGCACCGATCATCTTCATCATGTCCATCACACCGGAATCACCATTTCGACCTCTTGATTGCTCAATAGCCCAATTCCTTTTGTCATTTTAGGGCTTTTTGACCTTTAAACACTTGCATTCTTCAATGCCCTCAGCTTATGGCAATTTGGTCTGGTGTGTCCTTAAAGTCCACAGTAATGACAGAAATGTTGAATTCTCGGACCTCTTTGTGACTTTGGAGGTGATTTCCCTTGAACCTTAGGCTTGACCACTGATTGGTTACGAGGCTTATTCAACACCCGTTGGTCAGCTACATTCTTCTTCTTTTCTTCCTCCACTTTCTTAGGGGTAGAGGCAGCCACTACTGGTTCTTTGGCTTGCACAAACTTCACATCCTTGGTGATTTTGACAGCTGAACTACTTTCTCCAGTATATCCCAGTCCGGTTTTGTCGGAGAAAGGTTTTTGATGAGAGCGGACTTCATCAAGCTTCTTGGAGGAGACTCGTTCTATTTTGTATTGGCTTGAACCACCTCAAGCTCAAGGAATTTTATCTTTGAGTAGGCTTCCGTCAGCTCTCTATTCAGCGTCTCTATTTCACATTTGGCCTTCTTATATCGCACTAGGAGACTTCTATAGTCCTTGTAAAGTTGTTATTTACAACTATGTATTTTTGTTGGCTTTTATTCCGTGACAAATTTGATTGTAATTATTGTTCAATCTTTTGTACCATGTATTTATTGTGGGATTTGATTGTAAGGGTTGTGTGATAGAGAGAGTGTGTGTGAAGACTCAAGCAATTGAAGATTGAAGTGTTCTCGTGGGTATCTCGTGACTAAGCATCCCGCAAAGTGACTCATGTGCCTTACACATGCTGGAATGCGAAGAGTCAGGCCAGGATGGAGACAGCTGTGTCTCGCGAGTATCTCGCGGGTAAGGCCTTCCCGCGAGACACCTGTGAGACATTCTGTTTTGCCAGCCTGTCCATTCTGATACACACTTTTTGTGCCTACATTATTTATACCCACATTACCCATAAATGTTAAGGAGTGCTTCTGAGAGAAAACTCTAGCCAAACACCTTGAGAGGCAGAGATTGTTATACCCACAATCATCTACACATTTGCTTGTGGAATTTCCTCAACTCCTGCTTCTCCATTTCCATACCATTGAGAGGTTGATAGCCCAAACACTTACCACACCCTTTCAGAGTGTCAAGTGAAGTTTTGGTGCTGTTGGGAAGCATTGGAAGAAGCCAAGGATGGCAGATACAACATGGAGCTTGTTATGGGATCCGGAGAGTTAGCCAAGACACGGTTCTGAGAAGCCTTGTTGGAGTAGGAGCTTGGATGGCTTAGGTATATTGGGTAGATTAAGCTTGGAGGGTCTCTTGCTAACCCATGTATCCCAACTGATTGTTTAGTGGATCGACTACCGCTTGGAGGTCGGTGGAGAGGTTTTTCGTCGAGTTTTTCGGTTTCCTCTTCGATAACACATCGGCGTGTTATCTTGTATTTGCATCTTTCTTCCATACTCTTTTACTTTCCATTTTACTATTATGTTGCTTTAATTATGAATTAGAGTACCCTGTTTTTGTTTATTCGCTCGTTTTTACACTATTCCGCACTTAGTATTAAGTTAGTATAAAATCAATCGAGCCGTAACTTTTAATTGGGGGTCCAAACAGCTCTTGTGTTTTCAACACATTTTCGAGCTTTCAGTCCTTCTCCGCCTTCTTCATCGTTTTAACAGCTGCCTAGGCCACCCTTGTATATTCTCCTGACTTCTTAAGTAAGGAATTGTAGTTTTCTTGAAGACCAGCTGATTCTTCATCTTCTTCAGCATTTGATTCTTCTACAATTCCCATGGATTCCTCATCACTATGCTCCCCAAGTTCTTGCACTAGTAAACTCAAGTCCTCTGAGGACTCAACATGAGCAGTAGTCATAAAGGCGGAGTAATTCCCTTCTCCATCACAGCTCTCTTTTGAATTAGAATTGGATGAATCTGAGTCACTAAGAGTTGTGGCATATGCCCTGCCCTTCCCTCATAGATAGTTGGGACAGTCTTTTTTGAGATGTCCATGTCCATTGCATTCATAACACACAATGCCTTGAGGAGATTGGGTATCCTTCCCTTCTTTCTTCTTAAACTATTTCCTATCACCTTTGGAGGATGAAAACTTCCCTCTGCTGAATGGTTTCCCACTGTTCTTCATCTTCAGGAATTTTCGGAAGTTCTTCGCAAGAAATGCTACCTCCTTCTTCACTCCATCTTCTTCGGAGGAATCATCCATTCTTTCCGTGATGGTTTTAAGAGCAAGAGATTTGCTTAACTTATGAGAAGGCAGTCCCAGCTCATACGTTTGGAGAGATCCAATGAGCTCTTGGATTTTAATCTTATCCAAATCTTTGCTTTCGTCTATAGCTGTGACTTTTGCTCTGAAGCTCTCTGGTAAGGACCTCAAAATTTTTCTTACCACCTTAGCATCTTCAATCTTCTCACCAAGATTAAGCTTAGCAATTACAATTTCATTGAGCTTCCCATAAAAGGAATCAAAGGACTCATCATCTCCCATCTTAAGCTCTTTGTATCCTCCACTTTCTTTTTTCCTTCATAGGTGGTCTCCAATATCTCCCAAGCTTCCTTGGCTACTGTTTTATGGGAGATCCTATGAAACTCATCTGGAGAAACACCACAAAAGATTGCATTCAAAGCTTTACTGTTAGCATTAGCTGCCGCAAGAGCTGTTTTATCCTAAGTGGATTTAGCGGCCTCCGGCCTAGTCCATCCTACTTCTACCGCATCCTAAATAGTATCATCAATTGAACACAAAAATGCCTTCATTTGGACTTTCCAAAAGGCATAGTTACTACCATCAAAATATGGTGGAACATTTAAATATTGAGACCGGTCCATCTCAAACGGGGTCAAGAATCACACTCAGGTAGTTAAACCACAGTGAGTGTACTCGCTCTGATACCAATTGAAAGCTTGAAAATGTGTTGAAAACACAAGAGCTGTTTAGACCCCCAAATTAAAAGTTACGGCTTGATTGATTTTACACTAACTTAATACTAAGTGTGGAATAGTGTAAAAGCGAGCGGATAAACAAACAAGCTAATCTAATCCATAATCAAAGCAACACAGCAGTAAAAAGGAATGTAAAAGAGTAGGGAAAAAAGATGCAAACACAAGATAACACACTAATGTGTTATCGAAGAACTAGGCGAAAAACCTCTCCGCTGCCCTCAAGCAAAAATCGTTCCACTAGACAATCAGTTGGGATATATGGGTTAGCAAGAGACCCTCCAAGCCTAATCTACCCGATGTACCTAAGCCTACCAAGCTCCTACTCCAACAAGGCTTCTTGGAACTGTGTTTTGTCTAGTTCTCCAGATCCCGCAACAAGCTCCATGTTGCATCTACCATCCTAGGCTTCTTCCAATACTTCCCAGCAGCACCAAAACTTTACTTGACACTCTGAAAGGGTGTGGAAGTGTTTGGGCTATCAACCTCTCAATGATATGGAAATGAAGAGTTAGGAGTTGAGGAAATTTCACAAGTAAATGTGTAGAGGATTGTGGGTAAAACAATCTCTAACTCTCAAGGTGTTTGGCTAGGGTTTTCTCTCAGAAGCACTCCTCAACATTTGTGGGTAATGTGGGTATAAATAGTGTAGGCACAAAAAGTGTGTATTAGAATGGACAGGCTGGCAGAACAGAATGTCTCGCAGTTGTCTAGCGGGAAGGCCTTACCCACGAGATACTCGCGAGACACGGCTGTCTCCATCCTGGCCTAACTCTTCGCATTCCAGCATGTGCAAGGCATATGAGTCACTTCGCGGGATGCTTAGTCGCGAGCTACCCATGAAAACTCTTCAGTCTTCAATTACTTGAGTCTTCACACACACTCTCTCTCTATCGTACAACCTTTACAATCAAATCCCACAATAAATACAGGGTACAAAAGATTGAACAATAATTACAATCAAATTTGCACGGAATAAAAGCCAACAAAATACATAGTTTTAAATAACAACTTTACATAATGGAACAAAGCGTAATTAAATATCCACTAATAAGCTTCAAACCTTCAAAACCTTTCCTATGAAATCCATAAAAACAAAAATTTTAACAATAAAGTCTCCAAATACAATCTCAAAGAGTTCCGCAAATGCCAAACTCCAAAAGAAGTCTTCAATCTATGGCTCCACCAATCTACCACCAAAAGATATTCCACTGCTCTAATTTGAAAGGGTGGAAAGGGGGGGGGGGGGGGGAGGGGTGGGGGGGGGGGTGAGCTAGAAGATCAAGAAGAGACTGCATAACATGAGGATGTCTCTCAAAACAAAACAATAGTATCTATGACAAAATATAATCTTTACAAAACATTTACAAATAGTTTTAACAGTAATATAACATATTCTATAAGACCTTCAAATGAAAAACATTTACTATAACTTTGTAATTAGTAAATAAAATAGTAACCACTTTAATTAGTAAAAATAGGTAGAACCAATATATTATAACAATAAACAAGTTTTCCACTTATAAAGATCAATCACAATAAAACAGTAGTTTGATATGGAAAACATTAAACATTAGCCAAACAAAGACATAAACTGCTAAACACTTGATGGGTGATTCCTATGGGGAACAATAACACTAACCTCAAAGAGGCAACATTGTCACCAAAGAGCGAACAATAACCCTGGCTCCGGAAGGCAAAGGATAACATTGCATCACACCATAATAACATTACATCGGCCGAAGGCCGACACTTAACCCTATGTTGGCAAAGGTTATAGATTGTCTAGCTGACCGTTTGAAAACATTCTTACTTTATTGCAATATTGTCAATACCAATCATATATCATATAACAAATACTTTTTCAAAATATAGCTTTGAGTCATTCTTAGCGTATATAATTTCAAAATAACACTCAAGAATAATAAAATTCATATATGTGTATAAAGCATTGATAATATTATCAGTTTTTAAAACTTCATTTTTGCAATTATGTATATATAAATATATTTTTTTACCAAAAATATATATAAATATGCACGTCTTGGGAGATGTCATATTCTGAAGTCCACTTACCTCTAGTTGCTAAACCAAGCTTCACATCAACTGTCTGAATCAATGTCAACTAGAACCTAAATAAAGACAAGACGACTCAATAAGAATCGATACACTAAGGCCACAATGAAAATATAAATTTCACTCTTAAAATTTGCGTCTCACTACTTATTCTGAAACTACAGCTAATTTAGTACTCAATTGCTTTATGAAGTTCTCCAAAAATCAATACCTAGTAAACAATTCTAATGAGTTGAATATGTAGATCTCTATATTGTTTAATTCTCCCAGTACAAGTTGGCTTCCAAATAATTTTATGCTTATAGATCACATTATCCCAAATTACATATATATGGCATCCAATAAGATTCCTAACCATAGGACTTAGTATTCTATAGCATGTATTGACAAAAATTTAGGAACTCAAAACCATGTTATAGATTACCAGGTTCATAAAGTCCACACCACTTGTAATTAAGTTGGGTAAATCCCAAATAACAAATAATATAAACGCTTAAGTCATGAGTTTGTATGGAAAAGTTCATGCAAGTCTAATATACTACACTAGCTTTATATGTTATTCCTATAGATCTTTGTGAAAGAGGCATACATGAACACACGGATGCAGAAAGTTTCTTGTAATTTTGCAGTCTCTCTCTCTCTCTCTCTCTCTCTCAAATTAAACACTATTTTACCTTTCAGCTTTACAAGCTAAAACTTTTTTCACTTGGGCTGAAATTTAAAACCCACAAAACTTATCTCTTTAACATTTAAGAAGCCTATAAAACTTGAATAAGCTCCCAAGACTTTAATTCCCACTAAAACTCATATTAAGGTTGTTTAGATAGGCTAAAACTCTAACGAATTCCAATAACACTTAAACTCCTAATCCAAATAGGTTTTAATCTCTTATCATTTTCCTTAACTAATAAGGAGGCTATTCCTAATCCAAATTGGTTTTAATTTCTTATCATTTTCCTTAACTGATAAGGAGACTAAAAGTTAAATATGAATAATCCACAAAAATAACTTTTCAGGTTACCCTTTTTTTGTGTGTGTAGAAAATCATAATATTAAATAATATAACTTCGAAAATAAATTAAAGAATTTATCAACTCCACTCTAGAAGAATTTAAATTAAATTTAAGTGAGACGGGTGTTATAATAAGGAGGATGATGTTGAAGCTAAGCCTATAGTTATAGAGAATGGTACAGAAGATGAAGAAAATGAGATGGAAGCTGAAGGAGATGATGTGGAAGTTGAAGATGAAGAAGTGGAGGCTACAAAAGTTGAAGATATAGACTATGATGATTACCCCTATGGGCAGCCCTAGGATTGGAGCTGCATTACTGATGTTAGTTCAAGATTAGGTCCTCGATATGACAAGCATGGTAGAGAAATTCCTGAGTTAGGGTCATTCCACAATCCAGAACTTAGCTTAATCACCCCATACACTGAGGAAGAAGATGACATGGATGCTAGATTGGCCACATTAGGCAGAAAGCTCATGATCCACAATTTCAGAAACTTGACACTAGAGAGTCTTAAAGGTGAAGATGAGAGAATGGAAGGGAATGAGTCAGAATACCTCCATTAATACATCTACCTAAGCAATAAAGGAAAGCAAGATTTGTTTGGCGAGTGGATGGATAGCATAGAGCGTCTGGATGCTTATGTGCCTAACATGCCCACAGATATGGAGATTGATGTTAAAGGGCACAAATTATATGGATGAAGATCCCATGGTACAAATGCTGAGGGAAGGACTCATTGGGGGCCACCCGCCATTGTAGAAGCCATAACCAAGTTGAAGAATTGGACATGGGAGGGAGTCGCCCATCCTATGGAAGACTCTCTAGAGAAGATCAAGACCACTGTGCCAATCACTCCTGCCAAAAACCTTGTTTCTAACCCTATTGAGGCTGTTTCTGCTAGTATTATTGTTCCTATTGAGTCTGTTTGTGATCGTATTCCTATTGTGTCTGTTTCTATCGAGAACTCTTTTCCTTATAATGTGATTTCTAATTCTACTTATTTGTTGGCTTTGAATGTTTTTATTTTAGAAATTGATAAAGAAACTCTTAATAATAAGGAATTAAAACAAGGGCATGTATAACCTATAAAAGAAGGAACCCAACCTGTTAAACTAGGAATTGATGATGAACCTAAAATGATACAAGTGGGCAATACCCTAACCACCTCTGAGAAAGATGCATTAGTTATCCTACTAGTAGAATTCAAAGAGGTATTTGCATGGTCATACGAAGACATGCCTGAGATTGATACAAACATAGTGCAACACTATATTCCAACAAATCCAACCATGAAGCCGGTCAAGGAAAAGAAGAATGAAGCTAGAATGGACTCTCAAGATCAAGGAAGAAGTTGAGAAATAGTACAATGCAGGATTTCTAAGGGTGGTCAACTACCCATAATGGTTAGCTAATGTAGTTTTGGTGCCGAAGAAGGATGGGAAAGTGAGAATATTTGTAGATTTCTAACATCTTAAAAAGGCTACCTCGAAAGATGATTTTCCCTTGCCTCACATTGACATCTTGGATGATAACACAGTGGACATGCCTTGCTCTCATTTATGGATGGTTTTTTAGGATATAATCAAATAAAGATGGCTTTGGAAGATATGGAGAAAACCTCCATCATTACTCTGTGGGGGATGTATTTCTATAAGGTCATGCCATTTGGCCTTAAGAATGCTGGTGCTACTTACCAACGTGCAGACACTACTTTGTTGCATGATTTGATACACAAAGAAGTAGAATTTATGTTGATGACATGATAGTGAAGTTTAAAGACCATGAAGGGCACATACCAGGTTTATGGAAGTTCTTTAGAAGAATCTAATTCTATAAATTACAGTTGAATCCAAAGAAGTGCACTTTTGGCGTAACATCCGAAAAGTGGGTTTATGGTAAGTCAGAGGGGAATTGAAGTAGATCCTAACAAGATCAAGGCAATTATAGAGATGAAGTGTCCCAAGACTGAGAAGGAGATCCAAGGATTTCTAGGGAGGATACAATACATCAGCAATTTCATAGCCCAGCTCACCATGACTTGTGAGCCACTTTTTCGATTGCTTAAGGAAGAAGTTCCCACAGTATGGAAAGAACGATGCCAAGAAGCTTTTGAAGATTAAGAATTATCCAATGAAGCTGCCAATACTGGTTCCACCGGTACCTAAAAAGCCATTATTGTTGTATCTCACAACTATGGATACAACAATGAGGGCTTTTCTTGCTTAGTACCTAGAGGAGACTAGGAAAGAGAATGTGATCTACTACATTAGCAAGAAGATGTTGGTTTATGAAGAGAAGTATTCACCACTTGAGAAGACATGTGTAGCACTTGTATGGGCAACCCGCAAAATTAGACATTATATGCCTGCTTTCAAGGTCTTGTTGATCGCATTAATGAATCCTTTGAAATATCTAATGGAAAAGCTTGTGCAAGACGGGAAGATAGCTAAATTTGTTCTGCTTCTATCAGAATTTGATATTAAATATATGACTTAAAAGTCTGTGAAGGGGAGAGCAATTGCTGACCACTTAGCCCACTATTCACCTATGAAAGTTGAAGAAATCCAAGGAAACTTCCCGGATGAGCATATCATGGGGATAGAGCTAGAATCATGGAAGATGTATTTTGATGGAGCAACTAATCAAAATGGAAGTGGCACGAGAGTTCTCTTAATCTCTTCGAAAGGGAAACACATTTCATTTTCATTCCCTGGTAGGCTCATCCTGCCATTAATAATGCCATTTAATATAAGGCTTGCATTATGGGGTTACAAGAAGCCTTAGGTCTTGGAGTGAAAGAGTTGGAGGTGTATGGTGATTCAGCCTTGATAATTTCTCAAATCTAGAATAGATGGAAGATCAAGGAAGAAAAACTGATGCTTTATCATGAATGTCTCTAGAAGTGGGCCTCAAAATTCAATTAGATCCAGTACCAATATGTGCCAAGAATGCAAAATCAAATTGTAGATGCTTTAGCAACAATGGCATCCATGATGGATGGACCTAAGGAAGATGAAACTTGACCAATAATGGTGGAACAAAAAAAAGAGTCAGCTTATTACTTGTCAATAGAAGAAGACGTGGAAAAGAATGGGGAAGGTGAATGGTATTCAGACATTTTACAGTACCTCAAGGAGGGGACATACCCAAAGTCTGTAGACAAGAATGATCAATTGACTATCAGAAGGCTGTCCACTAATTATATTATCTATGGGGAAAGGCTTTACAGAAGATCATATGACGGAATTCATTTCCTTTGTGTGATTGCCAAGGAAGCACAATAAATAATTGAAGAGGTTCATGAGTCAAGTTATGGGCCACACATGAATGCACACATGTTGTCATGAAAAATAATGAGACAAGGTTATTACTAGACTACTATGGAAGCAGACTGCGCAACTCATGTTTAGAAGTGCCATCAATGCCAAGTCCATGGAGATCTGAAACACATGCCAGCCGTTACACACCATGACTGCACCCTAGCTGTTCTCTACATGGAGAATAGATATTATTGGGAAGAGTCACCCAGCAGCATCCAATGGCCGTGAATTTATACTGGTTTCTATTGATTATTTCACTGAATGGGTGGAAGTTGCCTCATACAAGGTTTTGAACTCGAAGAAAGTTGCTCAGTTTATTCAGACTAATATCATTTGTAGATATGGGGGTACCGCATGAAATTATCTTAGACAATGGGTTGCATTTCAAGGGAGAAACAGAGAAGCTACTTCGACAGTTCAGTATTCAGCACCATAGATCCTCACCCTACCGTTCTCAGACTAATGGAGCAGTTGAGGTTACTAACAAAAATATAGGGCGAATTCTGAAGAAGAGCACAAAAAACTACAAGGACTGGCGTCTACACCCTATGCACTTTGGGGGTATAGGACATAAATTCAATCTTCCACAGGAGCCACTCCTTATTCCTTGGTGTATGGGATGGAAGTAGTCCTTCCCATTGAAATGGGTGTTCGTTTATTGAGAACAATACTAGAGAGTGAAATCCCTAAAATAGATTGGTTGCAAAGTAGATATGACCAATTTTGCATGATGGATGAGGAGAGACTTAAGGCCTTGTATCACATTCAAGGTTATCAAAGGAGGCTTAGGAAAGCTTTTGACAAGAAAGTAAGAACTAGAGATTTGAAGTTGAGAGATTTGGTGCTGAAAGAGATCTGAGCCTCGTTTTAAGAAATATATGGGAAATTCAAGCAAAATTAGGCAGGTCCATATATTATCAAGTAGATATACTCTGGGGGAGTAGTAAGGTTGATGGACTTAGATGCAAACTCTTTTACTAAGCCAACCAACATGGATCAATTGAAGAAATACCACGTCTGAGGTGGTAGACTAAAAATGCCACGTCTGAAGTTGTTGTACATTATATTATTTCCTTTCCTAAGTTCGTTAAAAAAAGAAAAAACAAAAAAAGAAAAGAAAGGTAGGTTGAAAACCCAAAAGGGTGATCTACGTAAAAGGAGAGTTAAAAAAGAAAAGAAAAAAAAGTGAGAGAGCCTGCTAGGTTGAAAACCCGAAAAGGCGGCCTAGGCAAAAGTTAAGGCAAATAAAAATGAACTATGTGATGACTTGATCCTTTTGCCAAGGAGATACATAGGCAACCATATATTGGTTCGATCACAACTTCCCCAAACCCAACAATTTACCCATTAAGCCAAAAAAAAAAAAAAGTTTTCAAAATCTAACCATTTCATTAAACGTTGCCATTACACAGAAATCAAAACTCGAACCCTAAATCAAACCCTAAAAAAAAAAAATGAAACCCTAAAAACCTAAACCTTAAACAAAACCCTTAACTTGGAGTTTCTAGATAATTCTTAAACCTAAGAGTTTCACACCAACTTTTAAAATTAGCATGTTCAAAGCCAAAAATAAGAAGATCATTTTTTCTTCAGTCTTTTCTCCTTTGGTTGTTTGTTGGTTCTATCTGTGCTAGGTACTTTGTCATCTTTATCCCTTCTTCTAAACTCATAGTTGTCAGCCTCATGTTTTTCTTGGTTGTCTCTAAGAAATTGTTTTCTCATAGCAACCATGTAAATCTCCTTATCCGCAATTTTGTTCACCAACCAGTTAGAATATTCTGTGTTCATCCTGTGAAAGTGAACCTTAACAAAAGATTGATCGACTCGGTCAGCCATCTCCAAGTGCAACAACATGTTCCTTATAGAGGTAGGATTTGTGTCCACGTGAGTAAAAGGTTTTCTTTCTTTTCCACTAGGCATTCCTTGCTCATACTGAAATTTCCTTAAGAGTCTATTAGCCTTATAGAAAGTTGCCCTCCTTAATCCAACTATGAAGATGTGATTTGATCCTGGAGACTGCAACAAAGGAGGTGGGAACTTCCACTAATAACAATTCCGTCAAATTGAGACACTAAATTTCTTGTTCAGAAATTTCACCAGTCGCTTTCATTTTGACACTTAGTTTTAAGGATAGTCCTACTGAGGAAATTGCTAGGATCATAATCAGCAATAGTATGCATGGCAATCATGTCTAGTCTTTCCATCAACCATATCTGCAAAGTCAAGGGACTTCCAAGAAAGTTTTGTGACTCTCCACTAAGAAATATGGAATCCAATCCTAAAAGAGTTTTTGCCAAGATCAGAGAAATAGGATTATAACCATCCTTAACTTGACTCATAATACCAATAGCTCGAGCATCCACAAAACCATGCCTTCCAGAGCAAAGCAAAAATTCTCCCTCGAAGCAAAGAGCTAAGCCAAAATTTTTCTACATGTTGCCAATCACTCCATAAGTATGTTTGTTAATCAGCCTTGAAATAATTGCACAAAGATTTATCATGTGGCCTTTAATCATGCTATTGGTAATTGAAGTAGAAAGTTCTAGAGTACCAGATAAAATCTCCCTATGTCTGGGATCACAAGAAGCTGCTACAAATTTTTTGCGGGGATCATAACCCAGAATAGCTGAAAATTCTTCAATTGTGGGACAAAGTTCAGTAGTTTTAAACCGGAATACATGGTCTTTAGTATTCCAGAACTTCATGGTAGCACGGAGGAAATCCCACTTGATCTTGACATTCCTCAAAGCCTTGATTCCCTCTAGTTTACGGCTGTAAAATTGGTCTTGGTGCTAAAATCAAAGCTACGAACCCATCTATTGATATCATGAATGGTTGAATGAGGAAAATTTTGATTGTTAGCCATGTATAAATCTTGCATGTGATAGTTGTTTCTTGATAACTTTGATTTAGAGATTTGTTTGCAAGTTAGATGCTAAAATAAGCTACCTCAGTCCCAAATAGAATTAAATAGGTTTCAAGAGTTTGTAGCTGACTAGGAAAGTGTTTCATAGTCTCAAACAGAGAAAATATTTTTTGAAAAACTCAAAACACAAAAAACGCATTGGAAAACTACAAGGAATTAGGAAAAAATTGGACGTGCCTGTCGACACCTCAAAGTGCCAATCTGCACTCTAAGAGTGCTGATCAGCACTCCAATGGTGTCGATTGGCACACAGCTCAACCAAGGCCTAATTACCTTGCTTTTTGTCTTTAGGCACTTCACTGGTCCGTTTTGATTCTATTTTTCACTCAAAAAATTTTTGATTATGCAATTAAGTTTCTCAAAAATTTACATGGACTGTCACACTGGGTCATTTAGTCATGCTTTGCCCATTTGTTTAAAAAAAAAAAAAATCACCTGCATCACTAGTTTCAAAAATAGAGGGACGAGAAATTAATCAAGTCAAGATTTTCCAAAGTCATGCATTTATCTCTTAAACTAGGGGCATTCGGCTATGCCTTATCCCCTCTCTTTAGAATAATTAAGAATCACTCACCCCCTTTCAAAAAAAAAAAAAAAAAAGAAAGAAAAAAGAAAGAAAGAAGCCC